>CP094637.1:37576651-38176651 GCA_023657505.1 Camelina hispida
AACACTGAACCACCTGAACCACAAAGAAATCACAAAAAATCTCAGTCTTTGTGACTGAGATTAGGGACAAATCACAAAGAGATCTCAGTCTTTGTGACTGAGATTAGGGACAAATCACAAAGAGATCTTAGTCTTTGTGACTGAGATTAGGGACAAATCACAAAAAAATCTCATTCTTTGTACTGAGATTAGGACAAATCACGAGATCTCAATCTTTGTGACTGAGATTAGGGACAAATCACAAAGAAATCTCAGTCTTTGTGACTGAGATTAGGGACAAACACAAAGAGATCTCAGTCTTTGTGACTGAGATTAGGGACAAATCACAAAGAAATCTTAGTCTTTGTGACGGAGATTAGGGACAAATCACTAAAAAATCTCAGTCTTTGTGACTGAGATTAATGACAAATCACAAAGAAATCTTAGTCTTTGTGACTGAGATTAGGGACAAATGACAAAGATATCTCAGTCTTTGTGACTGAGATTAGGGACAAATCACAAAGAGATCTCAGTATTTGTGGCGAGATTGGGACAAATCACAAGAGATCTCGATGCTGTGACTGAGATTAGGGACAAATCACTAAAAATCTCAGTCTTTGTGACTGAGATTAATGACAAATCACAAAGAAATCTTAGTCTTTGTGACTGAGATTAGGGACAAATCACAAAGATATCTCAGTCTTTGTGACGAGATTAGGAACAAATCTGAGATCTCGGTATTTGTGACTGAGATTAGGGACAAATCACAAAGAGATCTCAGTCTTTGTGACTGAGATTAGAGACAAATCACAAAGAAATCTCAGTCTTTGTGACTGAGATTAGGGACAAATCACAAAGAAATCACAAAGAAATCGGGACAAATCACAAAGAAATATCAGTCTTTGTGACTGATATTACGGACAAATCACAAAGAAATCCCGAACCCCGAACCCCGAACCCCAAACCCGAACCCCGAACCCCGAACCCCGACCCGAACCCCAAACCCCGAACCCCGAACCCTGATCCCTGAACCCCGAATTCCCGAACCCTGAATCCCGAACCCCGAACCCTGAACTTCGAATCCCGAACCCCGAACCCCGAACCCCGTACCCTGAACACTGAACCCTGAACCACAAAGAAATCACAAAAAAATCTCAGTCTTTGTTACAGAGATTAGGGACAAATCACAAAGAGATCTCAGTCTTTTTGACTGAGATTAGGGACAAATCACAAAGAGATCTTAGTCTTTGTGACTGAGATTAGGGACAAATCACAAAAAAATCTCAGTCTTTGTGACTGAGATTAGGGACAAATCACCAAGAGATCCCAGTCTTTGTGACTGAGATTAGGAACAAATCACAAAGAAATCTCAGTCTTTGTGACTGAGATTAGGGACAAATCACAAAGAGATCTCAGTCTTTGTGACTGAAATTATGGACAAATCACAAAGAAATCATAGTCTTTGTGACTGAGATTAGGGACAAATCACAAAGAGATCTCAGTCTTTGTGACTGAGATTAGGGACAAATCACAAAGAGATCTCAGTCTTTGTGACTGAGATTAGGGATAAATCACAAAGAGATCTCAGTCTTTGTGACTGAGATTAGAGACAAATCACAAAGAAATCACAAAGAAATCGGGACAAATCACAAAGAAATATCAGTCTTTGTGACTGATATTACGGACAAATCACAAAGAAATCCCGAACCCCGAACCCCAAACCCCGAACCCCAAACCCCGAACCCCGACCCGAACCCCGAACCCCGTACCCCGAACCCTGAACCCTGAACCCCGAATTCCCGAACCCGGATCCGAACCCCGAACCCCGAACCCAGACCCCGAACCCGAACCCCGAACCCCGAACCCCGAACCCCGAACCCCGTACCCTGAACACTGAACCCTGAACCACAAAGAAATCACAAAAAATCTCAGTCTTTGTGACTGAGATTAGGGACAAATCACAAAGAGATCTCAGTCTTTGTGACTGAGATTAGGGACAAATCACAAAGAGATCTTAGTCTTTGTGACTGAGATTAGGGACAAATCACAAAAAAATCTCAGTCTTTGTGACTGAGATTAGGGACAAATCACAAAGAGATCTCAGTCTTTGTGACTGAGATTAGGGACAAATCACAAAGAAATCTCAGTCTTTGTGACTGAGATTAGGGACAAACACAAAGAGATCTCAGTCTTTGTGACTGAGATTAGGGACAAATCACAAAGAAATCTCAGTCTTTGTGACGGAGATTAGGGACAAATCACTAAAAAATCTCAGTCTTTGTGACTGAGATTAATGACAAATCACAAAGAAATCTTAGTCTTTGTGACTGAGATTAGGGACAAATCACAAAGATATCTCAGTCTTTGTGACTGAGATTAGGGACAAATCACAAAGAGATCTCAGTCTTTGTGACTGAGATTAGGGACAAATCACAAAGAGATCTCAGTCTTTGTGACTGAGATTAGGGACAAATCACTAAAAAATCTCAGTCTTTGTGACTGAGATTAATGACAAATCACAAAGAAATCTTAGTCTTTGTGACTGAGATTAGGGACAAATCACAAAGATATCTCAGTCTTTGTGACTGAGATTAGGGACAAATCACAAAGAGATCTCAGTCTTTGTGACTGAGATTAGGGACAAATCACAAAGAGATCTCAGTCTTTGTGACTGAGATTAGGGACAAATCACAAAGAAATCTCAGTCTTTGTGACTGAGATTAGAGACAAATCACAAAGAAATCTTAGTCTTTGTGACTGAGATTAGGGACAAATCACAAAAAATCTCAGTCTTTGTGACTGAGATTAGGGACAAATCACAAAGAAATCTCAGTCTTTGTGACTGAGATTAGGGACAAATCACAAAGAGATCTCAGTCTTTGTGACTGAGATTAGGGACAAATCACAAAAAAATCTCAGTCTTTGTGACTGAGATTAGGGACAAATCACAAAAAATCTCAGTCTTTGTGACTGAGATTAGGGACAAATCACAAAGAGATCTCAGTCTTTGTGACTGAGATTAGGGACAAATCACTAAAAAATCTCAGTCTTTGTGACTGAGATTAATGACAAATCACAAAGAAATCTTAGTCTTTGTGACTGAGATTAGGGACAAATCACAAAGATATCTCAGTCTTTGTGACTGAGATTAGGGACAAATCACAAAGAGATCTCAGTCTTTGTGACTGAGATTAGGGACAAATCACAAAGAGATCTCAGTCTTTGTGACTGAGATTAGGGACAAATCACAAAGAGATCTCAGTCTTTGTGACTGAGATTAGGGACAAATCACAAAGAAATCACAAAGAAAGGGACAAATCACAAAGATATCTCAGTCTTTGTGACTGAGATTAGGACAAATCACAAAGAGATCTCAGTCTTTGTGACTGAGATTAGGGACAAATCACAAAGAGATCTCAGTCTTTGTGACTGAGATTAGGGACAAATCACAAAGAAATCTCAGTCTTTGTGACTGAGATTAGGGACAAATCACAAAGAAATCACAAAGAAATCACAAGAAAGGGACAAATCACAAAGAAATCTCAGTCTTTGTGACTGAGATTACGGACAAATCACAAAGAAATCCCGAACCCCGAACCCCGAACCCCGAACCCCCGAACCCTGAATCCCGAACCCCGAACCCCGAACCCCGAACCCTGAACCTCGAATCCCGAACCCCGAACCCCGAACCCCGAACCCCGAACCCCGAACCCCGTACCCTGAACACTGAACCCTGAACCACAAAGAAATCACAAAAAATCTCAGTCTTTGTGACTGAGATTAGGGACAAATCACAAAGAGATCTCAGTCTTTGTGACTGAGATTAGGGACAAATCACAAAGAGATCTTAGTCTTTGTGACTGAGATTGGGACAAATCACAAAAATCTCAGTCTTTTACTGAGATTAGGGACAAATCACAAAGAGATCTCAGTCTTTGTGACTGAGATTAGGGACAAATCACAAAGAGATCTCAGTCTTTGTGACTGAGATTAGGGACAAATCACAAAGAGATCTCAGTCTTTGTGACTGAGATTAGGGACAAATCACAAAGAAATCTCAGTCTTTGTGACTGAGATTAGGAACAAATCACAAAAAATCTCAGTCTTTGTGACTGAGATTAGGGACAAATCACAAAAAAATCTCAGTCTTTGTGACTGAGATTAGGGACAAATCACAAAGAGATCTCAGTCTTTGTGACTGAGATTAGGGACAAATCACAAAAATCTCAGTCTTTGTGACTGAGATTAGGGACAAATCAAAGAGATCTCAGTCTTTGTGACTGAGATTATGGACAAATCACAAAGAAATCTCAGTCTTTGTGACTGAGATTAGGGACAAATCACAAAGAGATCTCAGTCTTTGTGACTGAGATTAGGGACAAATCACAAAGAAATCTCAGTCTTTGTGACTGAGATTAGGGACAAATCACAAAAAATCTCAGTCTTTGTGACTGAGATTAGGGACAAATCACAAAGAAATCTAGTCTTTGTGACGAGATTAGGGACAAATCACAAAGAGATCTCAGTCTTTGTGACTGAGATTAGGGACAAATCACAAAGAGATCTCAGTCTTTGTGACTGAGATTAGGGACAAATCACAAAGAGATCTCAGTCTTTGTGACTGAGATTAGGGACAAATCACAAAGAAATCTCAGTCTTTGTGACTGAGATTAGGGACAAATCACAAAAATCTCAGTCTTTGTGACTGAGATTAGGGACAAATCACAAAGAAATCTCAGTCTTTGTGACGGAGATTAGGGACAAATCACAAAGAGATCTCAGTCTTTGTGACTGAGATTAGGGACAAATCACAAAAAAATCTCAGTCTTTGTGACTGAGATTAGGGACAAATCACAAAAAAATCTCAGTCTTTGTGACTGAGATTAGGGACAAATCACAAAGAAATCTCAGTCTTTGTGACTGAGATTAGGGACAAATCACAAAAAATCTCAGTCTTTGTGACTGAGATTAGGGACAAATCACAAAGAAATCTCAGTCTTTGTGACTGAGATTAGGGACAAATCACAAAGATATCTCAGTCTTTGTGACTGAGATTAGGGACAAATCACAAAGAGATCTCAGTCTTTGTGACTGAGATTAGGGACAAATCACAAAGAGATCTCAGTCTTTGTGACTGAGATTAGGGACAAATCACAAAGAAATCTCAGTCTTTGTGACTGAGATTAGGGACAAATCACAAAGAAATCACAAAGAAATCGGGACAAATCACAAAGAAATATCAGTCTTTGTGACTGATATTACGGACAAATCACAAAGAAATCCCGAACCCCGAACCCCAAACCCCGAACCCCAAACCCCGAACCCCGACCCGAACCCCGAACCCCGAACCCTGAACCCCGAACCCCGAACCCGAACCCTGAATCCCGAACCCCGAACCCCGAACCGAACCCTGAACCGTATCCCGAACCCCGAACCCGTACCCTGAACACTGAGATTAGGGACAAATCACAAAGAGATCTCAGTCTTTGTGACTGAGATTAGGGACAAATCACAAAGAGATCTCAGTCTTTGTGACTGAGATTAGGGACAAATCACAAAGAAATCTCAGTCTTTGTGACTGAGATTAGGGACAAATCACAAAGAGATCTCAGTCTTTGTGACTGAGATTAGGGACAAATCACAAAAATCTCAGTCTTTGTGACTGAGATTAGGGACAAATCACAAAGAGATCTCAGTCTTTGTGACTGAGATTAGGACAAATCACAAAGAAATCTCAGTCTTTGTGAGATTAGGGACAAATCACAAAGAAATCTCGAGATTAGGGACAAATCACAAAAATCTCAGTCTTTGTGACTGAGATTAGGGACAAATCACAAAGAAATCTCAGTCTTTGTGACTGAGATTAGGGACAAATCACAAAGAGATCTCAGTCTTTGTGACTGAGATTAGGGACAAATCACAAAAAGATCTCAGTCTTTGTGACTGAGATTAGGGACAAATCACAAAGAGATCTCAGTCTTTGTGACTGAGATTAGGGACAAATCACAAAGAGATCTCAGTCTTTGTGACTGAGATTAGGGACAAATCACAAAGAGATCTCAGTCTTTGTGACTGAGATTAGAGACAAATCACAAAAAAATCTCAGTCTTTGTGACTGAGATTAGGGACAAATCACAAAAATCTCAGTCTTTGTGACTGAGATTAGGGACAAATCACAAAGAAATCTCAGTCTTTGTGACTGAGATTAGGGACAAATCACAAAGAAATCTCAGTCTTTGTGACTGAGATTAAGGACAAATCACAAAGAAATCTTAGTCTTTGTGACTGAGATTAGGGACAAATCACAAAGATATCTCAGTCTTTGTGACTGAGATTAGGGACAAATCACAAAGAGATCTCAGTCTTTGTGACTGAGATTAGGGACAAATCACAAAGAGATCTCAGTCTTTGTGACTGAGATTAGGGACAAATCACAAAGAGATCTCAGTCTTTGTGACTGAGATTAGGGACAAATCACAAAGAAATCTCAAAGAAATCGGGACAAATCACAAAGATATCTCAGTCTTTGTGACTGAGATTAGGGACAAATCACAAAGAGATCTCAGTCTTTGTGACTGAGATTAGGGACAAATCACAAAGAGATCTCAGTCTTTGTGACTGAGATTAGGGACAAATCACAAAGAAATCTCAGTCTTTGTGACTGAGATTAGGGACAAATCACAAAGAAATCACAAAGAAATCGGGACAAATCACAAAGAAATCTCAGTCTTTGTGACTGATATTACGGACAAATCACAAAGAAATCCCGAACCCCGAACCCCGAACCCCGAACCCTAAACCCTAAACCCTAAACCCCAAACCCCAAATCCCGAACCCTGAACCTCGAATCCCGAACCCCGAACCCCGAACCCCGAACCCTGAACCCCGAACACCGTACCCTGAACACTGAACCCTGAACCACAAAGAAATCACAAAAAAATCTCAGTCTTTGTGACTGAGATTAGGGACAAATCACAAAGAGATCTCAGTCTTTGTGACTGAGATTAGGGACAAATCACAAAGAGATCTCAGTCTTTGTGACTGAGATTAGGGACAAATCACAAAAAATCTCAGTCTTTGTGACTGAGATTAGGGACAAACCACAAAGAGATCTCAGTCTTTGTGACTGAGATTAGGGACAAATCACAAAGAGATCTCAGTCTTTGTGACTGAGATTAGGGACAAATCACAAAGAGATCTCAGTCTTTGTGACTGAGATTAGGGACAAATCACAAAGAGATCTCAGTCTTTGTGACTGAGATTAGGGACAAATCACAAAAAAATCTCAGTCTTTGTGACTGAGATTAGGGACAAATCACAAAAAAATCTCAGTCTTTGTGACTGAGATTAGGGACAAATCACAAAGAGATCTCAGTCTTTGTGACTGAGATTAGGGACAAATCACAAAAAAATCTCAGTCTTTGTGACTGAGATTAGGGACAAATCACAAAGAGATCTCAGTCTTTGTGACTGAGATTAGGGACAAATCACAAAGAGATCTCAGTCTTTGTGACTGAGATTAGGGACAAATCACAAAGAGATCTCAGTCTTTGTGACTGAGATTAGAGACAAATCACAAAGAAATCTCAGTCTTTGTGACTGAGATTAGGGACAAATCACAAAGAATCTCAGTCTTT
This sequence comes from Camelina hispida, assembly GCA_023657505.1. NCBI lineage: Eukaryota > Viridiplantae > Streptophyta > Magnoliopsida > Brassicales > Brassicaceae > Camelina > Camelina hispida. The sequence goes on from CP094637.1 coordinate 37,584,268, forward strand.
GTGACTGAGATTAGGGACAAATCACAAAGAAATCTCAGTCTTTGTGACTGAGATTAGGGACAAATCACAAAGAGATCTCAGTCTTTGTGACTGAGATTAGGGACAAATCACAAAGAGATCTCAGTCTTTGTGACTGAGATTAGGGACAAATCACAAAGAGATCTCAGTCTTTGTGACTGAGATTAGAGACAAATCACAAAGAAATCTCAGTCTTTGTGACTGAGATTAGGGACAAATCACAAAGAGATCTCAGTCTTTGTGACTGAGATTAGGGGCAAATCACAAAGAGATCTCAGTCTTTGTGACTGAGATTAGGGACAAATCACAAAGAGATCTCAGTCTTTGTGACTGAGATTAGGGACAAATCACAAAGAAATCTCAGTCTTTGTGACTGAGATTAGGGACAAATCACAAAAAAATCTCAGTCTTTGTGACTGAGATTAGGGACAAATCACAAAGAAATCTCAGTCTTTGTGACGGAGATTAGGGACAAATCACTAAAAAATCTCAGTCTTTGTGACTGAGATTAATGACAAATCACAAAGAAATCTTAGTCTTTGTGACTGAGATTAGGGACAAATCACAAAGATATCTCAGTCTTTGTGACTGAGATTAGGGACAAATCACAAAGAGATCTCAGTCTTTGTGACTGAGATTAGGGACAAATCACAAAGAGATCTCAGTCTTTGTGACTGAGATTAGGGACAAATCACAAAGAGATCTCAGTCTTTGTGACTGAGATTAGAGACAAATCACAAAGAAATCACAAAGAAATCGGGACAAATCACAAAGAAATATCAGTCTTTGTGACTGATATTACGGACAAATCACAAAGAAATCCCGAACCCCGAACCCCGAACCCCAAACCCCGAACCCCGAACCCCGAACCCCGAACCCCAAACCCCGAACCCCGAACCCTGAACCCCGAACCCCGAACCCTGAATCCGGAACCCTGAACCCGAACCCGAACCCTGAACCCCAATCCGAACCCCGAACCCCGTACCTTGAACACTGAGATTAGGGACAAATCACAAAGAGATCTTAGTCTTTGTGACTGAGATTAGGGACAAATCACAAAGAGATCTCAGTCTTTGTGACTGAGATTAGGGACAAATCACAAAGAAATCTCAGTCTTTGTGACTGAGATTAGGGACAAATCACAAAGAGATCTCAGTCTTTGTGACTGAGATTAGGGACAAATCACAAAAAATCTCAGTCTTTGTGACTGAGATTAGGGACAAATCACAAAGAGATCTCAGTCTTTGTGACTGAGATTAGGGACAAATCACAAAGAAATCTCAGTCTTTGTGACTGAGATTAGGACAAATCACAAAGAAATCTCAGAGATTAGGGACAAATCACTAAAAATCTCAGTCTTTGTGACTGAGATTAGGGACAAATCACAAGAAATCTCAGTCTTTGTGACTGAGATTAGGGACAAATCACAAAGAAATCAGTCTTTGTGACTGAGACTAGGGACAAATCACAAAGAAATCTCAGTCTTTGTGACTGAGATTAGGGACAAATCACAAAGAGATCTCAGTCTTTGTGACTGAGATTAGGGACAAATCACAATGAGATCTCAGTCTTTGTGACTGAGACTAGGGACAAATCACAATGAGATCTCAGTCTTTGTGACTGAGATTAGGGACAAATCACAAAGAAATCTCAGTCTTTGTGACTGAGATTAGGGACAAATCACAAAAAAATCTTAGTCTTTGTGACTGAGATTAGGGACAAATCACAAAGAAATCTCAGTCTTTGTGACTGAGATTAGGGACAAATCACAAAGAAATCTCAGTCTTTGTGACTGAGACTAGGGACAAATCACAAAAATCTCAGTCTTTGTGACTGAGATTAGGGACAAATCACAAAGATCTCAGTCTTTGTGACTGAGATTAGGGACAAATCACAAAGAAATCTCAGTCTTTGTGACTGAGATTAGGGACAAATCAAAAAAATCTCAGTCTTTGTGACTGAGATTAGGGACAAATCACAAAGAAATCTCAGTCTTTGTGACTGAGATTAGGGACAAATCACAAAGAAATCTCAGTCTTTGTGACTGAGATTAGGGACAAATCACAAAGAGATCTCAGTCTTTGTGACTGAGATTAGGGACAAATCACAAAAAATCTCAGTCTTTGTGACTGAGATTAGGGACAAATCACAAAGAAATCTCAGTCTTTGTGACTGAGATTAGGGACAAATCACAAAGAAATCTCAGTCTTTGTGACTGAGATTAGGGACAAATCACAAAAAGATCTCAGTCTTTGTGACTGAGATTAGGGACAAATCACAAAAAAATCTCAGTCTTTGTGACTGAGATTAGGGACAAATCACAAAGAGATCTCAGTCTTTGTGACTGAGATTAGGGACAAATCACAAAGAGATCTCAGTCTTTGTGACTGAGATTAGGGACAAATCACAAAGAAATCTCAGAGATTAGGGACAAATCACAAAAAATCCAGTCTTTGTGACTGAGATTAGGGACAAATCACAAGAAATCTTAGTCTTTGTGAATGAGATTAGGGACAAATCACAAAGAAATCCCAGTCTTTGTGACTGAGATTAGGGACAAATCACAAAGAAATCTCAGTCTTTGTGACTGAGATTAGGGACAAATCACAAAGAGATCTCAGTCTTTGTGACTGAGATTAGGGACAAATCACAAAGAGATCTCAGTCTTTGTGACTGAGATTAGGGACAAATCACAAAGATATCTCAGTCTTTGTGACTGAGATTAGGAACAAATCACAAAAAATCTCAGTCTTTGTGACTGAGATTAGGGACAAATCACAAAAAGATCTCAGTCTTTGTGACTGAGATTAGGGACAAATCACAAAGAGATCTCAGTCTTTGTGACTGAGATTAGGGACAAATCACTAAAAAATCTCAGTCTTTGTGACTGAGATTAGGGACAAATCACAAAGAGATCTCAGTCTTTGTGACTGAGATTAGGGACAAATCACAAAGAGATCTCAGTCTTTGTGACTGAGATTAGGGACAAATCACAAAGAGATCTCAGTATTTGTGACTGAGATTAGGGACAAATCACAAAGAGATCTCAGTCTTTGTGACTGAGATTAGGGACAAATCACAAAGAGATCTCAGTCTTTGTGACTGAGATTAGGGACAAATCACAAAGAAATCACAAAGAAATCGGGACAAATCACAAAGATATCTCAGTCTTTGTGACTGATATTAGGGACAAATCACAAAGAGATCTCAGTATTTTTGACTGAGATTAGGGACAAATCACAAAGAGATCTCAGTATTTGTGACTGAGATTAGGGACAAATCACAAAGAAATCTCAGTCTTTGTGACTGAGATTAGGGACAAATCACAAAGAAATCACAAAGAAATCACAAAGAAATCGGGACAAATCACAAAGAAATCTCAGTCTTTGTGACTGATATTACGGACAAATCACAAAGAAATCCCGAACCCCGAACCCCGAACCCCGAACCCTAAACCCTAAACCCTAAACCCCAAACCCCAAATCCCGAACCCTGAACCTCGAATCCCGAACCCCGAACCCCGATCCCCGAACCCTGAACCCCGAACACCGTACCCTGAACACTGAACCCTGAACAACAAAGAAATCACAAAAAAATCTCAGTCTTTGTGACTGAGATTAGGGACAAATCACAAAGAGATCTAAGTCTTAGTGACTGAGATTAGGGACAAATCACAAAAGAGATCTTAGTCTTTGTGACTGAGATTAGAGACAAATCACAAAAAAATATCAGTCTTTCTGACTGAGATTAGGGACAAATCACAAAGAGATTTCAGTCTTTGTGACTGAGATTAGGGACAAATCACTAAGAAATCTCAGTCATTGTGACTGAGATTAGGGACAAATCACAAAGAGATCTCAGTCTTTTGTGACTGAGATTAGGGACAAATCACAAAGATATCTCAGTCTTTGTGACTGAGATTACGAACAAATCACAAAAAAAAATCTCAGTCTTTGTGACTGAGATTATGGACAAATCATAAAAAAATCTCAGTCTTTGTGACTGAGATTTGGGACAAATCACAAAGAGATCTTAGTCTTTGTGACTGAGATTAGGGACAAATGACAAAAAAATCTCAGTCTTTGTGACTGAGATTAGGGACAAATCACAAAGAGATCTCAGTCTTTGTGACTGAGATTATGGACAAATCACAAAGAAATCTCAGTCTTTGTGACTGAGATTAGGGACAAATCACAAAGAGATCTCAGTCTTTGTGACTGAGATTAGAGACAAATCATAAAGAAATCTCAGTCTTTGTGACGGAGATTAGGGATAAATTACTAAAAAATCTCAGTCTTTGTGACTGAAATTATGGACAAATCACAAAGAAATCATAGTCTTTGTGACTGAGATTAGGGACAAATCACAAAGAGATCTCAGTCTTTGTGACTGAGATTAGGGACAAATCACAAAGAGATCTTAGTCTTTGTGACTGAGATTAGGGATAAATCACAAAGAGATCTCAGTCTTTGTGACTGAGATTAGAGACAAATCACAAAGAAATCTTAGTCTCTGTGACGGAGATTAGGGATAAATCACTAAAAAATCTCAGTCTTTGTGACTGAGATTAGGGACAAATCACAAAGAAATCTTAGTCTTTGTGACTGAGATTAGGGACAAATCACAAAGATATCTCAGTCTTTGTGACTGAGATTACGAACAAATCACAAAAAAAATCTCAGTCTTTGTGACTGAGATTAGGGACAAATCATAAAAAAATCTCAGTCTTTGTGACTGAGATTAGGGACAAATCACAAAGAAATATCAGTCTTTGTGACGGAGATTAGGGACAAATCACTAAAAAATCTCAGTCTTTGTGACTGAGATTAATGACAAATCACAAAGAAATCTTAGTCTTTGTGACTGAGATTAGGGACAAATCACAAAGATATCTCAGTCTTTGTGACTGAGATTAGGGACAAATCACAAAGAGATCTCAGTATTTGTGACTGAGATTAGGGACAAATCACAAAGAGATCTCAGTCTTTGTGAATGAGATTAGGGACAAATCACAAAGAAATCTCAGTCTTTGTGACTGAGATTAGGGACAAATCACAATGAAATCACAAAGAAATCGGGACAAATCACAAAGAAATATCAATCTTTGTGACTGATATTACGGACAAATCACAAAGAAATCCCGAACCCCGAACCCCAAACCCCGAACCCCAAACCCCGAACCCCGACCCGAACCCCGAACCCCAAACCCCGAACCCTGAACCCTGAACCCCGAATTCCCGAACCCTGAATCCCGAACCCTGAACCCCGAACCCCGAACCCTGAACTTCGTATCCCGAACCCCGAACCCCGTACCCTGAACACTGAGATTAGGGACAAATCACAAAGAGATCTTAGTCTTTGTGACTGAGATTAGGGACAAATCACTAAGAGATCTCAGTCTTTGTGATTGAGATTAGGGACAAATCTCAAAGAAATCTCAGTCTTTGTGACTGAGATTAGGGACAAATCACAAAGAGATCTCAGTCTTTGTGACTGAGATTAGGGACAAATCACAAAAAAATCTCAGTCTTTGTAACTGAGATTAGGGACAAATCACAAAGAGATCTCAGTCTTTGTGACTGAGATTAGGGACAAATCACAAAGAAATCTCAGTCTTTGTGACTGACATTAGGGACAAATCACAAAGAAATCTCAGAGATTAGGGACAAATCACTAAAAAATCCGAGTCTTTGTGACTGACATTAGGGACAAATCACAAGAAATCTCAGTCTTTGTGAATGAGATTAGGGACAAATCACAAAGAAATCCCAGTCTTTGTGACTGAGATTAGGGACAAATCACAAAGAAATCTCAGTCTTTGTGACTGAGATTAGGGACAAATCACAAAGATATCTCAGTCTTTGTGAATGAGATTAGGGACAAATCACAAAGAGATCTCAGTATTTGTGACTGAGATTAGGGACAAATCACAAAGAGATCTCAGTATTTGTGACTGAGATTAGAGACAAATCACAAAGAAATCTTAGTCTTTGTGACTGAGATTAGGGACAAATCACTAAAAAATTTTAGTCTTTGTGACTGAGATTAGGGACAAATCACAAAGAAATCTCAGTCTTTGTGACTGAGATTAGGGACAAATCACAAAGAAATCTCAGTCTTTGTGAATGTGATTAGGGACAAAGGACAAAAAAATCTCAGTCTTTGTGACTGAGATTAGGGACAAATCACAAAGACATCTCAGTCTTTGTGACTGAGATTAGGGACAAATCACAAAGACATCTCAGTCTTTGTGACTGAGATTAGGGACAAATAAAAAAAAAATCTCAGTCTTTGTGACTGGGATTAGGGACAAATAACAAAGAAATCTCAGTCACAAAGACTGAGATTAGGGACAAATCACAAAGAAATCTCAGTCTTTGTGACTGAGATTAGGGACAAATCACAAAGAGATCTCAGTCTTTGTGACTTAGATTAGGGACAAATCACAAAAAAATCTCAGTCTTTGTGACTGAGATTAGGGACAAATCACAAAGAAATCTCAGTCACAAAGACTGAGATTAGGGACAAATCACAAAGAAATCTCAATCTTTGTGACTGAGATTAGGGACAAATCACAAAAAGATCTCAGTCTTTGTGACTGAGATTAGGGACAAATAACTAAAAAATCTCAGTCTTTGTGACTGAGATTAGGGACAAATCACAAAGAGATCTCAGTCTTTGTGACTGAGATTAGGGACAAATCACAAAGAGATCTCAGTCTTTGTGACTGAGATTAGGGACAAATCACAAAGAGATCTCAGTCTTTGTGACTGAGATTAGGGACAAATCACAAAGAGATCTCAGTCTTTGTGACTGAGATTAGGGACAAATCACAAAGAGATCTCAGTCTTTGTGACTTAGATTAGGGACAAATCACAAAGAGATCTTAGTCTTTGTGACTGAGATTAGGGACAAATCACAAAGAGATCTCAGTCTTTGTGATTGAGATTAGGGACAAATCTCAAAGAAATCTCAGTCTTTGTGACTGAGATTAGTGACAAATCACAAAGAGATCTCAGTCTTTGTGACTGAGATTAGGGACAAATCACAAAAAAATCTCAGTCTTTGTAACTGAAATTAGGGACAAATCACAAAGAGATCTCAGTCTTTGTGACTGAGATTAGGGACAAATCACAAAGAAATCTCAGTCTTTGTGACTGACATTAGGGACAAATCACAAAGAAATCTCAGAGATTAGGGACAAATCACTAAAAAATACGAGTCTTTGTGACTGACATTAGGGACAAATCACAAGAAATCTCAGTCTTTGTGAATGAGATTAGGGACAAATCACAAAGAAATCCCAGTCTTTGTGACTGAGATTAGGGACAAATCACAAAGAGATCTTTGTCTTTGTGACTGAGATTAGGGTCAAATCACAAAGAAATCTCAGTCTTTGTGAATGAGATTGAGACAAAATTATTACCGCAACTTATTGAATTATCGAGTCTCTGTCACTGAGATTGGGACAAAACTATTACCCGTAGCTTATAGAATCATCAAGTCTTTATGAGTGAGAATGGGTCAAAACTATTCATTTACCCACAACTTATAGAATCATCAAATCTTTGTGACTAAGATTGGGATAAAACTATTACTGCAGCTTATAGAATCATTCAAGTCTTTGTGACTGAGATTGAGACAAAATTATTACCGCAGCTTATTGAATCATCAAGTCTTTTTGACTGAGATTGGGACAAAAATATTTCCCACAGCTTATAGAATCATCAATTTTTTTTTTTGACTGAGATTGGGACAAAACTATTACCCGCAGTTTATAGAATCATCAAGTTTGCGTGACTAAGATTGGGACAAAACTGTTACTTTACCCGCAGCTTATAGAAATCATTAGTCTTTGTGACTATTGGGACAAAACAGTCCCTTTTAATAAAGGACAATTCTTGGGGATGAACCTCTTTCTTACTCACCCTCTTAATTAAGGAAACAAATTACTTCCAAAAGTGTCATTTTGACACAATTCACACAAATTAAGAAATTATTTGAATTTCTATTTTACCTTTTATAAAAAAAAAAATCTTTCTAATTAATAAGCTGAAATAGTAGGGATTAAAATGAGATTTAATATTAAAACTTGCATTGAAAATATAAAAGGGTTAGTTACTAGAATATTACATAAAAGTTTCCTTTTTACAAAAGTAACACACAATTGTTGATAATTACTAGAATAAACTCTGTACCCTTAATACCCCTGAAACTAGTGTTGGGAAAAACCGTAATTACGGCTAATGCCATTAGTAAAAAAAAAACATTGGAAGTTGGGACTAAGTCTACCGATCCTTTGCTGGTAGATTTATACAGGTGGACTGATTAAAGGTGTACGTCAGATATTTTTGGTACACTTAGTTGTAGTCTTGGTACACTTATCAGTCAACGTAGATGGTGCACTTAGTTGTAGTGTTGATACACTTATTGGTGGACGTATATGTGTATCAAAAACTAAGTGTACCAAAAATATCTGACGTACACCTTCAACAGTCAATATGACCCAAAAGATATTTATGGTAGACTAATGGCTTCTTGCGACAGATTTTTGCGACAGACCTCATCCTTTACAGATATTTTTGGTATACTTTGTTTATTTTTCTCAATAGTTTTCGTAGTGTATTGGTAGACTTCTAGTCTGTGGTAGATTTAGTAGGCATTTTTGACAACTGTAAAGTCTTACCAGAATAATACGAATTTGTTTGAGCTGGCAAAGACAGTCTATCGTTGCGATAGACTTATTGGGGATAGATCTAAACACGTTTGCTGTTCTTCCGATTAATGGTGTTCATGTAATAAAGTTTGTAGCAGATTCATCAATCGTGTTCTATTTATCGGCCGGAGCAAACGCCTTTTTCCTACTCAGTTTCGGAAATCTTTCCTCTGGGTTCATCCATGGAAGAGCAAGATATCGTTTCGGAAATCTATATAACTCACTTTTTATAGGTTTTTAATTTAGAAATCAGATGTTGAGATGAAAATCTATAATAGTTGAGTAAAAACCCCACAAGTGAAACAAAAAAAAATAGACATAAGTCGTGAAAAAATAAAGTGAGGCAGGGAAAATTAGGGTTTTCAGTTGTATGTTAGAGGTAGAAGACGAGGATATTCTGGTAATTTTGGGTTCATTAAACCTAAAATCGAACGTGTACGTACATATAAACGTGTACGTACATATGAACGCATACGTAAATAACGTTCTTGAGATTAGTGTACATACATAACGTTCTTTTGCTTAGTGTCCATAAATCCGTTTTAATGAACGATATTATTGTAATTTTGTAGTTATCTTCAACATATCTTCTTCTGCAACCCTAACTAATATTGTCGTTGTTGTTCACCGGAAATGGAACAAGTAAGAGATGTTACTAGAAAAAGTAAGAGATGTTACTATAACAACCTACGTAATTCGTAATTGTTTATTTATTTATTATATTTCCGAGAGGTAATGAATAATAACCACACAAAATTACATTTTAACTATAGAGGGTAATATTTAGATAACATAAATATATAATACTCAGTTCAACTAAGTACAACTAAATATATATTTAGATTTGCATTTATATTTAAAATATGAAAAGGATAATTAAGGTTTATACGAATTTTTTTACATATTGAACTATTAAATAACCATGTTTAATCAAGAATACAAGAATTTATCACTTTCTATACATACTATCGTTTTCACATAAAACACTCTTTATAGTATAAGAAAAACTTAGTAAGTGATCACCTCAAATGAAGCAAAAGAGGTGAAAACCAAGTTTTTATGAACATTGTGTTATGAAAACCTTGTATATGCTACTGATAAATCTTGTGGCCAACTGCTAATTTAATTTATATTATAGTCTAACCGGAAATACAAAAAAAATGCAAAAGTTCAACTATGAATATGAGAGTACAACTGGACAACTATGTATAATTATGTGTATACCAAATAATTTTTTACTAATATCCTGTTGTCTTTGGATACCTCCTCCTCCATACGAGCACGAAAAAGAAGGATGGTATGGTTGGCTTACGGAGAATAACACAGAACCAAGCCCTTCACCGATGGATCTTAGGAATCAAGCACATAGGTTACTGTGGGATGCCCTTGCTTTTGTTGTTTCTGTAGAAGCTGATGTGTTCTTCCCCGGTTTCAACAACGATGGTAGTGGGTGGCCAGATTTTTCAAGTTTGGTGATGGGTCAGAGGCTCTATGAAAGGCCCTCTTCCTGAACATATATACTAGACAAGTAAGAAATGCTATTGTTAATGACTGCATTTAGCTTTTTTCCATCGTTAGGTTAATTGCACACTTGTTATGCGGATAAACTTCTTACTCTTTTGGGTTCATTATTCGTAAATTGTAGCTGATCATGCATCTTATAGTTCACTAACTTTTGTGGAATCTATATTTTACAAATTCATTATACGTCAAAACCTTCTCAAAGATATCAGTATTGCCTCTGGATGCCCTATGCATCGAAGGACGGACAACTTATGCAGCAAAAGATGCCCGTTATGCTTCATCCTTCTCTGAGGTCTTCCTTTGAAGCAAATGTGAAGCTGGAGGTATCTTTTGCTCTTCTTTTTCTCATCATTGTAAATCTGATTAAGGTTCATACTCAGATTCTATTATCCCTTTTTCTACAATAGTTTTTCTGGATTTGTTTTGACACACTACATATATAAAAGATAAAGGTATATTTCAACAGAGTTTTAATACACATTTGCTGTCTCCTGATTCACATTCATATTCATTAGGCTGAGATGTTCACTGAAAATAGCTAATTCATTAATCCCGTCAAAAGAATACATCATTTTCATAGTTCCTTTCACTTCTTTTTTAGACTGTATTGGTATAAATAGTTTGGTTAATGGTTACAGTTCCTTTCACTTCTTTTCTAGACTATATTGGTTTTATTAGTTTGGTTTATGTCTAAGACCATCTCCAATGGTTTTCCCTATTTTTCCTCTATAATAGAGGAATTCTATAATAGAGGTGAGTTTTACTCCAATGGTTCTCTATTCTCACCTCTAAAATAGAGATTTCTCTATTTATAGAGGAACCTTTGTAGAAAAAAATAGGGTTCCTCTATAAATAGAGGAAAAAATAGCAATCTCTATTTTAGAGGTGATAATAGAGGATCATCGGAGTAAAACTCACATCTATTATAGAGTTCCTCTATTATAGAGGTAAAAATAGAGAACCATTGGAGATGCTCTAAAAGGCAATACAAAGCCAAAGAGAGGGAGAGTGCTTTTGATGATCAAATTCCAAAACTCATTTTATGAATCAATTTGGTTGTCTCTATAACAAGAATTCGCTGATATCTCTTTCTTCTTTCGGTAGAGGTGATGGGATGATAGAGAAAACCGACTAAAGCTTTTGGTCCTTACAAAGAGGGGCCATTAGAGAGAGGGAGAGATAAGAATAAAATGATGTGATGGTCGCTATCACTTGGTACTGATCGTGAAATCTTCCATGACCACGTTTTGGTTTTTGTGGGTTTGGTTGGTTTCATTAGGAGACTGAGCCAAGGATCGTTTCTGAAAACCTGTCCCCTCTCTTTTTTCATTGGTTTGGCAAATGACAGCGATACAAGGTCAACCCCAAGTAACTTTTTTTCATTGTTATGATTATGTCATGTCTATATACTCTATATAACTAATACATTGTGATTAAATGGTCCAAAATTAATAATGTGTGTTGAGAGATTTCTCATTCTAATTGTCATTTTAATAATGGTTGACTCAGAAGTCAGAACTGGTCCAATTAGAGTCATAGCCTCAACACCTCTATGTGTGCATGATTTCATGTAATAGCTAATGTAAAAAAAGCCTTTTATGTTACCTTCATATAAAAGTTATAACAATTTGAGGGAAGAACAAAGAGGTTTTTTTTTAACTAAGCATAAGATCAAAAAGCCCATAGAGAAGAAGCATTAAAGTGCAGAAACCAAACAAGTTGAAAGAGCTAAATATGTGTAAATAAATTGGCTGACTAAACAAAAAGCTCCACGATGCTCTTCCATCTTTCCCACCAGAAACTACTTTCTCACCTTCTGGACTCCAATCCACAGCGTAAACCTATGACCAACCAAGAAAACGCAAAGGGTTGCAACAATATGAGAAGACAGAGATTGACATGGGTAAAAAACTTAAGCTTGGAAGGTGTTTATACCTCATCGGAATGGCCAGGAAGATCTTGTTTTAACTTTTTCGTCCTAATTTCTCATATCTCTGAGAGTACCAAACTTTCTGATTTAGAAACTGAGGAATATCTCCAGTAAAGAGTAGGAATTCTGATTTAGAAACTGAGGAATATCTCCAGTAAAGAGTAGGAGTAGGAATGACATTTCATGAGTTACATCATTATATAAAAGCAAGTTTTTTACCTTGAGAGTAGAGTCTTTACTGCCACTCAAAAGCATTCTACTGTCTGCGGACCAGCTGACCAAAGAGAGGTCTTTATATTCTCTACTGGAGAAATCAGGTTAGCACTATTCTTTTACTAGCATATAACCAAACTCATATACATTCTATGCAGAATACGATTTTCATCAGGAGTTCCAAATAGATCAGAGACGTTATTTCAACGTCTTTTCTCTTCCCCATAGTTTCTAATTATAAGCTGAATTACCTCATTAAGCTTTTGGAGCTCTCGAGCATCCATTTCCCTATATCCGCCGACCAGATTCTCCTCAATCGCTTCCTTAATCACCGCAGCTGCTATTCTTTTTGTTATGTCTCGTGTCTTGCAATTTCGATTCCACAAACCAGATATAACAACATCTCTATCAGAACCCTTTTCTTATGCAACACGAAGAATGTGCTTTTATTGTGTCACCTTGATATTGGAGGATATATAATCCCCTGTAGCACTTCTTCTTCGCTCATGTATGCTGCTAGACTGCAGTTGTTTAGCGGAACAGTGTCATGATTCAACATTCATAAAATACGGGAATTGATTTATTTCAGTGTCTTCTTATATAAGAAGATCTACATCAACTAGTCTACGAAACCTCAACCATACTTAAGTCACTTTCTCGTGGGTGCAGATATGTTACAGTATGTGACATCAGCCAAATACGTGATTGATAATTTATTTGCACATATTATTTATAATTCTTTGAATTTGGTCCATATTTATAGATATCATGGTACTCACTTAGCTTAAATAAAGATAAAATCAGTAAAAAATTAATGCAGTAGATAAGGAAAAGAGTTTACCACTCAGATGCGGCCTGAAGCATACCATCCGAGACGATGGGAGCACCAGATAGAAGAGTACCAAGTCCAATACTACATAAAAGTTTTAAAAGATTATATTTTTTTTTTCTTTTCAGGATGTTATTAATCCACCCAGTCAAGAGTGTATGCAATTTTATCCGACGAAAACTAACCCCGGAAATAGGTACATGTTGTTTCCCTGGTTGCATTGTCCTACTTGACCATTCCCTGCCACCAAAAATGTACTATTATATTAAACCAAAGCCTTAAAGAGAACAAATATCTAGTAAGGTCAATTTATTACTTTACTGAAAATAAAGGAGCAGTTAGGATTTTCTTCCCATAAGAAAAATGTGGACAACAAATGATGCAGTGGTACATACCAAATTCCACATTCTTGAATGGGCTTCCACTTGCAAAAATCATATTCTCGCCTAATATAGAAAATGCATCTTGAGGCGTGCATTCAGCTGTAATTTTAAGCATAAGTGACTATATCAATTCTGACAAGAATCACAAATAACTACAAACCATCTCAATGCAAACGAAGGGAACAAATTACCATTTTATGTAGGGTTCGACATTGCAAAAATAGCAGGTCTTGTCGAGGTTGAACCTTTCATGGCTTCTAAAACCTTAAACACAATATCCCAACAATGACTTCCATATGTCAGATTCATGCAAGCAAGACGCACCAAAACTTCTTACAGCATTATGAATCATGCAAGCAAGACGCACCAAAGCCTCTTACGACACTATGACCTATGCTACAGTCGACTTGCTCATTCATCTAAATAGCAGTTACCATGGAAACCAGATTATGAGGGCAGTGGTGAGTGGTCACTAAGAAATACGATATTTCATTTGCTCGCTTATCTAATTAGCTAAATCAATGATTCTGTTGCATATCATTAGATATGTTTAGGCGTTTGGCAGCTTTCCTTACCTCTTTTGAGAATAACCCTCCAACGGCAGATAAACCAAGAAGCACATCAGGTTTAACTTCACGGACCTAGCCGCCAATGAAACAGAAAGACTCGGAGAGGTTTTTATCTGTTGCAGGTTAAGGTTTACATTTCATAGCAGGAGCCTTAGTGACGCCTTTCGTCTCCTCGTGTGCCCCTTGAAGCTTCTTGAGATGCTTGTCAAGCTTCTCATATTGCTTTTCGATTTCTTGGACCTGGACATGAGATATGATCTCAATAACTCAATAAGCGGCATACACATGTAACACGAATTGAGAAGAGTTTGCAGAGGGATACAAAAGCTTTACCTTTTTGAAGAAACCAGAGAGCCCGAGATCTCCAGAGTTACCTGGGCCATGTCCTGGCTCAATATCGCTTCTATTATAGCGATCCCTGTAAAACTCTAACGAGCCCTGTCCAGTCAAAACACTTGTCATATCATCATCTTAGAAGCGATATTTGATAAGAACCGAAAACTTTTAATCATTCATAATCCAGAACAAACGATGTTCAACATTTGAATCCATAAACAACAAAAAAGCTTACAAAATTCCAAAATCTAAATGCTGTTTTAAAACAGAATGAATACCTGAATTTTTCCAGCCTTTTGCATGAGCGAATAAGATAGAAGAACCAACGCACTCCCACAATGGTACCAAGTTTATGAAGATAATGAATTCACATATAAATATAGTTTGAAATCATAAAATAAGGCTAAACCAGACATACGAGAACATGAACAACCAGCATCATTATAAACTCCACTTCGTCTCAGGTCCCTACACAATAAAGTTCACAGCTTGTGCCTTAGACTGTGGTGTAAAGGAGCTGACTTTAGACGAGTAAGAAGATCCAATTGAAAACAAAGAAGCTGATGTTGCTGCTGCCATTGTTTTTATTCTGTTTTCTTTGTTTTTACAAGAGAGATAAATAAAAAAAACCTGTTCATACCTAATTAACATTTTATAGGGGAGACAGATCTATCTATAAGTGAATTCAAGCAAATAAATTGAAACCCTAATCGAAGAAAGACGTGAACCAGATCAAAAAAATATCTAAAGGAGAACTCAGCTACTAACAAAAATTTCAGAGAAACAAATCGTAAGAATCAAAGAATGGATTAACCCAGTTCTAAAAAACAAATCTTTTTATTAAAAACAAAAACGAATTGAGAAAGAAACTAACCTTGGAAAAAGCTTCTTGATCTGAAAAACCAAAAAGCGAGAGAGAGAGAGAAGGATTAAAGAATTTGCTCTGTTCGCTGTAGAGAGCTCAGTGAAGAAGAAGAAGAGAAATGAGATTAGGTGACACCAGGAAACAATCTTTTATTTAGAAGAGAAATTTAAAAGAGAATGACATAAAACGTAATAAAACACACAACTCAGGTATAGAACAACTCAGGTATAGAAGTAATTTGCAAACTTTTATGTGTTATTAAGTAAGTCGAAAATCTCAACGTGTTAGTTAGTAATAAACCTTTATGTAATATTCAGGTAATTTCCCAATATAAAATGGGAAATTACCTGAATATTGTAAAAAGGTTTAACTTAAACTGTTCGACTTACTACATAAAAGTTGCAAATTACTTTTACAGTTGTGTGTTTTATTACATTTTATGCCATTTTTAATTAATTTTTAGTGAGAAAAATATTTAATTCTACACAGAAAAATCATCAGCTAGGTTTCTTCGATCTTCCTGATATTGTAAAGGAAGCTCTCTCCTCTGTTTCTCTCACCTGCGATTCTGTTTTTGATGGGCATGTTCATCTTCTCGTTTATTGTCGGAGTTCCAATGGGCCATTGGATCGATCCGCCGTTCACAGGCAAGTGATTTGGTTTCTCCAATGGGCGGTGGCCTGTTTGAATTCTCCTCCATTCAATCTCTCGAGAGGATCCGTTCGAGATCTATGTTGTTTTTGCTTTCTCCTTTCCAGATTTAAGTCCGGCGTCGATGTAATAAGTCCGGCATCGAGTCCTCAAGCCGCTGGATCATCGAGTTACTGTAGATGATTGCAAAAACGTATTTGTTTATTATCAGCCGAAGCGACCAAAGCTTGACGACGAGGCTTAGTTAACTCTGATTCTTTTTCAATGAGGCTTAGTTAACTCTGATTCCTTTTCAAAGTAGCGATTTTCAGGGTTTCTCACTGAGCAGGAGAAGCAAGAGCTGGAGAAGCATGCTTAGAGAGCAGGAGGAGTATGCTTAGAGAACAGGATAAGTTCGATTTGTTTTGGATTTGTTCAGATCTTTGTAAGCATCCTGTAGATCATGATTGATTCTCCTACAAAATATCATATTTTTTCGAAAGGGTTTCTCTGAATCTGTCTAAGTAGTAGTTTTGAGAAAACTTACCGTTTATAAGATTTGAGAAAGTTAGTTCATGAAATCTTTGTTAGTTTTATCTAGTTTATAAGGGGAAAAACTGTTACTGATTGTGTCCCTGTGACTCTTCTTTCTGTTTATATTCTCCTTCAGCTAAAGTTGATTCCTTTGGTTTGCAGGTCATAGTTGCATTTCCAGATGATGGAGCCTGGAAGCGTTTCCACAAACAAAACCAATCTTGAATCATTTTTCTTTTTCCCACATATCCCACTTCTCTTGAGTTCTATGTAAAATGTCTATTTCATGAAACAATTTGTGCGTTACCTTAGTCTGTTAATGTGTTGGCGCAAAATGATGTGCAGGATGAACACGTCGGAGAATCTGCTTGTTTCAATACAAGACAAGATCAAATGGGCGGACAATATGAGTGAGATGGAGAAAAAACATCGTAAGGAAGTAGAAGAAGGGCTGGAAGATGTGAAGAAGTCTCTGTCCATGAAGGTCAGTGATCGGTTTTGGAGGCATAACGACTTTACCTTTCCCTACTACTAAGTATATTATGTAACTAATTATGGTTTCATGTCTTATATCTTCCGAGAAATATAGTGGGTTTATTACCAGTTTAGGTCTTTGTAAGGGGGATAGGATAAACTTTATTAAATCTCAAGGTATCTGAGATTTGAAAGTCCAGTACAGATGAAAGCACTCCTGTCAAATGCTTGCGTACCTGTCAAATGATTTCCTTCCTGTTAACAGTTCCAAGAGTAGCACTCCCAGTGCATAAGTGTCACTCTTTGTGCCACTGCTTCCTGGTTGTCCATGTTCTGGTGCTATGTAGCCAGTGTTTTGTATCGCTATCTACCTATCTCTGATGCTTGCTCTTTATCTCCACTCATTAGGTCTCTCTCAGTCAAATAATCAAGTGACGCAACATCATATACTGTCTTCTTACTTATCCGAAGTTTAACATTGTTGCTTGTAAGTGGCCTTAAACTAGCAAGCCCTGGTATGTTTGCTTCCGTTTCCTTTTTGCAAACTTTTTTTTTTAAGTAACCAAGATCCTTGAATTTGTGCCTTTGTATGTTTCTGTCAAATTTTGAAGGACAGTCTAAACAATGCATCTCAGCTTAACCATTAATCAATCCAGCAAGTGCCTTTAACCATTAAACTACAGTTTTCTCTTTCTCCAAATTTTGATGCGGTTTCGTAGTTTATATAACGTGTTTGAGATTCTGAGTCAGTTTCGTGTTCCATGTTTTCATTGAGACTTTTGAGCCATTTAGAGAAGTTTTAAACTTTTATGATCTAAAAGTCTTTGATGGTCTGTCTCTCCATAGACTAGACATGAAATTCATGTTTTGTCTTACGCTTGTTTGGCAAATTCGGGGTTTGTTTGATGTCTTCGTCTTAGTGTTTGATGACATTGTTGTAGTGTTTGATAAATTGTTTTATTGTTAGTTAAAATTCATAATAGTTTTGTCGATTTGTCTTGTGTGAGTTGTGTCCGAATGGTTTAAAAAAAAATACTGTAGCAAGAAGCACACCAAGTGCTCGAGAAAATGCTTCAAGAACCTCTTTGTTCTAAGTATCTTTTTTTTATAGACTCTAACCTACAGTTTCTATGGTCTGGTAACAAATTCTTGGTGAGAGTTAACTGCTATCATTCGGGAGAGTTCAAAGAGGAAAATGACCAGTTCAATTTTGTAAATGGTGAGGTTGATGTTTTTCAAGTTGATTAAGTACAACCATATTGGAAGATGTGATCATAAAGCTGGTGTCATGATTTGTTAGTTACCGTCAAACATAAGTTTTCTAATTTTGGAGATTGTGATGTGTTATGCTATATGTTGAACATAGGTCCTATGCGGTGCTCAACCAAGCACATGTGTAGGTTGATAAAAGTCATAAGGCATATCTAGGTCTAGAAAATAGTATGTTACTAAGAGTGTTGTGTTGATCTTGAGTTCTATATTTACCAAGCACATGCGTATGCTGCTGATTTATCTCATTATTCTATTGGTATTTGTACAAGGTTCTGCTGGGTTTAAGATGCCGAGTATGAATGTTAAAAGTTTGTGAGCTCACACCCTCATTCATATCACTTGTCAAGTTCACAAAGGCCTTCTTTATGATATTATGAGACCTTCAAAGATTTCAACATTCAGGTTTTTACAAGTCTTTGATCGTTTATCTGAATTACTTAAACCTTGCCACTGGTATATGTCACTGTTACAATATGCTGCAACTTTGATGATAGTACTACCTGAACAAGACTTGTATATTATCTATGCTGTAAAAAGGGAAATATTTTGACTTCACATGTCCTCTGCATTTTATTTTCACGAGTAACGTAGCCTTATAACTAGCTGTCTATGTTTTTTTTCGTTTTTTATGTTAAACTAATAAAGCCTCATCATGTTTGCTTATGCAATTGTGAAATCCAGATGAACGTGTGCCAACTGAGCTAAAGATACAGCAGCAGAATGAGTTCAGCTTGTCACAAATATGGCTTCTTGGTGGCTCGTTCGGACAGGATCTTAACAGCATTGAAGCCGGTTGGCAGGTACGGTATTGTTATCTCATCAATAAACATCTAAGAAATGTGAATATGGTTTTCATGTTTAGTGTATTGATTCCTGTTGCTTTTAGTTCATGTGAGCCCGAATCTATATGGTGACAATAACACAAGACTCTTCACTTTTTCTAATGTTGGCAATCATTTGCAGAGTGATGCATATCAAGCTACTGGTTGCTACAATCTTCTTTGCTCGGGTTTTATTCAAATCAACAGCGACATAGCAATGGGAGCAAGTATTTCTCCAGTCTCTGGATATCGTAATTCGCAGTACATAACTTAGTTCGATTCTACTAATTGAAGTGTCTGTTAAGTTATTCTGCAAGTTAAGTCTTAAAAATCTGGGTATATTTTACTTTCAGAGAGCATCTAAAAGTTGGAAGTGGAACTATATGCCATGAAGACCAACATAAGAGAGTTGGAGGGATGGTTGAAGTGGTGATTGTGATAAGTGACTTGCTAGAGACAACTCATCATTGCAGCAGATCATTCAACGGCAAAAAAAAGGTTTGTTTAAGTCTCGAACTAATACAATAGCTCATAATGATATGTAACGTATGATTGACTGATTTTTAAAATGCTGGATTTTCCCAGGTTTTATACTTTGACAACTTCTCATCTTCCCCTGTTCCACATATGGTTTGATCTTGGTCATTCCAGGACGTCCATTCAACTCTAAAGACATGAGTATCTTCTCAGCCACCATCGTCAATGCTCCACCATCAATGCCAAACAGCTAGAAACTCCAACGTTCTCCTCCATTACTTCGCATATCTAGTTTCATTTTCTGCGTATTTTATGACTGGTTCAGCATTTTGTATGGACGCATTTTCTAAGTAATAAAAAAAACGGTTTGTCGTTTGCTTCAAAACATCGTCTTGTTCTTGTGTTTCTTCCAAGTGTGTCTGGTTTCCCCTCACTTGGCTGATTCGTTGAGTCTTTTATCTTTGTGCGGATTCTCCTTAGATAAAGCCTCAAAACCGGTTACTCAATTCACTTTCATCACCACCACCTCGACACTTCCACAAGTCGTCTCGTACTAGTGTGCTCACAAGTGCGGTGTGAGTCCATTCTTGTAACACTCCCTCGCATTTTCAAGGAAATCAAAAAGTTTGTAGGGTACTCAATCAGAAAGTTTGTGACTCCATAGTTGTCCAGTTGTACTCTCATATTCATAGTTGAACTTTTGCATTTTTTTTGTATTTCCAGTTGGACTATAATATAAATTGTTAATTAGTAGTTGACCACAAAATTTATCACTATTAATTAGCATATATAAGTAAAGCCATAACACAATGTTCATAAAAACTTGGTTTTCACCTCTTTTGCTTCATTTGAGGTGATCACTTACTAAGTCTTCATTACACTATAAAGAGTGTTTTATGTGAAAACGATAATATGTATTAGAAAGTGATTAATTCTTGTATTGGTGATTAAACATAGTTATTTAATAGTTCAATATGTAAAGAAATTCATATAAACCTTAATTATCATATTTTAAATATAAATGCAAATCTAAATATATATTTAGTTGTACCTAGTTGAACTGAGTATTATATATTTATTTTATCCAAATATTACCCTCTATAGTTAAAATGTAATTTTGTGTGGTAATTGTTCATTACCTCTCGAAAATATAATAAATAAATAAACAATTACGAATTACATAGATTGTTCTAGTAACATCTCTTACTTTTTCTAGTAACATCTCTTATTTTTCTAGTAACATCTCTTTCTTTTTCTAGTAACATCTCTTACTTGTTCCATTTCCGGTGAACAATTAGCTGGGGTTGCAGAAGAAGATATGATGAAAATGACTACAAAATTACGATAATATTGTTCATTAAAACGGATTACGATAACATCTCTTACATGCAAAAGAATGTTATGTACGTACACTAATCTCAAGAACGTTATGTACGTATGCGTTCATATGTACGTACACGTTTATATGTACGTACACGCTCGATTTTAGGTTTAATGAACCCGAAATTACCAAAATATCCTCGTCTTCTACCTCTAACATACGACTGAAAACCCTAATTTTCCCTGCCTCACTTTATTTTTTCACGACTTATGTCTATTTTTTTGGTTTCACTTGTGGGTTTTTTACTCAACTATTATAGATTTTCATCTCAACATCTGATTTCTAAATTAAAAACCTATAAAAAGTGAGTTATATAGATTTTCGAACAGATATCTAGCTCTTCCATGGATGAACCCATAGGAAAGATTAACGAAACAGAGTAGGAAAAAAACGTTTGCTCCGGCCGACAAACAGAATACGATTGATGAATCTGCTACAAACGTTATTACATGAACACCATAGATCGGAAGAACAGAAAACGTGTTTAGATCTACCTTCAATAAGTCTATCGCAACGCTAGACTGTCTTTGACAGCTCAAACAAATTCGTGTTATTCTGGTAAGACTTTACAGCTGTCAAAAATGCTTACTAAATCTACCACGGACAAGAAACCTACCATCACACTCCGAAAACTATTTCAAAAAAAACAAACAAGTATACCAAAAATATCTGTAAGAAGAGAAGGCTGTCGCAAAAATCTGTCGCAACAGGCCATTAGTCTATCATAAATATCTTTTGGGTCATATTGACTGTTGAAGGTGTACGTCAGATATTTTTGGTACACTTAGTTTTTGATACACATATACGTCCACCGATAAGTGTACCAACACTAAAACTAAGTGTACCATCTACAGTGACCGATAAGTGTACCAAGACTACAACTAAGTGTACCAAAAATATCTGACGTACACCTTTAATCAGTCCACGTGTATAAATCTACCATCAAAGGATCGGTAGACTTAGTCCCAACTTCCAATGTTTTTTTTTTCCTAATGGCATTAGCCGTAATTACGTTTTTTCCCAACACTAGTTTCATGGGTAGTATAGGTGCAAGGTGTTAGTCTAGTCATTTCAAACAATTGTATGTTGCTTTTGTAATAAGGAAGCTTATATGCAATATTCTAGTAACTCACCCTATAAAATGGCATTCTTTTTGTAACAAGAAAACTAACTATGTCAAAATGACAAACCAGAGGAGTATTAGTTAAAGAAACAAAATCTGTATATCATTCAATTTTAAAGTTATTAATTCTAAACATTAGATTATAGTTTTTAATCCTAACATTGAAATCCAAATTATTTTCTTATAAACCCAAACCGAAATATAATTTTGTTTAATTCTGTAATTTAAATCCTAACCACTTTTTATAAACCTAAACTGAAACACAATTTTAATTAATTGTAAAATCTAACCCCTAACCACTTTTTTATAAACCCAAACCAACATATAAATTTGTTTGATTGTAAAATCTAAATCTTAATCACTCTTTTGTAAATCCAAACCGACATATAAATACGTTTAATTATAAAATCTAAACCCTAATCACTCTTTTGTAAATTCAAACCGACATATAAATTCGTTTAATTGTAAAATTTACACTCTAATCATTCTTTTATAAACCTAAACTGACATAATGTCCTTATTAAAAGATCTACAGAATTTGTTTCTTTAATTTGTTTTGTCTTTTTATTTTAACTAGGACTCTGACCCCCTGCGATGTCGCGGTGGAAGTATTTTAGAAAAAAGTAAATAAAATTTAAAATTATATATTATAAAATTATTTGAATGTAATAAAATAGTTTGAATACATAGACATTAAACATACACTGTTACAAAAAAACACAACCATCAAAATGACAATTTATAACAAAAAAATATGTAGAATAGATGCAACTTTGCAAAAAAAAATATTGTTTAAAGTATTGTATATATAAGGTTTTTTATGAAGAATTATGGTAAAGCTACAATTAAAAAAATCATTATGACAAAGTAATCCTAACTGAGAATATAGAACTAATGGTTGTAATGAGTAAATATAATTTTCTATTAAATAAATATAATTAAAAACAAAATAATATTCCCTCCGTTTCAATATATAAGATGTTTTGGCCTCTCTTTTTTGTTTCAAAATATAAGATGTTTGTAATTTTCCACGCAAATTTTAATATATATTTAATAATATGTAATCATTTTTTTAACAGTCTTCTTTATGATTGGTTGAAATTTTTTTATTTAAATATATGATACTTTTTAAAAGAAAAATAAACTATCTTAATATGTGTGCATATACCTTAAACATCCTATATTTTGAAATGGAATAAGTATAAATTTTAAATATTAAAATAACTTTTAACGAAAAGTTACGATAAATAGATACAACGCAACTATAAATTCTATATTAAGTTTTATTAAATTTCTATATTGCTATAATTATTTCTAAAATTTTATGTAGATTATACAATAAAGTTGAATATTAGATATTAATATTCAAATTATTAGTTGACAAAAAAAAAGTATTCAAATAATGTAGATTAAAAATAAAAACGGAAAAATTGTTTCAAGTAGTGATTTGTTAGTTATTGATGAAAAAGAATAATATATAGAAAGTTCAAAAGACATGACTATTTAAATAGACACACCTATTAGAACGAAAAAGTTGTGATGAAAAAATATGAATTAAATAGAGTGAAAAGACACCACTCTATAATGAACAAATAAAACTGTTTGAGTTTTTAAAAAATGAATAAAAAAAACTTTTTTACAAAAAAATACTAAGCAAAGTCGCAACTTTTGTTTTTATTTCTTCAGATTGTTATTCTTATTTTTAAATATTAAAATTTTTTAACAAAAAAGTTACGGTAAAAATAGACGCAACTGTTAATTCCATATTAAGTTGTATTAAATTTCTCTATTGCTATGATCATTTCTAAAATTTTTGTTTGTTTATAGAATAACGTTGAATATTAGATATTTAAGTTTTTAGATTTAACATAAAATGGACTAAAAGTAATGACTATTTAAATAGACCCACCTATTAAACCGAAAAGTTGTGATGAAAAGATATAAATAAAATATAGTGAAACGACACAACTTTATAATGAACTGATACAACGGTTTGAATTAAAAAAAAATTATGAAAAGGTGCTACAAAAATAATCGCAAATGTTGTGTCTGCACTTGATTTCACCTAATAACCCATATAAACTGATTTTAAACAGAAGACATCTTTATTACCATATTGAGAAGTCAAATTCAAAAACTCACTATATAATCCATCTAACTCTTGAATTAAAAAACTCTAAGTATTTTCATGAAATTTTTATATTTAAAATTAACTAAAAGTTGTAAATTAGATTCGTCATTCCAAAAATCTTTTGTTAAATCAAGAATTGGAGGAATATTTTTACTTTTAAAAGAATGAATGCCAGAGAAGAATTTAGAAAGCTATAAAAGATGTTGATATTGAAATTTTATATTATTGTGTCATGACAAAAAAATGAAAACAGTTCAAAAAGATAAATATATCTAAATTTAAAAGAGACAAATATTCGAATAAACACTACTCTACAATGAACAGTTGCAAATTTACAAAAAACACTCGTTACAACGAATAATCGCAACTTTTTGTAAAACACACAATTTAATTTTTCTACAGATTTTTTTAAAAAATATCCAAAAGGTGATTGAAAAACACACAACTTTTGGTGGCATTTATTCGAACTGTTATTATATATAGACATTAGATTTTTATATTTAAAATTAACTAAAAGTTGTAAATTAGATTCATCATTCAAAAAATCTTTTGTTAAATCAAGAATTGGAAGAGTTTTTTTACTTTTAAAAGAATGAATGCTAGAGAATAATTTAGAAAGCTGTAAAAACTGTAGATATTAAAATGTTATATTATTTTGTGTCATGGCAAAAAAATGAAAACAGTTCAAACAGATAGATTTCAAAAGATACGAATATTCAAAGAAACACAACTCTACAATGAACAGTTGCAATTTTACAAAAAAATCGTTACAATGAACGATCGCAACTTTTTTGTAAGACATACAATTTAATTTTTGGGAAATTGGATTTAAAAGGTCATTTTTTCTTGAATTTGTCCCATTATGCTCTTTTTTTTTTAAGTTTAGTATAGTAGGTTTAACTATACAGAAAAACTCGATTATACCCTTCATTGCTAAACCATAGGGAAAAAATCAAAATTCCCTTTTTCTTAACTTCCATTTTTTATACTTTCTAAATTATATCAAAACCAAAAAAGGGAATTTTCCTAAATTAAATCTCACAATTTTTTTTTACTCTCTCGAGACATAACTCTCTCTCTCTCTCGATCTCGACACAATTTTTCCCCACAATTTTTACTCACGATTGTATACACACGATTTTTTTCGTCTCTGTGTAGTCATATAGCCACGATAATATAGCCTTAGTCACGGAATTTTCCATGGCTATACGCTCTATTTTTACTAGTGGTTTTCCTTCATCAACAATAAATCTCCATTCATTTTGGCCGATACATCTCCATACACCACATGTTACATAGATTTGCAACATATTGCAAAATGAACTCTTGAATGAAAGAACATAAAATTTAGGTTGACAAGCATAGGAAAATGATGAAAAACCTTTAACCAAATAGATTAATAATGTTTTCAGAACACATTTTCTAAACGTGTTAGAACGTAATCTTAAGAATATATATGATTTGCATAATTTCGGGATTACGTAAATATTTTGTTTCCTTTAATTTAGGATTCAGTTTCCTTGTTTAACATAATTGTAGAATATACTTTCTAAATTATGAAGAACATAGAGTAAAGTGTAGAATTAGTGTTCTAATTTTCGTAGGACACATGATAAAATGTAGATTTCATATTCTGACTTCAGTAGAATATGTATAAAGTGAAGAAATTTCTAAAATTTGTAGAATATAGAGTTATTTGTAGAATATATATTCTAGTTTCTGTAGAACACATACAAAATCTGACTTCTAAAAGTTTTAGAAGATATATTTATTCTAATGTTTTCAGAATAAGTAGAGTGCGAAGAATTTTTAATCTACATTATTTAGAACATGTAGAGTATGTAGAATTTATAATCTAATATCTTCAGAATATATACAATTAGTAGAAAATGTATTCTAAATGTTGCAGAATATTTTTTTTCAATGTTAAAACACCATATTTTCATCAAAAACACCTTATGGCAACCTCTTTTTTATTTCTAGAATTTGTTTTTAGGGAATTGAAAATTTTAAATTGCTTAAAAGTTAGTTTTATTTTTTTAAAGGGTAGTTTAGGCATAATGTCAAATTTAGTGTAGAAAACATAGTGGGACAAATTCAAGAAAAAATGTCCTTTAATTTTTCACATATTTTTTTAAAAAAAATATTCAAAAGGTATGAAAAACACAACTTTTGGTGGCATTTATTCAGATTGGGTTTAATATATTGAAATGTCAAATCCAAAAACTCACTATGTAATCCATCTAAATCTTGGAAAACACTCTAGGTATTTCATTTTTACTTTTATATTTAAAATGAACTAAAAGATGTAAATTAGATTCATCATTCCAAAAATCTTTTGTTAAATCAAAAATTAGAGGAATTTCTTGACTTTTAAAAGAATGAATGCTAGAAAATAATTTAGAAAAATGTATAAATCGTTGAAATTTAAATTTTAGTTGATTTTGTGTCATGGCAAAAAAATGAAAACAGT
The DNA here is from genome assembly GCA_023657505.1 of Camelina hispida. Lineage (NCBI taxonomy): Eukaryota > Viridiplantae > Streptophyta > Magnoliopsida > Brassicales > Brassicaceae > Camelina > Camelina hispida. Next base: position 37,610,967 of record CP094637.1, read on the forward strand.
TCAAACAGACAAATATATAGATTTCAAAAGATATGAATGTTCCAATAAACACAACTTTACAGTGAACTGTTGTAACTTTTCATACAAAATAATTCTAATGATCCATCACGACTTTTCTGAAAATATAAAAAAGATACGATTAAAAAAACACAACTGTTGGTCGCATTTATTCAGATTGTTATTGTTATATAGATTAATATCTACTTAGAAATTTGTATAGTTGTTACTGGTTGAATATGAAACCATAATGGCTTGAATAAATGGAACATCATATATAATATGAGAAGGTTTTTCTCAACTTTTGCTAAGGAGATGACACTTCACACTTTGCATATTACCTATCTGACACCTATATTCTATTGTTGTTTGGCCTAATTAACTAAATTAATTTATGTTTTGACCATAAAACTAAAAAAAAAATCTCAACATTTTTTTCTTCCCTTCTTCAATCACAACCAGTTGTAGACCCTGCCCATCTAAAACAATCATTTATGAGTTAGTGGTTTCATCCTAAAAAAAACTCATTGTAGTTTATTTTGAAATTATAATTATGGGTTTCAATCTTATCTATGATTCATGGGCAATAAAGGATTCTAAATTCTGTAAAAAATGTATTTCTGGGTCTCAATCTTATAAATGATTGTGGGATGTTTCCATGTTCTTAAAATTATCTGATAAATTCATAAATTTTTTTGGTTCAAATTTTAAATTTTGGATTTTATTCCTGAGTTTAGTTTATGGCCATTAATCTTATATAATCTAATGGTAGGATGTTTTATTTCAGTAATTTGATAATTGCTTACTCATTTATTCTTCATTAGATCTTACCAATTCATTTTCCATAAAATTAGAATTCAATCTGTTTTTCATAAAATTAAAATTCAATCCCTAATTACTCTCTTTTTAAAAAAATTTTCCAGTCATTAGGTTCCTACGAAGAATTCTATTATTTTTATATATATTTCCAAATTTCAATAGATATTTTTAAATTATTTTTTATATTTTTTCACGTTATCATGATTGTTGTTAGCATTAATACTACATAGAAAACAAATTATGTGAGAATGTTTGACAAATTTATTTATTTATTAGAGTATTTATGTATGTCTTTCCTAATCTCCATGTGCCGGTCCGACAATTTTAGATGGCCTACGCCAATTTTTTTTTAATAAACCATTTTTATTATTATAAATAAAATCATAAAAATAGAACTATAAAAATTATTTTAATAAAATAGATCAGTAACTACAAGTTTAAAACTCATTAACAACAAGTTTAATGTAATGCTCATTCCCCACATAAAATACCTAAATTTTTGGTCTAAAATATGCCCCAAAATTTTTGATGACCAAATGGCTTCATTTACTTGACCTATGGGCCGGAGCTTGAACCACATTTTATTTTAACTTCAGGGTTGTCGTGTTTGTTGGTTGTGTTAATGCTACATCATCAAAATAATGAACTATCATTATTCAATATGTTGAACATGTTAGATTCTGTTCCTTTATTATATTTTAGAATTTTTTTTTTCTTTCTCTTTTGGACATTTATGTGGTAAAGCAAGCTAAAACTTTTTTTTATTGAATGATGCATATGAGTATTTCTGTAGTAAATTTAGCTTTTTATTAGTCTTCATTATTAAACTTAAAAACAAAATGTATTTCAAACTATTATAAAAAGGAAAATTGTATGTTATTATCATATGTTTAAAAAATCATGTTGTTAATGTAAGCTAATAAGAGGCTAAAATTCCCAAATTACTAAAATTCAAAAACAATGAAAGCTAAACCCGTGCATAGCACGGGATGACTTCTAGTTGAAAATATTGTGGAGGTTGATTTCGAAAAGCATAATGATTAAATAACATTGAGAACATTTTGATCAAATTTTATTTAATGAAGATCACATTGAATTGCAGTTGATCTGGAACTAAAATAAGTCTTTGGTTTGGAACTAAATAACCAAAGACTACGATGGCATTGAGTCTCTACCTTCTATTCTGTTGCAAATAATTATGAATCATTCGACAGTTATCAAACCTTACTTTCATTATAGATACAACCTTGAACTCTCCGGGTCTAAGAGATCGATGTTCTTCCTTTCCGTGTTCTCTGTAGCTTTTGTTATACAAACCAGGGATTGTGTTGTTTATGGATCCTATAGCTTTCTAAGTTCTAACTTCTGATTGATGTACTCATATTATTTGTTTCTTGTGGGCTTACTTCCACAAAGATTCGACGAAATCAAACAGGGTCATGGGGTCAATAAAAACGAACCAAATTTGCCATTATGTAATATATATACAAGCTTAGTTTATAATACTTTTTTTGTTGTTTATAGTATTTGCTCAGTTTAAATGTAGAGCTCAGTTTAATCTTTTAATATTGACAAGATTAAGAGAACACATAATGTATACGAAAATAAAAAATCATTGAAAAGTCGAAGAATTGACGATTATTGAAGAATTGTAAATCTTTAGATGTTAGAATAATTAAATCAGAAAGTAGGATGAAAGAGGATATGTCAATTATGGCCAAAGCCCGCGGGCTGGCCCGGCCCGGCCCTAAAAAACACCGGGCTCGGGCTTAAATATATATGTCCAGAAAAATTCGGACATTTTGGGCTCAGCCCGTTTGGGCTATAGGGTTTTTATGACTTAGTCCGACCGGGGCCGGGCTAGTCCGAAAAGCCCTTTAACAAATATGTTTGTACTTTTTGTTAACATTTTTGTTTGATTGCAATATTTGATTAATAATTTATTGTAAATAAAGTTTTAAATTATAATCCTAGTTTTCATATATACTCAATAACCATATTTTATACTTTAAAATTTTTATTAATGATATTTTATATGAGTTATATATTTGTTTATTTGGTTAAAGTATCGAAATTTTATTTAGTTTTAAACATTTTCTATTAAATTAAGTTGGTTGTAGTGAATATAGATGAGTTATGAAATTTTTGATTGATTTGTTTTATAGTGCACCTTTAAACGCTGCTTTTCAAAGCTTATAAGTTTGAATTTTTTATCGATAAGATAAGCCCGAAAAAGCCCAAAAAGCCCTGTAGCCCTGTTAGGGCCGGGCTCGGGCTTTGAAACATAGGCTCGGAAATATTTCGGGCCGGGTCGGGCCAGGCTCAAACATATGCGGGCTTTACGGGTTTCGGGCCGGGCCGGGCCCGGCCAGCCCGATTGACACCCCTATATGAACGATGATTGTGACTTTTTTTTTTTTTTGGACAAACACATGATTTCATTCATTCAAATCAAATCAAGGTACAAGTTGGAGATTCAAAGATCCCAAAGTTTAAAGAGTTACAAGAGTAAGTATTCCCCAATACCATAAACAAGAAAATAAAAGACATCGAGGTGAACACCATGAGAGCTATGGAGCAAATGCAATGAAGCAGATAGAAACATGTGAGATCATGGATACTCGAAGGATCATCATTGAATGAAACGATGGATGACAAAGTTGTCAAGGTCAAAAGACACGTAGACGTTGTAGAAGGATCCAAAGCCAAACTATTCGTCAAGACGAGGTGCACTAGTAGCGCGATGGCAGAGATTCCAAGGACCATGGTTGTGAGGTCCAAGGTAGGATGATGAAGAGCCCATGTCAGTAGGAAACTTCCAAAGAACCAAGGGTAGTCTTCAATCCATAGGGTCCGAGAGCTGGAGAAGGTACTGAAGTAGAGTGGCTTGAAGTCATCGAATGAGTAAATTGGGGAGGAGGGCGATAGACCATAAGACTTTATGCCAATACAAACAGATATTCCAAGGAAAACTAAAACCATATGCCAATGATAAAAGTCAAACTGTAACAGTACAGGTGGGTTCTCTCTCACTTGGGGCCCTTGAACAAGAAGATTAAGAAATCCACACAAAGCATGGAGCCAGTAAGACCAAAAAAAATGTAGAGTATGCTTGGTCGATTTAGTTTTGGACAACACGGACAAGGTTTGGTTGAAAGAGGGATGGTGAAGCTTAGGTTCCAAGCTCTTGAGGGTAAAAAACGTATCCCATAAGAGGTTAAAATGCACATAAGTGGGATCAGAAACCGGGTATGTGAAACATGGGCTGAAGAAGCTTCGGTAATCACCGCTCTTAAGCGACATGATCATAATGCCGAACTTCTTCAAGCCTTTCACAACATGAGTATGAATCCTAGGTGTTTCACTAGGCAAAGTTCTCATAGACATAATAGTTGGGCACAAACAACCTTTCAGTGTGAAGCTTATAAACTCATGTTCCATAAAGCTAGGTGAAACTAATGGCAGGGTTCTCAAAGAATTTTTGTATAACCAGAGCAACCAAGGAATGTTTTGAGCTATTTGCAGTCTTCCGACAAAAGCTTTCAGGGAACACCACCTATGTTGGCTAAAGGTATACAAAGGGAGATTAAGAGCAGACCTGTACTTTAGAGGATGCAAATCTGGGTCACCAATTGACATGCGATAGCAGGGAGAAGAGTCAGGGGAGCACTCTCGGAGGAAAAGCGCAGCGCTATAAAACTCATCATTAGCCATTGCCGCCGTCTCTATCGCGCAAGACTCGGGTGATGAGAAAGGAGGAGGTTCTACAGGGGCAAATCGAACTCCGGATCTAGGCAATGAGGAACAGGGGGACTCTGAAACTCCCGGCGGACAGGCTGATAGTGTCCTAGAGGGTAGAGATTGTCGTTCTCCACCTCCGTCTAGCTTCAGTGATGAACAAGCCTTTTTTGCCGCCTGGTTTCTTCGGTAAGGTTTTGTAGCGTTTAAAAAAAGGTTCACAAAATGGGAAAAAAGAAATAGAATTCGAGGTAAAAGGATAACAGAAGTTTGACAAAGCAGCGGGAATCGAGATTTCCCGACGCCGGCGAGCAGAAACCCCACCGACATCGGAAGAGAATGGTTGAAACGACGCCTCGATGTTCGTACCTGGGAGAGAAAATATTATGGCAAACTCTTGGGCTATCCTTTGTCCGATGATTGTGACTTAAGTCACAAATTTTGTGTATAACAGATTCAACGTCTCCACCCAAAAAATTTTAATTCGTCAATTTAGCTACAAAATGGGGGTTTTCCCTTTTGCTTTTCGTTATTGTAGTTTTTTTGTTCATTTTAACACGATCAAGTGTTGTGTTGCTAAGGTTAAGACGAAGAGAGCCATGTACATGGAAAAGAGGAAAAAAGAATTCGTTGAAAAGTTTTAGTAATGAACTGAAGAATGAAGACTACGTCCAACAAAAATTCAGAAAGTATATAAATAACTAAAAAAAATCATTCGTTGAAAAGTCTTGTCTTGGAAACAAAAATTCAGAAAGTATATAAACTATAAAGATAAGACTTGAGAGTTGTGAGAGGCTATGATGGTATTGATGTAGATGGATCAGTAGGTATCAATGAATCCTCATCTATAATAGGCAAAGTTTCAACAAAATGCAATGGAGCAGGTAAAGGTAAAATACTCTTAGGAAACATATCTATCATAGAAGAAAGGTTATCTTTTGTTTTGAAAGGAAAAACAGTCTCATGAAATACGACATCCCTAGAAATTGTGATAGAATGAGTTTCCAAGTCCAAGACTTTATATCCTTGGTAGCCTAATGGATATCCTAAAAAGACACATGGTTTGACTCTAGGAGAAAACTTATGACGAGTATGATTATGATTGGAAACATAGCACAAACTACCAAAGCTCTTGAACAAAGTATAATCAGGCAATTTAGCATTTAAAAGCTCATATGGTGAACAATTATGCAATAAGGGAGATGGTAATCGATTTATCAAGAAAGCAGCTGTTAAAATGCAATCACTCCAATATTGTAAGGGAACATTAGATTGAAAGAGCAAGGATCTAGCAACATTTAGTAAGTGTTGATGCTTTCTTTCTACTACATAATTTTGTTGAGGTGTGTAAGCACAAGAAAAATAATGCATCATGCCTTGTTCTTTAACAATCTCAGTAAAAACCAATTCAGGTGCATTGTCAGATCGGATTGCCTTAACAGTTGTATGATATTGAGTAGAAAAAAACTTAAGAAAGGCTGGAAAAACAGTATGAACATCTCTTTTATTACACATCATATAAACCCAAGTATTGCGAGTACAATCATCAACTAAAGTAAGAAAATAACGAAATCCTTCAACAGACTCAATACTAAAAGGACCCCATACATCCATATGAACTAAATCAAAAGGTTTATCTACTAAATGTCCCTGAGAAACATAAGAAAATCTACGTTGTCAGCTAGAGGACATATAGAACAATGCGAAGCATCCGAAGACAAATTTTTCAAAGAAGGAATAGTACTAACAAGTTTTTGTAAAGCTAAATGTGATGGATGACCTAGTCTCTGATGCCAAAGTAAACCATCAGCAACCACAGAACCAGTGAAAGAACATGCTGCAGAAGTCGATGTAGAGAGGGATGTATTCTCAGTAGCCAGAATACAGAGATCTTGAAAGACTCTACCCCTCCCAATCATCAATCCCTGAGAAAGTTCCTGAATCAAACAACAAGTTTCAAAGAAGTGAGCAGAACATTTTAAAGTTTTGACAAGTCTACTAACACTAATCAAATTAAATTTAAAATCTGGAACATGTAAGACATCATAAAGGATCAATCGTGTATATGCGTAATAGAAGCTCTAGCATTATTAGGCAAAGTAACAGTGATATCCGACACAGGTCTTAAAGCTGTAAACATGGCTAAGTTTGAACACACATGACTCGAAGCACCACTATCAATAATCCAAGCATCATTGGGTACAAGGTGTTGTAAGGAGGATAAAATGTGGTTTTGAAAGGTAAGTTTATTGTTCTGAAATTTTAGACTAGTAGAAGGAAAAGGTAAAGTGGTACTAGATGTGAAATTCTTAGCCATCAAGCCATGTTCAGTGATAGTAGCCATAGCACTAGGAATACTAGAACCTGATGAAGTAGATACAGGCTCTGGAACTTGAACTTGACTGTTGAACTGAGCCACCATCTGTTCAATTTGTTGTGGAGTGTATCCTTGTAGAATCTGATTAGATCCACTACTCGAGCTAGGCATTGCATACTGCGGATATTGTCCATAAGATGTATCTTCCATTGGAAACATGCCAATATCTGAATAAACTTGAGCTACAACATTGGCTTTCTGCATCAGATACATATAAAGGAGCCATCTGCTGCACTAAAGGAGCCCTCGGTTGTGACTGTGAAGTTGGCATCCTTGGTTGAAATGAAGCAGGAGGTCGTGCATTATACCCTATAGCTGCAGTTTTATATCCTAATGGAAACCCATGAAGTTTATAACACTTCTGTATAGTATGTCCCACTTTTCCACAGTGCGAACATATAGGCTTTTGTACGGAACGGGCAGTATTATAAGCCGCTATATATGCTGCCTCGCCATCATTCATAGGAGTTGCAGCCTGAAAAGCAACATTCCCAAGACCAGTAGACGGTAAAACAACCTTCTGTCGCTCATCTTGAGTCACCATATTGAAGGCTTCTGATACTAGGTTTTTTGTGTCTCCTAGCAGGTTCAATTAACCTTACGTAGTTGTAGTACTTAAGGTGTCAATCCAGTTGGGAAAGTTTACTATCACTCAAAATGCAAACAAGATGTCACAAGTTAAGCCAATTCAAAGAGTGTTTTTATCTAACAGTCCTAGAATGATCAAAATGCGAAACGGAAATGAGTCAAGAGAACTAGAAACAAGAATGCATGACAAGAAGCGAAAGTGAATAAAAACGCAAACGATTCTAAGCATGAACAAACGAACCAGTTCCAAGAATGTATAAAAATCATAAAGAAAGAAGTCCTAAGGATGGGGTAATTGATGTCGGCGGAGTATCCTAGTCTAAGGAGTGTTTAACATACCACAAGCAAAGTATCCCTAAACAATGACCATCACAACTTAGCTAATCCAATCTCTTGGCAAAAGCTGCTCAGACCCAACCACTTCCATACCTAGCTCTCACTAGAGAAACATGGTCGAGCAGGCATGACAAACAAGTTCATTCACGTCAACAAACATCCTAGACAACTAATCTCTTAGGCTAAGAATGTAAGTCTCTGGCACTAGTTGGTCAGACATTTCATCAAACACCTTTTGGGTGCGAAAATATCTCGAACCTAGTTCCAATTGATCAGAGAGAAACTAGTAATTCTAACTCTAGTCCAGAAGGGAATCATACAATCAAAGCTTAAACACTCTACATCCTAAGATCCTCCACCTAATCTATCCCATCCTCAAGAACTAACACACTACTCAGATCCGAAAATCATAGTCAAGGATGCAAAAACAGAAATCATTGAATCAAGCATAATAAGATAGAAAAAAATAAGATGACAACTTTGTAGAAGGAATCAAATGCAAAATCTGAATAAATCTCAAAAATATCGGAATACAAGTCTCAGAACGTATTGGTGGCTAGGTTCAGAAACCTTCTGGGAACGAAAACGAGATTAAAAGATAAGATGTCTCTGCAAAGACTTAACAAAATGTATATATAGTAGTCCAATATGGAAATCCCTAAAACTTAAAACGACAAGGTAAAGCGTCGGTTCGGTAATCTCCTGAAGCGTGTGAAACCAAACGTCTTTCTTCCCGACATGTGTGATCGAGTCTGTGTGCGTCGAATGGAATGCAATGTCATCATGGCTCGGACGTAAGGCTGAGGAGCATGGCTCGGACGGATTCTGGGGAGCATGGCTCGATCAAACAAGCTGGAGTGCGTGGCGGGGAAGCATGGCTCGAGCGTGGTGTATACGCATCCACTAAAACGATGATAACTCTTGAACCACACCTCCGATTGACTTGAAATAAACGGCGTTAAAAAGATAACTTAATTCCCTACAACTTTGATGAAGACGTCGAAAGCTAAATCCCACTCGAGTGGGATGGCTCGAACGGATGGCTCAGACGGAACAGAGATGGTGACAATGGCTCGGACGAAACGGAGATGGTGACAATGGCTCGGACGAGACGGAGATGGTGACAATGGCTCGGACGAAACGGAGATGGTTACAATGGCTCGGACGAGACGGAGATGGTGACAATGGCTCGGACGAAACGGAGATGGTGACAATGGCTCGGACGAGACGGAGATGGTGACAATGGCTCGGACGAAACGGAGATGGTGACAATGGCTCGGACGAGAATGGCTTCCAACGTCTCCTAAATACCTGAAATACTCCAAAATGCACAATGTATGCAAGGATGATGCAAGAACTACCTAGACGTGCAAAGTATATAGAAAGAACTAGAAAACAATGCAAACCAATGAGTTATCCTAGCTAAATGCATGATAAAAATAGGCTAAGGAGACACAAAATATAGACATATCAACTCCCCCAAACTTACTCTTTGCTTGCCCTCAAGCAAACAATCAAGAATATAGTATGGAGAAGAGGTGTGAAGATGGGATCTCAGAACCTAAAACATGCTAAATAAAATAGTTAGAATCAAGGTCCTTGTTTTTAGTTCTATGATGCATGGTGAAGGAACTCTATATTTTTTTCTACACAAGCAATCCTATCAATCATTCCCTTTAACATTCATTAACAGAGAACCGTGAATCAAGCTAAGCAATGTCGTTGAACTCATTTGGCTAGGGTGAAAGGTTAGAGACTTAGATGGTCTCCTTCTCGAGTGGTTTCATCAATACAGGACAATGTTCTCTCACGAAAATGAGTTGAGCTTAATAGAAGGCTAAAGGTTGAAACCAACTGATACATACAAGAGCAGCGTCCTGTCTACCCAAAGAACGTTCCAAACCGAAGTTGGTTCTACCCTTAATCACAAACATTGTCTCAAACCCAATCTTTCATTCTTTACACTTGGTCTTAGGAGGAGTTCACTTCTTATCATTCTAGCGGATTGGGAAATCTTTATTATCAGTAAGGTTCTTTTTCTTTTCTTCTAAGGAATCTAGACATCTTAAACATTTTACTTTCTTTTCTTTGTCTAATCTTTTCGTTTTATACCCAGAACCAATAACTCATTATTTTGCTCAACCCAATCCTTTACTAGACTTGTAAACCTTGAAAACACATCCCCCTCCTAAAGATTTTCTACCCTTTACTTTCTTTTTACACTTCACTCTTCTGCACAAATCCATACCCAATACCCAAAATTCGAGTTATCACATAGTCCTACTAGTCTGGATAACGTGAACTAGAACTACACAGGATCCTACTCTTGTCGGTTAGAACCTAACACTTTCTAACAAGCTCAACTCGAAAAAAGGCCTGACACTCAAGAATACAATTGGCTTGAAAGAACGGTTGGTTAAGGGTGCGGAGAACTATTCCAAAGATGGGAATCAGCTACTTGGATTGACAAGGGTGGTAAAAATGTGAAAGACAATCTAAGTATGTATATGGTATCCATGAGTTCAACTTCAATGCATAACAGGATAATTGCAAGTCAGGATTAGGTTCAGGTAGATAGGGAATGATATCAATCCAAACATGCTTCAATCTTAAATTTTCAAGTTCAATCAACAAGCATCAAAGAACTAAGAACAAGGGCCTTGATCCTATCCTATTGAATCCAACATACTAACAAGGTTACAATCATCATCAACCCCTATGCTAAATGCAACAACCCTATATGAATAAACCTAGACTCAATCCTAATATGCAATTGCAAACTACATGAACACTCTGTTTTTGTGGAAATTTTAGAATTTTTTTCAAATTTTTATGGTTTTTCTATGCAAAAAGGTGGATGCAGACTCAAACATGATATGATGCAAAAATTTGAAATAAGAATCACAAAACACGACATTAGATGCATCATCTCAAACCCTCCACCAAACTTAAATTACACAGTCTCCTGTGTAAGAAAAAATTGTAGGAGGATTTAAGAATCACAACAGAAACAGTGCAGGAATTAAATGGTATGTACAAAGGAAAGGTCGGAGTACCTTAGTAGTAGAAGAAGGAGTCCGTGCGCGCCCAAGGAGGAGCGTGAAATTGACTCTATCCTTCGCCTTGTTCGGGATCTGCGAGTGTGACATCAGCTGGTTGGTCGACTTGCTACTCAACCTCATGATCATCTCGATCTGCAGAGCGACGCGCTGATCTGTGACTAGAGGAGGCTCTGGAACCTCGCGAACTGTGTCTCTGTCTCTCCCTAGACTCATGTGACGAGTGGCGTGAAGGAGCGGGTGAAGGCTGACGCTCCCGTGACACATATGAAGATTGACGTGCTAGGGAGGGAACCGGAGAGACTGTTCTCTGACGAGTTGGCTCGCTGGAGACTTTGTGTGTGGCTCGAGAGAGGGGCTCGATCGGGTGTTGGCTTGAGTGGCTCGAGTGTGGTAGTTGGAGCGTGTGCGGAGTGAGATTAGCTCGAGCGTGACAGCGGAGGCGTGGCTCGAACGAGTGCAGAGTGATGAACCTCTCAGGATGGGTCGAGTCTGATTCCACGCCGTCGGTTGAACCTTGCTCGAGTCGATGATGGTTGAGAATGCACAGTGGTGGTTGAACTCTACAACACCTCTTCTTCATTATCCCAAACCTCTTCCTTAATTTCCTTGGAGGAGAACTTCTCATTGTACCTTGGAGCTTCTTGATTTGCCCACTCATCTTCTTCACCATAGCTGTTAACTCTTTCACTGAATCCCTTAGAATATGAGTATTTTGGAGTTCATACAAACTGTTAAGCGTGGGAGGACTTGATACTTGCGGTTGGTGAGGTTTAGGAAGCAGGTCTTGACGCTTAGCGAGGGTAACGACTGCACTCGAGTTGGAGAATGGTCGAGTGACACTTTGAGTTTTCTCTTTGGTTACCAAAACCTCAGTTTCTGCCTCATTCACACTCTCAAAGATGTCAAACCCAGCTTTATGATCTTTCTCTTCAATCACGAAGGTCTGCCCATCAATAGTTGGTTTCTTCTTAGAATCCTTGATGTCAAACTTCATCTTGAAGTTTTTACCCAGATTGAGATCAATCATCCCTTTCTTGACATCAAATGACTGCTCCAGCTGTAGCTAAGAAAGGTCTTCCCAGGATTAGTGGATCTTTAGGCTCTTCATCCATTCTCAGCACCACAAAATCAGTAGGAATCTCAGCTTGTCCAATTTTGATGGGCAAGTTCTCTAGTAGACCATGAGGCAATCTAGTAGTCCTATCAGCCAATATTAAGCGGAGGTTGCATGACTTGTATTCTTTGAATCCTAGCCTCTGAGCTACAGACAGTGGCATGAGGCTTACTAAAGCACCAAGATCACATAGGCACTTTTTGAAGGCCAATGGACCTAGAGAACAAGGCAAGGTGAAAGAACCAGGGTCCTCTAGCTTCTTTGGGATAATCATCTTCTGAATGGCGGCCTTGCATTTATGAATAACCCCACCTATGTCATGCACTACCCTCTCATCTTCCAAAACCTTAGCTTGAGCTCCTTTAGCTATCTCGTCCTTCTCTTTGGTCGTTTCTGTTACCAAATCAGTTAAAAACTTTTGATATTGAGGCACAAGTGCAAATGCATCAAGCAAAGGCATCCTAAGTTCAATCTCCATACTTGGTTTTCGAACAGAGCTTTGTGCTTCTCAGTAAGCTGCTTCTTAAACCTCACTGGAAATGGTAGAGGAGGCTTGTACGGAGGAGGTATGAATCTCACAGGTTTATCCTTGGGAGCAGTGGGTTCTTTAGTAGCTTCAAGATCAGATTGCTTGGCTGAATTAATTGGATCCTTGAGCACCTCATCAGGATCCTTTATCTGAACTTCATATTGAAGAAAATCCTCCCCATCTAAACTCTCAGTGTCCTCAGTGAGCCGTACATCTACAACTTGGGTGGTGATGGCATGGATAGTAGCATAGTCCTTGGGGTTTTGAACTGCTTTTTCGGGTAGTTTGCCAGTTGTTGGGGTAGAAGTAGAGATAGTCTTGCCTTCCATATACTCCATCTTGGAGTTAAGAGCTTCAAACTTGACATTCAGATCATTGTAAGTACATTCCATCCGCTGACTGAGTTCAGCAAACTTCTTAGCAGTATCAAGAGAACCACTAGTTTGACCTTGAAGAAGTTGTTGCAGATGTGCTTCATTTCTTGATCTGGAGCTTGAGTAGGTTGAACTTGTTGAGGTGAAAATCCTGGTGGTGGTCCGGAAGGAGCTTGGTAAACCTGCTGGAACTGCTGCTTTGGAGCGAATCCCGGATTGTAAGGCAAAAAGGTTTTTGTTGACCTCGCTGTTGTTGTTCAGGCGGGTACACCTGATCTTGTGGATTAGCAACATTGTTACTTTGGTAAGACAAATTGGGGTTCGTCTTGTAGGGGTTGTAACCTTTATTGTATCCACCCTGATTCTGGACATAGTTGATTGCTTCAGATTGCTCACCCTTCCCATCCCCGGCAACGGGGCCAAATTGATACTAGGTTTTTTGTGTCTCCTAGCAGGTTCAATTAATCTTACGTAGTTGTAGTACTTAAGGTGTCAATCCAGTTGGGAAAGTTTACTATCACTCAAAATGCAAACAAGATGTCACAAGTTAAGCCAATTCAAAGAGTGTTTTTATCTAACAGTCCTAGAATGATCAAAATGCGAAACGGAAATGAGTCACAGAACTAGAAACAAGAATGCATGACAATAAGCGAAAGTGAATAAAAACGCAAACGATTCTAAGCATGAACAAACGAAACAGTTCCAGGAATGTAATAAAAATCAGAAAGAAAGAAGTCCTAAGGATGGGGTAATTGATGTCGGTGGAGTATCCTAGTCTAAGGAGTGTTTAACATACCACAAGCAAAATATCCCTAAACAATGAACATCACAACTTAGCTAATCCAATCTCTTGGCAAAAGCTGCTCAGACCCAACCACTTCCATACCTAGCTCTCACTAGAGAAACATGGTCGAGCAGGCATGACAAACAAGTTCATTCACGTCAACAAACATCCTAGACAACTAATCTCTTAGGCTAGGAACGTAAGTCTCTGGCACTAGTTGGTCAGACATTTCATCAAACACCTTTTCAGTGCGAAAATGTCTCGTACCTAGTTCCAATTGATCAGAGAGAAACTAGTAATTCTAAATCTAGTCCAGAAGGGAATCATACAATCAAAGCTTAAACACTCTACATCCTAAGATCCTCCACCTAATCTATCCCATCCTCAAGAACTAACACACTACTCAGATCCGAAAATCATAGTCAAGGATGCAAAAACAGAAATCATTGAATCAAGAATAATAAGATAGATAAAAATAAGATGAACAACTTTGTAGAAGGAATCAAATGCAAAATCTGAATAAATCTCAAAAATATCGGAATACAAGTCTCAGAACGTATTGGTGGCTAGGTTCAGAAACCTTCTGGGAACGAAAATGAGATTAAAAGATAAGATGTCTCTGCAAAGACTTAACAAAATGTATATATATTACTCAAACATGGAAAGCCCTAAAACTTAAAACGACAAGGTAAAGAGTCGGTTTGGTAATCTCCTGAAGCGTGTGAAACCAAACGTCTTTCTTCCCAACATGTGTGATCGAGTCTGTGTGCGTTGAATGGAATGCAATGTCATCATGGCTCGGACGGAAGGCTGAGGAGCATGGCTCGGACGGATGCTGGGGAGCATGGCTCGATCAAACAAGCTGGAGTGCGTGGCGGGAAAGCATAGCACGAGCGTGGTGTATATGCATCCACTAAAACGATGATAACTCTTGAACCACACCTCCGATTGACTTGAAATAAACGGTGTTGGAAATATAACTCAATTTCCTACAACTTTGATGAAGACGTCGAAAGCTAAATCCCACTAGAGTGGGATGGTTCGAACGGATGGCTCGGACGGAACAGAGATGGTGACAATGGCTCGGACGAAACAGAGATGGTGACAATGGCTCGGACGAGACGGATATGGTGACAATGGCTCGGACGAAACGGAGATGGTGACAATGGCTAGGATGAGAATGGCTTCCAACGTCTCCTAAATACCTGAAATACTCCAAAATGCACAATGTATGCAAGGATGATGCAAGAACTACCTAGACGTACAAAGTGTATAGAAAGAACTAGAAAACGATGCAAACCAATGAGTTATCCTAGCTTAATGCATGATAAAAATAGGCTAAGGAGAGACAAAATATAGACATATCAGCTTCTTCAATCGTGGGAATAGGTTTTAGCATCAGAATATGTCTCTGTGCTTGATCATAACCTTCATTCAACCCCATAAGAAATTTAGTAACTCTGCTTCTTTGTTGCAATCTCTCCCATTTCAAGGCTGCATCACATTCACAACGCCCACAAGTACAAACCGGGAGCTCAACATTTTTTCGATGTTCTTCCCACAATGTCATCAAACAAGTATAGTAAGCCGAGACATCCATTGAACCTTGGACTAGCT
Source organism: Camelina hispida (assembly GCA_023657505.1). Classification (NCBI taxonomy): domain Eukaryota; kingdom Viridiplantae; phylum Streptophyta; class Magnoliopsida; order Brassicales; family Brassicaceae; genus Camelina; species Camelina hispida. Next base: position 37,626,302 of record CP094637.1, read on the forward strand.
TACTCAACTTCTGTTCAATAGCAATGATCCTAGGTGCATCATCTTGCTTAAACCTAGATAAAATGTTCTTCCAAATTCCTTCGGCAGTAGGGATGAAAAGTAAACTCTGCCCTATCTTCTTATCCACAGAATTCATCAATCAAGTCGAGACTATATCGTTACATCTAGACCATACACCAAAATCCCTATGATCTTCTTGAGGTTTTGAGATCAGACCATTGATAAAGCCATGTTTGTTTCTGACATTAAGAGCCATCCACATCGATCGATACCAAGAAGGAAAATCCGAAGCAGTGACAAGGGGATCAGAAACGAGAACAAGTCTTGCGTGGTCAGCATAGCAGATGATACGGATTCTCATACTGATCAGTTTGATACTGCGTTTGAACATTCACCGGATTCAGAGTGGGAGGACGGTTCATCGGAGCATTCGTATTACCCGAAGAAGCCATTCTTAAAGCAAGAACAAGAAATTCAAAGAAAGTGAGACGAAAAGAGGAATCAAAAGCAAGAATCGAACTCACTAAGGTCAATCAAAAGAGAATTAAGAGAAGCAGAAAAGTGAAAAAGGCTCTGATGATAAAATCACAAACAACAGCGAAAAATTCTTGAACAAACTGAAAACAAAAGCAAATCATAAAGCTCATCTCCATCGTGAGATGCGGAAGCAATAGAAACTCAATTAAACGAGCTCTGATACCATATTAAATCCGGTTAATCGGAAAATATGTGAACGACGGAGGAGAGAAAAGAGAGAGACATCGGTTTTATTAATCCTATCAAAAGTTTGTTACAAGTTGTTAAACCCATCCTAATTACATTGGTTAGCTTATATACTTGATCAGATATTAACCCAACATAACCGGATTAAATCAATCTACATAACCGAAGTAAACCAGCATATCTAATAGTTTGAGCTGAATTATAAAAATCTTGAATTTCTACATTTGAATAGCACTGCAATCAAGAATCTTCCTAAAAGCATCAAGAAGAGTGCGAAATCTTGGAGTCTCTACCTTTCTGTCTCGACAAGTTAAAGCCTCTTGAAAAACTAAAATCCTGGTTGTGAAAGTCGTACGAGGTTTCTGATATTAAGATGAAGATGGATGCTTAGATGCGGATGGTTTAACTTCTAAACCATCTTTAATACCCACAAGTATCATGTTCATTCCACAGAGACATAATCGATAGAGACTTCACCTTAGTCTTTTAGTCTTTGTGACTGCAGTGGACATATCTTATATTGATCCCATTCAGCTTCTCATATAGAGTAAATATTTACTAGGATTTTCTTTTCCAATGAGCTTGATATCTCCTTGCAAATTTCCTTAAAATACTTCAACCTTGATGATGCAGATCATATCTTCTTGTCCTTTTTTTTTTCTCAATCAACTCTACTTTTTCTTCTTGGATCTCTCTTAATCTCTTCAACCACACAATCTTCTTTATGAATTTTGTTAATCACACATACTTGTTTACAAGACCAACGAGCTCATCTTCTCTTCTAAAATTATGCTCTCCTATCTAGCCTTCAAATATTTCTCCACAACTTCTTGTCTTGAGACAACTAAAATTCTGCATTTATCATCAGTTTCGATGCAGAGCACAATGGAGTAGCAATCCAACCCAGAAAATTATGAAATTTTGTGGAAATATCAACAACAGTCATATGAAGGCACATGAAAAAACAGATCACGATTTGCATTTACGGTTTGAAAGTTACGGCCACTTTCCCAGCACAGATCCGGAATGATGCAGCCTGCAAACAGTCCAACTTTAAGAGCAATTTCCCATTAGACCACAAGGAATCAGATGACGATCTTTATATCATTGGAAAGATATAACTCTCAATTTTTCAGAACATCTTTCAGACTTTAAAACCGAGATCTGTAACTGAGGGAAATTAAAGACAATATATCAACCCGTTTCACTTGACTTTATATCTTTTATGGATTTCTCTCAGCATCGTTTCCATCCAGCACGAAGCATCTCTTTGAGTTACACTCTCCCTCATGAGGTAACATGAACATCATCAAACCAGATATTACAATTAATGATAAGTTGTTCTGTTAGTTAGAAGGTTAAGATCCTTCGGGATCTTGGATATATGTCAATCTCGGGTATATAGTTAGCAAAGATACGACTCTATCTACATTCTATATTGTATAAATACCTCATGTGTATCAATGATAATACTCACGGAGTTTTCCCAATTAACATGGTATTAGAAGCCTAGCCTCCAGCTAGATACACGCTCGACCCATCTCTGCTCTCTTTCTTCTCCTCCTTCGCTCACATCTTTTCTCGTTCTTCCTTCCCATCTCTTCTTCATTCTTCTTCATCTCGCTTCTCTATTTCTCTCTACGTCATCGTCATCATGACTGACTCGACCGCCAAATCAGACAAACCGTTTGGTATCTCACAGATCAAGGCGTACATTCCGATCACCCTTGATATGACCAAACTGAATTACGATGTTTGGCGCAAACTGTTTGTGACTCACTGTCTCAGCTTCGGAGTTCTCGGCCATCTCGATGGTACATCCGAACCAACTCCTGCAACACAAAAGGAGTGGTAGGAACACGATGGCCTCGTCAAGATGTGGATCTACGGCACCATCTCCGAATCCACCCTTGACACTATTCTTAAGACCAAGTCCACTGCACGTGAACTCTGGCTTACCATTGAAGAAATCTTTCGCGACAATAAGGAAGCAAGAGCAATGCAATATGACACTAAACTCCGGACCCTTACCATCGGTGATCTCAGCATCGCTGACTACTGCAAAAGACTCAAAACGCTTGCAGATCTTCTCGCAAACGTTGATTCTCCCATCACTGATCGACAGCTGGTCATGTACATGCTCAATGACCTTACCGACAAGTTCGATTCCATCATTAACGTCATCAAACACAAGTCTCCCTATCCATCTTTCTCCGCTGCCCGATCAATGCTGCAGTTGGAAGAGGATCGTCTCTCCAAGCACGTGAAACCAGCCCCGACCCCGCTAGCAAACTCGTCATCACCCAACATCCTTTACGTTACCACGGATCAACAATCATCGCGTGGTTCGCATTCTGGTAGTCACGGCCATGGATCACACCGGGGACACGGACGTGGTGGTCGCCACAACAGAGGACGTTGTCGCTACAACAATCAGTGGGCTCACAACAATCAACCATGGGTATGCACCACCACAGTACCACTATTCCCCATACTACTCACCACCGCCGCCGTACTACGGGTCTCCGTCACCTGTGCCTTATCCCTCTCCGTCACTAGTCCATCCTGCATCTCACAAGCCACGTTCACATGGCGAGGCTCACGTCGCACAGATGCTCCCTCCTCCGACCACTCCGTTGACGTACCTCCCCCCTGCGCTGACAAATGCGTTTCAAACCATGACGCTTCAGGATCCCAATGCGACGCCATGGGTCATGGATACGGGTGCTACGAATCACATCACCTTTCAACCAGGTATCCTCCGTTCCCCTTTTAGTTCGAGTAATTTGCCTAGTTTTGTTGTTGGAAATGGATCCACTGCTCAGGTCACTCATGTTGGCAACGGTATCCTACCCACACCCTCTCGTTCACTTTCTCTTAAAAACATTCTCGTCTATCCATCAATCATTAAGAACTTGATTTCAGTTCGTCGTTTTGTCACGGACAACAACTGTACCGTTGAATTTGACCCACTTGGTTTTGTGTCAAGGATCTCCCGACCAGGAACAACCTCCTCCGCTGCAATAGTGCGGGACCTCTCTACTCCGTCACACCAAACACCAACTCGTCTTCTCCTCAAGCTTTTGTTTCCGCTTTTCCAAGTAGTTCGACGTGGCATCACCGCCTTGGTCACCCGGGCAATGCCACTCTTTAGCATGTTCTCTCTTCCAATAATCTCTCTTGCAATAAGACCGACTTGACAAGTTTGTGTCATGCGTGTCAAATTGGTAAACATACTCGTTTTCCATTTTATTCATTAAACACTTCTGTTACACAACCTTTTGAGCTTATACATTCGGATATTTGGACTTCTCCAGTTCAAAATGTTAGTGGTATCAAATATTATCTTTTGTTCTTGGATCACTTTACACACTATATATGGGTTTATCCAATGCAGCGCAAAAGTGAAACTTTTGGAAAATATCTAGCCTATTCTGCGTTTGTAAAAATTCAGTTTCACCGGGATATCAAGTCTTTACAGTGCGACAATGGCGGCGAATTTGATATGCTCAAATTTACCCTAGAGCTACTCTCTTAAATTAAGAGATCGATTATAGTACTTTAGGGATCGGATCCACAGAGACTCTAGTTCACACAATAGATTTAATAATCTTTTAATTATGCTAAACCAAAAATATTGTAATTAAATTGCAAGATGAAACAGAAATAAAGAGTTGTAAAATTCAGAAGGATTAAATGCTAGGCCTAGGGAAATTATCAGGAAATCATGGAAAATCAGATCAATTAATTAAGTAAGCAAGATTCAACAATTAAGCACTGTTCTTGAACTCTAAACACAATTATAAAATAAATCAGTTCTCACTGCAAATATTATCTAAGTTTAAAACCAGAAAATCCAAAACTCTTTGCAAAATTCAAGTCAAAAACTAGCAATAAAATCAGGTTTAGATAAGTTCACAAAATCACTAATTCAAATCTCTTTGTAAAAAGTAATTTTGCTCACCAAAGGTTTTATCAGGAAAATCAATTATATTTTCATATCAATCAATAATCCTAAGATCTAAATCCAGATGACTAATCAAAGATCTAGCATTAAGAACAACCTATGATGAAGAACAAGAAAGATAATGAATCCTAAATTAATAGATCTAACAATCCATGAAATCCCTAATGAGAAACCCTAAACCTAACAATCAGATCTACTCAGACATAATTGCAAGAACACAAATCATGAATAAAATAGATAGCATTAAGAAAGAGATTAAAGAAGAAGTAAAGGAGTTCTGAATCTTCTCTGAAGGAGTCTTGATTCTTCTCTCCAAAGGCTCTCTAAAAATCTCTCAGGGTTTTGCTCTCAAAAGTTGCAGGGAAAAATAAAGCTTAGGTCTAAACAATGACCCAAAAATCCTATTTATATTCCTAAACACGTCCATGGACCAATGATGCAAATATGGAAGACTTTGGGGCAACTTTGTAAATCTTCAAAACTTGTAAGGAAAACTTCTGATTTTTACTAATGGCCTAGCATCGATCGATGCTATCAGTGTGTCGATCGATGCACTCTCTAAATTTCATCTCCCAACTTTGTATCTCAGCTTCAATGCTTGATTAAGCTCCAAATCTTCATATTTAGCTCCATTATGCGCCCATCCATGTTAAATCCTATAAAGACTCAAAAGACTCTAAAAATACCAAAAAGACTATAATTAAGACTTATATCATGGCTAAAAACACCTAAAAACCATGATATATCAACTCCCCCAGACTTAGCCTTTGCTTCCCCTCAAGCAAAACATAAACTTAGCCCTGTGAACGAGGTTTGAAAACACAAGAACTCATTTTCTTTTTAAAGTAATGCCATGATCATCCAAACCTTAATCCACATGCTTAGCAGATAAATCCAAATCGAAACACCATGTACTTCTCCGTTAACTTTCATAGCATCCCAAATTCAAACCAAATTCCACTACTTCCTCCATTAAACCTTCATCAGTGGGTCTCATCAATTTGATCAATGTCAAGAACCTTCTAGACTCATTCCCGTACAATACCATAACAAGCAAGACATATCTTTTACCACATGTGGAACTCTTTCTCTCCCCCAGACTTATTCTTTTTTATTTTCCTTAGAGCTTTGCTTTGTTTTTTTTTTTTTTTCTCTCTTCTCAAAGTTGTAGGCGAATAATGGGGTCATCGGTAATTTACCTACCCCTCGCTTCCAAGCTTTGTGTGATCATTTGACTTAAGAGTAGAATAATGAGGCACAGGTAATTTACCTACCTCTCTAAAATGATAAAATCATCTCATCTTTTATTCTCTTTTTTTTTTACAAAGCTCTCAGGATTTTTTACTTGAAATAAGGGAGAGGAGTACCAATTTTTTTCTGAAGTCTTACTTGTCAGGTATGAACAAGGAGTCAAGCTCTATGAACATCAATCTCCTTGATGAGGTAAAAAGAAAAGAACATAAATTACCTCAAGCTTTCATGGATTCTGTTGGAAATTCGAATGTCTCTGGTTCACTGGTCAGCCGTTGGATTTTTCATTAGTCGGATTTGTGGATTCAATCTGCAGCATTAATCAACCAAGACAGTACACTAAAAAGAAAAATCATAGTTCCCAACAAAATTTTGAGTCAATAAAACAATTTTTTTTTTTTTTTTAGTTCTGACTCTCAAAAACAAAACTCTTAAAAACGAAAACGTAGTTAGTAACTGCCTCCCCCAGACTTAAAAAACACTGTCCCCAGTGCTATCAAGTAAGACATTGGCGAATAAATAAAAAATAAATGAAAATCAACAGAAAAATGAAAAATAAAAACCTACCAGTGGGTTGCCTCCAACTAAGCGCTTGTTTTCAGTCATTAGCTTGACTGTGTCGGATCTCAGGCATCCGGTGGATCGGAACATGGCAGTGAATGCTTCTGAGAGGATGTCCTCTTCATCCAAGGTGGTGTGTAGGCTTTAGGTGCATGAGATCGGCTAATGATGTGAGGAACAGGACTAGGGCGGGACTAAGGTATGGGTGGCTTCCTTTTATGTCCTGCAAAATCATCAACAGAAGAAACAAGCGCTCTACGATAATCTTGTGGCTTGGTTAACTGCACAACAGTTTTTGTACCTTTGAAATTCTTATTGATGATAGGAGAAGGAGATGCATACCTTGGCCTTACCTCTAGGTTTTGGACTATGGAATGGTGAGATTTCAGCTTTACAACTGGTCTAGGACTTGCAGCTAATGATCTAACGCGAGAATCTTCGGTTTTGGACAAGTCCGAGCCGTCTCTGGAAGGATTGTCGATCGATGCAACAGCTGCATCGATCGATGCTTGCCCTGCAACTCGTGTTTTTTCAACGATTCTGCAGCTTTCCTCTGAAATCCGTGTTTCCAGCACAAAAACGCATCTACCAGCGACTTGTCATGCATCAGAACCTCATCATGATCTCTAGTACTGATTAGATGATCTCCACTCCAATCTTCAAGCTTAATAGCTTGCTTGCTCACTTTCTCAACAGTCTCCAACTCTTTGACATTCCCAGCAGTAATGTCTTAAGGAAGCTCTATGATCAGATTATCATCAGAAGCAATCTCCACAGAAAATGTCTGACCATCAATGGTGGGAGCTCTTCTCAGCTTGTCCATCTCAAAGTTCATAACCAAATCATCCACATTCAAGGCTATTTGTCCCTTCTTCACATCAATGATTGCACCAGCTGTAGCCAAGAAAGAGCGTCCTAAGATGAGAGGATCATTAGGCTCTTGGTCATATTTCAGCACCACAAAGTCAGTGGGAATCATGCAATCTCCAATCCTGATTGGAATATCCTCTAAGACACCTTCAGGAATTCTGCGGGATCGATCAGCTAAGATAAGAGAGATCTTAGTTGGCTTGAAATCTGTCATCCCAAGTCTCACAGCAACAGAATGTGGCATCAGGTTGATACTAGAGCCAAGATCACAGAGTGAATGAGGAAACCTTCCTGTGGAGATAGAGCAATCTAACACAAAACTTCCAGGATCTGGTAACTTCTCTGCAATCCTACTTTGAATCACTGCACTTACTTCTTTAGAGACAACCACATCCTTCTTCCTCTTTGGAGGCTGCTTCAACAGAATTGAGCTGACATCCTTGGTAAGCAAAGCTCCTTCCTCAGGACTCAAACCATTGGTGACCATTCTCTTCACATATTATCCATCATAGCCTTGCATCTAGCTTCTTCAATCTCCTGTTTGGATCTCCTATGCTTGGGAAAAGGAACCTTAGGCTTGTACACTCTCTCAGCAACTGGAAGTGGAGCTTTCGTAACTTCCTTCTCGGCCTGGACATTGCATCGGTCGATACTTGAATTGCATCGGTCAATATTGTCTCGCAAAGTCAACTCTTCTACGACCACTGAGGGTTGCGTTGATCGATGCTTAGCAGCTGCATCGGTCGATGCTGGATCAAGTGACGTATCATCGTCTCCTTCCTTCACCAAAATCGCATTACAAGCATGCTTGGGGTTCTCAGTTCGTCTAGAAAGAAGTTCCTCTTGTCTTTTAACAGACCCAGCAGTCTCAATAACTTGATTCTCTAGCTTCTTGACATGAGTATTTAATGCATCAAACTTCCCAGTCAATTCATTGTAGACATTATCAATCTTCCCATTGAATGTCGCTGTCAACTGCTCTTGTCCTTGAAGAATCTGATCAAGCATGGCTTCCATTCGACTATCAAAAGTCTGTGGAGGTGGAGACTGATAAGAAGAATTACCATAGGTCCTTGTAAAGCCTGTGTTCTGATGTTGCTTCTGGTAATCCGGCTTAGGAGTGTAGCTTGAAGAGTTCCCATTGTAAGGTCTACTGCCCTGCTGGTTGCCAAATTTTTGTGTCTGATATCCAGCTCCATACACAAAATTGACATCTTCTTCTGTAGTCTCTGGCTTTGGCTCAAAAATCTCAACATCTTCAGCAAAATGGACTGACTTCTTTCCAACAAGAAGGTTATGCACTGTATCCAACTTAGCATCCACCGTAACAAACTGATTTGAATCATGGCCTTCATGTGCTCTTTTCCGCTCTAAGTCTGCATTCTTAGTACTGTTGCTGGATGCTAGCCTTTCAATCAACTGTTCATCTTCATCTGTGTACCTTGTTTTGAAGTTCCCATCACTAGCAGCATCCAAAGCCATCTGATATCTCCAATCAATCCCGCTAAAGAAGATATTGATCAACTGCACCTCTGAGAAACCATGATGTGGACAGTCCCTCTGGTATGCTTTGAATCTTACCCAAGCAGCTTTGTAAGATTCAGCAGGTCCCTGTCTAAAGGTGGAAAGCTTGATCCTCAGCTCATCAGACTTCGCATCATCATAGAAGTAGTTCAAGAATGCCACCTTGATGTCATGCCATGTTGTCAGAGATCCTGGTTTGAGTTGTCTTAGCCAATGAGTAGCTTCCCCAGCAAGAGAGTAGGGGAAAATCTTACAGTAGAGATAGTCCTCAGTGACTCCATTAGCCTTGATGCTTGTAACTATATCCTCAAAGTGCTCAATATGGTCTAGAGGCTTTTCATTTGGCAAGTTCTGGAATGGCCTTTGTCCAACAAGAGCGAAGTAGGCAGGCTTCAGCTCAAAGTCATTCCTTGGGAATGGAGGAGGGACAATTGTGGAACGGTTCTCATAGAATAAGTCTGGCCTGTTGAAGTTTGCAAGAGTCTTGACAAGCTCTCCATTGTTGTCCCGTCTAGGCTGAACAATCTGCTGGTCATTGCCATCCAACTCTGCACCATTCGCACCGGCTCTGGGATTGCGTCGACCGATGCCAGCATTGCATCGTTCGATGCCTTCTTGGTTGCGTCGATCGACGCCATCTGCATTCCCATCGACGACGAGTTCTTCCTGAATAACTCGTCCATCAGCATCAAGTTTTTGGCCTTGTTTATTGCGCACATTACCCTCTTGATCCTTCAAAACCCCAGCCTCATCAGCTCTCAATATGATTATGTTGGCCATCTTCGCTGATTTGGCTGCTTTTCTGTTATCACGCTGTAGTTGTCCTAACTCTTGGTTAGTAAGCTTAACAACCGGACCAGTAGGATTTTCCCTGGTGCTAGGCTTAGGCAGGTACCTGAAACACACAAGAGAAAAGAAACAAAAGCGTGTGAGTAAAACAGAAAAGAAAAATTTAGAAAAAAATCAAAGATTTTAATCTAATGGTGAATCAAAAGACTCCCCGGCAACGGCGCCAAAATTTGACATGCTCAAATTTACCCTAGAGCTACTCTCTCAAATTAAGAGATCAATTGTAGTACTTTAGGGATCGAATCCACAGAGATTCTAGTTCACACAATAGATTTAATAATCTTTTAATTATGCTAAACCAAACATATTGTAATTAAATTGCAAGATGAAACAGAAATAAAGAGTTGTAAAATTCAGAAGGATTAAACGCTAGGCCTAGGGAAATTCTCAGGAAATCATGGAAAATCAGATCAATTAATTAAGTAAGCAAGATTCAACAATTAAGCACCGTTCTTGAACTCTAAACACAATTATAAAATAAATCAGTTCTCACTGCAAAAATTATCTAAGTTTAAAACCAGAAAATCCAAATCTCTTTGCAAAATTCAAGTCAAAAACTAGCAATAAAATCAGGTTTAGATAAGTTCACAAAATCACTAATTCAAATCTCTTTGTAAAAAGTAATTTTGCTCACCAAAGGTTTTATCAGGAAAATCAATTATATTTTCATATCAATCAATAATCCTAAGATCTAAATCCAGATGACTAATCAAAGATCTAGCATTAAGAACAACCTATGATGAAGAACAAGAAAGATAATGAATCCTAAATTAATAGATCTAACAATCCATAAAATCCCTAATGAGAAACCCTAAACCTAACAATCAGATCTACTCAGACATAATTGCAAGAACACAAATCATGAATAAAATAGATAGCATTAAGAAAGAGATTAAAGAAGAAGTAAAGGAGTTCTGAATCTTCTCTGAAGGAGTCTTGATTCTTCTCTCCAAAGGCTCTCTAAAAATCTCTCAGGTTTTTGCTCTCAAAAGTTGCAGGGAAAAATAAAGCTTAGGTCTAAACAATGACCCAAAAATCCTATTTATATTCCTAAACACGTCCATGGACCAATGATGCAAATATGGAAGACTTTGGGGCAACTTTGTAAATCTTCAAAACTTGTAAGGAAAACTTCCGATTTTTACTTTGGCCTAGCATCGATCGATGCTATCAGTGTGTCGATCGATACTCTCTAAATTTCATCTCCCAACTTTGTATCTCAGCTTCAATGCTTGATTAAGCTCCAAATCTTCATATTTAGCTTCATTATGCTCCCATCCATGTTAAATCCTATAAAGACTCAAAAGACTCTAAAAGTACCAAAAAGACTCTCTAATTAAAACTTATATCATGGCTAAAAACACCTAAAAACCATGATATATCAGAATACAACAACCGCCCTTTCTTGGCACACCTCTCATCCGTCGGCACGACCGTACGTTTTTCTTGCCCTTACACGTCTCAACAGAACGGCCGGTCCGAACGAACACTCCTCACCATTAACAATCTCGTGCGAACATTACTTCATCACGCGTCACTGCCTCTTTCCTTCTGGGTCGAGGCTCTTTACACTGCCATACACACCATCAATCTCCTCCCATCTACGGCCATTAACAACGACGTCCCTTACACACGGTTGTTTCACAAACCGGCTACGTACGACCACCTTCGCACGTTCGACTTCGGCTCTCAAGCTCGCTCCACGGTCCACTCCCAGCATTTTCTTGGGCTACCCGAATGATCATAGAGGCTATCGCTGCATGGATATCCAAACCCGTAAAATTATCCTTTCTCGTCATGTCACTTTTAATGAATCGGTATTTCCTTATTCGACTATTTCTTCAGCCACTTCTTCACCGGTTCCCCTTCCCAAACAGATCGTTCCTGTGCCTTCCATTTCCCGGCTGACCATTACTCCGTTACCGGAGCCACCTGTGCCAAATATCGTTCCCCCCTCACATCCGATGGTCACTCGTAGCAAAAGTGGTATCACCAAACCACGTACTCCGTTATGTCTCCATACAGACATAATTTCTCCTATACCAACGTCACATGTGCAGGCTGCTAAGGATCCATTTTGGAATAATGCAATGACACAAGAGCATACTGCTCAAATTAAAAGGAAAACGTGGGACTTGGTGCCCCAACCAGTTGCTACTAATATTGTTCGTTCCATGTGGCTTTTCAGGCACAAATTTGATGCAAATGGCAAGTTAGCTCGCTACAAATCTCGGTTGGTCGCTAACGGCAGATCTCAGCAACTAGGCATTGACTGTGACGAGACATTTAGCCCGGTCATCAAACCTGCAACCATTCGTGCTGTCCTCCACACGGCAACGGCTCGGAATTGGCCTCTCCACCAGCTAGACGTCAAGAACGCGTTCCTCCACGGCGACCTCAAGGAAACGGTCTACATGCACCAGCCCCCTGGGTTCGTCGACAAGGACAAATCAAACCATGTGTGCCTCCTACGACGCTCTCTGTACGGTCTCAAACAAGCTCCTCGCACATGGAACTCTCGATTCGCCACTTACGCTCGAAGCATAGGATTCAAGCAAAGCGTCTTGGACCCTTCTCTATTCGTCTACCGTCATGGAACAGACATGGCATACCTCCTTCTGTACGTTGACGATATCATCCATACTGCCTCTACGACACCTCTTCTCCGCCGTATCATCTCGTCTCTCAGTACAGAGTTTGAAATGTCTGACTCCGGACTCCTCCACTACTTCCTTGGTATTGCAGTCACTCGCAATGACGCTGGACTATTCTTAAGCCAGCACAATTATGCGGCCGATATTCTTCATCGGGCGGGAATGACCAACTGCAACCCATGCATCACACCCGTGGACACCAAGGCAAAACTCGCTGCAGGGACTAGTGCTCCGGTCAAGGATCCCACCTTATATTGCAGCTTGGCCGGTGCTCTCCAGTATCTCACATTTACGCGTCCGGACATCGCTTATGCGGTACAACAAATCTGCATGTTAATGCACGGCCCCCGTGAGTTACACTTAAGTGCTTTGAAGCGGATCCTACGTTACGTAAAAGGGACGATTTCACATGGACTTCAAATACATTGCTCCTCTGTCACCGACATTGTCGCTTATACCGATGCTGATTGGGCCGGCTGTCCGGATACTCGCTGCTCCACGTCTGGATACTGCGTCTTCCTCGGTGATAGCCTCGTCTCTTGGTCCGCTAAACGTCAAGCCACCACATCGCGTTCCAGTGCTGAAGCAGAGTACCGAGGGGTATCTAATGCTGTTGGTGAAGCTACCTGGCTGCGTGGTCTTCTCTCCAAGATGCACGTCCACATTCCAAAGGCCACGCTCATGTATTGTGACAACGTCTCTGCCGTCTACTTGGCCTCCAATCCTGTTCAGCACCAGCGGACAAAACATATCGAGATCGACATACATTTTGTTCGTGATAAGGTTGCATTTGGTGAGGTAAAAGTGTTGCACGTGCCTTCTGCTCACCAGTTCGCCGATATCTTCACCAAAGGTCTGCCCTCGCCGTTGTTTCTGGACTTTCGCGACAGCCTGAACGTTCGTTCCTCCGCGTCACTACCGTTCTGACTGCGGGGCGTGTTAGTTAGAAGGTTAAGATCCTTCGGGATCTTAGATATATGTCAATCTCGAGTATATAGTTAGCAAAGATACGACTCTATCTACATTGTATATTGTATAAATACCTCATGTGTATCAATGATAATACTCACGGAGTTTTCCCAATTAACATGTTCCACCTCAGTCAACCTTGATGATCGTCGATGCAATATTCCCGACATTTAATATCCCATGGTGAAATCAAAACTTCCTTTCTCAAATATAATGCCTATTTCTTTCCTTTGTTAATTCGACCTGCCTCCAATTCTCTCATGTCTCGTCATTAATTCCTTCCCATCATCTTTGACATTGGAGCCTCAAAGAACGTGGCTCACAAAAACCATTGTTTGCTTCATCTTTCCTTTTCAATGTCGATAACAGAACCAAACAGAAGATAAAGACTTTTTGAATGCTCTAAACGTTTAGCCTTACCTTTCAGGCTATGTGTTTTGATCCACAGCTTAGTCGAACCAAAAACCCAGCTTCTCTTCTTTGCAGCCACATCACACACTGATTTCGTTTAAGCGTACAACACTCGCAACTTTTTAAAAACAGAAAAATAATATCCCATCACTTTCTTGCCTCTAATTCCAAGACCAACTGAAGCGCCCATTGAGATTATCCCCACAAAATTTTTAGTTCACATTATAGCGCCAAGCTCTATTTTGATTGAAATTTCACACTATAGCAACAAACTCCAGCCAAGAAAACAGTCCCTAGCAACCTGAAATTAAATTCACGATAACCGCAAGAATTCTCTCAACTCTCTTGGCCATTCCTCTCTGAAAATACACTTTAGAGGTAACCAATGAAGCTCACAGTAATCACTATAACTCTAACACCCATCCAGCCTTATTGGCAAAGACAAGATGTTATTCAAATGGTCCCGCAGCAATGCTTCTTTCTTAAAGATAAAACTCTTCAATCATAAAACTTATTCCATGTCTCATAAAACTTTTAACCTTTGCCACTTAAATGTTGAAACTCATTTCTCCTTTCCCATGTCAGACCCAATATTAAAGAACGCTCATACACGCTGGAGTTCCAACCAACCTCAGTTTGCCAACCAAACATTATAATCTTTCCATTTATTCCATACAAATATGTCTCGGAAACACACATATAAAACCACAACTAACCGTTAAACTCACGATCCCACCGTTGAATCTGTAGCGTAGTACCGTGAGGCTCCCCACAAAATATCCGCTCGATCAGGAAATTTTTGGACTACCAATCGCTGTTCCAAGGAGACAACCTCGAATCCGATTTCTAGGGTTGCAGGTTCGGACTGTTTCAGATATTTCTTGCGCATAAAGCAACCCGCATAACGTTTTGAATATAACTCCGATCGGACTTCCGTCAGTTTGTACGAGCTCATGGATTGGTAGCAAACGCGATGATGGTTTTTGATTGATAAACCGATGTCAAATCCAGCGTCCGACGAGCCTCCAAAGTCGCCTCTTCAAACTGCTCTTTATTTCTTTCTTAACTCTTTCTTGTTCTTCTTTTCTCCACCTTTCAGTTACTCCGGCGTTGCTCCTCCACCACCACCGAGGCTTTTCACAGCCATGACGTCTACTTCTCTCCCCTCTCTACACATCCCATTCTCTCTCTCTCTATCTTCTTTTCTCCTCACGACTCTCTTTTCCCCTCCTCTCTCTTTCCAATAACAACACAACAAGAGCACGTCTACTTTTCAAAGTGGCCCACATATATAGAATTTGGGATGTTACAATAACCCTTCTACTTGTCTCTGCCTAAAAGCTTCTTATCCTACAATAGAATCAGATGTAACTTCAGTCATTGCTTCTGCATTCTTTGGGGACGTTTCTTCACCAATTATTTGACAATTCTTTGTGCGTCGTGAGTTTAACCGAACACCAATATGCAACGGAAGTACTTTTGTCTGTCATGATGACATAAACACAAACAAGTCCCTCCTTCTCTGATCTTGAGCCGACTTCTCATACTGTTCCGAAAAAAAACAAAAAAAAAACGCTTTTCACCGGCGTAAGAAAAATCCAGTGAGTATTCATCACCACAACATCTTTGTCATCATCTTTCTCTTGTAACTGAAAGCTCATCTTTGTAATTCGGTTTTTGTCTCCTCTTAAGATACAGATCTGATGTATGAACTCTAAATCACCTTTTTCTATTTTCTTCATTTCCACGAACACTCAACACACGCCTCATTCTCTTTCATGTTTTTTTTTTTTTGTTCACACATCCAGGATCTAACCTATTAGAGATTATAGACTCAAGTCGGTTTCCTGCTCTGATACCAAATATAGAACGCATAAAGTAAACAACACAGAGAGTTTGTTAACGGGGTTCGGATTTTCTACATCCCCGGGACCAAGTCCAGAATAAATCCACTAGAACAAGATTACAATTACAATCATAATTGTATATGATATCGAACACTAGTGGGGCGACGCCACACACTTTGTGTGCATCTCTCTAGAATACCTTAAGGTCCGCACCTCTTCATGAAACGCTCTCTTGGTATTTATAACAATTGTTCAACCCTAGAGTTGACAACTTTCCTATTCTAAACCGGTAAACTAACATATTTAGATAACTCCTAAATATAATTAATCCTAATTCCATAACTCGGTAGGATTAGTATAGCTTGCACCTCAAGCTATCTTCAAGCTTATGCCAACAGTAACTATCACTCCCTACAGTCAATGCTCCACTCTATCTTTCAAGTCAGTGGTCTGAATTATATTCAATTTACTTTCAATGAAGGGTTGTGCATTTGAAACTTTGGTAGTGATGCAGCGTGTATCGTGCTCCTTGTTGCTCACTCGAGTCGGTGTTCAGTTACGTGTGCAACAAGTTTTGTTCGTTGGTTTTATTTTAATTTGTTTTTGTCTTTTGTTCGGATAATCTCGAGTGGTTTTCATATCAGCTTTAGGATTAGATCGTATCTTTTATTTTGGTCTTAAATAGAGTCGCAAATCTTTGTATCAACATCATTGATTTGAAGTCTAATAAAAAAACCAAAACAGAGGCAATCTTAATTGCCCAAAAGAGCTTGTGTCAAGCCCTGAGAGGAGGACTCTCACCCCGTTACGATTCCGATCTTCTCCATCGTGACCATCTGTTCGTCCCCCTCACCTTCATCTTCGCACAAACGCTCTGTTTCTGTCACAACAAAACAGAGTCGTCTTCTTCCTTGTCCTATTTAGCTTCCGCCACTACACCAGGTAGACAATATTTGATGAGGCAAAGGTGATTATTGATGTAACTTATTTTCATATGTTTCTTTCTCATGTTCCATTACCAAAAAAGAGTTGGGACTTCGGTGCTAATCTTTTACGTTGTAGATTAACTCGAATGCTAATGAAGGTGCAAAAACAAATATACCCAAGTGAATCGTATATTTAACGAAATTTCAACAAATAGAATTCTCCCCTAGTTGAAGTCAACTACAATCAGGTAGATAAACAGTTTCGACTAACTGATGTGGTATAAGATTCTCTGAAGATCGTTATGTAGAGACAATGAGAAGTAGTAAGCGCATGATGTGGGAGCAGAATTATTGTGGTTACTACAGATAAGCATTTTTAAGAGCACATGGGATTAACCTTGTTTACGAGGTCAAACTCCCATCTAGAAAGCTTGCTCTTGAAATGTTTTGTCGATCTGCTTTCAAGCAAAACTATCCACCTGATGGGTTTAAGGAGCTTGCTTCTGAAGTTGCATTGCTTGCCGGTAATCTTCCTTTGGGTCTTAATGTTTTGAGTTCATATTTGCGGGGTAGGGACAAAGAGGATTGGATGGATATGCTGCCCAGGCTTCGAAGGAGTTTGGATGGGAAAATTGAAAAAACACTAAGAGTAAGCTATGATGGGTTAAACAACAAAAAAAGATGAAGCAATATTTCGTCACATTGCATGTCTCTTCAGTGGGGAGGAAGTTAATGATGTCAAGTTGCTACCAGCAGATAGTGACTTGGATGTTAATATCGGGCTTAAAAACCTGGTCGATAAGTCTCTTCTAGAAATAACTGATGATGATACTGTTGATGTGCACGGTTTGCTACAAAAAATGTGTAAAGAGATTGTTTGCACACAGTCTTGGTGGATTCCAAAGATATTTGCAATGTACTTGAAAATAACACTGTAAGTCTTTAATACTTGTTTTATATATCACTCTGTACTCGGTAGGATTTAAGAACATGCATGTTTCTTCCCCAAAAGAAAGGATTAAAATTTGTCACTTAATTAGGGGAACGTGAATTGTTAAGCTAATGGTTTCTATTTCTTTGATGTTATAAATTCAGGGTACTAAAAACGTTCTAGGCATATCATTGAATATGGGTGAGACTGATGAACTACATATACATGAGAATGCCTTCAAAGGAATGAGTAATCTCCTTTTTCTCAACTTCTTCTCTGATCGGAGGAAAGACGTAACATTGCACTTATCAGAAGGTTTTGGTCAGTTTTCCCCTAAGCTCAGACTACTACATTGGGACGAATACCCGTTGAAATTCATGCCTTCTAAATTCCAGCCTCAAAACCTTGTTAAGCTCCAAATGTGGAAGAGCAAGCTGGAAAAGCTGTGGGATGGAGTTCATGTAAGCTTTTAGTAAAATTACAATTAGTAGTATTAACTTTGTAAATGAAAAAAATCGTTTCAGTTGATGTGTAATCTTACTTATGCTTCAGCCACTTACAAGGCTTCAAGAAATGGATATGCGGGGCTCCTATAACCTGAAGGAAATCCCAGATCTTTCTATGGCCATTAACCTCGTGAAACTTGATCTTAGCTATTGCTCAAGTTTAGTGGAGCTTCCTTCCTCTATTCAGTATCCCCAATGTTTAGAGGATTTGCAGTTGGCTTACTGCAAGAATTTAGAGACTTTACCCACCGGAATTAACCTCCAATCTCTGGATAAACTTAACCTCAAAGGCTGCACACTATTGAAGAAGTTTCCTGATATCTCAACCGACATTTCAAGCCTCTACATTGACAAAACAGGGATAGAAGAAATCCCCTCTAATTCGTGTCTAGAGAATCTCATTGATTTAAAGATGCGGGCAATAAGTAGTGACAAACTGTGGGACAAAGTGCAGGTATGTTGTACTTTCACCTAATCTTTTTTCTCCATTAACCTTCTTTTGAACTCACACTTTTATACTAGTTAATACCTTGATAATGTGAGTTGTAACGTTTTTTTGGTGAACATTTGGGTGTCTAATATGTTTTTTCATTCAACTAACATCTCTAATTATTAATATTATTTTTTTTAGCCACTAACAAAGCTCATGACCATGCTGTCTCCCTCATTGGAGAGATTGGTACTTTCTGATATCCCAAGTTTGGTGGAGATTCCTTCTTCCTTTAAGAATCTCAATCAACTAGTAGATTTGCGCATTAAAGACTGCAACAACCTAGAGATTATTCCCACTGGACTCAAGCTTGAATCTATTGTAGCTCTTGATTTTAGAGGATGCTCAAAGTTGAGGACATTTCCGGATATCTCAACCAACATCTCATGGCTTGAACTAAGCAGAACAGCGATTGAAGAGGTACCTTGGTGGATAGAGAAATTCTCTAGTCTCAAAGAGCTGTTTATGAATGGATGCAACAACTTACGATCTGTTTCCATAGAATTATCTAAACTGGAACATATTAAGGAGGTTGAGTTTACTGACTGTTGGTCATTGACTGAAGCTACCTTGAATAATACTCCAAACGCGCTGGCAGTGGAAACGCGCAGAGCCTCTTTCAAATTTAACAACTGCTTCAACTTGGATCAAGAAGCTTTCCTTGTGCAACAATCAGTTTTGTTCAAGTCCATACAATTGCCAGGTGAACAAGTGCCTTCATATTTCACTCACTGCTGTACTACTGGGACCTCTCTCACAAGTATCCCTCTACTTGAGAGCTCTCCCTCTCAACCAGTCTTCATATTTAGGGTTTGCGCGGTGCTGTCCAACTCTGCGCCAAGATTTGGTTCCAATGGGGTAGATATCCAAGTAACCTGTCGGTTCAAAGGAAGATTTGGTAACAGCTTTGAATCTGTTGGTGAGCCACAATTTTTTTGGGTACCTATGAAGGATAGCCATCTTCTTATATTCGGATGTTGTATCCCTCTAAACAAAGATACAAGTGCTCCTCTAGCTCAACTGAAGTACCATCATGTGGATATACAGATCCATTTAGGTAATACACATATTTATTTAGAAGGGCCAAAAGCCCCTATCTCTAATTTCATGTTAAAAGGATGGGGTATACGTCTCTTAGAGGACTGTTCATCACCGGAGAATCCACTTGGTGATGCAAACAATCTTCCACAAGATGTTTGTGAAGCCGAAGAAGACAATATGGGGTATGAGACTGAACACTGTGAAGAGTCTATAGAGAGCAATGTAGAGACAGAGAGAAGCAGGAAACGAATGCGGGTAAGCATTAAGCATGAGTTATAACGACAGATACAAGTTCTATATCTCGTAACTCTTTTGCAGGATCAATCAAATACTATTTTCATATAACTGATCACTGGATTTATTTCTTTTGCAGATTATGTGACAGGACCAGTTGAGAAACCTCTTGTAAATACCCTGCTTCCAAACTCTGGATATTGAAGATAGACAGGACATTACTTTGAATCTTTGATTTTGAATACAGAAATGGACAGTTTCCAGTTATCGTCAAAAAAAAAATGGACAGTTTCCAGTTACAATGGAACAGAAGCAAACATGTAGAGAGTTTTAAGGTAACTTAAAAATCTTATAAGTTGTGACACTGAGCATATATACAGAAGCATTTTAGTTATCTGTAAAATGATTCAATAGATTCTTCTACCGTCCAAAGAGTTGGTTTCAATTTGTAATTTCATACGATGCTGTTGATTATTGTAGTTAAAAATTCTCAAGATAATAAATTGTAGGGCAGAAAATTCAGTTTAACAGAAAAATTCGATAAAATCAGATTGGTATGCTATGTGGGACTTTCATTTAATGTTGAACATGTTTTTGAACCCGATGAAAGCAATAAAAACCTAAACCCTGAGAACTTTTGAACTTTTGAACTTTTGAACTTTTGAACTTTTGAACTTTTGAAGCGTCCGGAGACAGAGGGAATGGGAAACGAAGATAATTAAGCATTATTACTTCTTTTCCAAGATTAAACGGAAACTATTTTACGTGATAAGATCGCATCCCATTAATTTTTCGCAAGAGTTAGATAATATATTTCTTGTATATCCAATTCCACAAAAGCTCGAGGAAGTTAGTTTGGTGTATATGTTGTTACACAATACTTGTAGCGTAAGACAAAAGTCATAAGAAACAGAGTAATGAAACAAGGGTAGCTTCTTGCACACGCTTTCTTCCCAACCCTAAACCCAAAACAAGTTAGGATTGGTCAACACAATTAAACTGCATATCTAGGCTGAAGGGATTTACAACAAAAACTGAAATGATAAAGCCTCTGTTTCAGGTAAGCGAAGCCATCTAAACTCATCCGTCCGACTATTGTGTATAGCTAGTGGTAGTTTATTATTCTTTTGTAAACTCAATTAGGTAAGTCTATATATTCAATAATATTTTCAGGACTTTTGCTTAGTTAAATATCATATATCTAGGATTTGATCGAATCTGTCTTGTAATTGTTAAATTAAATATTACTCAGTAGTTGAGAACAAGACCACGACCATAATCATATTAAATTATTTATTTAAGTCCCTTTCCTTCAACGATGCATGCATGAAACTACCAACCACTACTACTGATGCTTGCTTTGGGTTTCAATATTATTTCATAATAACGACGAAATCATGATTTGACTTCTTATGTTGAATACCTTTGCCAAATAATTATTATTTGCATATATTCAAATCAATTTTAGAGGTCTCTTCTATGAGTTTGAAGCATTTCAGAAATTCTTGACAGCTAATTTCTTTACAGAGAGATTTTCTTAGTTAATTACGTTTGAAAATGAACTACGGTGATGTTAATCATAAAATTTTAGGTCCTTTTATGGGTTTAAAGCATACGGAATTCGGAGGAAAAAAACATTTTTAATTCATACTTTATGTAGTTTTTGTTATATTAATTTAGGGATACTTCCTAGTCTTATACTATAATGAAAAGTAGTTTGTCTAAAAACAAATGGATCCACCAATGGCTATCTTTGCTCTCGTAGTAGATTAGATTGATACAGAAAAGTCTCCGTTAAGTGGTCACGGGGGGACTCTATACGCTTCCTTCTCCTTTCTATAAAATTCACATATCCATCATTAAGTGTTTCGTCTCAGTTACGAGTTATTGCTCTTAAAATTTTGACTTTCCAAGAAAGTTTTTTCTATCTTTTTTCCTAGCTTGATGGCTTCATCTTCACGCAATTGGGTATACGATATTTTCCCGAGTTTCAGTGGGGAAGACGTCCGCATAACTTTCCTCAGCCATTTTTTAAAAGAACTTGACCGGAAATTGATCATTGCTTTCGAAAACAACGAGATAGAGAGAAGCCAGTCGCTCGATCCTAAGCTTAAACAAGCGATCAGGACTTCAAGGATCGCGGTGGTTGTTTTTTCAGAGAAGTACGCATCTTCAAGCTGGTGTCTGGACGAGTTGCTGGAGATCGTGAAATGTAAGGAAGAATTAGGTCAAATGGTTATACCGGTTTTCTATGGTTTAGATCCTTCTCATGTCAGGAGACAAACCGGAAAATTTGGAGAGGCTTTTGCAAAGACTTGTCAGAGAAAAACAGAGGATGAAAGCAAGCTTTGGCGGCAATCGTTGACCGACGTAGCAAATCTCCTCGGATATCATTCTCAAAACTGGTACAACTTTTTATCTATCCTTTTTTTGTACACATTGACATGTGAAAATTAGTACTTGTTTGTTTCTTGTGTGTAAAATCATCTGTAATCTTTTCAGGCCTAATGAAGCAAAAATGATTGAAGCAATTGCCAATGATGTCTTGGGTAAAGTAAACATAGCTCCATCAAGAGATTTAGAGGACTTGGTCGGAATGAACGCTCATATTGCAAAGATGAGTGCATTATTGCATTTAGAATCTGACGAAGTGAGGATGGTTGGGATTTGGGGCACCTCAGGAGTTGGCAAAACTTCCATTGCAAGAGTTTTATACAACCAACTTTCTCGTCAGTTCCAAGGTAGAATTTTCATAGACAGAGCTTTCATATCTAAGAGCCTGGAAATTTATAAAAGTGCCAACCCGGACGACTATAATATGAAGTTGCATTTGTTGAGAAATTTCTTGTCTGAAATTTTAGACAAAAAAGATTTAAAGATAAGTTGTTTAGGGGAAGTGGAAGAGAGGCTAAAACACCAAAAAGTTCTTATCTTTATTGATGATTTGGATGATCAAGTGGTACTAGATACTTTGGTCGGTCAAACTCAGTGGTTTGGAAGTGGGAGTAGAATCATTTTGGTTACAAAAGACAAACATTTTTTACGGGCCCATGGGATTGATCATATCTATGAAGTATGTCTCCCATCTCAGAAGCTTGCTCTTGAGATGTTCTCTAGATATGCTTTTAGGCAAAACTTTCCACCCGACGGTTTGATAGAGCTTGCTTCTGAAGTTGCATTATGTGCCGGTAATCTTCCTTTGGGTCTTAAGGTTTTGGGCTCGTATTTAAGGGGTAGAGACAAAGAGGATTTAATGGATATGTTGCCGAGGCTTCGAAATGGTTTGGATGGAAAAATTGAGAAGACACTAAGACTCAGCTATGATGGATTAAATGATAAAAAAGATAAAGCAATATTTCGTCACATTGCATGTCTTTTCAATGGTGAAAAAGTCAATAACATCAAGTTGTTACTAGCACACAGCGGCTTGGATGTTAATATCGGGTTGAAAAACCTCGTTGAAAAGTCTCTTATATATGTACGAGAGGGTATCGTTGAGATGCACTCTTTGCTACAAAAAATGGGTAAGGAGATCGTGCGCGCACAGTCCAATGAACCTGGAGAGAGGGAATTCCTTATGGACTCAAAGGATATATGTGATTTACTAGAAGATAACACTGTAAGTTTTGATGTGTTCTTTACATATATCTCGTTCTCTAAGATTTAAAGTTATGCTATTTGAGAAATTATGTTGGAAATTAATTGTCTCAGGGTACCAAAAAGATAATAGGTATATCATTGGATATGGATGAGACTGATGAACTGCGTATACATGAGAGTGCTTTCAAAGAGATGCGTAATCTTCTTTTTCTAGAAATTTACACTAAGGAGTGGTACCAACAAAGGTTAACAACAAGAAAATCGGACCAAAAGAAAGAGGTGAGATGGCACTTACCAGAAGGGTTTGACTATTTACCCCATAATCTTAGATTATTGAGGTTGGACGATTATCCAAGGAGGTGTATGCCTTCTAATTTTTGTCCTCAAAATCTCGTTAAGCTCCAAATGCAAGGGAGCAAACTCGAGAGGCTATGGGAAGGAGTTCATGTAAGTATTATCCAAAATTATGTAACTATAAACAAATAATACTTATTTTACTTCTTACATGGTATTCCTTGTGTGTACCTTACTTATACCTCAGACACTTGGAGGGCTCAAGAAAATAGATTTGAAAAGATCTATACATTTGAAAGAAATTCCAGATCTTTCAATGGCCACCAATCTCGAGACACTTGATCTTAGTGATTGCTCAAGTTTGGTGGAACTTCCTTCCTCTATTCAATATCTCAATAAGCTAGAGCAGTTAATCATGTCAGGATGCAGTAATGTAGAGACTCTTCCCAATGGAATCAATCTCCAATCTCTTGATAGGCTTGACCTCCAAGGATGCTCACGGTTGAATATTTTTCCTGATATCTCAACCAACATCTCAGTGCTCCTTATCAAGAATACATGTATTGAAGAAATTACCTCTCATTTCTGTCTAATGAATCTTACTATTCTTAGAATCATGAATGAGAACTTTTGGAAAACAGTGCAGGTATGAATTTAATCTTACCTTTTTCGATCCTTTTTTAAACAAATTTTTATTTAAAAAATTCTTAACTTTTGGAAACTAAGTTAAAAAAAAATTTCCCTGAGTTAAAAACTTTAAATTCTATCGAGTGGCAATATATAGGTTCTCAAGCAAAACCTAGTGATTGTTGGTTTGAATGACATTTGGAAGGAGACTATATAAAATGTTCTAGTTGTCAGCATAAAAAAAATAGTCTAAACCACGAATTTCTTAGTTAATTTTTAAAAATTATATATTTTCACATATTATATTTGTAAAAACGTAGATATTGTAAGTTAAATAATTGAACAACGCAATCAATTGATGCTAATTGGTATATAATTTACTAATATTCCATAGTAAAATTTATTTTTATTTGGATTTTTTTTTTTTGGAATTTCTCAGACTTATAAAAGCAAGAGTTATAAAATACTATAAAACTATAGTTTTTAAACAAGAAATTACATGCTTTTCATTTTTGAGTTCTTTTTTATTATATTAATTACATGAACAGGCACTTTTAAAGTTTTTAAACGTACAGATGATTTGTGAACTGACAACTCTATTTTATTAATTTTTGGTTTAGCCGCTTACACCTCTCATGGCGATGCTGCCTCATTCTTTGAAGAGATTGCTGCTGTCGGATATTCCAAGTTTGGTGGAGATTCCTTCCTCTCTCCAGAATTTCACTAAACTTGATATTTTGCAAATTACGGATTGCATAAATCTGGAGACTCTTCCCACTGGTATCAACTTACATCATCTTGATACCCTTAATCTCAGTGGACACTTTTCCTAATATCTCAACCAACATAGACAGCTCCTTCTACAACAAACAGGGATAGAAGAGGTCCCTTGGTGGATCGAGAAATTCACTAAGCTCACATACATGACTATGGAGAAGTGCAACAATTTAGTACGTGTATCCTTAAACATTTACAAACTGAAACAACTAACCGCTGAATTTTCAGGCTGCGGGTCATTGACCGAAGCTAGTTGGAATGGTAGTCCAAGTGAGGTGGCAATAGCAACAGATAACATTCACTCTAAGTTTCCAATCCAGGGACTTGACGAGGCTTTCTCATATCACCCAAGTTATTATCAACGAAAAGTGGGGTTCACCTTCAAGTTCTTAAACTTGGATCCAGAAGCTATCCTCCACAACCAATCAATTATTTTCAACTCCATGATATTGTTAGGTGAAGAAGTGCCTTCATATTTCACTCACCAATCTATTGGTTCCGGAGAATCTTTGACCAATATCCCTCTACTTCACACATCTCTCTCTCAACAATTCTTCAAATTTAGGGCTTGCGCCGTGGTTGTTTTCGATTCTAAGCCCATTAATAGTGCGAATGCAATACATATCCATGTAAACTGTCGGTTCAAAGACAGATTTGGGAACAGCTTTGATTCATCTGGTCAGCTACATGACTTCTACACAGCTAAGACAGATAGTCATCTGTTTATATTGGACTGTCGTATCCCTCTAAACGCAGTTAATGCTCCTCTAGCTCAAGGGAACTACGATCACGTCGATATGCAGATTCATATAAAAAAGATATGGAAGGGTCCATTATACATGAATGACTCTAAGTTAACATTTAATGGATGGGGTATACGACTCTTAGAGGAATCTTCATCACTGGAGAATAGACTTGGTAACTCAAACACAATTCCACATGTTTGTGAAGCAGGTGAAGACAATTTGGTTAATAAGACTGAGCACAGAGAAGAGTGTGTTGAGACGACAGTTGTGAAGAGACAGAGAGAAACTGGAAGCGAAAGCAGGTAACGCATTAAGCATGACTTGAACATGATACTATATATATATACTAGTAGTCATTCCGTGCTACGCACGGATTTAGTTTACATTTATTGGATATTGCTTTTATGATTTTGGAGATTTTTAGTTAAGAAATTATTAAGTAAATAAAAATATTATTTGAGATTTGAGATATGAGGGTTAGCAAAATATGTATCTTTCTATTTATAAGAAAAATTGTAGTTAAGAGCATATGGGAAATTTATTATTTAATCAGATAATAAACACAATAATTTTTATATCAATTTCTATCTATTAGTTAAATGTAATTTATACTTCCTCCGGTTTTTTACTTGTCGTTAAAGGTTTTCTCACACAAATAAAAAAAAATTATTAAATTGTCTCTTTTATTAATATATTTTATAAATATTTCATTGGTCAGAACATTAAAACAGAACGGATAAAACTGGAATATTCATCAAACATTTTCATTGAAAATCTAAAACGACAACTAAATTAAAACAGAGAGAAATTTCATTGTTATAGGAGTGAGATAAACTATGTGAGAGTTATAGATATGCAATCATTACATATTAATACATTTTCTTATATATGTAATATTTCTAAATGTTATTATTAATCATTCATTACATTACTATAAATATTATGAAAGTTACAAACATGAGAGTTAGTACAAAATATGGGATTGATGAGATGGAAGAGAAAAGTTAATAAAAAATGTGTCGGTTTATAAAAATACATTATTGTGAATTAATAACTAAAATTGTCTATTTTTAAATATATATTCAAGAGTTATATATTATAAATATAGATCTATGAAAGGGCATCTTAGCTAATCAAATCATGAATTTTAATATATATTCACTTCTCTCTTTAAACAGAAATATATACAATTATCCCTTTATCACAAAAAATATATTCAATTCTCATTTAGTTATTTAGAAATTATATATTAAACTATAATTTAGTTTATTTTAAATGGATTAAAAATGAAATGAAATAATGTAATATCAAGATCATGTGAATTATTTATATTATAGTGTGAAAATAAAACAGCCAATTATTACTTGACATTATCCTATATAAGCAATATATATATATATATATATATATATTATAATCTTATATCCTTAAACTATTTAATAATCAAATTATTTGTTAAGAGAAAATTTATTATTTAAATTCAATTGAATAAATTTGTTATACTAAAAATTTAAAGAAACAAAATGACACTTGTGAAAGAAGACAGCATCAAATGACAATATTTTGGAGCTTGTAAAAAAAGACTTTACTTTATTATTAGATGATATAATATAGTAAGGTTTCTTTTTAACTCTTACTCTGAGAATCTGACACCCAGAATCATTATATATTAAAATTCTTTTAAAATCAAATACACCTATAATTATTTATTTTATTTTATAATTGTTTTAAAATGATTGCATCAAAAGATGAACAACGTAAAAATACTTGACATTTTTGGAAAAAATACTCAAAACTTAGTAAGATAATATGTCTTCTAAAGTTAGGAACTTCCCAAAAACGGATGATCTGAACAACGATACAATTGTTACTGGTGTTTTGTTGTTTGTTGGAGATTGAATCGAGAATAAAATAGAATGTAAATGTTGTAGTTTTCACAATAGTCTGAAAGAGGATGTGTTTGTATGGTAATAAGTTGTTTTTAGAAAACCAAACTTTATAGAATGTTTGAGCTTTTAAGAGAGAGAAGGAATTGAAATCAAATTAATGATCATAAATTCGCAAGTGTTTCAAGATAATAAGTAAAAAATGAGAAGTAATATAAACAAAAATGAAAATTGAGGAAAATGGTGGGTAGATATAAGGCAATGCATAAAATGATGGTATCATTTGAAATCAAAACATAACTGATTATGTTCATAATTTATTCTGAAATTCATAACATGAAAACTTATAAATTTTATGTAATTCAAAAATACCATGATGCTTGAAATAATAAGTGTGAATTGAACAACTTAGTTATAGAATTAGATTAAAAACATCTCACAAAATTACTTAATTTTCCAGAAAGTAAGCTCAAAAATTTAATTTTACATAAACAATTTTTTGATAAACTAATTTACTTAAATAACACCATCCCACCATCTTACTTAAATTTGATTACGCTTGTGTGTGCAAAAATTATATAAGATTCAAACACATAAATTAAACCCAAAAATTCAAACCTATACAGTTAAATGTTGGTTTAGTTCCGAGATGAAACCAACCACACATTGATACAAGATGGCTTTAGATTCTTGGAGGCTGCATATGGTTTCTGATTAAAGAAGTGTGGAATGAAATGTTGATAGTTTTTTTTTTTGGTTTTACGGACCTGTAGTTAATGTCCAAACTATAATTAATTAGGTCCAAACAAAAAAATACATGTGTCAGAAATATAGTAAGCGAAGTGTCATCTCCTTAGCAAAAGTTTAAAAAAACCTTCTCATATTATATAAGATTTTCGTTAAATAGTTAAGATAAATTATTTTTTTTTTCTTTTTTGGAAAATAAAAAACTAATAAGTAGTCTAAAAAGGAAAATGTAAGATCTTACTTAATTATTTTGATAGATAATTTTATGTCGTCCTAAATATTAATTTTATTGTCATCATCTAAAAGTAATAGTTAAAAAAAGTAGTTTTACATATGATAAGTCAATTTTAAAATAATTTATTAAAACGATATCACAAATAAATATCTTATACTATAAGTTTATTTAGTTTTAGTATCTAATATATTTCATAATGAAATCATACACCATAGAACCTAAAAAAAAAAATTGATCAACCCAACTAAAAAATATAAACAAATTGAAACCAAATAAAAATAGAAAATGGTTTCATACTTTTAAAGTAAAAACTGAAACCAAATTTCTTTATGATAGACTAATTTAAAAATATAGAAGATTTTCTAATATATATATATGTATATCATATTATATTCAATGATCATATTTAATCTATTAAAGACACAACTCAAAATTGTACTTAATAGTATTCTATAAGTTACAGTTTGACTGTCTTTAAAGCATATGTACTAAAAACAGTGGTATCATAACATAATTGTTTTATCTCCCCCATGAAAAAAAACAATAGTTTCAAAATTAACTTATTGTTAAATTATACTATTTATTTTAAAATGATTAGAAATAGAGACAATTTATAGAAGAAAATCATATTTCTATTAAATTTGACACACTTTTATTTTCATGAATATTAATTTTATTGTCATCATCTAAAAGTAATAGTTAAAAAAAGTAGTTTTACATATGATAAGTCAATTTTAAAATAATTTATTAAAACGATATCACAAATAAATATCTTATACTATAAGTTTAACCAGTTTTTATTAAAAAATCATGAAAAGAAAAGTGTGTGAAATTTAATATATATTTTTATTTTCTATATATTGTCTCTATTTCTAATCATTTTAATATAAATAGTATAATTAACAATAAATTAATTTTTGAAGTTATTGTTTTCTGTTATATCATAGGGTGATAAAGCAATTATGTTATGATACCATTATGTTTTTTTAGTACATATGTTTTAAAGACAGTCAAACTGTAACTTATAAATTACTATTAAATACAAATTTGAGTTGTGTCTTTAATACAATATATATGATTATTGAATATAATGTGAGTTTTTTATATATTAGAAAATCTTTTATATATTTAAAGTAGTCTATCATAAATTAATTTGGTTTCAGTTTTTACTTTGAAATGTATGAAACCATTTTATAGTAATAAGACAATTATTTACAACAAAGGTAATTAAATTTTGTATGTTCGTTAAATAATTAAGATAAATTAATTAATTAATAGTTTGGTTTTTTTGGAAAAATAACTGACAAGTATTCTTAGAAAAAAAGTGTAAGACCTTACTTGGATAGATAAATTATGTTGTCTTATATACTAATTTTATTTTCATATATAAAAGTAATAGTTAACAACAGATAATTTTATAATATGATAAGTCAATTTTAAAATAATTTATTGAAATGATTTCACAATATCTTATAGTTTAAGTCTAACTAACTTTTTATAAAATTCATGAAAATAAAAGTGTGTCAAATTTAATAGAAATATGTTTTTCTTCTATAAATTGTCTCTATTTCTAATCATTTTAAAATAAATAGTATAATTTAACAATAAATTAATTTTGAAACTATTGTTTTTTTTCATGGGGGAGATAAAACAATTATGTTATGATACCACTGTTTTTAGTACATATTAGGCCTGCAAACGGAGCGGATATCCGGTTTTTTTGAGATATCCGTATCCGTATCCGTTTTATCCGTAATTTGTTATCCGTATTCGTATCCGAAAGTTTCGGATATCCGTTATCCGGATATCCGTTAAAAATCCGATTATCCGCGAATATCCGCGGATATCCGTAAATTTTTTTAAAAAAAATATATAGTATTATCCGTATTTTGGACTAAAATACATCGTATTTGTATAAAATACCATGTATTTTGGACAAAAATACCGGATATCCGTATACAAATACCGGATATCCGTGAAAAACCGAATATCCGTTTTAAAATTCAGTATTATCCGTATCCGTATCCGAATATAATACATGGTATCCGAGAAAAAACGGATATCCGTTATCCGTTTTGAAATTTAGCACTATCCGTATTCGTATCCGTATCCGTTTTATCCGATATTTCACTATCCGTATTCGTATCCGTTTGTCCGGATATCCGTTTTTTTCGGAGCGGATTCGGATACAAATACGGATATCCGTGGATAGCGGATAATAATCTCAGGGCTAGTACATATGCTTTAAAGACAGTCAAACTGTAACTTATAGAATACTATTAAGTACAATTTTGAGTTGTGTCTTTAATAGATTAAATATGATTATTGAATATAATATGATATATATATATATATATTAGAAAATCTTCTATATTTTTAAATTAGTCTATCATAAAGAAATTTGGTTTCAGTTTTTACTTTAAAAGTATGAAACCATTTTCTATTTTTATTTGGTTTCAATTTGTTTATATTTTTTAGTTGGGTTGATCAATTTTTTTTTTTAGGTTCTATGGTGTATGATTTCATTATGAAATATATTAGATACTAAAACTAAATAAAGGAAGGAATATATTTTTGTAACAATGTTGAAAAAAATTCAAAAAGCAAACTATACAACAATCATCTTTTTTTAACAAACTATACACCACATAAGATACAAATAAAATAAATTCAAATAAAATAAATAGAATGTTAAATTTAAAATTAATGAAAAAGACATGTGTCAAAAAAGTAGAGTGCCAAATGTCACATTGTTAGCCAAAGTTAGAAAAAACCTTCTCTTATTATATAAGATATATATATAGCTCACCCGCGTTCTTTTTCCCGATCAATCTAAAATTGTATTGTACAATGGATCACTATATTTTATTTCTTTTGCAGATTACGTGAAGCACCACTCAAGAAACCTCTGCTTTTCCCTGCCTCTGATACCCAGGAGGAACACAAGACGTCACTTTGAATCTTTGATTGTGCGAATATTGAAATGAGTACGTTTTCGTCAGTTATAATGGAGTAATGGACCAACATGCCTCCCTAGCTGAAGAGACGGTTTTAGGTAATGATATATCATGGTTTTTGTGGTTTTTAACCATGGTATAAGTGTGCTTTTTGAGTCTTTTGATTTGTTTTATAGGTTGTTTTTGAGTCTTTATAGGATTAGGTACTCATTGGCACGGATGGAACACAAATGAGCTAAAAGAGGATGATTAGGAGTATAATCAAAGCAATGAAGGCTAATCAACGAAGTTTGGAGTCAAGATGAAGAGTATGCATCGACCGATGCAACATCAGCATCGATCGATGCAGATGCCACAAAGTCAAACGGAAGTCGTCCCACAAGCTTTAGAAGATTTACAAAATTTGCCCAAGTTTTCTTTATTTGCAATTAAGACCCAAGACGTGTTTTAGAGTATAAATATGATTTTTATGGTCATTGTTTTAGACCTAAGTTATTTTTCTAGCAATTTTCTAGCCACCTTTTGATTGAGAGCTTTTTGGGAGAGACAGATCTGATTTCATCTGTAGAGAGAAGATTCTTGAACTCCCTTCTTATTTTCTTAATACCATTGCTTATTATTCAGAAAAGATAGTCTTGTTCTTCATTAAACATTTCTGAGTAGTTTGCTTGTTAGGGTTTTTCATAGGGTTTTTCATAGGGTTTTTATGGTTTATTAGATCTGATAATTTTAGGATTCATTATCTTGCTAGATCTTCATCTTAGGTTGTTCTTCATATTAATTCTTGAATGATCACCTAGAATTAATACCTAGGAAAATAAATTGATATGAGAATATAATTGATTTTCCTGATAAAACCTTTTGATGAACAAAATTATTTCTCTCAAAGAGATTTGATTTAATAATTTTGTGAACAATCTAAACTTGTTTTTAAAAGCTGATTTATTACCTAGAATTTTAGCAAAGAGATTTGGATTTTCTGGTTTTAAATTTAGAATATAATTGCAGTGAGAACTGAATTATTTTACAACTGTGTTTAGAGTTCTAGATCTGAATTTGAATTGCTTGAATCATAATTATTTGATTGATTTAATATCCCATAAATTCCTGAGAATTTCCCTAGGCTTACCTCTTTGATCCTTTGAATTTACAACACTTTTTAATTCTGTTTTCTGCATTGCTTTTAATTTAATATTTTTGATTTAGCATAATTAAAAGAATAATAAGTCTATTGTGTGAACTTGAGTCTCTGTGGATTCGATCCCTAAAGTATTACAACTGCAAGGCTGTTAGTACCATTAGGGTATTACAATTTGACCATATCAAGTAACCTAAAAATTCTTATTTATATTAGTTCCCACATTCAATAGTGACACAAAGCATAGAAACATTTAGGAGTCTTGTTTTATAGATGTTGCTACCGTCCAAAGAGTTGGTTTCAATTTGCGGTTAAAGTCTGTTTTAATTTTTTTTGGCTTGCACACGCAGTCTATTGATGGAAATAGTGGATCATACAAAGAAGAAAACCCCTTATCTCTAAGTATCAGACAGTAAATCGCTAAACATACAGATTGACAAAATCAGATATCCTGTCTGATACTAAACACCAATTTTATTAATGCCACATGAGGTCTGCTATGTTTTCTGCAGCATGTTTACAAAGGCTGCTTCTGTATAATCAGTTGAGAGAAGAGAAAATTAAAAAACTGTTGAGATAATACTTTGGTGATGAGAATGGATTTTTCTATGCTGGGATGATTTGGCTTTACTTAGTTTCGATTGTACAAGGAAAGAACAACATTCAAATCAATTATCAACCCTATGACTTCTCCTATCATTACTACTATAATATTCCCTTGTAATCAATTCAGAATATATGACTTGCTTCCCAAGGTTTTTCCATCATTAGTTTCCTCTGACAACTTCTTTCTTTATTTCTCGTCTTGATGAAATCTGCAAAATGTATCTGAAATTTTATACTTACAGACTTATGCATAGAATGTTTTATTCTGTTTTTTCTTTGCCATCAGAATAGAATATTTTTACTCATGTACATAAAAAGAAAAGGAAAACTAAAAGTAACATTTTTTTTTTTGGCAAAAGTAAATCTAAAAGCAACATAAAACAAGAAAAATGAGAAAGAAACTAAGTGAACCAAAGAATCTTGAATTTTCCAAAGGTTTTCATATAGTTCATATTCTATTTATTACTTTTAAAATATTTTAATTATGCCCTGTGAATGAAGCAATATATGGATTCTTTGGAGACCAAAAAAGTAAACCGCAGCAACTCAGCTTTACAACCTGCAGGAACAAGAACTAAATGGGACCTTTAAGAATCAATAAAAAAACCATACAGCCTTAACCAAGAAAAGCACCACTAATCTAAACTCTCTTGGATCTATATATAAAGCCTAAGCTCTTAAGCTTTAGCAAAAATAGAAAACATAAGCTCCCAAGTCTTTTCGCACCCAAGAAAAAATGGTTGAACAGAAGATGAAACCGGTGGCCTCTTTTCTTTTAGTTCTGA
This sequence comes from Camelina hispida, assembly GCA_023657505.1. Lineage (NCBI taxonomy): Eukaryota > Viridiplantae > Streptophyta > Magnoliopsida > Brassicales > Brassicaceae > Camelina > Camelina hispida. The sequence continues at coordinate 37,660,454 of CP094637.1, forward strand.
ACTTTTGTATGTATGCTATTGTTCTTGGGATTGGCGCATGGTCCATGAACAAAGCTATCAACCATGGCTTCGTTATTGGTATATGATTCATTAAATTATTATTCTTTTTCCTTTCTTGGTATGAAGCAAAGCCTTGGTAATTCAAAAATGATTTTTAGTTACATTCCTTGAATTCTAGCAAGGGTAGGGCTTAGTGTTATGAATTACTGCTAGTAACAGACTGTACTATATGATTTGTGTATATATAGATATAGAATATGTTTCTGAAGGAAATTATACAAGCCTTTTGTTTTGCCAACGAACTACTTTTAATTTATTTTCTAATCATCACCATTAAGCCGATTAATTTCATCACTAAAATCACTTAAGATTTTTTTTGTTTATACATAACAAATTTCAACTAAGCATCTCAATATTTTTCATTGGTATTCAAGGTGCGGATTATAGTCTTCCGGTTCATTTCTCGCCGATACATTTCCCAATGGGTAATGCGGCAACTGGATTTTTCGTGACGTTTGCCTTAATTGCTGGAGTTGCGGGAGCTGCCTCGGTTATCTCTGGCGTCAGTCATCTCCAATCATGGACTACAACGAGTCTCCCGGCAGCTGTATCTGCCGCCACCATTGCTTGGTCGCTCACACTTTTAGCCATGGGGTATGGACGTTGACAAAACACTTTTGACTCAATGTTCAATCGTTTTTTCTCATAAATTTAGTATACTTTCCACAACAAAATTAGTATATACCAATCTATAGGTTACTAAAAATCGTTGTCTCTTGAATGTTCTTGTGTAGTTTTGGCTGCAAGGAAATTGAACTTGGGATGAGAAATGCTCGTCTGGTGAGTAAACAAACCTCTGTTATATAATTTTATTGCAAGATTTTCGTTAGCAGTCAACAAAAACGTGAAACGATTATTTAAATTAAAAATAAAAACAGAATATGTTATTTTGAATATTATTATAACTAAGTTAATTCGTTTTTTTATTTCTCGACAGAGAACAATGGAAGCATTTCTAATAATACTTTCGGCAACACAACTTCTCTACATTGCTGCTATCTACGGAGTTCGAAAATAATCATTTAAATTTTTACTTCTTTTTCTTTCTTTCTAATTTAAATTCTTGTCCGATTGCTTTATTTAATTTGAAGATGTAATTGTGTGGTTTGAATTATTTGATTGGTTTCTACTAGAAAAAAATTCTTATATATATATATTGTGTCATTGTGTGTGTCCGACTAGCGACTACAATGCAGTTGATGTAAAAACGTTTCATATCTGGTTTACTACGAATTGATGGAAAATAAATTGTGAAAATCCACAAGAATAAACGTTTCAAATTTTCATATCTGGTTTACAAAATTAACTTTTTCTGGTTCCTTGTCTCTTCCTTCTTCTTTCTTAGATCCTTCTTGTAGACGAACTATCTGTGAGTATGCTCCCTCGGGATCTTGAATCATCTCCTCATGAGTTCCTGGTTAAAACATATTTGTTCATATACATAAGAAAAAAATTATTGATTACTTGTACTGTAAGGTACTATTGAAAACCCTAACCTTTCTCGATGATTTTTCCCTGCTGCACAACAGCGATCATATCAGCGGTTCTTGAAAGGGTATAGAGAAGCACAACACACTGATTCACACTTGAAACGCGCCAAGCCAACGCTTTTCTATTCAATCTTATTAACAAAATTTATCTTTTACAAGGATACAATTTTGTCTCGGCCCTTACTCAACCTATTCTACCCAATAGGATTGAACCCGACTAAGAATGAATCTGATCCCTCTTCTCTTTTCTATCTAAACACACACCTGTGTAGATTTAAGAGAATAAACTCACCCTCTCTCTTTTTTGCTAAGAGATTAAAACTCACCCTCTCTTTTCTATCTAAACTCTCACCAGTATAGATCTAAGAGAAAGAAAAAACAATTCTCTGTGCACTTAATCACCTCCCTGATTAACGTCACAGAGAACTGGGAACACACCTTCTAAGCCTTATCTTTGTGGCTTCGAAGTTTACAACTGTATCAATATTCTAGAGTGCTCAAATTGGCTCTTGGCCTACTCCTAGAATATTTATACACGACTTGAGAAAGCCTAGAAGGCGAATCTCCAAGTATCAAGGGATAAGGAAACTGCTTGCTCCTCAAGCTTATCCTTTCCTTATTTTTTGTAGAGAATATTCTTCATATCTCCAAGTGAAATCTCGTCCATATCTTCAAAGCCAAGTCAGCAAGCTTCCTCGACACACCATCACATCCACTCATGTCTTGCCACGTCAGCTCACGCATCCATGTTAGCAACTCAGGCGTTTGTGATCTGATGCAGCTTCCTGATTGGCACAACGACTTGTTCCTCACAGCGAGTTGTTCCAGAATCTGCATTTACAATCTCCCCCTTTTTGACTGAGTTTGATACTCAAGCATCTCTCTGGTTCAACCTGAAAATACACTCCAACAAACACAAGCCAAAAACAGAACAAGCAACAACTAGACAAAACAACAATCATTATCTAGCAAAATCAATCAACAGCTTGTTCAAACAGAACTATGATTAAGAACCTAACAATCAGAAACCCCAGCGGGCTGCAGCGGAAACCATGTTCTTAATAGCTCTCTAATCAGACTTAATCAATTGGCATATTCTCAATCATTAACAACCGAAAATCAATAACCACCACATACCTAAGATCAACCACTTAGTCAAATTAAGTCTCCCCCATAACCAATGATTCTCCTTATCATTAGGCATTGAACAAAAACCAGAACCAGAATCATTCTCCCCCAGCTTGAGTGATAACCTAAGTCAAAAACAGACATATGTAGCACAACAATATACTGAGTTATGGGAATCACTTACTTGCTAATAGTGCTTCACATCCTTAAGCACTTTGATGATCAGTCAAGTCGCCTATTAAACCAGCTTCTTGTTTGTAGGCATGTTGACAATCCTTGCAACCACAACTGGATGTTGGGCAATAGGACACTGGTAGCCGAGAATTCGAACAGCGGATAGCACTTTTGTCGAATCACAGTGTGGATGTGACCATACACAAGCTTTGCAGGAAAAAACAGCACCTTGTGTATCAAGATCTATGCTTTCAAACTTCTGCTTCACTAATCAGATGAGCTAAGCACAGAACACTTCTCCAATTCGTCATCTGTAGGGAATTCAAACATATGATCCTCTGTTAACTCAACTATCATCAGTCTCACATGTCTAATACCCACCTAGCCATTTACTCCACATAATCAAACAAAGTGTTGATCGGTCTTGTGAGACTCCAAATGCACTGTTCCTTACAAGAACAATCACTATCTTGATCAAACCCTTGACAGTTGACAGATTAGTGTAAGGATCTCATACAGCTTCTCTTAAACAAGTCTTTAACGTAGACACATTCCTGAGGAACTCAACAGTTGCATGCAGCATCATTAAGAGCAAACACAATCGTCTGTTTTTTAACACAACATCGTCCAAACATGAATGTATGATAATGATCAGAGCATCACATCTCTGTTGTCCCTGTAGACATCTAAACCAAAAATCTCATACACAGTTTTCAGAAGTCCAACAGCTTCAAACATACTCATACGCAGTTTTCAGAAGCCCAGCAGCTTCAACCATCCTCATACATCATCAGTGGAACCAAACACAAACGTTCGTTCTTCAATGGATGTATCACGATCCTAACAACAGAGTATCACGCCTCTATTTTTCATTGCAGATAACATGTCTCATCACTATCATATGCACCTGTAGATCATCAAGGGTCAAGTGATCTCCTGTCACTCTTTTGTTGACTCCACGACACTGAAGCATCAACACACTTCTGCAGATTCTCTCTTAACTCAAGAAGACATCTTCTCTAAATTCACTTATAGAAGATAAAACTGACCATTGCTTTGGATGTAGTGACCCATGGTGAAACAGAATTTGGAGCATATATACCGGCGATACAGACGATAATACACACATCAAACAGCTGGTAGGACATAGACACTTGCCTCTGAGCATAATCCATCTTCTGGTAACAGTCCCTTGCATCAAATACTTTGATCAAAGATGGAACTCAAATGAACGACCACCTGTTGTACTGACATGATAACAACTTGCGAGCACAATCTTCTTTCTATCAACACTCATCAGCCTCTGGAAGAGGTAGCTCCATTTCTTCCTATCATGGAACTGACACTCTACTCATTGTATCAATACAAACTGAGTATTAGTCTTTCGAATCATCCTCAGATGCATGATGACTCAACAACAATCCTCTGAAGCTCTTTCACAACTTGAACCAGGTTGCAGTAACAGCTACTTCCAACACTTCAGTACTCATGGGACACTTATTTTCACCCAAATAATTTGATGAACACGCAGCTCTTTGATCTTACTTCCATGATCAATCCATCACTCAAGATTTTTGACCCTTGATCCATTGCTGCTCTCTGGAGTTTAACTCTTAAAGAGTCATGATCATTCCTATGAGCTGGAACAAAGAAGCTTAAACCTGAAACACTTAACACACACATCAGTGCACACTTGTTGAAAACATACAAACATTTCTTATCAACAATATTTACAATAAGCCTCGTGTTTCAACAATCAATCATAAGAATTTAACTACAAAACATTGATTTTACAACAAATTTTTTCTTTTCAGCCTTTTATACACAACCTCAGACATCCAAAACATAGTTAATCACAGGAAGTGAGGGAACCAGAAAAGCAATAGACCATCAAGAGCACTTGTATATTAATTTTACTTCTTAAAGTAAGCGACTTTCATACCTTGAAATCTGTTATGTGATGTGTGCCAACCACTTGTTTAGGACTTCACCAGAAACTACCACAACCTTTTGTGAATCTTCAAAGAACAACTCTATGATCAGTGGCTAGTCTTTCGCTCTGGCATGCCTTTGATTCTCATGGTTCACCATCAACGTGAAGTAGACAGCTGGAATTTCCTTTGGAGAGTGCATTGACAGGAGTGTATCAAGTCATTTTTTTTTTTTTGACTTTTCATGATACACTACCTTAGAGCTTAGATCCAACAAGCATGAATGATCTTCACAGTTTGATGATATGAACGATCTTCTGCTGAATCTCCTGATTTCTATCAGCGATATCACTTGACTTCTCAACCGCGGATATGTGTGCATTCCCTTGTTATTATTCTTCAGGACTCTGTTGCAGATGTACCAGCCACATAACTCCGTTTATTATTTTTTTTTTAAAGTTACAAACAACTGGTACTTCTTTCAGAATGGAATGCATAATAATGCCTCTCCTCAGCTCTTTGACCTCCTTCTTCACGACAACTTTTTACGAGATTCCCCATATGAATTGGCATGACATGCAGCTGTTTTCCACTGATTCTTCGTTTAGACAGAGTGTTGCTCTTTTATACATTCTAGGAATTCCATGGCCTGTTCTGATGCATGTCCCTGAATCTGATCAACACAACTCACATAACATATTAGATCCCACAAACACCAGTGACTTTTCTCAGAATCATGTGTTGATCCAAGTCCAATGGTTTTGTAAACAAATCAGCAATTTACAAATCAGTACTCTGATGTTCTATTACTATCAGTTTCTCCACAACTAATCTATGAATAAACTAATATTCAGGATCCTGTAATTGTAATTTTAGTATGTGACACATGATCTACAGCAATATTAACAAACAAACGATTATCACACAACATTGATGCAAGGTCTAAGAATGTACTGTACGCTGTTCTCAATTGTTTGATTCTCATCAGGTGATGAAAATAGGTTCCCAAGGCATTAACCTCATATTTAAAAATTGAAAGAGGTACCTTGACAAGCTTTTGAGCGTAGCAGAAGAACAGATTTGTTCTCAGAAGGCAAGAGCCACCAGATTCTTCACGGTGATTCAGAGACTGAGATCTCTTCAAGTTTCTGCTAGCTCCTTTCGTCAACACCATCCCTATGTTGGATGTGCCTTTAAAATACTTGGCACTCCTTTCAGCAGCTCGCATGTGTGATACTTTACGATTTTCACAGAAACACTCACATCTTGCAAGTACATAGCAACTGTCTGATTTGCTGGTACAACACATCGTCAGAACACTGATCAGCCAACTGTACTAGTTACCATTCACACAATTTCTTGATACATCTTCTAAGATAGACCATGTCGAACTCTCATGGGTGTGGCTTGATCTTCACTTCTCTGTAACTCACATACACTGATCAAACTTTTGGCATATTCGCACTGGTATATGAATACTTCATCATCTGTCTGACGAATGTTTAAGGTTGCTCCAAGTAAACAGTCTTCTGAAAGAAGCCATTCCTAGCAATCCTCATGTTGAAGTGAAGGTGTTGTGACAAGCAAACTCTCCTTAGAGCTTTGTACGACCAAACGATTCTTGTTCACCACAACTTGTCCAACTTGTCCAACTTTTGTTTTCCACAATCATGACTCACAGACAACCAGCAGCCAAGCGCTGACCTGCAACAACATCTACAGACCTAGTAGCCACCTCTGTAGCTTCGCCCTCGCCCATCTAATATATCAAGGTGTTTTAACTTAACTCCATTTGCAAGGCTCTTACATGCAACACCACTAACTGCATCCGAACAACTCTGTGTAATAGCATCAGAAACAACAATGATGCCCTCCTGAATCCTTCCAGCAGCTTCTTGATGGAAGTGATTCTCATAGTTTCCTGAGTGCTACAGCTTACACGTGACAACAGCTAGTTAATACACTCCTTCTCAGATCATGTCTCTAGACATCATAGAAGACTGCTGATTGAACTCTTTTGCTTGTGGATTGGACAAATTTGATATATTAGCCATTATCAGAGCGCTGACCGTGGATTCAAATATTTTCGCGCTCATCAACTGCCTGACATCTTTCCTTGGTGAAGGCAACATCTAAACCTTCGTCACACAACTGACTGATGCTAATCAGATTTGCTTTTAGACCATTGACAAGGTAGACACCATAGTGGGCTGATCTTTACCCCGAGATGCACTTTTGCCTTTGATTTTACCTTCAGCCTCATCTCCAAAAGTGACCATGTTAGCTAAGCCTTCTTCAAAGTTGTGTAGCCTTCCTTGATTCACAGTCATGTACCTTGAACAACCACAGTGCTTCAATACAACAGTCTGTTGATCATCAACAGAGTGTGTAACATAACAGTTCATGTCACGCTTCTTGATGTTTATTCGCCTGTATCTTCGAACATCTTTGTGACACTCCTTCAGATGCGTGAGTGGTATAGTGTAATCCAGACACTTGAAACATGCAGCTTTGTGGAGGCTCTAACTTGCATACTAACAGCGACATGTTCTTTTGTTCAGATCTCCGACACTCCACATTCTTGCCTCAACTTCTGATTTTGTCCTTTCTTTCATCGATTTGAGGTGTAAACCATTGTTAATTGTGGTACTTGAAGATCCAGTATAATGATACATATCATTCTTCCTAATGAAGACTCGATTGCCTTTTCTTCCAACCTTGTGGAACTTCTTCTGGTGTGTGAGTTGACTTACACGATTCTTAAGTCTGCAGCAATCAACATTAGTATGACCAACCACACCACAATACCAACAATGACCCAATTTCTCTCTCAGGTTGTTCACAACAATCATTTGATTAGTCTTCTACAGGTTGAACTCAGACGCTCGTTTGACAGCACCACCTCTGTTTTGCAGCACTATTGACCCATTCACTGCACTTGTGCCACCACTTGAGTTTCTTCCATGGTTCTTCATACCACAGTTTGCAATCATAGTAGTCTTGTGGGTGACCAGCCGCTTGTCCAGATCTTTTGATCCTTTACTCAGCCTCTTGTTAATCTTTAGCTGATCCTCAAGACGTTGTCTCAACAGAGACGTAATAACTTTCTCCTCATACAACAATTTCTCAAGAGTGAAGACTCTATAGAGCAACTCTTTCTTCTTAGACATCATATCATAATCCTCCTTCTTCTGCAGAATCAGAATCTTAGACAGAGCGATGACTTGTTTTTCAACAGATAAGCCAGCAACTTCATCCTTAGGCTTCGAAACAGACTTCTGATTCTTACCATCTTCTTTGGCTGAATCAGTATCACTCCATGTCAAACAAGATTTCGTATGAACACAGCCTTGACAGTTGTAACACTTCAACATGCTTCTTCTATTAAGTCTAGAACATTCTGATTGGAAGTGTCCATAGCCCTGATATTCAGAACTCTGAGATTCTTTCTCTGCATCAGATCTGGATGATGAAGATTGATGCTGACGTTGCACACCCTTCAGACTTCTGAACTGCTTCTTGATCAGTACTCCCTCATTACTTTGAACAGACATCTGAGTTTCTACAGTCTTCAGAGTGAATGATTTCTCAGCCTTCTGATCATCAGAACTTAGAGCACCTTTACCATCAGATTTGTGAGAAAGATATCCATGTGATAAGCTTCTAAGAAATTCCTTGACAAATCTCTTATCCTTATATACCTTCTTCAGCACTACAACTTCCTGACACGGCGAGCTTAGTTGACTGTTGAAATGACAGGATGATGATACATCAGATTTTTCCTTATTCACCCTTCTTGTTTCCTCAAAGAAGGCTTCCAAAATATCCCAAGCTTCTTTCGCCGACATATACTCTTGTACCATCGCGAGCAGATCCATCGGCAAGCAGTTGAAAATAGTAGATAATGCTTCAGCGTTCTGTTTTCCCTTTAACTTCTCCTCAGCCGTCCACAGCTTACAGGGCTTTACTATAGTTTCACCTCTCATGTTCGTAAGTGTTGGAAGTGACCATCCATCTTCAACAGCGAACCAGGCTTCCATATCACGACTCTGAATCATCTGTCTGATTTGTGCTTTCCAATCATCATAATGCTCAGCGTCAGGCATCAGTGGATTGTTCTCATCAACGAACTGTTGTGGATTCTCCATACCTCGTCTCAAGATCTCACATGTTGAAAAGATAAGCAATTCTTTTATTAGGCGTCTGCTCTGATACCAATTGAAAGGGTATAGAGAAGCACAACACACTGATCCACACTTGGAACGCGCCAAGCCAACGCTTTTCTATTCAATCTTATTAACAAAATTTATCTTTTACAAGGATACAATTTTGTCTCGGCCCTTACTCAACCTATTCTACCCAATAGGATTGAACCCGACTAAGAATGAATCTGACCCCTCTTCTCTTTTCTATCTAAACACACACCTGTGTAGATCTAAGAGAATAAACTCACCCTTTCTCTTTTTTGCTAAGAGATTAAAACTCACCCTCTCTCTTTTCTATCTAAACTCTCACCAGTATAGATCTAAGAGAAAGAAAAAACAATTCTCTGTGCACTTAATCACCTCCCTGATTAACGTCACAGAGAACTGGGAACACACCTTCTAAGCCTTATCTTTGTGGCTTCGAAGTTTACAACTGTATCAATATTCTAGAGTGCTCAAATTGGCTCGTGGCCTACTCCTAGAATATTTATACACGACTTGAAAAACCCTAGAAGGCGAATCTCCAAGTATCAAGGGATAAGGAAACTGCTTGCTCCTCAAGCTTATCCTTTCCTTATTTTTTGTAGAGAATATTCTTCATATCTCCAAGTGAAATCTCGTCCATATCTTCAATGCCAAGTCAGCAAGCTTCCTCGACACACCATCACATCCACTCATGTCTTGCCACGTCAGCTCACGCATCCATGTCAGCAACTCAGGCGTCTGTGATCTGACGCAGCTTCCTGATGGCACAATGACTTGTTCCTCACAGCTAGTTGTTCCAGAATCTGCATTTACAGTTCTAATGGTGGTATGTCTATGATCCACCACTATAGTGGTCCTACTCAACATTAGCTTTACAAGAGCGTCTTGAACCACACGTTCAGATTATGCATCCAATTATCCAAAGCGCTTGTAGCTTCATCAAGAAGCAATATTTTAGGGTTTTTCAAAATCGCCCTTGCAATTGGGATCCTTTGCTTTTGCCCACCTGATAATTGTGGGCAAACCCTGGAAAAAAAAAAGAACAACGAACTAAGAAATCTAAACAATTGCTTTACCGACCAAATTGGTTATAACTAAAGTTTAACAACCTGTGGGAGTTTGTCGATGAATTTACTGGCGTTAGCGAGCTCAAGTGTGGTTCTGATTTCTTGATCGGACGCATCTTTTTTGCCATAAACAATGTTCTCCCTAATTGTAGTCGCAAAAAGTATAGGTTCTTGGCTTACGAGACCAATCTTAGTTCTGATCCATCTCACTTGAAACTTCTTTAAGTCAATTCCATCAATTAAAACTTCTCCTGATTCCGGATCGTAAAACCTCTCAATAAGACTGATCACAGTTGATTTTCCACTACCGCTCTGTCCCACCAGAGCCACGGTCATACCATTCGGTACAGTCAACGAAAATCCAGCAAAGATCTCCACGCCAGGTCTTGCCGGATATCGAAAGTAGACGTCTCTTAGTTCGATATCACCTTTAATTTCTTCCAAAACCACTACACTCATGTCATAATTAAACATCGATCTTTGGTCTTCTTTTTATTGTTTCGAACATTATGTAAGCTGCAGCTTGCCCGGCCCGGCCGCAAAAGCGTTAAGAGAAGGCAATGTCTGTCCCAACACCCTACGAAGTGAATTGAATGTGTGAGAAGTTAAGGCTTTCAGTATCACAAGATTTTTTCGAGGAGAAGTAATCGTTTTACTCACATTCCTCCAGTCAAGATTGACATAATCACGTTTATGACTTCACCTACATTATATCCTTTTTCGATTATTAGCCAAGCGCCGTACCAAATTGCAAAACCATAGGTACAATATACCACAACCATCATTATCCCAATGCCTAGACCAGAGTATAGCCCTTGTTGTACCATAGATTTTGTAGGCAATCTTAAGCTTCTTATCATATTTCTCCATTGCTTGTTTCTCTCCAGTGAACGCCACAACCTGAATAAATAAAATTAAAAAAATCAAAATATTGATATGTAATTTTTATAACATGAGAATTTAAAACCCCTGAAGAACTCACTGTTCTAATCGACCCCACGGCTTGTTCTACTACGTTACCAGCTTCTGTGTAATCAAGTTGACCACGTACAGCCAATTTTGTGTCATTGATCCACCGGTGGCCACGATAAGAGGAATGCACGGAAGAAGAGCCACCGTGAGTTTCCTGGCTACTATAAAAAGCAACCACGAATCCACCAGCGAATGTTGAAACGAGCTGTGTGACTTTCCCAACCTAAACATATCAAAGTCAAAACAAGAAGTTTCAGAAACTTGTGATGCAAGAAACATCCAGTAGTGTAGAATTTCATTATATATATAAAAAAAAAAAAAAACCTTTCTCCCATGGAATCTTGAATAAGAATGGTGTCTCCTGACATTCTTCCGACGACTTCACCGGTGTTTGTCTCAGTGTCAAAAAAGCCAATGTTTTGTCTCAATATGGTTTTTAGGTATAGACAGCGGATTCTGGTGGATTGACGCTCACCAGTTACCATCCAGCATGAGACCTCTGCGAACGAACGAGAAAGTCTTTTTTAGATAAATAGAAGAAAGAGTAACATAATTTCTTACGCAGGAAGGACACAACACCGGCGTAGGCTGCAAGATAAAGAAACTTCATTGCAACCTGAAATTAATTATGAAAATCAAATCGATATAAACCGTAAGAAATTCATAGCTTTCAATCATAGCTAGTGGAGGGAGCAAAACGGAAGGCGCCATGGTGCGATCCCGGCTGCAAAACTCACAAAACTTATCGACAAAAACGTTTGGAACAGGTTCAATACAATCAAACATTTGGAAAACTCCACATGGATTGCAATATTGGTTTCTCACCCGTAGTACCGTCCCCGTGAGGCCGTGAACGTCTTGAATTTAATCAAATTGTCTATTCTCTAAGTTGCACTTGTTATAAAACTTTTTTTTTTTTGGTTGAATATATGATTTTGCATTCATATAACAACAACAAGAAAAGAACAAAATAATTCACATCATCACGTCAAATTAAAATTTGCTTTGCTATCAGAAATCATAACCAACCGTATGAAATCCTAACCTTGAAGACTTCTATAACCACGTGGTCATGATCGAAGAAACTTAACACGTTAATGAGCTGCCCCATGAGCAGAGCCGTGCCTATGGGCAAAAAAAGAGGCATTTGCCTCAGGCCCCCAAAATATAAAGGTTTTCTAAGACCCTAAATCTTAAGAATATTGTGTATCCTAGTGGTTTTGACTTTTGAGAGATTTTTTATTTTATGAATAACACTGGTTCGATTTTTCTGCTTTGATTCTTTAACATAAAAAAGCTGTATTCCTCATACAAATCATGAATCTAGTTTTAAACTCTTTTGTTTATTTATTTTTTTCCTCTAAAATGGTTAAAACCTAGTGCTTCTAAATCTTTTCATTAACTTCAATACTAATTCATTTTGTAGTAACTTTGTATATTAATTATGATTGTGATGATTTGATATATATATTAATCTTTAGAACTTAGATTATGAGTATTTGATGAAAAATTTTATGGAAACATAAGGAAACAAGACTATGCGTTAGTTTTTTTTTTTGAAAATGACTATGCTTTAGTTTTTTTTAACTATTTTTTATTTTCAATAATTTATATCATTTTAAAATTATTTTATTTTAGTAAAGCCTCCAATTTCAATCTCGCCTTAAGCCCCGATTAGTCAGGGCACGGCACTGCCCATGAGTACTGTCATAAACGGCTGAGTTAGGCCGTTCGCCACGGCGGAGATGGTCCCGATGGTCATTAAAAAGATGTCATATCGATCTGCAAACGTGAAAAGCTTGTAAAACGCTACTCTTTGATTCCCGCCTCCATTTTTCTTCTTCTTCTTCGCTTTCTCTGCCATTGTTTCTCCTTCCTCTTCGATTTATAGGTTAAACGAAAAATTTCTCAAGATAATTTAATGGGTTTTTATTTTCTATAGATTGTGTATAATAAATCATTAATGATACACTTATGGTATACAAAAAAAAATCACAATAATACTTAACGAGGGTAGATTTCAAGAAATCTTAATCACCTCAACAAATCTCCTTAATATTTTATAAATTGCAAATAGAAAATGTAAGAGCAATATAAAGACCATATCTTTTAATTATCAATATGCTTATCAAATAAATATGCATCTAAATGAATATTGACTTTCATCATTTTCAATTATAAATGTTTTTCAGATACTTGTTAATTAGTAGCACATATGACATATTCATGAAGAACAATAGTAAGAAAAAAAATTACGTTTTTTATTAAATATCATATCATAGTATATGTTTTTTTTTTTTTGCAGTCCCGTTATTTACAATTTTGACGCTTATCGATGAAACATAGTCCTGAAAATATCGGAGACTGCCCAACCTTGAATAAAAAAACGAAGTAATTACTCAAATGTTATCCAAAAGTTGGTTTATTACTCATATCTATAAATCTTTTGAAAATTACTAGAATGTTTAGTGACCTGGGTGTAATTACAATTTACTCCTTGAGTTTTAATTCTCGAATTTGAGTAAAAACTTAAAAAAAAAATACACATCAGCAAATTAAAATACACATCAAATATGAATTAACACGTCATTAAGCAGTTTTTTTTAGATCCACAGTTTTGTTTTCTTGTTTATATCAAAGAGAGGGAAAGTGAATAGGTTTTAACTGTTCACAACCGCGAAAAAAAAAATATCGAAACTCTCGTTCTCTCTTGTCGCCGGCGATACTCTGTTGTTGTCTACTCTCCCGCCGTCATCTCTCGCCGTCATCTCTCACCGTCTTTACTCGTTCTCTCTATCTTCGTCGTCGCACTCTCTTTCTTCGTCGCTCTCTCTTTCTCTTCGTCTTCTTCGTCTTCGTCTATCCGGTATGTGTCGACTGATTAGTTTCGAGTTTTCCGGCTGAATGTGGGGTTTTTCGATGATTTACCGCTGATTGTCGCCGTTGTTAATGACGGCTGATTTGTTAGATCTATTCGATTCGATGGCTGATTTACTTTTTGTTTTATGTTGCGGCTCAGTTATTTTAGGTTTTATGGCTGATTTGTTAGATTTATTCGATTCGATGGCTGATTTACTGTTTGTTTTATTTTGCGGACGGATGAGTTGTGACTGAGATATTTTGTGCTTTAGATCTGAGTTATGTGTTTGTGGCTGAGTTATGTTATGCTTTATGTATGAGTTTGTTTTATGTTATGGGTGATTTATGTTATGATTTACTTATGAACTATAACAGATGTCGATGGTGATTATTTCTTCCGAAGAACAAGCAAGGGATTACCCCCCAAGACTATACGCTAAAATAGAGTCTAGAGATATAAACACCAATTTCAGGATGAAAGAATTCCCTCAGATTAGGGAATCAATAGGACTGGATGCATGGGATGAAACGAAGAAAGTACCAATTGGAATAATCTCTAAGCTAGTTGATAGCCAATTCGTCTGGTCTGGTAAGGTTGTTCATTTCCTACTATGTAACCAGTTAAGGGTACATAAGAAGGAGCTTTGGTTTGTGGTCGGCGGTCAACCTATCAGGTTTGGGTTGAATGAATTTCATTATCTGACGGGGTTAAACATAGACCCAATGCCTACTGAACAGTTTGAACTTGAAGAGGAACACAAAAAGTTCTTCCGACTTTTGAAAGTGCCTGGTGGGGCAGGTCCAACGCTACTTGAACTCAGGGAAGCATTAAAAGTGTGCCGGGGATGGGTTAACCTTGATCATCGTAAATGGCTGGGGCTGTTGCTTCTTCAACACATTGGACTTTATGGTTTGCATCATAACTCTAGAATTCCATATGAAAGTGCCAAAAGAGTTTTTGATGATGAAGCAATGAAGACGTATCCGTGGGGTCGGTCAGCATTTGAAGCTCTTGTTGATTCCATAAAGATGCTGAACCCTACGGGAAAGTCGTACACCCTCAGTGGGTTTACACCCGTGTTACAGGCTTGGGCGTATGAGTCCATCAAATGCTTTGGAGAACGGTTTGGGAATGCATCAGCTAATGATGGTGGCATACCGATGCTTCAATGGGGTGGAAACCGTACACGTTCATCGCTGGAAACCGCAATTGCTGAAGAGATCAAAGCGCTTGGTGAGGTAAGGTTTATATCTGGTTGAGTGATTGTTTAGTAATGGATGAGTATGATTAGTTATGGATGAGTTATTGTTTAGTAACGGCTGAGTTATGTTTTAGTAATGGCTGATTTATGATTTAGTGTTGGCTGAGTTATGTTTTAGTAATGACTGATTTATGCTTTAGTCTTGTCTGAGTTAAAACTTACTGATGGGTTTCATAATCTCTTATGTTACAGCTGCGTGTGATTAATATGGTTATGAAGGAAAATGGCTGCGAGCTATTTCATTCGTGGCCAGACGAAGAAGACGACCCAGCAATCGATCGCCTGATCGAAGACATACATCTGAATACGTTTGTTAAAGGTTTTGGGATGTTAAGGGGAGTGATAAGAAGAAAAAGAAAAAGAAAGCTGAAGCAGTTGTTGAGTCTGAATCTCCTCCCGCAAAGAAGCGGAAAGTTCAGAAGATGAAAGTTTCCAACAGTCAGGAAACTAGTGAAGGAGTTGCACAGGAGAGGAAGAAGAAAGGAAAAAAGGTAAGTGAGGAGGAAGATGTTGGGAAAGATGTTGGGGCAGATGATCTCTACGAATTGATCTCTAAGTTATACACAAGGTTTGACGCCGTTGATAGGAACATTGAAAATGTATCGGCGAATCTGGAGAAGAAGATGGATGAAAGGATTGAATCCAGGCTTGGATCTTTTGAGACGGACCTCAAACATATGAAAGAGCTCGTGCTTCCAAAGAGCACGACTGACCAGACTTTAAAAATGGGACAGGAACTAAATAACCTGGGACATGGACAGGAACTTCAGACATCAAAAGGTCCACCAAAAGTTTCGGTAATGTCTGGTTTATCTTTGTTTTATGGCTGATGTTTCAGAATGTTTAGGCTGAGTTATTATAATTTTAATTGTCTTCGCTATGATATACAGGAAAAGAACTCTTTGACTTCTCCTAAGAAGTCTCCAGCTGCTAAGAAACCAGCTGATACGAAAACAGGGCCTTCCACGAGGAGAAATGCCAAAGAGTTAGAGGCGTCAGAGAAGGCCAAAGAGTTAGAGGCGGGAGAGAAGGCCAAAGAGTTAGAGGCGGGAGAGAAGGTAATGTCTGGTTTATCTTTGTTTTATGGCTGATGTTTCAGAATGTTTAGGCTGAGTTATTATAATTTTAATTGTCTTCGCTATGATATACAGGAAAAGAACTCTTTGACTTCTCCTAAGAAGTCTCCAGCTGCTAAGAAACCAGCTGATACGAAAACAGGGCCTTCCACGAGGAGAAATGCCAAAGAGTTAGAGGCGTCAGAGAAGGCCAAAGAGTTAGAGGCGGGAGAGAAGGTAATGTCTGGTTTATCTTTGTTTTATGGCTGATTTTTAGAATGTTTAGGCTGAGTTATTATAATGTCTGATTTATCTTTTTTTTATGGCTGATTTTTCAGAATATTTAGGCTGAGTTATT
Organism: Camelina hispida; assembly: GCA_023657505.1. Classification (NCBI taxonomy): domain Eukaryota; kingdom Viridiplantae; phylum Streptophyta; class Magnoliopsida; order Brassicales; family Brassicaceae; genus Camelina; species Camelina hispida. The sequence goes on from CP094637.1 coordinate 37,677,000, forward strand.
ATAATTTTAATATACAGGAAAAGAACTATTTGACTTCTCCAGATGCTAAGAAGTCTGCAGCTACTAAGAGACCAGCTGATACGAAAACACGGCCTTCCACGAGGAGAAATGTTAAAGAGTTAGAGGCGGCAGAGGAGGCCAAAGAGTTAGAGGCGGCAGAGAAGGCCAAAGAAGTAGCTGCGTTAAAGAAGCCCAAAGAAGTAGCTGCGGCAAAGCAGGCTAAAGAAGTAGCTGCGGCAAAGCAGGCTAAAGAAGTAGCTGCGGCTGGAGGTAGAGGTGGAGGTGGAGGTAGAGGTAGAGGTAGAGGTAGAGGTAGAGGTAGAGGTAGAGGTAGAGGTAGAGGTAGAGGTTCAGAAGCTACTGCTGCTGTTGTGGCTGCTGGTGTTAAGCCGTTGAAATTTGTACTACCTGGAGATTCAGAAGCTGGTGCAGAAGATATTACAGACGAGTATTTTGCTGAAGCCGACTCACTTGAACCTGAATCTGAGGATGATGAGGAGGAAAAGATTAGGCTTGATAGAATTAAAGCTTTAAGGCTGGAGAGTGTTAAGCTGTCCCCGGATGGAAGTTCATTGAATACACAACAAGATCATCCAAGCTGGATTTTCCCTAATATTGGAGACAACGGACTGACGTGCATGAGGAAGAACTGTTCACCTGGACCTGGAATATATGATCCTCTGGCACCTGTTGATCCGGTCAAGGTTCAGAAACTTTTGGAGTACCTAAAGAAAGCCGAGTATGACCCTTTAGACCCTTTTGCTTAACAAGTTAATAACAGCTTGTTAACATTATATTAACTTGTGTTTATTTGTTTGTTAGGAATATCCCGTTAGGCGAAGGCGGAATGGAAATTGAATTCTATAGGGTGCTAATCACCGAACGAAAGGACTGGCCAGTGAGGCCAGAAGAATATGGTAAATATGGGTGGTGTACTGATGAAGTAAGTTTATCTTAATGTCTTAGTTATTGTTGTCGTTGTCTGACTTATATTACATTATGGCTGCGTTGTTGTTTACTACTCAGTTTTCTGTTGTACAGCACTTGGGCGCGTTTATGAGAGTCCTTAGGTGTAGGTACAAACGAGATCCCTTCCCATTCCACAACAAACGCATTGCGTTTATAGACCCGTGGTTCACCAGTGAAATGGTTCACCGTCATTATCCGGTGTTCAAGTCCGCACCCAAGTTTTTTACAATGACTGGCAATTGTTATGAAGAATTAGTTAAAGGTTTGATTCCATCAGATGAACAAACTAATTTGAAGTGGATAGAAGATGTGGATCACCTGTATATTGCTCCACAAATTGGAGGCGATCACTGGGTGGCGCTGCACGTGGATCTCAACAGAAGGCATATTGATTGCTATGATAGCATCGTGGGACAAGTAACCGAAGAGAGTGAGCTTAGAATGCTGAATGCTTGTAGGGCGTTTACGCGGATGATTCCAGCAATGATGAACGCGAACGTTCCTCACGAAATTCTTACACCTACTTACAAACAGTTTACATTCAGGAGGAGGACAGTCTCCAAGGTCCCGCAAAACGTACAGATTGGTGACTGTGGCGTGTACGCTTTAAAGTTTATAGAATGTCTAGCGCTTGGTGTGTCTTTCGATGGAATCTGTGATCAAAACATCCAGGGTATACGTGTTAAAATGGCTGCAGAAATCTTCGATGAGTCACCTGATTTTATGAATCAGTTCACGTAAAAAACATTTGTATTTCTTTTGGTTAGGTAGGACTTGCACTTTGGATATGTAAAAAACCTTTGGATTTCTTTTGGTAGGAATTGTACTTGGATATGTAAAAACATCTGGATTTCTTTTGGTAGGAATTGTACTTGGATAAGAAGTCCTTTGTTTAGTATCTTTTCAATGTTACGGCTGAGTTATGTACTTCACACGGCTGAGTTATAATTAAATTTTGAATAAACATATATGTTATGGCTGAGTTATATATTTCGAACGGCTGAGTTATCTACTTCGTACGGATGAGTGAGTTATGGCTGAGTTATGTACTTGGTACAGCTTCGTTTAGTCTTTCGTGCCGTGCCTCGATATTACTAAAAGTGTTGTTGGGGAACCCCAAACAATAATTCTGTGCCTGCTCAGATCCACACGCGTAATCAATTTATAAAGTTATTTTTTTACATTATATTATACAATATAATTAAAAATTGAACTCAAAATTCGAATAAAAAATTTTGAAATTCCGACAAAGTGACTAAGTGATGGCTGAGTTATTGACTTACACGGCTGACTTATAAAATATTTGTAAATTAACATTATTATAACTCAACATTTAAATGTAAAATTGAATTATGAATATTACAATTATTATAACCAATAAAAAGTAATAATTATAGAGAGAGATTGATTTTTACACATTCTCACCAAGGATGTGTAAAACATACAACACATGAAGTTTAGGGGTTAGGGTTAGGGTTAGGGTAAGGGTTAGGGTTGGGGTTTAGGGTTTGAGATGTAGGGTTCAGATTATTTGATTTTTGGATTTGGTTCTAATGTGTTTTAATGTGTATGGTTTAAGGTTGTAATATGGATATAATAATATTATTACCATTTGAATATTTTTTAAAAAATCAAAAAATCAAAAAAATTTTGGTTATTTCCGGTTATGGGTCGGTTATATTAATATCTAACAATAAATAACCCAAAATATATTGTAATTAAGTAGATTAGCCTAATATAACAGAAATTAAGCCGAATATATCCGAAATTAATTAAACATACCAATTCAAAAATATCAAATTGAAAAATTTATTTTATCGGTCGGTTCGGTTTAGTCGGTTATTTAGTCATTCTAATAAATAACCCAAAATATATTGTAATAAAGTAGATTAGCCTAATATAACCGAAATTAAGCCGAATATATCCGAAATAAACCAAACATACCAATTCAAAAATATCAAATTGGAAAATTTATTTTATCGGTCGGTTCGGTTAAGTCGGTTATTTAGTCATTCTATTTTGAGGGTTGACTGAGATATCGTCTATGACGGCTGAGTTATAATTAATGATGACTGAGTTATAATTAATCATGACTGAGTTATTAAAATAGATTGATAAAACACCACAACATAGAAAGTTCATATCAATTCCAAAAAAAAAAAAAAAAAACAACGGAGCTTGACTAATCTCACAGATACTTGTTCAAGCTCTCAAACTTCTTCTCCAGCGCGTCATATTTCTTTTCCAAATACAAGATCATTTCTTCTTGAATCTCGATGCGCTTCTTGGATGCATCCAAGTCCTGCTTCATCTCATTCTCTCCTCCTGAATAACCCTAAACTCTTCGCGCACTGCATCAGTCCACCACTTCCTGAAACCGCAGCCTTGACCGGGACCCTTAAAAATAGTACATAATTCATATTAGACTAGAAAAAAAGTCAGAAACAGAACACAAAACTCAAAAATAAGAGTACAAAAATCTTTACATCTGTGATGTCATACGGACAACTGAAATAACGTTCTCCTCTCGTGGTAGGATCATTAGAAGTGGCAACGAGAAGCACCGCACCGCAATTACACCCGATTGGAACGCCCTTGTCTCGCCTCCGGATTTCGCCGTACCTCATTTTCATATTTATTTCATTACGATTCAGCTCCTACAGTTCCACAAACACAATATTAAGATAATGCTTTGAGATTTCAGATAGTCCAGAGATCTACCTCAGCTTGGGCTTCAGAAGCAGTTTTCTCATCAGCCCTGGAGTTGCCGCCGTAGATATCTCTATTTGCCATCTTCTTGACTCGATCTCGATTACTGAAGCAATAAATCACAACAAATCCCTTAATTTATACTAAAACAATATATCGAACGACGTCGTTTGACAGTAATATACTTGACGGCTGAGTTGTGTTCTTTACACGACTGACTTAGGATAGTCAGTTAAATTAACAACTTTGTTATGGCTGACTTATGCAACGGCCATAATAATGGTTTTACGGCTGAGTTATCCGACGGCCACCCTATTAATTTATTATATACCCGCTCGGGAATGCAAAAAGGTTTGTTGGGGAGACGCAAACAATAATTATGTTTCTTGTTATCATCCATACGCTTAATAAAAATATTTTAAACGATTTATTATTAAAATTAAATTCAAAAATTTGAGTTCAAATTTCTCATGTATTTTTATTAATTATTAAAGAAGGGGCCAGTAATTTGACTAAGTAGTGGCTGGGTTATTGACTTAAACGGCTGAGTTATGAGATATTTGTAAAATAAGGTTATTATAACTCAAAATTAAAATTTAGAATGGCAAAATGAATATTACTATTATTATAACCAATAAAAATAATAATTATAGACAAAAGAGCGATTTTTACACATTCTGATCAAAATGTGTCAAACATACCAAAACATGTTGTTTAGGGGTTAGGGTTAGGGTTAGGGTTTAGGGTTTAGGGTTAGATGTGGTAACATTATTTGTTTTTAATATAACAGTTTGGTTTTGGATATAATGTGTTTGGATTAAGGTGGTAATATGGATATACTAATATGAGTACCATTTTGAAATTAATTTTTTTAAAAAAATTTTAAAATTTTGAAATTAATTTTTGGTTATTTTCCGGTTATGGGTCGGTTAGATGAATATCTAACAATAAATAACCCAAAATATATTGTAATTAGGTCGGTTAGCATAATATAACCGAAATAAGCTGAATATAAGAAAACTAGGCAAACATACCAATACAAAAATTCCAAATTGGAAAAAATTATTTTTTCGGTTCGGTTCGGTTTAGTCGGTTATTTAATCATTCTAATTTGAAGGTTGGCTGAGATACCGTTTATGACTGCTGAGTTATCTTTCCAGCATCGACAGTTACAATAAGAGGGAAAGTGAACGGTTTTAAACCGCGGAAAAAAAACTCTCTGTCCTTATCGTCGGCGAAATCTAACCCTAATTCCGCCGGAGATAATCTGTTTTTCTACTCTCCCGCCGTCATCTCTCGCCGTCCTCGCTCGATATCCTCATTCGCTCTTTCTTCTCTTCGTCGGCGCTGGTCTTGTTCGTTTCCGTCTAAGCCGTCTCGTCTTCGAGTTCCGGTATGTGTCTTCCTATTTATTTTTGAGTTTGGACTGAGTTATCTTATGCTTTACGACTGAGTTATGTATTATGGCGGAGTTATTATATGCCTTGTGTTTGCCATATGTTATGGCTGATTTATTTTATGCTTTACTATCAGATGGCGAAGGATATTTCTGAAGAACAAGCAAGGGATTACCCACCAAGACTTTGGCCAGAAATGAAGTCTATTCTACATACTAAAGATATAAACACCAATTTCACGATGTTAGAATTCCCTCAGATTAGGGAATCAATAGGACTGGATGCGTGGGAAAAACGAAGGATGTACCAATTGGAATAATCTGTAAGCTAGTTGATAGCCAATTCGTCTGGTCTGGTAAGGTTGTTCATTTCCTACTATGTAACCAGTTAAGGGTACATAAGAAGGAGCTTTGGTTTGTGGTCGGCGGTCAACCTATCAGGTTTGGGTTGAATGAATTTCATTATCTGACGGGGTTAAACATAGACCCAATGCCTACTGAACAGTTTGAACTTGAAGAGGAACACAAAAAGTTCTTCCGACTTTTGAAAGTGCCTGGTGGGGCAGGTCCAACGCTACTTGAACTCAGGGAAGCATTAAAAGTGTGCCGGGGATGGGTTAACCTTGATCATCGTAAATGGCTGGGGCTGTTGCTTCTTCAACACATTGGACTTTATGGTTTGCATCATAACTCTAGAATTCCATATGAAAGTGCCAAAAGAGTTTTTGATGATGAAGCAATGAAGACATATCCGTGGGGTCGGTCAGCATTTGAAGCTCTTGTCGATTCCATAAAGATGCTGAACCCTACGGGAAAGTCGTACACCCTCAGTGGGTTTACACCCGTGTTACAGGCTTGGGCGTATGAGTCCATCAAATGCTTTGGAGAACGGTTTGGGAATGCATCAGCTAATGATGGTGGCATACCGATGCTTCAATGGGGTGGAAACCGTACACGTTCTACGATGGTATCGGTAATTGCTAAAGAGATCAAAGCGCTTGGTGAGGTAAGGTTTATATCTTGTTGAGTGATTGTTTAGTAATGGATGAGTTATGATTTAGTTATGACTGATTTATTGTTTAGTAACGGCTGAGTTATGTTTTTTTAATGGCTGATTTATGTTTTAGTGTTGGCTGAGTTATTATTCACTGATGGGTCTCATTTTTTTCTTATGTTACAGCTGCGTGTGACTAAAATGGTTATGAAGGATGATGTACGGGAGCTATTTCATACGTGGCCATATCAAAAAGACGACCCAGCAGTTGATCGCCTTATCCAAGACATACATGAGGATAAGTTTGTTAAAGGTTTTGGGATGTTGATTCGGACTCTCCTCCCGCAAAGAAGCAGAAAGTCAAGAAGGTGGTAGTTTCCAACAGTCAGTGTGGTGGATCTGGTGAAGGAGCTGAACAGAAGGTGGTAGTTTCCAACAGTCAGGGTGGTGGACCGGTTGGAACTCTCATTGAGTTGGTGTCTAATTTAACCTCAAGGTTTGACACCTTGGAAAAAACATTGGAGATAGAATAGAAGAGAGGATGAATGAAAGGTTTGAAACCAGGTTTCGTTCTGTTGAGAGTGATCTCAAGCAGATGAAAGAGCACGTGTTTTCCTTGGGTGTTGGGCAAACTGGCCAAAACAATGTTGAAGACCTTCGGGATGAACTGTTCTCACAAAACACTTGTAAAAATTTCAAAATAAAAACCTTAGGGATGACCTGTTTTCACCAGAAAGTCCACCAGTACCAGTAGTTCCAGAAAAAATGCACCAAAACTACTCTGTCAACAGTCCTCCGGTAATGTCTGAATTATGTTCATGTTATGGCTGAGTTTCCAGATTGTTTAGGTTGAGTTATCATTATCTTTAATTGTATTCGCTATGTTATACAGGTAGTTGGCCGTGGTTTGGCTGGGGTCAGTAGGAATCTGAATAAAGAGTTTGATAAAGATGAGTTTGATAAAGATGAGTTTGATAAAGATGAGTTTGATAAAGATGATCCTCTTAATTTCATTGAGAAGTCTCCAGCTGCTACGAAACCAATTCTACGGCCTAACACGAGGAAAAATGCCAATGATGGAAAGAAGGACGAAGAATTAAATGCAAAGAAGGCCAAAGTTGAGGCGGCCGCTGCGAAGAAGAACAAAGAGATGGCGGCAAAGAAGGCCAAAGATGAGGCGGCGGCTGCGAAGAAGGTCAAAGAGTTTGCGGAAAAGAAGGCAGAAGATGAGGCGGAAGTGAAGGATGGAAATAATCCGCCAAAGAAAAGAGTTAGAAAGACTACTAAGCCTAATCAAATCATTCAATTGGGATCTGATTTGAATGAGGGAGTATCCAAAGCTGGTGCAAACGCTGCTGCCGACGCTGCTGACAGCAGTATATGTGATATGACAGCCAAGATTATGGCTGAAAACAATATCCTTGAACCTGAATCTGAGGATGATGAGGAGGAAAAGATTAGGCTTGATAGAATCAAAGCTTTAAGGCTGGAGAACGTTAAGCTGTCCCCGGATGGAAGTTCATTGAATAAACTACAAGCTACACAAGAGAGGACTTTTCCTTATATTGGGGACAACGGACTGACGTGCATGAGGAAGAACTGTTCACCTGGACCTGGAATATATGATCCTCTGGCACCTGTTGATCCGGTCAAGTTGCAGAAACTTTTGGAGTACCTAAAGAAAGCCGAGTATGACCCTTTAGACCCTTGTTAATCACATCTTGTTAAAATTATATTAACCTGTTTTTTTTTTTTTTTAGGGGTACACCATTAGGAAAGTCATGTGACGGCTGAGTTATAGTAAGTTATGGCTGAGGTATCACAAGAAACAATTTGAAAGTAGATGAGTGATATAAATGACTTGACGGCTGAGTTAAAATAGTTACGGGAAAACGAAAAGTCATGTGACAGCTGAGCTATAGTAAGTTATGGATGAGTTATAGTAAATATATGGCTGAGTTAGTAAAAGAGATTGATAAAACATCACTAACAACAACATTAGTTTGCTTGAAATCCATAACCATTAACAACAACATTATGGAAATCTAATCCCATCATACACTATCACAAGAAACAATTTGAAAGTAAATGAGTGATATAAATAACTTGACGGGCTGAATTATTATATTTACGGGAAAACGAAAAGTCATGTGACGGCTGAGTTATAGTGAGTTATGGATGAGTTATAGTAAATATATGGCTGAGTTAGTAAAAGAGATTGATAAAACATCACTAACAACAACATTAGTTTGCTGGGAATCCATAACCATTAACAACAACATTATGGAAACATAATCCCATCATAGACTATCTTAAATAGACCAAACATGATTATATAACCAAAAACTATTACAACTATCATAACCTTCATCCTTGCTTTCAATTCTGATTTTGCATCTTCAACCCTCTCAAATAGCTCCTTCCCAAGCTCCATTTGTAGTTTTTCAGTTTGAACAGAGAGAGACTCTACCTCATCCAACAGTGCCTCATCGACCCACTTGAAGACGTGGTCATCATTCATAAGCTATCAAGGTGATGGAGACAACAATTGGAACAAGAACAGATTCAACATAAACCAACAAGAACAGATTCAACATAACCAAGAACAGACTCTACCTTCTTCGCAGCTGCATACCCACAACGGAAGTATCTACGACAAGGATTTGACTCCGATTTCGAATTTTTGGCCACGATTGCTTCTCCACACCAACATCTCTTAGGTACGCCAACAACTGTACCTCGTCTCTCTCTCGGACAGTTGATGCACAACTCGAATCTCCAGATACATTGCTCATGGTTTACGAGAATTTGGTTTTTTAGGGTTTAAGCATTCGACATTTGGGGATTTTCGTTTTAAGAAGAAGAACATCATTCGACAATTGAATATTAATATTATTAGGTTAACTTATGGTTTCCCGCCAACAACTGGATTTTAAAATTATTAGGTTAACTTATGGTTTCCCGCCAAAATATCGCTTTACGGCTGAGTTATAACCATTATTGGAAAACGAAAGGTCACTTAACGGCTGAGTTATAGTGACTAATGGCTGAGTTATCACAAGAAAAATTTGAAAGTAAATGAATGATATATATGATTTGACGGCTGAGATATCATATTTACGGGAATTCGAGATGTCGCACCGATTCATGTTACGGCTGAGTTAGAGTGAGTATGGCTGAGTTACCTCAAGAAACTTTATGAAAATAAATGGCTGATATATATGCCTTAGCGGCTGAGTTACAATATTTATGGGAAAACGAAAAGTCTCAACGATTCATGTGACGGCTGATTTATAAATCTTTAGTAGCTGATTTATCATATAGTACCGGCTGAGTTATATTAATATGAAACATTACAAAAAGAAATAAAAATAAAACAAGTTTAGGGTTCATAAAGAAGAAGAGACGACATTACAATGGAATTCACTTCTAAAACCGATTAAGAGGAGGAGGAACCATGAGCTTCTAAAAACCAATCAAGAGGAGGAGGAACCACACACTGGTCGGCATCGGCCTCCGCAATCTCTCTCATCTCCTCTAACTTCTTGTGCTCTGTGGCTAAGTCGACAAGTTCTCCACCCAAGATTTGATTCAGTTGGTTTAGTTGAGCGTCGATTAGATCCAGTTGATGCCCGAGGACGGTCTTCTCTTCCTTCTTCTTCATATGCTCATCCATCATACGCAGAATTTTTGTGTAGCGACTCTTTGACTCCGCCTCGACCGCGGCTCTTGTCTGAGAAAAGGCTTCGGACACGGCCAATAGTGATTCCTCTTCCCACTCGTAATCTCGGACTCTTGCTGACGATAATGCTTCGTCTGCCTTGCGTTTTGACGTCTACTGGAACCCTCTCCGTCCATAGCTTGACAAATCAAAATAAAAACAACCGTCACCAACTGATAGGTGCAATGATCGGAAAATATGCAATAGATTGAGAGGGGATGGAGTGGAGACTTAAGTATGCAATGATCGAAGGATATATTGATATTGGTTGTAGAGGAGATTTGTAGGTGCAATATATTGTGAGCGGAGAAGAAGGAAACGATACAATGAATTAAGAGAATATAAAGGAAAAACAATAGGTTAACTTATGGAAAAAACGAAAGGTCACGTCGATTATTAGGTTAACTTATGGTTTCCCGCCAAAATATTGCTTTACGGCTGATTTATAAATTTACGGATTCATGTGATGGCTGAGTTATAGTTATCAAAAGACAGGTCGCGTCTATTAATAGGTTAACTTACGGTTTCCCGCCAAAATATCGCTTAACGGCTGAGTTATAGTTTTACGGGAAAGGTCTCGTATATTTATGTTATGGCTGAGTTATATATATATATATATAACTTGACGGCTGAGTTATCACTAGGATTATTAGTCTATTACATGAATAACTTATGATTTCCCGCCAAAATACGATACAATGAATTAAGAGAATATAAAGGAAAAACAATAGGAAAACGAAAGGTCACGTTGATTATTAGTCTACAAATAGAACCAAGTGTCTGAGTTATAATATTCTCGTTTTTAGTCTATTACCTCTCAACTACAAACTAGAATAAAATTATTTTTTCAACAATCTGTCCGCTCGAGCACCCAAGATGCCGGATCTCCCCGACGATGTTTTCATCAAAATCGTTTCCCTTGTTGCACAAAATGCTGCAGAATATGGTGGATGGACCGCACTTGGTTCTATTTTAAGGGCTGGTCGTAGGGGAAAAAGGCAGTATACAGTGATGAAGTTCTAAAGACAGCTGCTATATATTGGCTTTGTACTGATCCAGCAGAAATCAACACATCCAATGCCCCTGATGGTGGCCTCCAAAATGAAGGGCGGCACAGGCCTTTCTTCGTCAGATGCTTTGAGGCCGGCAACCCCATTGCCATTTACTACGAAGGGCTACGGGTTGTGGCTGAGGATAGAGATATCCAGCGTGGGATTGATATTCTCAGTCGTATTGTACCGGCCGATGGTTATGCCACCTTAGCATGTGGGGTACTAAGTATTTGTCAAGGGAATGAGGATATGGCCGTCCATTATCTCCAGCTGTTTGATGCAAATCATTATCCTCTGATGTCTTCGGATGCCATTGTAAGCGGTAATTATTTTCTGGATGATTTATCTCGTTTTGATACGGCCCGGAAAAGTCATACTCAGCTTCCCATCGCTACCCTGACAGCCCGCCACTCCCTTCACCCACTTGTGCTGTGATGTGTTCCCGTTCTCTCTGCTTCGGAGACTTTGAAATCAAGTGCAAAAACTGTTACCTTTGGTGGTTGTCCCTCAAAGTCTCTAAGATCCTTTAGGGTTTCTAGCAGTGATTTCCAGTTTTACCTTATCAATTTGTGACTCTAATTTCTGTTTATTTTAAAATAATTGTTTTCTATTTATTCGTATAGTTTCCCATCTTTTTCATGTATTAAACGTCCCTTTTTTTCTTCGGCTAATTCTATGTATCCACCTTTCATGCTTCCACATTTTAGTATCTACTCTCATGTATTGGCTGAGTTATAGTTTTACGGGAACACGAAAGGTCACGTCGATTCATGTGACGGCTGAGTTATAGTGAATAACGGATGTGTTATCAAAATGAACAATCTATATGGCTGAGTTATCAAAAGAAAGGTCGCGTCTATTATTAGGTTAACTTGCCAAAATATTGCTTAACGGCCGAGTTATAGTGAGTTATGACTGAGTTATAGGAACAATCTATACGGCTGAGTTACAGGTCATGTGACGGCTGAGTTATAGAGAATGATGACTGAGTTATCATTATAAACAATTTGAAGAAATGACCTTCGTTTCTAATGATAACTCAGCCATAATTCTCATCGATCCATGTATTGACTGAGTTCTAGTTAGTAATGGCTGAATTATCAGTTGGAATAATCTGAAAAGGTCTCGTCGATGCGTCTATTACAGGAATAACTTATGGTTTCCCGCCAAAATATTGCTTACCAATAAATTAGGTTAACTTGCAATAATTTTATTGTTTAGTTTCCCGCCAAAATATTACTTAACGGCTGAGTTATAGTTTTACGGGAAAGCGAAAGGTCACGTCCATTCATTTTATGGCTGAGTTATAGTTTTAACTTATAGTTTTAACCCTAAAATCATTAGTCTATTTATTACCTCTCAACTACAAATAGAACCAAGTGTCTGAGTTATAATATTCCCGTTTTTAGTCTATTACCTCTCAACTACAAACTAGAATAAAATTATTTTTACAACACTATGTCCGCGCTAGCACCCAAGATACCGGATCTCCCCGACGACGTTTTCATCAAAATCGTTTCCCTTGTTGCACAAAATGCTGCAGAATATGGTGGATGGACCGCACTTGGTTCTATTTTAAGGGCTTGTCGTAGGGGAAAAAGGCAGTATACAGTAAAGAAGTTCTAAAGACAGCTGCTATATATCGCCTTTGTACTGATCCCTCATCAGAAATCAACACATCCAATGCCCCTGATGGTGGCCTCCAAAATGAAGGGCGGCACAGGCCTTTCTTCGTCAGATGCTTTGAGGCCGGCAACCCCATTGCCATTTACTACGAAGGGCTACGGGTTGTGGCTGAGGATAGAGATATCCAGCGTGGGATTGATATTCTCAGTCGTATTGTACCGGCCGATGCTTATGCCACCTTAGCATGTGGGGTACTAAGTATTTGTCAAGGGAATGAGGATATGGCCGTCCATTACCTCCAGCTGTTTGATGCAAATCATTATCCTCTGAAGTCTTCGGATGCCATTGTAACCGGTAATTATTTTCTGGATGATTTATCTCGTTATAAGACGGCCCGGAAAAACTCATACTCAGCCTCCCATCGCTATCCTGACAGCCCGTCACTCCCTAAACCCGTTTGTGCTGTGATGTGTTGTTTGTATTATGGTTTCCATTCTCTCCGCTATGGAGACTATGAAATCATGTGCGAAAACTGTTACCTTCTGTGGTTGTCCCTCAAAGTCTCGGAGATCCTTTAGGGTTTCCAGCAGTGATTTTTAGTTTTACCTTATCAATTCGTGACTCTAATTTCTGTTTATTTTAAACGTCCCTTTTTCATGTATTAAACGTCCCTTTTTTTCTTCGGCTAATTCTATGTATCCACCTTTCATGCTTCCACATTTTAGTGTCTACTCTCATGTATTGGCTGAGTTATAGTTTTACGGGAACACGAAAGGTCACGTCGATTCATGTGACGGCTGAGTTATAGTGAATAACGGATGAGTTATCAAAATGAACAATCTATATGGCTGAGTTATCAAAAGAAAGGTCGCGTCTATTATTAGGTTAACTTGCCAAAATATTGCTTAACGGCTGAGTTATAGCTTTACGGGAAAACGAAAGACGCATTTCATTAAATGTGTTGCACGGTCTTTTATAGTTATTCTCGCGACACAGCGGAATTTTCGCTGCAGTCTGATTGGTGGACTCAGCGGCGGTTACATCCCATGACTCTATATAAATAGGGATGAAGGTTGGGGGAATAAATCATTCTAACTTCCACCAGCGTAAGAAATAGAAGGATGCCAGCAAGAACTCGATCCGCATTGCTGAGACAGGCCCGGGAAAGGATAGCCGCCGCATCCGGCAATCGGGAGCCGGAAAATCCCATTCCACAGGAGGTAGGAGAGACGTCCCGATCTCGTGAGGTCGCTCCGAACTCAAATACTGTCGAACCCGGTGTGTCCCCTTCAGCTAGAACTCCGAGAGTACCGAGCTCGGCGAAAGAGGATGGGCGCGTATATTCGGGCGCTTCGGCTGAAACTTGACCAGCTCCATCGTTTTTACCGTTTAGAGGGAACCATTCTAGTCCTGGAAGACCTTATCGTCGAAGGTTACTTCTTGGCACACTGGCGAATGGTCCGTCTACTTGATGAGCACAAGGCGTGCAAAGAACTCGTCGATCAGATGGATGTACCCGATCTCCCGAAAGGCGATCGCGAACCCCGAGGGAAACCGCCTTCCCGTTCGTGACGGATGTCTGGGCCTATCGAGCTTGCTTGGCTAGGTTAATCCGATATGTTAATTTCCTGGAGTCGTCGGGTGAAGCCTTCCGCGAGCGCCATCTTCTTGAAGGCCCATGTGCCTTTATAGAGGACATGATGTCCAGAGGCTCTGGATTGCCAATCGAAAGGCTAGAGGCCTTACAACGGGTACGAGATTTCTGTCGAATTGCGGTGAACGAACTCGCAGTGGAGGAACCATTGGAGACTGACATATCTGGCCCAGCTCCCGTTCTGCGATTGCAGGACCGTCCCGAACGCTAGAGGGTTGGTGGCGAAACTTTTCGATCGGGCTCCCCGACCGTTTAGTCGTTGTTATTATATATATTTTTTGTTGTTGTTTGGATGAAGTGTAATGGAAACTAATCAAAACGATTTTAGCGAAGTTTAATGTCATGGATGAGTTATAAAATTTACGGCTGAGTTATAGCTTTTACGGGAAAACGAAATATATAGTCGATTCATGTCATGACTGAGTTATCAAAGAAACAATATGAAAACAAACGACTGATTTATACGACTGATTATATGGCTGAGTTATAGTTTATTACGACTGAGTTATCATGATACAGACGAAATATAACTCGATTCATGTGATGGCTGAGTTATAGTGTGTTATGGCTGAGTTATACTACTTGAAAGATGAGTAATACCACAAAATAAAGTAATAATACTTTGACAGATGAGTAACTATAGAGCACAAGTTTTCGCATTGTGCCCAACTTGCTTACATCGCGAACATGCGTGTTGCTTCCTAGGGCGTTTATTTTCAGTGGCAACTTCCAAAGATGATTTAATCCTACGCTTCTTTGGTCTTCCTGGCTGGTTCACAACAATCGGAGGCAAGCACTTCTGATTATCCACAACTTCAGGAGCAGGGAATGATTCATCTGGAGGCATGATTGAACCAGCCCATCCGTTAACCAAATCGACACTCCTAAATTTCGTATCGCACATGGATATACGAGACACATCCATATGCTCTGCAGCTGCGATTGCATGGATGCATGGTATTTTCTCGTGGTCGAAACGACGGCATGTGCAACTTTTTATTTCTAAATTTACAACATGCAAAGATGATCCATATTTCACTTCAACACGTACAGCATCAATCGTTTGTACCTCCATAAGTCTTGCTCCGGTGACACGGTCCTACAAGGGAGTAGAACAAAAAACAAAAACGCTTTAGGCTGAGTTATGAAAACAATTATGGCTGAGTTATTGAAACAATGGCTGAGTTATGGAAACAACGGCTGAGTTATGGAAACTATAATGGTAATGGCTGAGATAAGGAAACAATTACGGCAGCGATATGGTAACTGTTACGGCTGAGTTATCAACATTGACGACTGACTTATGTAAAATTACCTGTAATAGTTTCTCAACACCTCGAGTGAGCGTTGTTTGCTGCGATTTCGCATCATCTCTCCGTTCAGAAAACCATCTGGTCATCATATCCCGTATCGATTCTAGAAGTTGAACTATGGGAAGACTTCTAGCATTTGACAGTGCATGGTTCATTGATTCTGCAATATTCGTTGTCATTAAATTGTACCTTTCACCCGGAAATGAACACGCGCCCACATTCGGACACCAGCTCGTTGGAGGTATCCATGTAGTTCGGGATGACGTGCTTCAATCTCATTGAAAGCCTCATTAAAATCAGTTAGCCTAAAACACTTTGCCGCTTTTTTCACCAGAGGGAACAAATGTTTTCCTTTGAACTTCACCAATATGTTCTTATACAAATGGTAAGTGCAAATTCCACGTGAAGCCAACGGATACACTTGACGAATCGCTTTCCCTATTGACTGATGTCTGTCGGAGATTATCGCAAGATCCTTTTCGTCTGGAATGGCAACTTTGAGTTGTGTAAAGAACCAACGCCAAGACTCATCATTTTCAGTGTCAACAACAGCGAAAGCTAATGGGAAAATTTGAAAGTTACCATCCTGAGCTAGGGCTGTTAGAAGTGTCCCTTTGTAACTACCATGGAGAAACGTTCCGTCGACAACAACAACTTTGCGCATGAAAGCAAACCCAGCAATACTCGCACCAAAAGCAATAAAAACATATTTGAATCTATCTTCATCACCTATTTGAAGACGCGTGACTGTACCCGGATTTTCCCTTTTTAACTTGAATATGTAAGAAGGCAACTCGCTAAAACTTTCCTCAGGAGTTCCCTGATGGATATGCCTTGCATTCAGCAGCGTTCGATATGCCTTCCAATAACCCATCTGTCGACACCAACAAATTAATAAATCAGCCATAATATATAAATAACGCAGCCGATACATTCGAATAAGTCAGCCTTAAATAATCAATAAATGAGCCGTAAAATGTAAATAACTCAGCCTATACATACCTATAACTCAGCCATTGTTATCAATAATTAACTCAGCCTATACATACCTATAACTCAACCATTATTATCAATAAGTCAGTCGAAACATAGTAATTACCTTTAGACTAAATTGCTTATTGAAAATGACTCCGACACTTTTAGGTTTAACATCCGGACCAAGATCACCAAGATAGTCCCTGTAAAGACCTGCCAGTACATCAGCTGTTGATTGACGGCATCTAGTAGAACGTTCCATCACAGAACATGTGTGTTCCGAATCGTATAACGAACATGAAAATCCGGGTCATCCCCTTGTACAGATGCACGAACTCTCCAAAGACATCCTTTAACCCAACACCTAAAAACCACTTGTCTCGGATTTGAGACTGGTACATTAAAATCAAATCCATCCCTAACCGAAATAAGTTTCACGTGATTCCTGAACTGCTTTTTGCTACTGTATCGTTGTCCTACAGCAATTTTTAGCGTTGACACCTCCAACCTAATAGCCTCCGGATTCATCTTCGATCCGGCAAAGTTATCATCTCTATGAGCTTTCTTCTGAGGAGGCGGAGTAGGTGGGTCTTCCACTGTACTCTGAGGCTCGCCCAATACAGAAAACTTCTCGTCATCAGACGACTCACCATCGGAGTCGTCGAAAACATCAAATCGGGTTGAAAATGCATCGTCTTCTTCTTCGTCAGATGCTACTTCGACAGCTTCTTCTTCGTGTTCTTTGTCAACGATCTTACCATAATCAAAACAAGTGCCTTCAAATCCCCCACACACTTCGTATGTAGATGCTGCTTTCGAGTCTCTGCTTCGCCGAATCATACTTCCTCTAGCTCCACTAGTTTCTATAGACTCTTTCGCCGAAAACTCTACACAGAGACGTAGCTGATTGGTTTTCCATAGACCCAAAAACATTGCAACTGTCGATCATTGGAGACAAAAACTGGTGGAGTATCATGTGCCATATGTTTCATTGCCTTGTTCGAGAACATGTAGCTCAGCTTTAGCTCATGTCTAAACGAGTCCAATCCGTAGTCTTCAAGAACAAGCTTAACAAGCTTGTCGTATGTTGTGCCTCCATCTATCTGCACAACTATACACCCTCTCTCGTCGGAGTTAAATACATATCTCTGTGTCTTTATCCAATTACCGGACACAACTAGTACCGGTACTGCATCCATGAAATATAATGAAGAACAAGGTGGAGAAGAACAAAAGTAGAAGAACAAGGTGTGAAGAAGAAAGTGAAGAAGAAGTAGAAGAACAAGGTGAATAAGAAGGTAAATAGTTCACTTATTAACCAGTTGAAGAACCAGAATCGAACGACGTTTCGTATTTCCGGAGAAAAAGATGATGACATGGAATGCTGACATGGATGCTGCATCCGACGTGGCAAATCAGCCATGAAACAATACCATAACTCAGCCTAACTAAAACTCAGCCACAACACGAAAAACATTACAGTAATTAAAAAGCAAAAAAAATTGCTGCCAAACTCAGCCGCTTCATGAACTGAAAATATGTAACTCAGCCGTATCGTTTGATAAGTCAGCCGTAACTAAAAACATTCTAGTAATTAATCTTTTGTCAATAAGTCAGCCGTAAAACGGCTGACTTGTCGATAAGTCAGCCTATGACGGCTGAGTTATTGTTTTTACCATAACTCAGCCGTAACTACATCTCATAAGTCAGCCGTTTTTCATAACTCAGCCAGTCGGAAAATGGCAACTCAGCCGTGTCGTTGTGATAACTCAGTCAAAATTTTGACAACTCAACCGTGTCGTAGCGATAACTCAGCCAAAATCTTGACAACTCAACCATCAGTTGACAACTCAGCCATTACTACAGCTGATAACTCAGCCAAATTTAATAAGTCAGTCATAACGCTTAGCTGACTTATGAAGATAACTCAGCCAGATTTTCATAAGTCAGCCGTCCGATCTTACTCAAATATTTTTCCGATAACTCAGCCGCAACATACCAATAACTCAGCCGCAACATACTCGTCTCGCGTTACGGCTGAGTTATGGTACACGTCAGCGATTTCGACGTGGCGTCCGACGTGGCAATGGCATTTTGTAATAACGTTTTTCCGGTAACATAAAACAGGGGCACGCTGGGTATTTTGAAAATACCCGAAACATTCTAGTAATAAAAAAGTTTTTTGTAGATTCTGGTAATATTACCTAAAATGAGTAACATTTGAGTAATTCACCCTAAAAAAACCTAGTCCTAAAAATATCGGAAATTGCCAAATGTCACCAGCACATATATATAGACACATAATGAATAAGTTATTATCTTTTTTTTTTTTTAACACAATCTAACTTTATTAATGATGAAAAGAATCTTCACAATGTAACAGGGGAATTAGAAAATTTGGTATATAACGATAGTATTGTAGAGGAGAATTTCCGTTTAGTCCTTTTTTTGCCAATGTATCAGCACATCTGTTGTTCTTTCTTGGAATCCAGTTGTAGGTGATCATGTCAAATTTTTTGCTCCATTTCCTGACTTCACAAATCCAGTTATATGCTGCAAAGTTAAGACCCTTGTGGTTGAGGAGATTAGTAAGTTCCTAATTGTCTCCTTCCAGGTGAATTCTCGTGATGCCCAAGTTATTTGCATGTTGCATTGCCATAGTCATAGCTTGAAGTTCACTTCCCAGCGGACTGTTTGTAATAGCTCCTGCTGCTTGCCCTGATTCAATATATGACCCATCACTATCTCGTAAAATCCAACCTGCCCCTGACCTTGTTTCTGAATTTTGGTAAGAACCATCATAGCTGCATCTGATCCAATCTGGGTTTATTCTTGACGCCTGTCGATGTTGAACCGAGTTTGTTGTTCTGTTCCGTGTCTTTGTGAGGTTATCATTGAAAATCATTGCGTCGATCCATTCTCTAGCATCTCTTTTTGCTTGTATTATACATATTTTCCAATGTATATACTTTCTTTGGAAAGTTAAGATGTTTCTATTTTTCCATAGAGGTAGCTGATTCATGAATCCCTCAACCTCTTTGTTTGCACTGATTCTTAACAGTATCTGCAGTTTATCGTCTAATTCTTAACAGTATCTGCAGTTTATCGTCTATATTAAGCAATGGATCCAAAATAGCTGTGCACGGAACAAGCTATTATCTTTATGTTGTGTAAATAGCGAGCATGGTGATAAGAATTAATTAAGACATCTAAAATTAATTTACTAGCAGTTATCATATGTGAAACAGACGGTTAATGACAGTGTAGTAATTTACATAAGAACAAAATTCACTAAAATATACATCAAAGAGCATTAAATTATGACAAAAGTTAACGTCACAACAAAGCATTCGCGTTCTGGTCAAAATTTACATCCAAGAGGTTTCTTTTAGAGAAAACTCTACAGGATCTCTCCTTCCTCAAGATCTTCCTCAAGATCTTCCAATCTCATCGCATCACAAATTTCTGACCCGGTCTCTTCCAGTTCCGGACAGTCATCACTTCTTAAAACCAAACCCAACTCTTCAACCAGTATGCGAATTCTTGTCAGACTCGAGCAACCACAGACTTTCCTAAATTCTTTCTCCAATCTCAAGTAGTTGTTCCGTTCAAAATCAAAGACTCTTTTCATCTGTAGACATGTTTACAGATATTAGAATCATTGGTTCTTCAGTCTTCACTCTGTTAAAAAAGGGTTTTAAGAAGCCGCAAAATACCTCTGCTAGTTCGAGCCGTTCTTTATCACGTTTTTCTTTCAACTCGGCTTGTGCCCTCATTTGTGCGGCAACCTTAGCAGCTCTCATCTCAGCTTCAATTCTAGCTTTCTCTGTATGTTTTGTGAAACGTAAGAGGCAAACATTGAAAAGGTTTGAGCCTTTTGTAGTTCCATTAGAACACGTAATAGGATACCTTCACGTTGTGCTCTTTCCATCTGTTCCTTTTCTATCTGTATTCTAATTAGATCAGCTTTGTTATTCTGTCAACAGACAAGACAACAACTTTCAGTAAAACATAAGCTGTCGAAAGTTTCTGATTATGCAATGGGGATCAAGAAAGTAATGTAACCTACCTGCTCAAGGACTTTTCTGTGTTTAGCTTTTAGAATGGTATCCGCATACTGAGCTTTGAGTATTGCAGCACGAAGAGCCTTCTCAGGAGGTACTGGTGGCAGAGAAGGCAATGCCGTTTTCAATTCTGTGGCAATCATCGAATGGTATTAGGAAACCAAACTATACCAAAAGAGGAATTCCGCAGATTCGATTGACCTCATAAGAGAGGAAAAAAAACTTACCGTGATCCAACAGAGCACTGTTTGAAGGTTTATCAAGCTGAGAATTGCCACTACCATTTCTCTCATTCTTTGAAGTCACAGACCCTTCATTCATACAGGAAATAAAAGTATACTGTTACAAAACGAGCGACAATAGAATGACAATTTGGAATGAACTAGGAAAGATGGCTTAGGATTTCTCACCATTGCATTGAGGCTCTGACACACTCGCCTGTGCACCTGAAGTGTTTTGTACTTGACAATCCTGTTGGCATTGAAACATCAGTCCTCTTGCTAGTGACAAGACTAAGAGGAGATTCTATTTGTCAAAGATAAAGAGAGAGTCTGTACATACCATTAATGGAGAATTGTTGCTTCCGGATGAGCTACAGGACTTGAGGCATATGCAAATAGTTTTACCACATGAACCACACTTAATGGCTGCAGTTTGAGCTGAGCCTGCATGTCATACAAATGATAAGCTCCAATGCTTAGAAGCCACAAAGCAGAATACAATTTCTCCAACAATATACCTTTCGCAGGGATTTTCACACCCGAGCTGACTCCAAGTCCCTGATCGAGTTTCTTAGTCCCCTGGAAAAATCAAATATATGACAATCCCATCAGTAAGGAACTTAAACCACAATAACACTAACAAGTCTACGATTCTGATCATATCGTACCTTCGTTGCTAATGCTTTAGGCGTCACAGCAAGAGTATCCTTTTTGCTCTGCAATTTCGCTGGCTTTGACGAAAGGTTGCTCTGTCTTGAACAATCGACTTCAACTGGCTGTCTCTTACAACCTTCTGTAACTCCAACCCTGGATAATTTAGAAACCTTTTTCTTCTTGAGTACTTCCCATCTGATCACAAATACCTCCTTCATCTCCTTTGCAACCTTGTAAACCCAATTATCCGAAGGATTATACTTTAGCGCATTGTCAAAAGTTAACCGCACATCCGCTGCAAACTCATCAGCGTTACTGTACTCATTCTTCAAAAGCTTCGATTTGATAGTGCCAAAATCCATAGGGTTCGATATGACATTGAAGTAATCAGGAATCATCAGTTCAACAGGATCAACAGGCTTGTTAAAAACCCATCCAACAGGGTGCTCCATCAAAGACCTCAACAATGCTAAACACTGACAAGACAAATCACGGTCTAGCTTCTGCTTCTTCTTAGGTTGTGCATCATCATCAATCTCACTATGTCCACGCTTCTTAGATTGCTCGGCGGAACGAGATAAGTCTTCACATAACGAATGCTCAATTTTCTTCTCACTATCCGGAAACGTTTGACAAGTTCTGACAGAACCTCCAGAACCAAACTTTATCCTAAGCTTGGGTATTGCAACCATTCTTACAAAAAAATTCAAAAGAACAAAACACCTGTAATGCAAAATAGATGAATTTAGGGTTTATCTACGCGATTACACCAAAACTCGCAATTAGGGTTTTATACATAAAAAACGAACAAAATCGATACAAAAACTAAATACCCATGAAAATTCCGACCAGATCTAGGTTAAAAAACACTCAAACAATAAAAGAAGAAGAATTAGGGTTTATCAATTTTGCGAAACCCTTGAAAAAAGGTTGAAACTTTAACTTTGAGAAACGAAATCAGGAAGAATTATACGATTTCTACAAAACAAAACAAAAAAAAAAATCAAAGAAACTTACCTATGGAAGAAGAATCAATCAATCGAACAGTATGAGAGATTTTTGGAAGTGCAAGGAGAAGGTGTGATTAGAGAAGGAGGAAGAAGACAAAGCGGCTAAACAAATTTCTTAATTTTGACAAGAATATGCTTTTATAAGTTTTTTTGTTAAGAAATAATTTGGACCTAATATTATATATTTGGGTCCATAATAGCCCAATAGTAAGTTTATAACAGCCGCTTCAAAATATATATATTTTCCAAATTTTAAATTTTTTAATTGATTTTTATGGTTAATTGTCATAAATACTATTGAAATAGGTTTTTATTCCAAAAATATTACAAGTTAGTTTTTTTTTTTCTAAAAATACCACTAAAGACTACTAAAATATATTTTTTCCAAAATACCACATAATTTTGCAAAACAAAACGTCAAAGAAACTTACCTATGGAAGAAGAATCAATGGAACAGTATGAGAGATTTTGGAGTGGGAAGGAGAATGTATGATGCAAGGAAGAGGAAGAAGACAAAGCGGTGAAACAAGTTTCTTTATTTTGACACAAGAAGATGCTTTTATAAGTTTTTTGTTCGGAAATAATCTTGACCTAATATTTTATCTTTAGGCCCATAATGGCCCAATAAAAACCTCATAACAACCGCTTCAAAATATATATATTTCCAAATTTTAAATTCTAAATTTGTTTTTATGATTAATTGTCATAAATACTACTAAAATAGGTTTTTATTCCAAAAATATTACAATTTAGTTTTTTTCTAAAAATACCACTAAAAACCACTAAAATGTATTTTTTTCCAAAATACCACATAACTTTGGAAAACAAAAAACGTGGAAGAAACTTACCTATGGAAGAAGAATCAATGGAACAGTATGAGAGATTTTAGACTGGGAAGGAGACTGTGTGATGCGAGGAGGAGGAAGTAGACAAAGCGGCGAAACAAGTTTCATTATTTTGACTAGAGAAGATGCTTTTATAAGCTTTCTGTTAGGAAATAATCTGGACCTAATATTTTATCTTTGGGCCCATTATGGCCCAATAGTAAGCTCATAACAGCCGCCTCAAAATTTATACATTTCCCAAATTTAAAATTTTTAAATTGGTTTTTAAGGTCAATTCTCATAAATACCACTAAAATAAGTTTTTACTCCAAAAATACCACAATTTTTTTTTTTAAATACCACTAAAAACCACTAAAATGTATTTTTTTCCAAAATACCACACAAATTTGGAAAACAAAAAACGTCGAAGAAACTTACCTATAGAAGAAGAATCAATGGAAAAGTATGGGAGATTTTGGAGTGGGAAGGAGACTGTGTGATGCGAGGAGGAAGAAGAAGACAAAGCGGCGAAACAAGTTTCTTTATTTTTACATGAGAAGATGCTTTTATAAGTTTTCTGTTCGGAAATAATCTGGACCTAATATTATATATTTGGTCCCATAATGGCCCAATAGTAAGCCAATAACAGCCGCCTCAAAATATATACATTTCCCAAATTTTAAGATTTTTAATTGGTTTTTATTGTTAATTGTCATAAATACTACTAAAATAGGTTTTTATTGCAAAAATACCACAATTTAGTTTTTTTTCTAAAAATACCACGAAAATGTATTTTTTTCCAAAATACCACATAATTTTGGAAAACAAAAAACGTCGAAAAAACTTACTTATGGAAGAAGGATCAATGGAATAGTATGAGAGATTTTGGAGTGGGAAGAAGACTGTGTGATGCGAGGAGGAGGAAGAAGACAAAGCGGTGACACAAGTTTCATTATTTTGACACGAGAAGATGCTTTTATAAGTTTTCTGTTCGGAAATAATATGGACCTAATAATTTATCTTTGGGCCAATAATGGCCCAATAGTAAGCCCATAACAGCCGCCTCAAAATATATACATTTCCCAAATTTTAAATTTTTTAATTGGTTTTTATGGTCAATTGTCATAAATACCACTAAAATAGATTTTTATTCCAAAAATACCACAATTTAATATTTTTTCTTCTAAAAATACCACTAAAAACCACTAAAATGTATTTTTTCCAAAATACTACATAATTTTGGAAAACAAAAAACGTCGAACAAGCTTACCTATGGAAGAAGAATCAATGGAACAGTATGAGAGATTTTGGAGTGGGAAGGAGACTGTGTGATGCGAGGAGGCGGAAGAAGACAAAGCGGCGAAACAAGTTTCTTTATTTTGACACGAGAAGATGATTTTAAAAGTTTTCTGTTCGGAAATAATTTGGACCTTATATTTTATCTTTGGGCCCATAATGGCCCAATAGTAAGCCCATAACAGCCGCCTTAAAATATATACATTTCCCAAATTTTAAAATTTTTAATTGGTTTTTATTGTTAATTGTCATAAATACTACTAAAATAGGTTTTTATTGCAAAAATACCACAATTTAGTTTTTTTGTCTAAAAATACCACTAAAAACCACTAAAATGTATTTTTTTCCAAAATACCACATAATTTTGGAAAACAAAAAACGTCGAAGAAAGTTACCTATGCAAGAAGAATCAATGGAACAGTATGAGAGATTTTAGAGTGGGAAGGAGACAGTGTAATGCGAGGAGGATGAAGAAGACAAAGCGGCGAAACAAGTTTCTTTATTTTTACACGAGAATATGCTTTTATAAGTTTTCTGTTCTGAAATAATCTGGACCTAATATTATATATTTGGGCCCATAACAGCCGCCTAAAAATATATACATTTCCCAAATTTTAAAAAATTTAATTGGTTTTTATGGTTAATTGTCATAAATACTACTAAAATAGGTTTTTATTCCAAAAATACCACAATTTAGTTTTTTTCTAAAAATACCACTAGAAACCACTAAAATGTATTTTTTTCCAAAATACCACATAATTTTGGAAAACAAAAAACGTCGAAAAAACTTACCTATGGAAGAAGAATCAATGGAATAGTATGAGAGATTTTGGAGTGGGAAGAAGACTGTGTGATGCGAGGAGGAGGAAGAAGACAAAGCGGTGACACAAGTTTCATTATTTTGACACGAGAAGATGCTTTTATAAGTTTTCTGTTCGGAAATAATCTGGACCTAATATTTTATCTTTGGGCCCATAATGGCCCAATAGTAAGCCCATAACAGCCGCCTCAAAATATATACATTTCCCAAATTTTAAATTTTTTAATTGGTTTTTATGGTCAATTGTCATAAATACCACTAAAATAGATTTTTATTCCAAAAATACCACAATTTAATTATTTTTTTCTAAAAATACCACTAAAAACCACTAAAATGTATTTTTTTTCCAAAATACTACATAATTTTGGAAAACAAAAAACGTCGAACAAGCTTACCTATGGAAGAAGAATCAATGGAACATTATGAGAGATTTTGGAGTGGTAAGGAGACTGTGTGATGCTAGGAGGAGGAAGAAGGCAAAGCGGCGAAACAAGTTTCATTATTTTGACAAGAGAAGATGATTTTAAAAGTTTTCTGTTCGGAAATAATCTGGACCTAATATTTTATCTTTGAGCCCATAATGGCCCAATAGTAAGCCCATAACAGCCGCCTCAATATATATATATATTTCCCAAATTTTAAAAATTTTAATTGGTTTTTATAGTCAATTGTCATAAATACCACTAAAATAGGTTTTTATTCCAAAAATACCACAATTTAGTTTTTATTTTAAAATTACCACTAAAAACCACTAAAATGTATTTTTTCCAAAATACCACATAATTTTGGAAAACAAAAAACGCCGAAGAAGCTTATCTATGGAAGAAGAATCAATGGAATAGTATGAGAGATTTTAGAGTGGGAAGGAGACTGTGTGATGCGAGGAGGATGAAGAAGAAAAAGCGGCGAAACAAGTTTCTTTATTTTTACACGAGAATATGCTTTTATAAGTGACCTAATATTATATATTTGGGCCCATAACAGCCGCCTAAAAATATATACATTTCCCAAATTTTAAAAAATTTAATTGGTTTTTATGGTTAATTTTCATAAATACTACTAAAATAGGTTTTTATTCCAAAAATACCACAATTTAGTTTTTTTCTAAAAATACCACTAGAAACCACTAAAATGTATTTTTTTTCCAAAATACCACATAATTTTGGAAAACAAAAAACGTCGAAAAAACTTACCTATGGAAGAAGAATCAATGGAATAGTATGAGAGATTTGGAGTGGGAAGAAGACTTTGTGATGCGAGGAGGAGGAAGAAGACAAAGCGGTGACACAAGTTTCATTTTTTTGACACGAGAAGATGCTTTTATAATTTTTCTGTTCGGAAATAATCTGGACCTAATATTTTATCTTTGGGCCCATAATGGCCCAATAGTAAGCCCATAACAGCCGCCTCAAAATATATACATTTCCCAAATTTTAAATTTTTTAATTGGTTTTTATGGTCAATTGTCATAAATACCACTAAAATAGATTTTAATTCCAAAAATACCACAATTTAATTTTTTTTTCTAAAAATACCACTAAAAACCACTAAAATGTATTTTTTCCAAAATACTACATAATTTTGGAAAACAAAAAACGTCGAACAAGCTTACCTATGGAAGAAGAATCAATGAAACATTATGAGAGATTTTGGAGTGGGAAGGAGACTGTGTGATGCGAGGAGGAGGAAGAAGACAAAGCGGCGAAACAAGTGTCTTTATTTTGACACGAGCAGATGATTTTAAAAGTTTTCTGTTCGGAAATAATCTGGACCTAATATTTTATCTTTGGGCCCATAATGGCCCAATAGTAAGCTCATAACAGCCGCTTCAAAATATATATACATTTTCCAAAATTTAAAATTTTTAATTGTTTTTATGGTTAATTGTCATAAATACTACTAAAATAGGTTTTTATTCCAGTAATATTACAATTTTGTTTTTTTTCTAAAAATACCACTAAAAACCACTAAAATTTATTTTTTCCAAAATACCACATAATTTTGGAAAACAAAAAACGTCGAAAAACTTACCTATGGAAGAAGAATCAATGGAATAGTATGAGAGATTTTGGAGTGGGAAGAAGACTGTGTGATGCGAGGAGGAGGAAGAAGACAAAGCGGTGACACAAGTTTCATTATTTTGACACGAGAAGATGCTTTTATAAGTTTTCTGTTCGGAAATAATCTGGACCTAATATTTTATCTTTGGGCCCATAATGGCCCAATAGTAAGCCCATAACAGCCGCCTCAAAATATATACATTTCCCAAATTTTAAATTTTTTAATTGGTTTTTATGGTCAATTGTCATAAATACCACTAAAATAGATTTTTATTCCAAAAATACCACAATTTAATTTTTTTTTTCTAAAAATACCACTAAAAACCACTAAAATGTATTTTTTTCCAAAATACTAGATAATTTTGGAAAACAAAAAACGTCGAACAAGCTTACCTATGGAAGAAGAATCAATGGAACAGTATGAGAGATTTTGGAGTGGGAAGGAGACTGTGTGATGCTAGGAGGAGGAAGAAGGCAAAGCGGCGAAACAAGTTTCATTATTTTGACAAGAGAAGATGATTTTAAAAGTTTTCTGTTCGGAAATAATCTGGACCTAATATTTTATCTTTGAGCCCATAATGGCCCAATAGTAAGCCCATAACAGCCGCCTCAATATATATATATATTTCCCAAATTTTAAAAATTTTAATTGGTTTTTATAGTCAATTGTCATAAATACCACTAAAATAGGTTTTTATTCCAAAAATACCACAATTTAGTTTTTATTTTAAAATTACCACTAAAAACCACTAAAATGTATTTTTTCCAAAATACCACATAATTTTGGAAAACAAAAAACGCCGAAGAAGCTTATCTATGGAAGAAGAATCAATGGAATAGTATGAGA
Source organism: Camelina hispida (assembly GCA_023657505.1). Lineage (NCBI taxonomy): Eukaryota > Viridiplantae > Streptophyta > Magnoliopsida > Brassicales > Brassicaceae > Camelina > Camelina hispida. Next base: position 37,705,205 of record CP094637.1, read on the forward strand.
GATTTTAGAGTGGGAAGGAGACTGTGTGATGCGAGGAGGATGAAGAAGAAAAGCGGCGAAACAAGTTTCTTTATTTTTACACGAGAATATGCTTTTATAAGTGACCTAATATTATATATTTGGGCCCATAACAGCCGCCTAAAAATATATACATTTCCCAAATTTTAAAAAATTTAATTGGTTTTTATGGTTAATTGTCATAAATACTACTAAAATAGGTTTTTATTCCAAAAATACCACAATTTAGTTTTTTTCTAAAAATACCACTAGAAACCACTAAAATGTATTTTTTTCCAAAATACCACATAATTTTGGAAAACAAAAAACGTCGAAAAAACTTACCTATGGAAGAAGAATCAATGGAATAGTATGAGAGATTTGGAGTGGGAAGAAGACTTTGTGATGCGAGGAGGAGGAAGAAGACAAAGCGGTGACACAAGTTTCATTTTTTGACACGAGAAGATGCTTTTATAATTTTTCTGTTCGGAAATAATCTGGACCTAATATTTTATCTTTGGGCCCATAATGGCCCAATAGTAAGCCCATAACAGCCGCCTCAAAATATATACATTTCCCAAATTTTAAATTTTTTAATTGGTTTTTATGGTCAATTGTCATAAATACCACTAAAATAGATTTTAATTCAAAAAATACCACAATTTAATTTTTTTTTCTAAAAATACCACTAAAAACCACTAAAATGTATTTTTTTCCAAAATACTACATAATTTTGGAAAACAAAAAACGTCGAACAAGCTTACCTATGGAAGAAGAATCAATGAAACAGTATGAGAGATTTTGGAGTGGGAAGGAGACTATGTGATGCGAGGAGGAGGAAGAAGACAAAGCGGCAAAACAAGTGTCTTTATTTTGACACGAGCAGATGATTTTAAAAGTTTTCTGTTCGGAAATAATCTGGACCTAATATTTTATCTTTGGGTCCATAATGGCCCAATAGTAAGCCCATAACAGCCGCCTCAATATATATATATATTTCCCTAATTTTAAAATTTTTAATTGGTTTTTATGGTCAATTGTCATAAATACCACTAAAATAGGTTTTTATTCCAAAAATACTACAATTTAGTTTTTTTTTTTTAAAATACCACTAAAAACCACTAAAATGTTTTTTTTTTTCCAAAATACCACATAATTTTGGAAAACAAAAAACGTCGAAGAAGCTTACCTATGGAAGAAGAATCAATAGAATAGTATGAGAGATTTTGGATTGGGAAGGAGACTGTGTGATGCGAGGAGTGGGAAGTAGACAAAGCGGCGAAACAAGTTTTTTTATTTTGACACGAAAATATGCTTTTATAAGTTTTTTGTTCGAAAATAATCTGGACCTAATATTTTATCTTTGGGCCCATAATGGCCCAATAGTAAGCTCATAACAGCCGCTTCAAAATATATATACATTTTCCAAAATTTAAAATTTTTAATTGTTTTTATGGTTAATTGTCATAAATACTACTAAAATAGGTTTTTATTCCAATAATATTACAATTTTGTTTTTTTTTTCTAAAAATACCACTAAAAACCACTAAAATTTATTTTTTCCAAAATACCACATAATTTTGGAAAACAAAAAACGTCGAAAAAACTTACCTATGGAAGAAGAATCAATGGAACAGTATGAGAGATTTTGGAGTGGGAAGGAGACTGTATGATGCGAGGAGGAGGAAGAAGACAAAGCGGCGAAACAAGTTTCTTTATTTTGACACAAGAAGATGCTTTTATAAGTTTTTTGTTCGGAAATAATCTAGACCTAATATTTTATCTTTGGGTCCATAATGGCCCAATAGTAAGCCCATAACAGCCGCCTCAAAATATATACATTTCGCAAATTTTAAAAAATTTAATTAGTTTTTATGGTTAATTGTCACCAATACTACTAAAATAGGTTTTATTTTCAAAAATATTACAATTTAGTTTTTTTTTCTAAAAATACCACTAAAAACCACTAAAATGTATTTTTTCCAAAATACCATATAATTTTGGAAAAAAAAAACGTCAAAGAAACTTACCTATGAAGAAGAATCAATGGAACAGTATGAGAGATTTTGGAGTAGAAAGGAGACTGTATGATGCGAGGAGGATGAAGAAGACAAAGCGGCGAAACTAGTTTCTTTATTTTTACACGAGAATATTCTTTTATAAGTTTTCTGTTCTGAAATAATCTTGACCTAATATTATATATTTGGGCCCATAACAGCCGCCTTAAAATATATACATTTCCCAAATTTTAAAATTTTTAATTGGTTTTTATGGTTAATTGTCATAAATACTACTAAAATAGGTTTTTATTCCAAAAATACCACAATTTGGTTTTTTTCTAAAAATACCACTAAAAACCACTAAAATGTATTTTTTTCCAAAATACCACATAATTTTGGAAACAAAAAACGTCGAAAAAACTTACCTATGGAAGAAGAATCAATGGAATAGTATGAGAGATTTTGGAGTGGGAAGGAGACTGTATGATGCGAGGAGGAGGAAGAAGACAAAGCAGTGACGCAAGTTTCTTTATTTTGACACGAGAAGATGCTTTTATAAGTTTTCTGTTCGGAAATAATCTGGACCTAATATTTTATCTTTGGGCCCATAATGGCCCAATAGTAAGCCCATAACAGCCGCCTCAAAATATATACAGTTCCCAAATTTTAAATTTTTTAATTGGTTTTTATGGTCAATTGTCATAAATACCATTAAAATAGATTTTTATTCCAAAAAAACCACTATTTATTTTTTTTTCTAAAAATACCACTAAAAACCACTAAAATGTATTTTTTCCAAAATACTACATAATTTTGGAAAACAAAAAACGTCGAACAAGCTTACCTATGGAAGAAGAATCAATGGAACAGTATGAGAGATTTTGGAGTGGGAAGGAGACTGTGTGATGCTAGGAGGAGGAAGAAGGCAAAGCGGCGAAACAAGTTTCATTATTTTGACACGAGAAGATGATTTTAAAAGTTTTCTGTTCGGAAATAATCTGGACCTAATATTTTATCTTTGAGCCCATAATGGCCCAATAGTAAGCCCATAACAGCCGCCTCAATATATATATATATATATTTCCCAAATTTTAAAAATTTTAATTGGTTTTTATGGTCAATTGTCGTAAATACCACTAAAATAGGTTTTTATTCCAAAAATACCACAATTTAGTTTTTTTTTTAAATACCACTAAAAACCACTAAACTGTATTTTTTTCCAAAATACCACATAATTTTGGAAAACAAAAAACGTCGAAGAAGCTTACCTATGGAAGAAGAATCAATGGAAGAGTATGAAAGATTTTGGAGTGGGAAGGAGCCTGTGTGATGCGAGGAGGAGGAAGAAGACAAAGCGGCAAAACAAGTTTCTTTATTTTGACACGAGAAGATGCTTTTATAAGTTTTCTGTTCGGAAATAATCTGGACCTAATATTTTATTTTTGGACCCATAATGGCCCCCGCCTCAAAATATATACATTTGCCAAATTTTAAAAATTTTAATTGGTTTTTATGGTCAATTCTCATAAATACCACTAAAATAGGTTTTTATTCTAAAAATACTACAATTTAGTTCTTTTTTCTAAAAATACCACTAAAAACCACTAAAATGTATTTTTCCAAAATACCACATACATTAAAACCTCTATAAATTAATAATGTTGGAACCATGACATTTTATTAATTTATAGTGATATTAATTTATCTATAAATTAATATTTCTTATTTTATAGTGTAAATTAATAATTATTAATTTATAGATATCTATTTTAATTGTTTAAATTCTTAAAAAATATTAGTTAAAAAATTTTAGCAAAAGAAGATTAGACTTTCAGATGTTATAAATTTTATGCTTTTAGAATTGAATTTGTAATTTATAGAAAACATTATTGACCATAAATTAGAAATATTATAAACAATATCAATTATACACATGACATACATAAATTTAAATTTATGGATAATAATATTAATTGTCGTATTTTAATAGCCTATAAAACTATCAAAATGATAATGATGCATATCTAGAAATTTGAAAACTTTTTTTTTTTAAATTAGCTATTTTTATGACATGTTATATAGTATTTTATATCAATATAGTTTGAAAATACAACATAACAATTGTTTATATATGAGGTCTTGGAAAAATTCAAAATTATAAAGTATACATTTATATCAGTATATATATATATATACATATGAAAATTACATGATTATTAATTTATGATATTATTGGGACCATATTTTACAAGGGAATTTCAGAAAAATTATTATCTTATTATCTTATCGAATTTTGCTATTTTTTTACACTGGTCCGACTTGGGACCAACAAAATTTATTAATTTATAGTGTTTATTAATTTATAGAGTATTAATTTATAGAGGTTTTACTGTAATTGAACTAAAAGTTTTAATATTAAAAACTAATTCCTAAAATATAAATAATAAATCCTACCCTGAAAACTATACCTTAAAACTAAATATGTCAACCCAAACATTAAAAAAAAATACATTCTTAAAATTTAATTTTTTTTTGTGTTTGTGATAATTATGGAAAAGAAAGATTTGTGATGGCAAAAAAAAAAAAAAAAAAAGAAAGATTTGTGATATTTTTAGAAAAAAAAACTAAAATGTGGTATTTTTGTAAAAAAATCTTGATATTTAAAAAGTTTTCTTAAATTATATTGGAAAATTGCTCATATATTGATTCGATACCAAGGAAGATACCCAAATCGGAGACCAGAACGGAACCCTAAATCTTCTCCGATGGCATTACCGGAGCCACCACAAAGCTTCTTCCCTTCCAAAGATGAGTTCTTGAGACTTCTCACCGTTTTGTTTGTGGCTTGTGCGGTGGCTTTTACCTGCAATTTCCTCGCAAAGTCTATGAGCTCAAACCCTACTATACCTTTCTGTGATAGTAATTTTGATTCCATCGATTCAGACTTGGGTAAGCTCGAAAACCTCATACTCAATTGCTTTATTCCATGGTTGAATTGTGTAATTACGTGAATAAATTAATCAATTTTGTTACTACAGATTTGTGTGAACCTTGTCCAATGAATGGAGAATGTTACCAAGGGAAGTTGAAATGTAATCATGGATACAGAAAGCAAGCAAATTTATGTGTTGAAGATGGAGAAATCAATGAATTAACCAAGATATTGGTAATTGAGATATTCGAAAAAAATTCTGATTTTTAAGTTCTTCCCTTCTTTTATGTTGTTGTTGATGGGTTTGAATTATGGCGATTGTATTGTTTTCAATTTTCATCAGGTTGGGTATTTTGAGAGAAAAGTTTGTGAGGCATATGCTGATAGTGAATGCTATGGTACTGGAAGAATATGGGTATGCTTCTGATTTATCTTTAACATAATTGTGTTTTAATTTTAGTTGTGTGTTCATTTTGTGGTATTAGTGAGTAATTGTGTTCATCGATCTTTTTAGGTTCCGGAGAATGATGTTTGGGAAGATCTACGTAGCAACGGTTTCTTGAATACATTAGACGAGTCTGCTTACATTTTTGTAAAAGGAAAGGCTGTAGAAGCTGTCACCGAGCTACTACAGAAAAGGACTAACTCTAATGGGTTAGTATTTTCATCACTGATTAATTGGATTCTATTGGTTACTAAAACTATTCACTATAGATTCTTACTTTTATCTTTTAATTATCTGAAGGATTAATGAGTTGAAGTGTCCTGAATCGGTAGTCAAAAGTTACAAACCAATGACTTGCCGCATGCATCAATGGCTCTTGAGAAACATCTTAATCATCTCATCCTCCTGTGCAATGGTATTGTAATATTAGAAAGAAAAGAAAAACCAATCTTTGAGTGGTTTAGTTTACTTTATCAACATCTTCAAGCTTGTTTACAGTGTTGAGATGTACAGCTAGTGGGCTGCGCAATATTGCATAGGAAAATTCGAAGTAAGCGACAATTTTCACGTAGAGTAGAAGAGCTATACAACCAGGTATTTCTTTTATCCGCACAGCATCTCGAATTAGTCAACTTATCCTTGTCTTTGTGTAGATATATAAAAGGGGTTTATTTTGAATTGATGATCCATTAGGTCTGTGACTTTCTGGAAGAAAATGCTGTGGCATCAAATTCTGCAGACACTAGTGACTGCGTTCCTTGGGTTATCGCATCTTGGTTACGTGATTATCTACTTTTGCCTAGAGAAAGAAGAGACCCTCAGTTATGGAGTAAGGTAATGGCTGTTTTTGGTCCTGTTTTTGATCTGATTCTGTTGTCTCTATCTCTAACAATTTGTTACATGTATCATGTTCTTATAACGAATTCTCAATTTTGTTGCCTGACATGGTTCTTTACAATTTTTTGGTTAATTTATAGGTTGAGGAGTTAATACAAGAGGATTCACGTATAGACCGATACCAGAAACTTGTCAAGGGTGAACAAAAAGTTGTATTGGAATGGCAAGGTATGAACCTGGAATAGTTTCTTTATTCTCTTTCACTCGTCTATTTCTTTCTTTTTTTTTTTGGTTTTCATCGATTGAGAGTTGTTTCCTCATCAATGATTCAGTTGAAGGTTCACTTAGTTTATCCAAGTTGAAGAAACGGCCAGAGACGGCGAAGAAAGTTAGAAAAGCTAGTAATGACCCAAACACAAGCTTGCAAGAATACTACAACAGAAGAATCGCTGGTAAGAAGCCGAAAACCTTTTCTATTGAGTCAACAGTAGACGTTTGTCTTTAAGATTGATCTTTATCTGTTCTTTTTTTTTTTTGTTACAGAGACAAGTTCTTAATACATTTTACAAAAGAACAATATATAGAAGCTTGTTGTGGTTCTCCACGCAATTGTTAGAAGAAGATCCAAGGACTGAAGCATTGTCGATTTTTCATGCTGTTTTTATTCCTGTTTAAATACTGAGTTAGATTTGTTGAGAGCTACCAATTGATGGGCTCGCTCTTGTTTGGATCAGAAGAGAAAGTGATTAGAATTTGTGTAGTCTTTACAATATAAATATTGGTACGAGACAATTCCGGTTTAAGTTGACAGTGACCACTGACCAGGACCAGGTTGATGAATAGAGAGAGTAGAAGAATCATGTGGCTTGTGAGTGTCGTCGGGTATGACAGCCAAGTTAAAAGAGTGCGTGTCAATTGTCTCCAGTCTCCTTCCACTAGAGGCTTCTTCGTGCCCAAAATTCCAATTTTTCCTCCACTATTAATAACTGATTATTAGATCTTTAATTTGCATTACCCTACTAATTCTTCAATCTTCATAGTTCATAGTCATACCTACCATTAATAATTAATTATATGGATATACCGATATAGCATAGATACATGTGCTGATTTGGACTTTTCGGTTTGAGCATTAGTAAATAGGATACAAAAATCTTTCAAAAGAATAAAAACTTGTTTAAGAAAACAATCTTTTCCTGATTTTTTTGGATGAGAATGAAGTTTTAAGAAACTTATTATTTATTAACATGTGTTTCATCTTTAAAAAGAAAAAAAAAAAAATCCTCTTTTTAATTATTTTTATTTTTATTTTCGGGACATTCATCCTTCTTTATTAATTAGAGACGTTATGTTTTTGTGAGTCTTTCTGCTTCCATCAATGTCAAAAGGTTTTACTCGTCGACAGCTTTATGCCTTTATCACTGAAATAGCAAAAGCAGCAGTGATCTTGAGAGAAACAAACAAAAGGATCTCTGTAACATCGAACAGGTCAATACTTTTCTCTCTTTCTAGATAGTTTTTAGCTCTTGGAAGTATCTCTTCTTGCAAAATTCCCTTCTGGGTTCTTCCAGTTTCAATTTCGATTCAACTGGGTTTCCAAGTGCAATGCCCAAAGTTACAATCTTTTTTTTTTTTGGTCTATCATCACCAACTCGCCCCTCTTTTTTTAGCTTTACTTAAAGTTACGATTTTTCCTGTTTAAAAATCAAAACTTTTCAATCCTTTTGTATTGTATCATGTCAATTGCTGTTGATTTACTCTTAAGGGAATTGTTATTATAGTTTTATGATCCAATGTTTCAGGAAATTTCAAAGTCATGGGTTCTAAGAACAGTCCACAAGTGAATAACTCGACAAGAACTTTGTTTACTCTCATCATTGTGATTGGTTTATGTTGTTTCTTCTATCTTCTTGGATCATGGCAAAGGAGTGGTTTTGGTAAAGGAGGTGGTGTAGTAATGGAAGTTGCAAAGCAAGTACAATGTACTAATGTTACACACATTGTAACCAAACTTGATTTTGAGCCTCATCATAGAACAGTTAAGATTCCTGAGAGAGCTAATCCGAAACAGGTTGTGTTCAAGCCCTGTGATGTCAAGTACAAGGATTACACGCCTTGTCAAGAACAAAACCGAGCAATGAAGTTCCCGAGGGAGAATATGATTTACAGAGAGAGACATTGTCCACCGGAGAGTGAGAAGCTGCGGTGTTTGGTTCCAGCTCCTAAAGGGTATAAGACTCCTTTCCCTTGGCCTAAAAGCCGTGATTACGTTCACTATGCGAATGTTCCTTTCAAGAGCTTGACGGTCGACAAAGCTGGACAGAATTGGGTGAAGTTTCAAGGGAATGTGTTTAAGTTCCCTGGAGGAGGAACTATGTTTCCACAAGGCGCTGATGCTTATATCGAAGAGCTAGCCACCGTAATCCCAATCAAAGATGGAACTGTTAGAACCGCATTGGACACTGGATGTGGGGTAAGTTGGTTCACTTACGAACTCTCACTGTGATGTTTTGATTCATTTCTTAGAGTTTATTGTTATGCTCTTTACGTCTTAGGTTGCAAGCTGGGGTGCATATATGCTTAAGAAGAAAGTATTGACTATGTCGTTTGCACCACGGGATAACCATGAAGCTCAAGTACAGTTTGCACTTGAGAGAGGCGTTCCAGCAATCATTGGTGTACTAGGATCAATTCGTCTTCCATACCCACCAAGAGCCTTTGATATGGCTCAATGCTCTCGGTGTTTGATACCATGGACCTCTAATGGTAATACATTTGCTCAATCCATACTCTCTCCACAGCTAAGTATATAGTCGAAATGGCAGAAAACTCACTAGATTGACTGTGCAGAGGGAATGTACTTAATGGAAGTAGACAGAGTCTTGAGACCGGGAGGTTATTGGGTCTTATCCGGGCCACCGATCAACTGGAAGACATACTACAAGACGTGGAAGCGGTCTAAGAAAGAACTCAATGCAGAGCAAAAGAAAATAGAGGAGATTGCAAAGTCTTTATGTTGGGAGAAGAAGTATGAGAAGGGAGACATTGCAATTTGGAGAAAGAAAACAAATGACAGATCATGTGATAGGCCGTCATCTGTTAAAACCTGCAAAGGAAAAGACATCGATGATGTCTGGTACAGGGAGATGGAAGTATGCGTGACTCCATTCCCTAAAGTATCAAACAAAGAAGAAGTCGCCGGAGGAAAGCTAAAGAAGTTCCCTGAAAGGCTTTTCTCAGTGCCTCCATGTATATCAAAAGGTCTGATCGAGGGTGTGAATGCTAAATCATACCATGAAGATAACAAACTGTGGAAGAAACGAACGAGTACCTACAAAAGAATCAACAGACTGATAGGTAGCACTAGATACCGTAATGTGATGGATATGAATGCTGGACTTGGTGGATTCGCAGCTGCGCTTGAATCACCTAAATCTTGGGTTATGAACGTTGTTCCAACCATTGCAAAGAACACTTTAAGTGTTGTATATGAAAGGGGTCTTATTGGCATCTACCATGACTGGTAAATTCACAAACTCTTTCTTCTGTAGAACAACAACATTAAATACCAAAAACTAATGTATTTTTCTTTTGAAATCTGCAGGTGTGAAGGCTTTTCAACTTATCCAAGAACATATGATCTCATCCATGCAAACAATGTCTTCAGCTTGTATCAGAACAGGTTAGCTCAAGATTCTATTACCATTAAAGATCCAAAAAGATTTCACATTTATGTTCTTAACATCGTTAAAAATTAACCCTGTCCTAAAGCTACGAAATTTATGTGAACCTTAAACTCAACTTTTGAACATTCTCAATGCAGTTGCAAAATTGAAGACATACTTCTTGAAATGGATCGGATTTTGCGACCAGAAGGAACAGTTATATTCAGAGACGAGGTTGATGTATTAAACGATGTAAGAAGAATCACAAAGGGAATGAGATGGGACACTAAGTTGATGGATCACGAAGACGGTCCACTTGTGCCGGAGAAAATTCTCGTCGCCGTTAAACAGTATTGGGTCGCCGGAGGCAGAAGAAACAGTACATTGCCGTCTTAGTAGCTAAGGTAACGAGTTTTCGCACTTTTTGCCCGTCATTTTAGATGTCTAGTGAATTAACCGCAAAGTTATTAAATGGGTTCACTGACATCCTTGATCCAGACTTTTTCACTTTTCTTTTAACCCGCAACTATTGTAAAAGTCTAATTAAACCCTAGCATTATAAGTTTATACAGTTTGGAACATGTATTTACAATTTTAATTCCCGAATGTGCAGGTCAAGATTCTGGAGCTTTTGGAGCTATTTATCTGATATTCAGATATTGAATCAGCATATACTTTGACCCCAAGAAAAAAATAGGCATATACTGAAAAGATGTAGATGAAAAGAAAGAACTAAGAAAAGTTGGGGGGAATCAGAATTTACATAAAAATAAAGGGATCAAGTTGAAATATATATGTGATACTCAAATAAATCTACAATTTATTTTCTTTTTGGTATGAGAGAATATACATTAGTTCATGTAGTAATTGCATTGCATCAAGTAAAATAGTAGTCAGTAGAGGATCTAGGATGCTAATGTTTTTTTTTGTCAACCCTAGGATGCTAATGTGTAAGTGTAACTGTGTTTTTTTGGAATATAAAATACAAAATCCAAAATAATATAGTTTGCGTTATGTTCGTTATTTTTTTTTTTTGGTTTTGAGGAAATTCCCATATGATTAGAGTATGATTTGGTCCAAGATTCTTTTGTTTATGGTCCACGTTAATATGATAAACTATTCAAAGATTCAGAGACAAGTACTACTATCATTTAAGTATCTGTGTGTTATATTATTTAAAATCTCGTAATTTTATTTCGAATTTAAGAAAAATTTGTTTTGTTTCTGTCGGTGAAGAAGAGAGCGATACCGAAGACTTTTTCGTGTGAAAAGAATCATGTAATAACGGTACTTAATACTTATTATCAAATTGCTGTATTACGCTAAAATAAAAATACGGATTAATTTTGGCAGTATAAACTTGTAAAAATTTTTTTTTTTTTAACGGCTTCTTATTACAATTAATTAGATATTACATCTTAGTTCTTGAAAAAGGAAATAGGGTACATGAGAAAATACATGATAACATGAATTGTTTGGAATTGTGGTTTTTGACAAAAGATCTGCAGCTTGGTTGTTATTCCTCGGCGTCCACTCAAATAGGACATTATCAAAACGTGTTTTCCAGTAGTTGATGTTTCGGATCCAGTTAAAACTCTGGAAATTTAGCACTCGTCCTTCTAAAATATCTTTAACTTGCTTGCAATCTCCCTCAAAGATGACTTGTCGATATCCTTTGCTCCAGCAGTGTTGCATTGCAATGAGTAGGGCTTGTAATTCACTTTCTAAAGGTGACGCAATGGATTGCCCAGTAGCCTGTCCAGCAGTAACAAAATGACCATTCTCATTTCGTATTAACCAACCTGATCTTGCTTGTCGAGTACCACTATTAAAAGAACCATCATAATTGCACTTGAGCCAGCCCAAGGGTGGCTTCCGCCAATTCGAACGAGTAGAGATAGGACGGCTTTCTTGGAGATGATTTGCGTGTTCAGCATTAAGAGTTTTAACATAATCTTGTGCCTCTAACCACTCGCGAGCATCAGTTCTAGCCTTTGTTAAGACTGAAAGCCAAGAGAAGTTCCTTTGCTGGAAGATTAAATAGTTCCTGCTTGTCCACAGTCTCCACAAAATGCGCAAAGCAAGCTGATGTGTTTGTGGATCATGTTGACCATTGAAATCTGAAAAAATCGCATCCAGTTTGTCTTCTAAGGAGATAGCAGCATCTAGAATGATATGTATAGGTAAACCTGATCCTCTCCAAATCATTTGAGCGAAAAAACAATCAAATAGTATGTGCGTTGTAGATTCCTCAGTGTGGCAACATCGTCGACAAACTGACTGATTGTTTATGTGTCGTCTTCGTAGATTCTCTCCAGTAGCAAGTGATCCCGATAGTATTTTCCAGAGAAAATGCTTAATTTTTGGAGCAGTGTGTTGTTTCCAAATTTTGGATTTGATCGCAGGATTACCTGGAGGTGGGCGAATTTGTGGATCATTATAGAGTTGGTTGGCGAGCCAATATGCCGATTTAACAGAGTATAGACCGCTTGTATTGTAATGCCAACCCAAAATATCTTGAGACGTATGCTTGCATAGCTTGAGAGACAATATATGGCTAACATCTTCTTCTGCAACTAGCTCTCGAATCTGTTCTTCATTCCATTCACCTGAGTTTGGGTTAATCCAATCCTTAACTAGAATAGTTGATATCTGATTGTTTCTTGCTCTAGGAGGTCGAGGTGGATGTAGGGGTAGCCACGGATCAATCCAAGCTTGTACCATTGATCCATCTCCAATAATAAACCTCATACCTTTTTTAAGCAGATCTCTGCCCTGCATTAATGACTTCCAAACAAAAGATTCTCTGCGCTTCTTTGTAGCGTTCAGAATATTGGTATCACTGAAATATCTAGCTTTTAGCATTCGAGCCATAAGGCAGTTAGGATGTTGCATAATCCGCCAGACTTGTTTCCCAAGCAATGCCAAATTGAAATGCTCTATATCTCTGAATCCCATCCCTCCTTCTGATTTGGATCTTGCCATACGATTCCATGCAAACCAGTGCATATTTCTTTTCGTATCGCTATCACCCCACCAGAAACGAGCTAAAATGCCGTTAATTTCTTCACATGTCTCTTTGGGAAACTTAAAAATGTTCATAGAGTATACGGGTAACGCAATTGCAACCGACTTAAGAAGAACCTCACGACCCCCTGCTGAAAGAAATCTTTTATTCCAACCTTGAGTCTTGTTGTTGACCTTATCAGTGATATACTTAAACATCTCAGCCTTTTTACTTGCCACTTCTTCAGGCAGACCTAAATATTTTCCACCACCCCCTTCATTGTGTATACCCAGAATACGTCGCATTCGAGTTTTAACCTCTGGTCTAACCCGTTTACCAAACGTTATTGCCGACTTATTTAGATTAACCGCTTGGCCCGAAACTTCTTCATAGGTGCTCAGAATTTTCTTTATTGCCTTGCAAGATTTATCATTTGCCAACATAAAGAAGAGGGAATCATCAGCAAACAGCAGATGAGTGATCGAAGGACCAAAGTCACTGATTTTCATCCCTTTCAATTGTCGTGTAGTGGCTGCTTGCTGAACTAAATGGGATAACACTTCTGCACAGAGTATGAAGAGGTAAGGGGATAGAGGGTCTCCCTGTCTTATCCCTCTCTCTGGGTTAATGTAGCCTTTTGGTGAACCATTAACAAGAACTGAAAAACTGACTGTTGTTACACATTCCATAATCCAACCAATCCATTTCTCGTCAAAACCCATATACCGCATTGTTTTTTCCAGAAAACTCCACTCAATACGATCATAAGCTTTCATGATATCAGTCTTAAGAGCCATATAGGACTTAGACTGTCGTTTCCTTGCTTTTAGAGCATGAAATACTTCATGTGCAATGATGTTGTTATCGGTGATCATGCGTCCGGGAGTAAAAGCAGCTTGATTCTCTGAAATAATGCCGGAAAGATGTTTCTTGAGTCTATTCACCAGAACTTTAGAGATAATTTTATAACTGACGTTGCAAAGGGCGATTGGACGAAACTCTTTCATAGTTGCTGGTGCATCTGTCTTAGGGATAAGACAAATGTTGGTATGGTTCTGATGCGGTGCCATTTTACTTTCAATGAAAAACCTCTGAACCTCCTGTACTATAGAAGGCTGTATGTCATCCCAAAACTGATGATAAAAAATTCCTGTAAAGCCATCCGGACCAGGAGCTTTGTGCTTACCTATACTGAAAACTGCTTGTTTAATTTCAGAGAGAGTCACATCCTTGGTTAACTCACTGTTTATCTGTGGCGTTACTCGTTTATCAAATCCATTGAAAACTTCTTCTTGAGCGCGTGTCGATGGTGTTGATGACTGGAAAAGGTCCTCAAAATAGTTAATCGCAACCTCTGCAATTTCTGTATCACCTCGATGATATACACCATTCTGATCTGTTATTGAGAGAAGTTTGTTTCGTGCTTGCCTATCTTTGACCATTGAGTGGAAAAACTTCGTGTTCTTATCTCCTTCTTGAGCCCATGTGTTCCTGCTTTTGAGCTTCCAAAAAATTTCTTCATCAATGTAAGCTTGATTGAGATCCCGTTTAAGACGTTGTCTTTCAGCCGATGTAGATGTTCCTGAAGAGACTGCTTTATCTAACTGCGCTCTTATATGTGCAATGGTGTCCTCTGCATTTGTTCTGTTACGTCGTTTCCATCGTGAAATGTATGTCCTGCAGTTTGTCACCCTATCAGTTAAACTCACCATCTCATTGTTCTGGTTTCGAGCTGCATGCCATCCTGCTAAAACAGAATCGCGGAAACCCTCCTTATTCACTAAGCGACAATCATATCTGAAACAGCCTTGTCGTTCCTCCTGTCTGTCTGAAATGTGCGTTACCAATGGACGATGATCGGATTCCCCAAACTCTAAAAATGATGTTTCAGAAGCAGGGAAAAGATCATGCCATTCTCTTGTTGCCATTGTCCTATCTAGGCAACATGTGACAAAATGTTGTCCCCGCTTACCAGCCCAAGAGAATCTATCCCCTTCTGATTTAAGATCAGTGAACCCACACTGTCTAACCATATTTCTAAATCCTTGAAAACTAGTCTCAGGTCTAATACGTCCCCCTTTCTTTTCACTATTGCTGAGAAGCTCATTAAAATCACCCATTATTAACCAAGGTTGATGTCTTCGTTGGGTACCTATTCATTCTATTCTTTCCCAGAGATCATTTCTATAACTCGGATTCGGGTGTCCATAGACGAAAGAGAAATAGAAATCTTTTTCATTACTTTTAACAAAGCAATCTACAAGATTAGGGGATTGATAAATAACAGAAACAACTACAGACGGCTTCCAGAAAACTACTAGACCACCACTTAGACCTATGGGAGGGACTGTTACATAATTGGGAAATCCTAATTCACAAGCTTTGTCTCGGATGTAATCATCCTGCTGCTTTGTTTCGGAAAGGCAAATGATGTCCGGGAGATACTTCCGTGATATCTCCTTTAGGCGTCGAACCGTCAGGTCTATGCCAAAACCCTGACAGTTCCAGCAGGTTGTCCTCATGGGGGAAGTGGTGGTTCAGGGCCCACCGCGCCTCCCACTGTTGTTGTGTCATGGGAATCATCCGAACCAGAGTCCTTCCCATGATCAATTGTTTCCTTGCTTGGTCCTGCTTCATCCGAGTCATCATGCTTGCGTTTTCGAGTAGGAGGATCCGCAGGTTCTTCAGTGTCCATAGGAGGGAAGTCACCTTCATAAGCAATGGAATTGCTTATCACCGAGGGGGTCCTCTCTGCATTTGGATTTCCCATCTCTTCAAAAACATAGTCGTCCGCATCATCATCCTGCTCTGCAGGTCCATTTTGCCTTGGTTCTGCCTCCTGTTCCATGTCTTCTCTTTGTGGTGCGTCATCAACAATCTCTCGGATTTGTACACCTTGATTGAAAGGCCTTCTTGGGAAGAGAAATAGTTACTTTATATTAATAAAACTGTTGCAAAGAGAAATAGTTACTTTCCATCTTCGGTAAAATTCAGGACCCAAGAACGTAGAGGCACGTGCCTCATGATAGACTTGTCATGTGTGATGTGACTTATTTTCTTTGTCCGATAAATGTTTTTAATAAAGCAAAAAAACTCATTATTTTCAAACAAGAAAACAAATAAATTTTAACAAGAGTAAAAGAGAGAAAACCAAGCCATCTTTGACATGTTTATCTCATAGATTAATATTTTAAGGTAAAATAAAGTAGTAAACCATAAAAATAAAATTAATATAAATTTCTGCCAAATTATTTTAACATGGTGATGAACTGATAAATTTTATTCAGATTTTTTTACTATTTGTTTTATACTAAAAGAATTGCATGTTTTATCAAAATTTGAAAATGGTATAAAAACTGAAACCCAAATATAAAATTTTAGTGTATAGTTCCGAGGAAAAAGAAAAAAGCATATGCAAGCAAAATCTAATAGTGTAAAGAGATCTTTGCTTCACATGACTCTAATTTTTTTTTTCTCTTGTTACCTCTATTTTTTCAACTGTGCAGCTTTTTTGAAGCTATATTTTTCAGATCTTTCTCTCTCTCTCTAGCTACTTCTTTTTGTCTTTAAGTTTTCAAATTTTTATTAAATTTTATATTCTACTACTGCCTCCTCAGCTCCTTACAAAGCACAAATCCAAACCCCAAATCAAATCCCACCATTGTTTTATTACCTCAATCCAAGAACACAAGACAGACCAAATTAGCACTCCTAATCATTTATCTTTCAATTCCTGTTTCTTATCCAAAATTTATAAATCTTTGTAGAAAACAAGTTGTTTTCAAGCTTTTGATGTGAGATAAAATGGGTTGTTTACATTCCAAAACTGCTAATCTACCTTCTTCTGATGATCCATCAGCTCCAAACAAACCAGAATCAGGTAAGTACTCACATTTTTGTTTGCTCACTGAGTAAATCTGCAGATTATTTTGTCTGTTCTTGTTATGGGTTTGCTTTAATTTGTGGGGTTAGGGTTTTTTTAAGGCTAAAAGCAGAATAAAAAGTTGTAAAGTTTCAGCCTTTTTGGAATTAAACTCTTGTTTAGATTGATTTGCCTTTTTGGGCTATGTATGTGTTTTGTTGTTGTGTGGTTATACAGTAAATGGGGACCAAGTGGATCAGGAAATCCAAAATTTCAAAGAATTTGATCTGAATGAGTTGAGAAAAGCAACCAATGGGTTTAGCCCTAGCTGCATTGTCTCTGAAGGTGGAGAGAAAGCTCCTAATGTGGTTTACAGAGGGAAGCTCGAAGGGAATCATCTTGTAGCCATCAAGCGGTTCTCTAGGCAATCTTGGCCTGATGCTCAACAGTTTGTGGTAAGAAATATCTGAGAAGACCAATGCATGGTTTGTTGTTTAGCACTTTGTTCATTGATTCATTGACTCGGATTTTAGACCCTAGTAGAATCTCTTGGACTATCTGATCACTTCTTAGGCAAAGCTATAACCAAATAAATGAATGGGTGTAGTTTTTAGTTGCAGGAAAGGAAAAAGACATAGGCTTTTTGATCAAAGAATAAGCTTCCCTGAGTTTGATTTGCTAAAATGCAGAGAAGTCGACAGTTTCGGGGTTAAGGCTACTTTAGGATCTGACTAATAATGTCTTGACTGTTTATTCTTAATGTTGATATTTATAGCCAAAATGTAGAACCTGAGATGGGAGATTTTTCCTGGTGTTGACCGTGATTGACTTGTGAAATCAGGTGGAAGCGACAGGAGTTGGGAAGCTTAAAAACAAAAGAATAGTCAGTCTGATTGGTTGCTGCGCTGAGGGAGATGAGAGATTGTTGGTAGCAGAGTATATGCCAAATGATACTCTCTCAAAGCATCTCTTTCACTGTAATTGTCTTATCCTTCTCTCGTTATTGGTTTGGTTTATACTGTGATTTAGATGATTTACTCTCTTCTTTTTTGTGTATGTTTTCAGGGGAAAAGCAGCCACTTCCATGGGATATGCGTGTTCGAATCGCAGACTATATTGCACAAGCACTTGATTACTGCAACATCGAGAACCGAAAAATCTATCATGACCTAAACGCATACAGAATCCTCTTCGACGAGGAAGGAGATCCTCGTCTATCTACTTTTGGTCTAATGAAGAACAGTAGAGATGGAAAAAGCTACAGTACCAACTTAGCTTATACTCCACCTGAGTTTTTACGGACAGGTAACTTTCTTGATCTTGAGAACTTGAAGATGAACCAATTCATTATTGAAGATTAAAGGTCTCTGTCTTTTTTTTTTGGGGCAGGTAGAGTCATTCCTGAAAGTGTGATATTCAGTTATGGAACTATACTGTTAGATCTTTTAAGCGGCAAACACATTCCACCTAGCCATGTATGTGCTTCTAGTTACTTTCACTTTACGTCAGTTTTGTGTCAATTCGTAAAAGGATTTTTGAGTGTCTTCTTATCTAAACTGGTGGTGATGTTTCATATCAGGCTCTTGATATCATAAGAGGGAAAAATGCGTTGCTTCTTATGGATTCATCTCTTGAAGGGCAATATGCAAATGAAGATGCGACTAAATTAGTTGAGCTTGCTTCAAAATGCCTTCAGTCGGAGGCAAAGGATCGACCAGATACAAAATTTCTTCTCTCTGCAGTGGCACCACTACAAAAGCAAGAAGAGGTTTGATATAATTCCTACATGAAGTCGACAATATGAACTTCATATCCAAATTAATTATCCTGGTTTTGGTTTTGTTGCTTAGGTTGCTTCTCATGCCTTAATGGGCTTACCAAAGAACATAGTAATATTACCAACTATGCTTTCTCCTCTTGGAAAGGCCTGTGCAAAGATGGACCTTGCGACATTTCACGACATTTTGCTTAAAACCGGTTACAGAGACGAGGAAGGTGCAGAAAATGAGCTTTCATTTCAAGAATGGACACAACAAGTGCAGGAGATGCTCAATACAAAGAAGTTCGGAGACATTGCTTTCCGAGACAAGGATTTCAAGAACTCAATTGAATACTACTCAAAGGTGAGGAAGAAAAGCAACAAATCTATAATTCTTTTTGTTCTACAAGAATTTATAACTCCTTTATCTATGGTTTATAGTTGGTGGGGATGATGCCGGTTCCTTCTGCAACAGTTTTCGCTAGACGGGCTTTCTCCTACTTAATGACAGACCAACAAGAGCTTGCACTGAGAGATGCAATGCAGGCTCAGGTGTGCATACCGGAATGGCCAACAGCTTTTTACTTGCAGGCTTTAGCGCTCTCGAAGCTCGGAATGGAAACTGATGCTCAAGATATGCTCAACGATGGCGCAGCATATGATGCAAAGCGACAGAATAGTTGGCGATGCTAAGTTATAAGAGGGAGTCCCAAGTATTAATGGGTCTTTGTAGACAGTATCTGAAAGGTGTGTATGCGTGTAAGAGAGAGCTAAGAGAGATATTGCATGTGTTGGTTACTTTTGTGAAATGAGAGCTTGTTTTTTGCATGAATCTCTATCAAAAATTAACTCTTTTAGGGAAAGAGAAAATAAGACTGCAAATAACTAATTTAATTCCTTAATACAAAAAGATTGAAACTTTATCAAAAGATTCAATATACTATTACAATTATAAACAACTTTACTTGGAAAAATAATGTTGCTCTTTAGTTTAGGAAAACAGATGATGATGTTTCATACTTGAGAAGCAACTAAAGGTGGAAACTTTGATTCCAACCATGACACCAAATCCTCTTTTGTAGCCACAAAAATACCCGCCCTATCGCTCTGTTTGAAAGGTGCAGAGAGCTGTTGCAAATGCAAGGCGAAAGAGTTTGCTAATCCCTGTGAGAATCTGTGGGTTCCTGTCCCAGTTTGTGCAAAGAACAAATCTGGAAGATCTTCTTGACGTCTAATGATGCTGGCAAGTGTTCTCATCCACTCTTCGAGAGCAGTCTCAGCCGCACCAACTGATAGTGACCTCACATCTAAGCTCCATTCTTTCATGGTCTTGTTGTGTAATCCAGGGTATAAGCCGAAAAGCGTTCCTAAATAGAGAAGCTCATGAGCTCTCTCGTGTCGCTTCTTGCCTCTGCATATATCTATCAAGCAGTTACAGAAGGGCCTTCTTGCCTCTACTTGGGTTGCATTGATCACTAACTTGAACTCTTCTTTTAGAGTCTCAAATTCAGTTTTCTCGTCTACAATCAGATTCACAAATGTCACCAGCTTCGGATTTGCTTTCTCCAAACAAGCCATAACCTTTTCAGCATCTTCACTACTCTCACACAGGGCCATAACCGAAAGAAGACACCCACAAAGCCTATCATCAGGCTTAACTCCTCTTTTAATCGAGAGATCAAACACATAAACCAAATCATCAATCCTTTTTGCTTTCCCTAAGCATTGAACTAAACAAGTGCAACCCATCACATTAACCGGAACACCAGCTTCTAACATCTCTTCAAACAATTGCATCGCCTTTTCAGCTTTTCCACCACTCCCATATATATTCAGCATGGCTGTGTAACTAAAATTATCAGGTATACATTGCGCAGACTCTTTCATATCATTAAACAGCGTCTCAGCTTCTTCCTCCAATCCAATATCAGCACACATATTCAACAAAGTGTTGTACAAAATGAAATCCATAGGCCAGTTCTTCACCTTCATTTCCTCCCACAACTGAAGTGCATCTTTCGCCCACCTCGCTTTCCCATAAATCTTCACAAGAGCTGTCAAAGTTTTCTCATTTGGAGTTAAACCTTCCTCAAGCATCTCATTAAACAAACTCCTAGCCAAACCTGGCTTCCCTGCCCTTCCCATAGCTTCCAACAAAGTATTATACACAACCACATTAGGCTTCACATCCATAGATTTCATCTCTTGCAAAACATACCTAATCCCATCATAATCCCCTGCTTCACCAAACATTTTCCCCAACACAGAGAACGCTATAGCATCAGGCTTCCAACCCGTAGCAACAGCTCGTTCATACAAACTAAGAACCTCCTCAACTTTTCCTAACTTGGAATAAACATCAAGAACTGCAGAGTAAGTGACCTCATCAGGCATCAGACCAGTTTTATACATTCTCTCAAACCACTCAATAGCTTTGTTGTAAAGATTGCACCTTTTCGCACAAGTGATGATAGTGGAATAAGTGATGTTATCAAGCTCAAGACCATCATTCACCATTTCAAGTGCCAGCTCCTCAATAAGCTGAAACTGCCTCCCAAATCTCAGAGACTTCATTGTAACATTGTAAAATATTGTTTCCATAGGAAACAGATTCTTGGATTTAACCCAATTAAAGAAAACATGAGTCTTTTGCCATTCTCTCAAGCTGTTTAGCACAAGCAATGCGTTATCTCTATTGGGTGGATGAGGAATCTCATCGAGAAGAGATAAAAACTCAGACTTTTCAGTGAAATTGGAACTGTTGAGCTTCTGAGCGAAAGCCCTAAGGTCCTTGATTTGAGGATTGTAAGAGTAAGCAGAACGCTTTTGTCTCTGAAGTGAAAGAACTGACCTTTTGGGTCTTGTTGGATTGACCCATACAGACTTCGGTTTAGCCAAGATATGGGTTTGCTCTTGTCTGAGTGTTGTGGCAGAGAGAGGCTTCAGTTGCTCAGAGAGAGATGGGGTTTTTGTTGTGGCTGTGGTTGTGGTGATTGGTTCTTCTTCTAGGGTTTTAGGTTGTTTCAAGGAACTGCAAGAAATGTTGAGCTTTCTAGTACGAGATTGTCTTAAAAGAGAAGGCTTTAAGAATAAATTGTGTTTCTTTGTTTCTGAATTTTGGGGATTGAAGCAGACATCAATGGCTGTGGTGAGAACAGTCGCCATTAGAAACGCAGAGTGGGAGGTTTTTGCGAGAAGATGGTTTTGTGTCTCTGAAACATGAGAGAGGTTTATCAGAACATCTTATCTTAATTTTGAAACGACGCTCAGAAGTAATATTTGGTTATGGGCTTCATATGGACCAGCAGAGATTGGCCCATTGTAGTGTAGTTACGGTGAAATCATAAGTGAAAAAATGTTTAATTTATGAGATTGATAAATAAAATATTCAGATGCCAAAAAATTATTAATTTGTATGATCTATATATTTTGATACTATAGTTTAAAAATAATTATCATTTCAGACTTACAATAAAATAAGAAAATATTAAATTAAGTTTTAAGTTTTATATAAACTCAATAAATTATAAATTAAATTTTTAAAAAAATTTAACAGATAGAAGTCCGTCACCTCAAGAAAACTTTTATGTAGTTCTTATTTTAATGTAATTCTGAAATGATAGATCTTAACAGATATAAGTCAATCACCTCGAGGTAAAATCTCTTATTAGTTATCACAATATAAATAATCCACATACAACTCGTTATATCGTTTATTTTTGTAAATAAAACTAAAAAATCATTTATATGTATGATTGACCTATATGTATAAGAATTGCATTATAATATATGACGTATGTATAAAGTCGTATTGAAATATTTATGACCTACAAATTTTAAACAAAAGATTGTTAACATGCAACTACCATACTGGTTTGTTAAATATATACACATATTTAGGAATTCTAACATTATAATCATCTTTTGAAGAAAACGATAAACATGCCATATGTTTTTGACATCCTCCATATAAAAAACCGTTAACAATTGTTATTACATATATTGCACCACCTAAAATTTTTTGGATACACCAACATCTTTAAAGATGGATTTTTTGTATGTATTTTTAGTTGGGTGAAGAATTTGTGCAAATTTCAAATTTTGGAATAATTCGTGGATTGAGAATGAAAGAAGTATTGTGACTTAAAAAAAATTGATCCTATCTAATGTCTGCATAATTTAAAGTTGAAATTTTAAAGAGTCATCAAAAAGAGCAAATGGAAAGATGTTTAAACACGATATAAGCTTAACATTCAAACGGATATACTAAAAACAATGGTTGAGATGGTTATGCATGACATGTCAATCTCGTAAAAGAAAAAAGAAAAAAAATCACGAAAATATATGCTTTGGTGCATTCGTTTTGGCAACATCAACAAAATTCATAGTATTTTAATGGGTTGTTTTAGATTGTTGTGTTTGTAATGACTAATGGGAAATTTTTACAACATAAATGTGCTAAAAACTGCAATATTAAAATAATTTGATTAAACAAAAATTGCAATAGTAACGTAAAAGTATGGCTTAATATACAGGGCCGGCATTCATGACATCTAACACTCTTAAACTATTTTCGTTTACCTCAATCTATTTTTTTTTTTTAAGTTAAACTTTTTTTGCTTACGTCTAATTTTTTAATCAAATCATCTTCGAATTCAAATTATACATGTTTCACATGTGTTTGACTTGAGATTCAACACCGCTGCATGGTCCCTCATGGTAAGATGCATCCGCGAGCGCCGTCGAGCTACTGCAGCCGAGATCTGTACAGTTTTGCCGGCATCTTTTCTGACTACGTGGCAGCGTCCAGACCACTTAGATGATACTTCTTATGTCTCCTCCTGGACTCAGGTTCAGCAGATGATATATTAAAAGATATTCCAAACTATATATTCCAAACATAATTTAAATTTTTATTAAATTCTTTTTGACTCAAAATTTTTAGTTCATGCATACAAATGTTGTTCTATTTTTAGTGTCTTGTCTTCGTTGAGATGTTCATACTTCGTGATAATGATACCCAATTATTTACACAAAAATTTGACATTGTGAACAACTACAAAACAAATCCTGCCAATTAATTATGTACTAGTCAAATAAAAAAAATCGTAATGTTTGGTCAAACCACTAATCAAATATTTTCAAATTATCTAACTTTTTTTGCATTACAGTTTCACATAACATAAAGATTGAAATATAATTTTAAAAGAACTTCTAATTTCACACATATAGAAAAAATTGGTATCCACTCATTATTTTATGTAGACTTTCCTATATGAGTGAATGGGATGCAAAAAAAATACGAGTTTTGGCATCAAAATAATTTCTCGTTACTCAAAACGTTGCTAACTGGTTATAAAACTTGAAGATCGATCCAAACAAATAAGATGAAAGAAAAATAAAGAAGCAAATAAAGTAAAGAAAGAAAAGAAGGGAGCCGAAAGCAAAAGGAAGAAAAAAGGTGAGGAGACAAAGTGTGATTAAGTGATAAGATGAGTCCTCTCCTTTTCCAACGTTCATGGCTTCACTTTGACACCAATTTCACCCTCTTCCTTTTATTTTGCTTCCAATTTACGAGTTAACTTCAAATTCTAACACAGTTTTAACGTTCAAATTTCATCAACCTAACACTAGAACAATAACTATGACTAGAAATCTAGGACTACTTGTTGAATTAGTGTCTTTGAGTCTGATCATACGTTTGATATATAAGGATTTGGATCTCATATCTCCTAACCTTCATAAACCACGATTTATAGTACGTCACTGAATTATAATCATATAAATTTGAGAAGATAAACGCGCTCTCTTTCTTTTTGTTTTCCTCACATATAATGTAAAACAACGACAAATAAAATATTTTAATAATTGAGGAAGCAAGCCGATCATTGTATACCGTCTGAACATCGGATGACATATCGGGTCCGATAGATTAGGTTCCACAACTTAACATGATATTTTATTTTCTACAATCATAATATAATTGCATTTATTCGTTTCTTAATTATCTATTAATGATTAACCACTTTCCATCATCTTTAAACCCTAACTAGGTATAATATAATTATGCATTTTTTTTTAAGCATTTTTATCAAGAGAACTTTAAATAGTTAAAAAGGTCTATGGAAATTGGAAGCATATATTTTTTCGTCATCTGTAATTTACACACGCATGTTATCATATTCAAGTTTAAATCTATCCATAGAAATCTATCACATTGATATTTTGATTTTTTAAAAAAATCATTAAACAATGATGATGTGTAGTTTATACAAAGAGATCCATCTACTCCTATATAGAAAATTCAACTCACATTACATGATACGATATACGATTCATTCCGAAATCTTGTATCGATAATCTGCAAAAGAAACTCACACATGTAGAATTATGATTACTAGATCAACGTAAAAATATCATTGGCTATAAACTACTTACATACTTGACCAAAAACGCATCCACCGCGTAAGAACTTTAATTGTTAGTTACAAAATTAATACTTATTGTTGATTTGAAATGTAGGTAAGGGTGGTCATTGATAGATCCGTTATTCGTATAGACAAACTTTTTCAAGTATATTTGCCATATTATGCATTTATTTATGCTTTAAGAGTTTTTTTTGTGTGTTAAGAACTTCTCTTTTCTGGTAGTGTTCCCTTTAGCGTTACCATGGGTTAAAGTGAACATATGTAAAGTAGTGGGGGAATGAATATTCTCATCCTACCAAAATGACAATGTACATCTTTACAGAACCAACCCTCTGTTACCCGTCAACTGAAGTAATTCTTTTTAACTTGGATTTCTCAATTCCGAACCTAACAAAACCAAAACCGATTCAACAAGTCAATATCATTATTTTATAACATGCATGCGAGGTTAAATTTAGGTATTGACTCCGTATTTTATAACATGCGAGTTTAAGTTGATTAAAAAAATTAAAAAATAGGTAGTGATACATATGAACTATAATATTAAGACGAAGAACTAACTATATATACTACATAACATAATCAAACTTCAATTTATATTTCTAATATCCAAAGAAATGATCATTATATATAATATATAAACCATAAGGAAAAATACTTTATTAACTCTATAAATATATATATATATATATATATATTAAAACTCAATGTTTCGTGAAAGACTTCGCTAAGAATACAAATTATAAGTGAACTAAAAACGTGTTAAACCAAATAATATTAGTTGGCCTACTGTCCCACCAATACGGATGTTGGGAGATAACATACCATCCCCTTCTACATTTGGTATGTTTTCACATTTCTTTTTATGGAAGAATTAAGAACTGGATGAGATTCTATTTAGATATAACTTAGATATTTATAATAGAGTATATATAACTAATAAATGAAACCTTGATTCGAGAATTATCTTTATTTTCTATTATATATTTTTTGTTTTAATCTTTGCTTTTTTCCCCTTAAAAGAAATTACTCAAAAACAGAAAATTAGCAACATCGATTCAAACAAACGATCTACATGGTGAATGCATGTTTTGGGACTGAATCCAAGAACCACACTTGATGATATATATCAAGGGACATCCACCAGTTTCTGCCTTTGCCTCATCATTTTCCACGAGTTTGAGAAACTAAAAGGGTGTTTTGGAGCACCAAATGCTCTTGCCCATAGATATATATACATATGTTGTTTGTGAGACATGGAGGAAATATTAAAATTATGTGACTTACCATGTTAACTAAACTTATTAAAACTCTGTGTCAGATTCTTGTTAGTGATGAAGATTTTCAAATAGCTAACTGACTTATAAATGCCTATAATATAAGACGTAATTGTCATGATGGCAGTGTAAATTTTAGTCATCGTATCTAGGTATCCCTTTTCCAGATGCTATGAAAAAAAAAACTAAATTGGTCCAACTAAATGGGAAACCATGAACTGCACAACTTTATGCAGACGTCATAGTTTAGGCTATAAAAGTATAAATAATAAACTTATAATTAATATCCGGATCGGAATATGAACTTATTATTGTAATTTCAAAATGGATAAAAGAAGCAACTTTTGTATCTTAAGTGTATATGAGAACTTCTGAATTATTTTTTCCATATATATTCAGAAACCATATTTTATATTCAAAGTGGCTCTTTGGTCGTTCTTAAAGACATGAACAATTATGTAAACTAAAATTAGGAAAATAAAATATGGTTTGGTCCGATTAGAGTAGCCGCGGGTCCACTATCTTGTTCCGACTCAAGTATGTAGTTTTCGTTATCACTTTCGTCTTCTTCTTTTCGTATGACATAAAAAAACGTTCAAGTTACACTAAAAAGTTCTTTTGTCCTACGCATTGTGACGTGGAACAGTATTTTAAAACTCAATATCACAGTAATATATGACTGGGAAAGTTACAACTTGAGGTGTAAAAGTTGCACACATTAAAATATCTAGCTATAGCATTGGTACGCTAAGAAACAATAGTAAATCCATTTGATACAAAATGTTACACTGACATACACGTAAGTATAATCTGTAGAAACATTGGTTGTGTTGTAAATCGCATTGCCATACTAGTATATGTGAAGATTGAAATGATAAACCTATCATTGAAAATAAAATTAATGGTTAGTCAACAAGAAGAACAAAACTTTGAAAGATATAAGGAAATGAGTTGTCAATTGCTTGTGCCTAAGTGTGAACATGTAAATAACCTATTGAGTCTAGGTGGGTCCAATTACTTTGGAATTTTATTTTATAGAACACTTCAGACAAGTTATGTCTTAATCACTTTATCGGTCTCCCATAGTTTTGTTAAAAATAAAAGCCACATTCTAACAAACTTTTATAATTCCAATTTACATTTATATTGAAACTCAATGTTCTACCAACTTTGTGCTATAAATATTCAGCACTCCATAACCATTCAACACTCTACCAACCTCTTCTAATTTCTACAGTTACTCTCTTCATCATTCGCTAAACACTCGTTGTTAAAAAAAACATTTCCTTAATCACTTTTGAAGCTTTCACACCAATATATATTTACTTTCTTATTACATCTCTTACTTTTAAAGATTTTTGGTTACTTTATTTTTTTTTTATTATACGAAACAATTTGTTTTCTTTCAGACAATGTTCTTGTCACACAAAAAATACAATCTACTTGACTTGCAAAACAACAAATCAAGCGTTGAGAAAAGTTTCTATTTTTGGATTTTCCAAATATTAACTGTTGTAGCTTCGTGACTAAAAAAGAAATATCGATTTCTTGTTCAAAAATAAATAAATATTGATTTCAAGATTTTTAACTTTTATTTGGTGTAGCAAATCATCGTATTGTGAGTTTATTACTGCAAATGGGAAGTTCATGTTTACCTCCAGGATTCCGGTTTCATCCTACTGATGAAGAACTCATCGAGTACTACTTGAAAAGAAAAGTCGAAGGTCTCGAGATCGAGCTTGAAGTCATTCCCGTTATCGATCTTTATAGTTTTGATCCTTGGGAGTTACCAGGTAATAATATATATTAACTTCCGAAAATATACGTACTTTAGTTTTCTGTTAACATTTCAAAATTTTAATATTTTGTTGTCATTGTTACTTTTTAGACAAGTCATTTCTCCCAAACCGGGACATGGAGTGGTTCTTCTTCTGTTCAAGGGACAAAAAATATCCTAATGGTTTCCGTACAAACCGAGGAACAAAGGCTGGTTATTGGAAAGCTACCGGAAAAGATCGGAAAATTACTTCTCGTTCATCTTCTATAATTGGCTATAGAAAAACTCTAGTCTTCTATAAAGGACGTGCCCCGTTAGGCGATAGAAGCAATTGGATCATGCATGAATATCGACTCTGCGATGATGATTCCTCACAAGGACCACCACATTTCAAAGTAAAGAGACTTGATATTATTATTATTATTATTTTTTTTTCATTTGGTAAGAGAATATTAAGAACTGAATGTGTTTAATTATAGGGAGCTTATGTGCTATGTCGTGTTGCAATGAAGACTGAGATCAAAACTAATTCGAAAATCCGAAAAATTCCAAGCGAGCAAACTATTGGATCCGGAGAAAGCTCGGGGTTTTCAAGCCGAGTAACGTCTCCTAGTCGCGATGAAACAATGCCATTTCACTCATTTGCCAATCCTGTATCTACTGAAACGGACTCCTCCAACATTTGGATTTCACCAGATTTCATTCTTGATTCTTCAAAAGTATGTGTATACAATTCTATATTGACTAATAGCTAAACCAAAACCGGTTTTGGTTTATCTAATATAGGTTTGAATATATGTTTTTGTGTAGGACTATCCTCAAATCCAAGAGGTTGCATCTCAGTACTTCCAACAAGACTTTGATTTTCCGGTCATTGGTAACCAAAACATGGATTTTCTAGCGAGTACAAGCTTAGATCATAACATGGATGCGTCTATGCAAACCGGTTATTGGACTAACTGTGGATACGATCAAACCGGTTTATTCGGTTTCTCAGATTTCTCCTAGACGGAGTAATTTGGTCTTTACGACAGAAACGCCTTTTATCGTTTTGAGTCTTGGAAGACTTTTAGCATTGGTCTATGGATGAGTTTTTTTTTTTTAATTATGGAATTACTATATTATAGAGATTTGATGTAAAATATTTGTCATTAGTATATGAAGCTGTATTTTATATTCCCTATGGATTCTTTTAAAAATCTCAATAGGATTATGCACTAATTTTCATCTTTATACGTTCTCTCATTTTTCTATTACAATGATTAATTGGACCACACTATTATAACATCTTTTGTGACATCGTTAATGTGACATCATTAAATAACCTTTTAAAAAAACTTTTCTGGAAGTGATAAGTTGATCACAATGATCCTTGAATTTGTAGAATTATTAACATGAATGATTCTTGTATTTTTCTACCTAAACAATGATCTTGTATTTTTCTACCTAAACAACAAGACAATATATTTATTTAACATGAATTATTAACAAAATTCAAATAAACTATCTGAACTTTTATTAATGGTGTCAAAATCAGCATTGACTAATTTAACAATTAGTCAACTGACAAAAATAATGACATAGACGATGACGGTGAATGATTAGAACGCTGACAAGGCATATTATAATTAACAGCATATTATAATTATGGAGATTACTCTTGACAAAATTAATATTATCTTCTTGACTAAATAATTTTATTTGGGTAAAATTGTTTTTTAAATATCTTTTAAATCATGAAATCAATAATTTTATAAATCTATTTCATAATTAAGTTCAACGAAAATTTATAATTACAGCTCTTATAAATTATTACATCGATTTTTTTAAACAAAATAATATTATTTGGATAAAACAATTACAAAAAAACTTTTCTTAACATACGAAATCAATAATTTATCAACCTATTGCATAACTAATTTCAAAAACATTTCTTAATCAAAACACATATTCAATGATTTTTTTTGTCAACAACTTTAATTGATCAGCTTAAATAAGCCAATGTGAAGGAACATTGTTTACATACTGCTTTTGTTAATAATTTCTGATAAGTTTGATACCATTTATCAACTAATTAAGAAATATTATTTTGATTTTTCTTTAAAAAATCATTGATGTAATAACTAATAAGAGTCGTAATTAGTTTTTTTTTTTGAAATTAATTATGCAATATATTTAAAAAATCATTGATTAACTTTTTTAAAAAAAAATTGAAATTTTTACGCAAATAACATTCTTTTTTAATTCAGTGATTATGTCCATACATAATGGACATAATAGTAAGGTATATGGAGAAACTAAATTGGACCATTCAGTATTTTCAATGCAAGTTGATCATGAACACTTTGATCTTGCTTTGAATATGTTTGCGGATATGTTCCATAATCATATCTTCGACTTGAAAGTGATTGAAAATGAGCTAATAACTATCAATTCAGTTATTTTAACTCTGTCTAATAAATTCATTTTTTTGACATTATTTCATTTTTTTCTATTTTTTTAATATTTATATCATTTGTTTTCAGAATCTGAATTACACAAGTACAGATTTGGGTCGCTATGATCAATTTTTTTACCATACAACTTCAAAAGTCCATCATTTTCACAGAGTCCGGACGTGAACTTCGATCTTCTTTGTAGAAGCTATTCAATGATTGTTACATAGCTTCAAACATGATTCGTATACTAATGAAATTGGTATACGAAGCTGTATTTTATATTCACTATGAATTCTTTTAAAAATCTCAATAGGATTATGCACTACTATCATCTTTATACGATCTGTCATTTCTCTATTACAATGATTAATTGGACCACACTATTTATAACATCTTTTGTGACATCGTTAATGTGACATCATTAAAATAACCTTTTAAACAAAAAAAAAAAACAATTCTGGAAGTGATAATTTGGTAACAATGATTCTTTAATTTGTAGAAAACAAAATTTTTGCAAAAGGAAAAATGGGGAACCATAAGTATAAAACACCTACAAGCTATATGTAATTTTTGTGTAATATAGAAGAAGAAAAAACAATATGATAACATAAAAATTGAATCTAACTATAAAGGAGGAAAATTGAAAATATAGGATATTAATTAATTAAATCAAGAATAATTTCCCAAAAAATATGCATCTTTTCACTAATTGGATGAGCTTTATACTGTAATTTCTATTTCTAGTTTTGTTATTTGAATGTAATGTAATTTTCTCAATGTGTTAGGAATTTATAAAACCTTTTGTGAGCATCAACCAACTTGGGTCCATAGCTCAGTGGTAGAGCAATTGACTGCAGATCAATAGGTCACCGGTTCGAACCCGGTTGGGCCCTTTTTCTTTTTCCTTTTTATTTTTTTTCCTTACAAATTTTGTTTGGTTTAGGCCAAAAGGTACCAAGTAAAGTAACCAACACAAGTAAAAACGTGTTCAATTTTTTTTCTTAACCAATGTAACTCTTCAATTACCACCTCATATTACAAAATTCCGAAATAAAAAATACCCAAAATCAATTGCAAAAGAGAACCGAATCACATAAATAAACCGAGAGAAACCAAATCAATCTCTACCGTACCAAACAACGATCAATTTAATCTCCAACCACTAGATCAATCAGTTTCTCAACTCGAACCTCCACAGTCTTATCGTACTCCTTGAAACAGGCGATCGTACCCAACTCCTCAACCTCATCAATCACAGTATCAAGCCTCGCCACCATCTCCACGAGAAGCGAAGCAAACGCAGCAAACGGTAACGCTTCCGAAAACTCCAAACTCTTCATAACCGCGATTCTGCTCAACTGTTTCCTCAGTCTCCTCTTCTCTCCGATCGCCGCCGCCGATTTCTTCACCGATCTCAAGCTAGAGAGTGAAACGACGCTTAATGGAAGCGGAGATACGGTGTCGTTCTGTTCTACAGTCTGTCCCAAAACGCCGCCGTTTGAGTTATTATCCTTGTGATACGAAACGATGTCCTTTGAGTTAGTATCGTTGTAATACGAAACGTCGCCGCTTAGATGTTTGTTGGTGATGTCACCGTGGAGGTTAGAGCCTAAAAAGAGCTTAGGCTGTGACTTGATTGTAGTGTTGAGATCTTTTAGTGCCGCTTCGAGACTGTCGGAGAGAATCTCCGGCGAGCAATGACGTCGGTCTCGGATGCTTTCGAGAGTTCAGACAAGACTTTGCAGATTTTTCCGGCTAGTCTAACACAAGGATCTTTGAAGAGGATACGAATAGACCTTGGAGTCTTGAAAAAATGTAACATAAACAGAGTAAAATAAAACTAAACTATATGTTATATAATTCATATATGTAATAACATTTTTTAAAGTTAAAAGATTTACCTGAATCTCGGTTTGTAAGCAACCGTGAAGAGTAACAACAGTGTAACTACACTTGCGAAGAACGGATCCAACTTTGACATATTGTTGAAATGGAAACCAATGGCAAAGCCTTGAGTGTCTTAGCTCCCAACATGCATACATTGCCTATATATTAATGTCAATATGTAATTTATGCTTACAGTTACTACGATATGTCAATGATTAATTAATTTAGTCGGATTCGAAATAAGATTTGATTTAAGATGACATACGAGTGCTTCATCGGCGGATTTAGAATCCAAAACAGTCTTATACCCTTTGTAGATTAATTCTTCATCATCATCAGATTCAGAATCTGATGTTTCTTCGTCTTTCTTCTTATCCTCAAAATACTCACTCACACATGCTACGTATAGAGTAAAAAACATTAATAGTTATATTATGTACTTAAGGTGTGACATGTTTAATGTTTTGGTTAAAGGAATGTGTACGTACCTTCAATACAACGAGAGAGGCCTTGGAGCTTCGTAAAGGTGGTTTTGTGAAGGTCATCGCCAGACCATATCGGAAAAACCAAAAGGCTCATGAAGAGGCAAATGGCGATACCTATACCAATGGTATATATCCTCGCATGTGCGATCTTAAATTCTTAATCACAGTATCGACTCGGTAGCTCGGGAAATTCAAGGCCATGAATCTGATTTGTAGATAGTTCATGAAGTTCATATACAGTGGTAGTGATTAATTGGACCACACTATTATAACATCTTTTGTGACATCGTTAATGTGACATCATTAAAATAACCTTTTAAAAAAACTTTTCTGGAAGTGATAAGTTGATCACAATGATCCTTGAATTTGTAGAATTATTAACATGAATGATTCTTGTTTTTCTACCTAAACAATGATCTTGTATTTTTCTACCTAAACAACAAGACAATATATTTATTTAACATGAATTATTAACAAAATTCAAATAAACTACCTTAACTTTTATTAATGGTGTCAAAATCAGCATTAATAAAATAAACTACCTGAACCTTGGAGTCTTGAAAAAATGTAACATAAACAGAGTAAAATAAATCTAACTATATGTTATATAATCTATATATGTAATAACATTTTTAAAGTTAAAAGATTTACCTGAATCTCGGTTTGTAAGCAACCATGAAGAGCAACAACAGTGTAACTAAACTTGCGAAGAACGGATCCAACTTTGACATATTGTTGAGATGG
Organism: Camelina hispida; assembly: GCA_023657505.1. Lineage (NCBI taxonomy): Eukaryota > Viridiplantae > Streptophyta > Magnoliopsida > Brassicales > Brassicaceae > Camelina > Camelina hispida. Next base: position 37,738,745 of record CP094637.1, read on the forward strand.
AAACCTATGGCAAAGCCTTGTGTGTCTTAGCTCCCAACTTCCATAATCTCCTTTTGACGTTTGTCTCCATGCATTGATGAGACTACGAAATTGCTACTCCTTATCTTCTCAGTAAGCCAATCCACATTTTATTTATACTTAAATTTAAGATCAAAGCTTTCAGATTATCAACAAAAGATTATAGGGACGAAATCTTACGAACATGAGTAACTGTTTGTATACCTTTTGTCTTGTGTTGCAGAAGATTAATGACAAGCCTTCCATAAAGATCGCAAAGAGTATTGAACTTCCACTCTTCTTTATCAACATCAACATAGTATTGTTTGATTCCCTGAAAACTTAAGAAGTTGTAATTTATGCTTTTCATGATGAAACTAAAACTTAAAGCATGAAAATGTCAGAAGAACAAAACTCACTTCGAGAGTCAATTCATCAGGTTTCACAAATATCCTCACAAGATCTGTCATAAACTTTTCTTGCATCTCAAAAATCTCTTGAGGTAGAGTAGCAGAAATCAAGCAAACCTATTATAGCAACCAACTTGATTAGATTCATATTATCAACAGAAACTGGAGTTAATCAAATTACTAATATTCATACAATTGAGACTGTGAAACCCAAATATCATGTGGAAGAGATCTGTTATAGTCAAATTCAAAAACTCACTATATAATCCATCTAACTTTTGGGATAAACATTCTAGGTATTTTTATTAAATTTTTATATTTAAAATTAACTAAAAATTGTAAATTAGATTCATCATTATGAAAATATTTTGTTAAATAAAAAATTGGAAGAATTTCTTTACTATTAAAAGAATGAATGCTAGAGAATAATTTAGAAAGCTATAAAAACCGTTGAGATCTAAATTTTATATTATTTTGTGTCATGGTAAGAAAATAAAAACAGTTCAAACAGACAAATATATATATAGATTTTAAAAGATACTAATATCCGAATAAACACAACTCTACAATGAACAGTTGTAACTTTACAAAAAAACCGTTACAATGAACAATCACAACTTTTTGTAAAACACACAATTTAACTTTTTTAGATTTTTTTTTAAAATTATTCAAAAGGTACGATTGAAAAAACACAACTTTTTGTGGCATTTATTCGGATTGCTATTATATATAGATTAGTGCTATTACATTTACAACTAAGAAAAAAAACAAAAAATAACCATTGAACACTATCAAATATTTTATTAATTATGGTTTTGATCCCAAACAACATAAAATATTTCTATTCCATAATGTACAAAACAAAAAAAAAATTATAAAATAAGAAAATCTAAAAACAACCCGCCGCATAGCGCCGATACTAACCTAGTAATTTTAAAAGTTCTACATACACGTCTAAGATGTTAAATGTTTATCGTTCGGTTCACGTCTACCTTAGTTTAGAACATTGTTTATTTATATATCACAAACAAATTGATTAGTTAATGTAGAACAAAAAAACGTACCGATGATGAAACGGCGGTGCCAATGAAGATACCCCCGAGGATTTTACCGGAATGAATAGCAACCCACTCAATGAAAAATGCCAAAGATCCTGCTACTAGTGTCCCTAATCCTCTATTTAATCCTTTGCGTAATGTTGCACCTGCAATTATATTATAGTATTATCAATTGAAGACCATGTGGCTGGATATTTTGCAGAAAGTAGCTAAAAACAAAAACTTACTTAACACATAATTATACGTTGCATGTATCTGTATTAATCATAATTGGTGGAGATTGACATACTTTAGTGGAGTCTACATTAAAATAAACTGTGCTTAAAACCATAAGATCATGAGCAAACTATTATGTGTCGAATTTTATGTTGTATCAGAATATCAAAACATTGTCTTCTCCCATTATACTACCCTAGTATAAAAGCAAAGAGACAATTGAAAGCTACTGATATACAGCCATTAACACATAATCTGAAAGCGTTTAACTCAAGGAAAACAAAAGGCATGTAGATGACAAAATGAAGAGAAAAAAAACAACCTATCAATCTATTAATCAAAACTAATTAGCAATGCTAACAACTGACATCAAAGCTGTAAACTTAAAAGAGTTTCCATGTAGAGAATCACTGAAAGCCATAAGTTATGAAACACTCGTCTTTGTTCAGATACTTAAAACTATATAAAGATTTTAATGTCCGCTTCTATACTACTATACTACTCTCTACTCTTTACCAATCAGAAGACAATGACGTGATAGATTAGGAATCTAAAGAACTGCTAATGGTTCCCTTTTTTAAGAAACACTAAGGAATATAATAATCTGAAATTGGGTTTGTAGGATTCCATAACCTCTCTCACAAATCGAGGAGGGATCCCATACTTGTTAGAGCATCATTAGTGGAGTACCTCTCCTAAGTTACTCACAAATTAATTAATCATATAATAAATACTAATTTAAGTAAAGCAACCCTAAGAGTAATTTTGCCAAATCATTCCTTTACTAGAGAATCCAGAGAAGGTTGCTCAATCTTTTAAATAATAATTTTTTAATTTATGTTTAGTAATTATCAAACTTTAATAATCTAAAATGACAAAACAAGTATTAAAAATTTTATACTACATAAAACTTTGGAATCTTAAACATATTTTACAAACTTTGGAATATTAAACATATTTTACAAAATTCAAATCAGAGGTTTCTTTTTTATGGCTTTGTTATATTTACATGTGAAAACTATTGTAAGATAAAAAGAAACAGAGCGGTTTTTTTTGTGTTCTTCCATAATTTAGTATATTATCTTTTGTTGCATAGTAGATGGAACCAACAGAAAGCTATACAACTCCAGCAATAGAAGACATGAACACGATGTTCCCACTTCCGGAAGTCTTAAGCAGAGGATGCGCAAGCTGGCTCAGATGATAAACAGATTCTAAGTTGGTCGAAATATGAAACGAGAAATCCTCTGCTGTATAGTCCACTGTCGGTTTTGACCGAATAGCTCCCACATTGTTTATCTTATGATCAAAAGAATTCATTAAAACCAAGATTTTGGGGTAAGTGATGAAGAGTACGTAAACCCCATTGTCAAGCTGATTTTGGGGTAAGTGACGAAGAGCATACCTTTTCAACTACGAGAATCCACTCCCAATGTCAAGCTGATGAACACCCCTCTTCACCATCTAACATTCTCACAATCAAACAAGACAACAAACGGTTAAACCCTATACTACTAAACAGACATGAGAAGTTCATACCTTTTGATCATAGAACAACAGTCTGAACAACAATCAAACAAGACAACAAACGGTTTAACCCTATACAACAAAAGTTCACTGTCTTGTAAAGCACCATAAATCGGAAAGTGTTATTGTTTGTTCTACTAGGAGAGTTTAAGCATGATTACCTATACAATCTAAAACACAAAGACAGTTCATCCCTTTACAATCTAAAACACAAAGCTTCAACCTCACACAACACAAGGAAATCTGTCGTAAATCAGACAAACAATCGATTTAAGCCCCAACCCGTAAACCCTCCATACAAATCACAAACCAATTAAACATCAAACAGTACCCACTCTCACAATCAAATCGAATTTTACCTAAACCCTAACATTAACAACGAGATCAATAATTAAGTGATGAGAATACAAACCTTCTCTGTCTGATTCGTCTCCCGGTGGACCTCGTCGTTCACATAAGAGCCATCGGAAGTAACCGCAGCCGTCGATGTCGCAGAAGGAGGTAGGTCGTCGTGAGAACCGAAGCGTCACATCTCACGCTTAAGTCGATCGGAGTGGCCATCGTCTTCCTCAACCACCAACCCTCCACTTTTAGCCGGATAAATCAAAGGATTCGCGGTGATTTTCCGAGTTGTTGTATCAATCGGTGGCGATTCGCCGTTTTGTGTGTGATGAGAAGAGAGAGACAGACTCGGGGAAGAAGAAGCAAAAATGAGGAGGAAAAAAAATTGATTTTATATTTTTTGATCAGCCATTCACAATGAGCCACGTCGCGGTTCTTAAGGGTTACTCAAAGTGCTTCAGCAAGTATCGATTCTCATGTAAATGGACTTTAAATGGATTGTTTATTCATTAATTGAGGCCCAAACTTAAGAGAAATCAAGAGAGTATCCCTCAGTAAAGATGGTCTTAATGCCCACACACCATACACCCTAATTGCATCTAGGGTGTCTTGATAACCTAAATGGTGCTGAGCAGAATGACAATGTAACCTGCGAACGATGTCTTCCCAATGTTCGGTGCACGGCACTAGACGGTCATGAAAGCATAGTTTAATGAAGCTATTCAATGATTGTTGAAACTTGTAATAATTTCTCCTGATGATAATGTTTTCATATTTCATTTTTGTTTTCTCATTTAACCATTAATCAACTGTCAAAAATAATGACTTAGATGCTTAAGGTGCATGATTAGAACGATAACATGGCATATTATAATTTTGGAAATTACATTAGTTACTCTATAAATTAATACTCGGTAAATTAATAATTTCTATGAATTAATAAAAATTTTCGGTCCCAAGTTTGGACTAGTGTAATTTTGGACACTATTCGATAATATAATAAAATAATAAATTTTTTGAAACTCCTTTGTAAATATATGGTCCCATCAATGATATAAATTAATAATTATATAAAATTATCTAGATATATGTGTATATATATACACATTAATTTTTATTAGAGTTCATTTTTAATATTTTTACTATATAAAAATCTTTGAGTGCTATCTTCAAAACATGATAATTGTTATTTTTATTGTAATTGATTTTATAAAAATATTAGTTATAAAAATTAAATCTTATTTTAAATATTATTCTACCAAATTAGGAATATCTCTCTATAAATTAATAATTAATAATTTATCCATAAATTAAAACATCTATAAATTAATAAAATTTCATGGTCTCGACTTTATTAATTTATAGAGGTTCTACTGTATTTTTAACCAAATAATATTATTTTGGTAAAAAGACTTTTACAAAAGGAATAATGGGGGACCATAAATATTAAACACTTATAAGCTATATATAATTTTCGTGTAATATACAAGAAAAACAAAAATGAATAGGATAAAAAACTGAATATAACTAAAATGGAGCAGAACTGAAAATATAGGATATTAATTAATTATAAAAAGAATAATTTCCAAAAAAAGTGGCATATTTTCACTAATTGGATGAGCTTTATAATTTCTTTTTCTAGTTTTGATATTTAATGTAATTTTCTCAATATGTTAGGGCATTAGTAAAACAATTTGTGAACGTTTAACAACTTGGTCACCGGTTCGAACCCAGTTGGGCCCTCTTTTTTTTCTTTTTTGTCTCTTTTTTTTTTTTTACAAACTTTGTTTGGTCTATATAAAAAGTTACCAAGTAACCAACACAAGTCAAAACGTGTTCAATTTTTTTTAACCAATGTAATTCTTCAAATTACCACCGAGGGAAAGTCTTATATGCCAGAAATTGGGAAAAAAAAATCAGGGTTGCCACTATATAATCAGTATGCCACTCATAATATGTAATTCCCTCTTTAACCTTAATGAATTGATTTTATTTTATTTTGTTTTTTAAATATAATCTGAAAAATAAGAAAATAAAGAAATAAAAAATCAAATCTCTCTTCTCTCCCCCCCAATTCCCCGATTATTCTTCGATCCCATTTCTTCCCCTTTTCAATTCCTTCAATTCCTCTCTCAGCAAAAGTAAAACCGATCCAACATAACTCGTCCTCTCTTTGTAAGCTGACCCATGTTTTGCTCCTCTCTTACTTAGCTGCTCAGCCTCCTCTTTCCTTCCTCCTCTGCTCGTAATGCTCCGAGATGCAGCTCCTCCGGTCGTGGGATGTCGAAAAACTTGGTAACCTCGCCTACTCCAGCTCTTCCGACGTCGCCGCATCCTAACGCCGCGTGTGGGTTCAGGTTGGCCTCTTCTCCTTATTGTTAGAGAATTTGGGGGAAGTTAAATTAGGGATTTGAAATGAAAAGTAGGTTATTTGGAAAAAATTGTACAATTGGTTTGATTGTGATGAATTGTGTGTAAATAAGAATTGTGTTTTATTTTTAGGAGGCAATGAAAAGCATACAAACAAATGTTCATTTTGATTATGGAGGGCATTATTCAGAGGAGCATGAATGGATTTCAAAAAATGGTTTATACGCTATATCACTTAAGACCTCTTCTTTGGAGAAAATAACTTTTTCGGTGTTAGTTGATAAGATAAGGAGGAAGATTAGGATAGATGAAACGAAGGGTATGTTGAAATTGAGCTATAGTCTATCTGATGCTCGGAGAGAGTGGTATATTGTAGATGACGAGGACGTTTTTGTCTATCTAACATCAGTGGATAAAGAAGGACTTAAACCTGTGTTGCATGTAGAGTTATTTAGCGATTTGGAAGCAAACCAGAGTGTTGAGCAACTTTCAAGAGTAGAGCGAGTAAGTTCAGTTGGTTTGAATTGTGAGGAGCTGGTTTCAAATGGCAGAGCTGTTGATGTAGAAAATGCTGGCATTGTAACTATTTTCAACCCGTGTGAACAACAAAATGAGCCGATTATTGAGGAGGTGTTGGAGAGTTTTGTTAATGAAGAGTGTGAGAATGTAGGACAAATAAACGAATCTGTGGCTGATGTTTCAGATTCAGATATGGATGATAGGGAAGAATATGTAGAGCTCCCATCTAATGTCGAAAAAAGTCAGTTTAAAGAATGGGAAGATGGTACAGGTCTTGAAATAAATCAAGAATTTTGCTCTAAGGAGGCTGTGCAAGATCTGGTTCATAGAGCTGCAAATTTGAACTGCTTTAATATTAAAACATATAAGTCGGATGCGGATCGACTTATGCTAAGATGCAAGGAAGCTTCAAAAGGTTGTAAGTGGTATTTACATGTTGCAAGAGTTAAGAATTCTGACTATTTTAGTGTGAGAGTACACAGAAAGATGCACACATGCTCTCGATCTGTTGCGAGTACAAGCATTACTAAACAAAAAGGGTCAACACGATTAGTAGCATCTATTTTGCATGATGACTATCCAGGTCAATTCGACACCCCTACTCCTAAGAACATCATGAACATCGTGCAAAGAAGACTTGGTCTGCAGATGTCATACTCTACTGCCTTGAGAGGTAAGAAGCAACATGTTAGTGATGTGCGGGGGAGTCCTGAAGCAAGCTACGCAAAATTGTATTCTTATCTGCACATGTTAGAGACGGTAAATCCTGGGACAGTAACCCATGTGGAATTGGATGCAGAAAAAGGTTCAAATATCTGTTTATCGCCTTGGGCGCTTGCATTGAAGGATTTAGGGCAATGAGGAAAGTGATAGTTGTGGATGCAACACATCTTAAAACTAAATATGGTGGTAGGTTAGTTTTTGCAACAGCTCAAGATCCTAATCATCACCATTATCCCATTGCATTTGGTGTAATAGATGGTGAGAAAGATGTGAGTTGGAGCTGGTTCTTCAAAAAGCTGAAAACTGTTATACCAGAAGAACCTGGATTGGTCTTTATGAGCGACAGACATGCAAGCATCATCAAGGCAGTATCTGAGGTGTACCCGAGCGCACTACATGGTCACTGCGTTTGGCATTTGTCTCAAAACGTGAAGAAAAAGCTAAGAGGGACAAGAACGATGCTGCGCTTAAATTTGTGGAGTGTGCTCATATTTATACAAAGAATGAGTTTGAGAAAGAGTATGGTGATTTTAGGAGGAGGTTTCCAACAGTGGCTGATTATTTGGATAAGAGCATAGGGGTGGATAAGTGGGCTAGGTGTCATTTTGGAGGAGACAGATACAACATTGACACTAGCAATGCCGTAGAATCCATGAATAGTGTGTTTAGGAATGCTAGAAAGTACTCTCTGCTACCTCTGATTGATGCGATTCTTGAAAAGTTTTCAGAGTGGTTTAACAAATATAGAAGAGAATCTGCTGGTGCATGTGATTCAAAGAAACTTGTGCCGTATGTGGAAAATGTATTGCATGATCGTTGTGCAGAGGCATCACATCTAAGTGTCAAAGAGCTAAACAGCTTCCACCTTGAATATAGTGTTATAGGACTTGATGGTAAGACGTATTTGGTGGACTTGAAAATGAGAAGTTGTTCTTGCAGATTGTTTGATATAGACAAGTATCCTTGTGTTCATGCGATTGCCGCAACCAGGAACCTGATGAGGAAGGAAGGAAGAACTATGAATATCCAAATCCATGAGTTATGCTCGATTTATTATTTGATAGAGACTTGGGCATTGGCATATTATAGAACAATTTTTTTAGTGCCGCATGAGTCGAGTTGGAGTGTTCCTGAAGAAAACGTCAATTGTTCGCCTTACCTCCAGAGTACACTCAAAAAAAAGGAAGAACTCAAGAAAATCGTTTTTTATCTGCGGGAGAACGCTATCGGAAGAGGAGGAACAAGTCTCGGCCTGGCATAAACTTGGACAATTGGTTGCAGCCTCCTGAAACCTCTTAATTTGTGTCTTTGCATTGTATTTCTGATTTTTTGTATTACGGTAGAAGTCAAACTTATTTTGTACTCGTGTTTGGATTCTCTTGTATTCGGTACAACCAGGTTCTACTAGGGACAACTATGACTTAATCTGTACTCGTATTTGGATTCTCTATTTTGTTGGGTACAACCAGGTTCTACTAGGTACAACTATGACTTAATGAGAAAGTAGTTGTTAAGTGAAATTATGATTACAAAACAATAAATTAGTTACAGTAATAATAACACTTTGTACAAGTATACCAATCTGATCCAAAACTTATAAAATAATTCAAATTATATATTTCAGTAAAACATCTTCCATTTTACTAAACACTCTTAATAATATAAGGAACAATTTCTACAACTTAACCTATTTTATCCAAATGATTATAGAAATTATAATTTTTGAAAATTTATCTTATCCAAACCTTTTAGATGATAATTAATGATGTAAAGTAATGTGTCCAACTACATCAGAGTATACATTCTTCAAGTCCAACCACAAATACACCAATATCTCTATAGTCCAACTATGGCGAGCAGCGTACAACTATACAACCAGGTACAACTATGACTATATTGCGCCGCCATTTATTTATTTTACCCTAAACCCACACGTGCACTGTTATTTTATTAGAAAAACTTGGATTAATTTTTTTTTTTCTTCCTATAAAAGAACATTCTTGGGGATCTAGGGTTAAAACTAGAGAGAGAGAGGAAGGAGCCGACTGTGGGAGACGACTCTAAAGGAGACCAAAGAAGGGGATCTAGGGTTCACGATTCTGGGTAAGTATTGTATTATTAGTAGGTCGATTTGGATTGTACATCTAGATCTACTTTAATTTCAGTTGAAATCTAATTTAATTTCAATTTTCTTGAAAGTGAAAATGCCAATTAGTTATAGTCAGAGTTCAGACTCCGTTGAAAGTATTGAAAGTGGCCATGCTCGAGCCGATGGCGATTATGGAATTCCGAAGGTTTGTTGGTGTGGTAAAGGTATGCGCCTAGAGGTGTCTACTGGTAGAGATAATCCAGGCCGAAAATTCTACAGATGTCCAATGAGTGAGGTAAAGTAATAATATCATATATACCTTAGTAATCATGTAGTAATTGCTGAAATTTGTTGACCATGTGTAGACTGCTGGACATCACAAATGGAAGTGGTGGGACGAAGCAGTTGGGGAGGAGATCTCAATCCTACATTACCGACTGGAAGAGCAAATCCAACATGGAGGATTTCAAAATCCGATTTTGGAGTCACTTCGTGCATCATTGCGTGGAATGCGCCTTGAAATTGATGAGCTTAAGACTCGTCTAGGCGAGAAAGAAGAGGAGATTGGTAGGCTGAAAGATTTACTCAAGAAATGGTAAAATGTAAAATGAATGAAAAATGCGTTAGTTGTTATCGTTGCAGGAGTGTATGCGTTAGTTGTTATTGTTGCAGGAGTGTATCCTCGGTTATGTTGTTTAGTTGTACTAATGTTCTATGTTCAGTTGTACTATTGTTCTCAGTTGTACTATTGTGGAAGAATATTGTTCTCAGTTGTACCAATGTTCTCAGTTGTACCAATGTTCTCAGTTGTACCAATGTTCTCAGTTGTACCAATGTTCTCAATTCAACCAAAGTTGTACTCAATTCACCTAGCTTTTACCGCTTACTCAATTCAACCAAAGTACAAAACCTGGAATAATTAGATTCAACCAAAGTTTTGAAAACTAATCAAATCATCCAAAGTACAAAACCAATCAAATCATTTCCTACAAGATCAGTTTCTAAACCCAAACATGACACCAAATTCGAACTACTTCTTGACTTTCTTTTGAGCGGCTACAAATGGTGTCTTTAGCTTCCACGACGCTACCCTTGCTCGCTTCTTGCCAGTTTCAATCACAGTTCCACTGTGCGTCCTCTTCTTCTTCTTCATCTCATCTTCTTCTTCTTTTTCTTGTTGGAGTTCTTCATCATCTCCTTCATCATCTCCTTCTTGTTCTGTCACTGTCACTGTCCCTGTCCCTGTCCCTTTCCCAGTGTAGACCACCAAATCACGTGATTGATAATTCATATCATCCATGGGCTGAGGCGTGTATGGTTCATTCTCACTTTTCCCCAGCTCGTGCGCCACACATTTTTCAAGATCAACCACTCTCACATCTAACCCCTTGATTTTTTCCTCCACATCATCAATTTTTGAAAATAGCAAACTAAACCCTTTCTCCATAGTCTCCTTTAACTGTAACAGCGACAATGCAGGTTCAGGGAGTTCATCACCTCCGGCTTCAGGGAGTTCATCACCTCCGGCTTCAGGGAGTTCATCACCACCGGCTTCAGGGAGTTCATCACCTCCGGCTTCAGGGAGTTCATCACCACCGGCTTCAGGGAGTTCATCACCTCCGGCTTCAGGGAGTTCAACAGGGATTTCAACATTTCTGTGCTCTAAGTCTGTTTGGTAAACACTCTTCCACAGTATTTTCTTCTTCTTCACGATAAGATGTTCTCTCCAACTATCAACAATGGGATCTATAAAACCTATCCCTTCATCAGCAGAAGCATCATCTATTATGCGCCTCAAAAGAACTTTCTCTTCCTCATCCGGTTTCAAGATGCTAGTTATATTCTACAAACAATAAATAAATATAAATCAATACTTCTTTAAGGAAAAGACAAACAATAGAGGTTCCAAGATACCTTAATACATCCAAGTGCCGCATTTATCTCATCCAATGAAAATCCTCGCATTAAACTTTCAGAGAACTTGTACTTGCACATGCGTGGACAGTCATTCTCTGCGGGTACAGCTACTCTGAATTTGCGTTTAAGATGAGGGATACACTCAAATGCCAGAATCTACACATACGAATATCCAATTGTTAAAATCAACTAATATCTACAGTAATCAGTAACTGTTAAATAATGATATCTCAATATTACCTCCAAAGGAATGATGAACCCGGAAAAAGTGATCTGTGCATTTGGTTTCACGGATCCCTTTACAGGTCCCTTTAAGTTCTTCATCGCGGACCGGATCCCGCTCATACATTTATCGAATGAAAAACGTCCCCATGGAAACCTCTCACATGCATCCAAATCATCAATAACACTCAGAATAAACGGCTCTATGTTTCCATCGGCCTTTGACTTCGCTACCAGTATCTTGCTTAAGAAATACAAGATAGTCAACTTCCTCCGGTCTGTACTGCTTTTCTTGCTCTTCATTTCCTCTAGTTTTGCTTCCACATCACTGATTTTGATTTTACCATTCCTTCCAAACACCCTCTCAACACACTTGTAAGACAACAGCTTCTTATCCTTATAATAAAAACTGGGGTAATCATGGCAGTCCAATCCACTTAATAGCGCATGTTCTCTCAATGAATACCTAACAGGGACTCCATTTACCACAAACCAGCATTCCCTTTGCATCTCCGTAGAAGCTGTGCGAAGAAAGAGCATCCACATGCCTTGTATCATGTGATTTGGCTCCTCAGGCATATGGAATATGTGTTTAAACTGAGAATGCTCTCTAAACCATTTCCGTTCTGGCTCAAACTGATCAATGTAATTCACTGTCTGCGTCACAGTACACCTTGTGCCTAATTTACAACTCTTGGTGTATTCAGGTGGATAGAAGAACATTTCCTCTGGCAGCAGTGGTTGCTCTTCATCATCATCATTATCATCAGTATCCTGAAATTTAAAACCCAACGATTGAATTATTAGCTACTGACATAAACCCATATATGAACGAACTACTCACAAGAAGAATTCTCCTAAGATTAGCCTCAAATGATTAAAACCCATAAGCGATTAATCAAAAATTAAGATTAGCCTCAAATTGTCAAGTTTCTTCTTTACTAGTTGTAAAGAACCACTATTACACATGCTATTGTACCTGACCATCTGAGATTTCTTCTTCCCCATCACCTTCTGCTTCTCCTTCTTCTATTGCTTGTGATAGTTCTGTCGGAGGTGATGGTTCTGTGAGAGGATTAGTTTCGTTGTGAGCTTCTCCTATTTCTTCAACTGCTATTTCTGTCGAATCATATACTCTACCACCATGTCTTACAATAGCCATTGCTAACAACAAAAAGAAACCAAAACAAAACAAATTACATTATGACAAATACCAATGAACAACCAAAACACAACATGATAAATCGCTACTAATATGATTACCTACGACTGAATATGATAGAAACTAACTATTAAGATGCCAATTTCGACAAAGAAGATGAAAGTAGGCGACAGATCTTACAAAGAAGTTGAAGAACACAGTCTCACCTCGTCGCGGAGAAAGGTCGACGGAATAGATGACTAGTCGGGAGAAGAGTTAACGCCGGAATCGTAAGGGGTTATGTCAGAATAGGGGAGGGAGGGGAAACGGAAAACGGAGGCACAGGTCGGGGGTCGGCGATGGAAATCGGAATCCCTCTCTTCTCTGTTACAATTAGGGTAATTTTGGGGTAATTTTGGGTGGGCCTCGATTTAGATTTTGGGTAAATGGATCGGGTTATAGGTTATATTCAATTGGGTCAAATACGTTGGTTGGGTATATAATTTCGTTTTTTAATGAAGGGTTTTTAGACTTTTTCCCCATTTTCTGTTTAAAAAATATTGTTTAAAGAAATAAGAAATAGAAGGATGGCATTTTTGATCAACTTTTGCGAGGTAGTGGCTTTCAAGCCATTCTTCCATTACCACCTCATGTTACAAAACTGAGAATTCCGAAAATAAAATCACAACAGAGAACCGAATCACATAAAACCGAGAGAAACCAAATCAATCTCTACCGTACCAAAAGAAACCGTATCGTAACGCGATCAATTCAATCTCCAACCACTAGATCAACCGGTTTCTCAACTCGAACCTCCACAGTCTTATCGTACTCTTTGAAACAGGCGATCGTACCCAACTCCTCAACCTCATCAATCACAGTATCAAGCCTCGCCACCATCTCCACGAGAAGCGAAGCAAACGCAGCAAACGGTAACGCTTCCGAAAACTCCAAACTCTTCATAACCGCGATTTTGCTCAACTGTTTCCTCAGTCTCCTCTTCTCTCCGATCGCCGCCGCCGTTTTCTTCACCGATCTCAAGCTAGAGAGTGAAACGACGCTTAATGGAAGCGGAGATACGGTGTCGTTATGTTCTACAGTCTGTCCCAAAACGCACCCGTTTGAGTTATTATCCTTGTGATACGAAACGATGTCGTTTGAGTTAGTATCGTTGTAATACGAAACGTCGCCGTTTAGATGTTTGTTGGTGATGTCACCGTGGAGGTTAGAGCCTAAAAAGAGCTTAGGCTGTGACTTGATTGTAGTGTTGAGATCTTTTAGTGCCGCTTCGAGACTGTCGGAGAGAATCTCCGGCGAGCAATGACGTCGGTCTCGAATGCTTTCGGAGAGTTCAGACAAGACTTTGCAGATTTCTCCGGCTAGTCTAACACAAGGATCTTTGAAGAGGATACGAATAGACCTTGGAGTCTTGAAAAAAAATGTAACATAAACAGAGTCAAATAAAATTAAACTATATGTTATATAATTCATATATGTAATAACATTTTTTAAAGTTAAAAGATTTACCTGAATCTCGGTTTGTAAGCAACCGTGAAGAGCAACAACAGTGTAACTAAACTTGCGAAGAACGGATCCAACTTTGACATATTGTTGAGATGGAAACCTATGGCAAAGCCTTGTGTGTCTTAGCTCCCAACTTGCATACATTGCCTATATGTAAATGTCAATATGTAATTTATGCTTACAAAGATTACGATATGTCAATCATTAATTAATTTAGTCGGATTCGAAATAAGATTTGATTGAAGATGACATACGAGTGCTTCATCGGCGGATTTAGAATCCAAAACAGTCTTATACCCTTTGTAGATTAATTCTTCATCATCAGATTCAGAATCTGATGTTTCTTTGTCTTTCTCCTTGTTCTCAAAATACTCATTCACACATGCTACGTATAGAGTAAAAAACAATAGTTATATTATGTACTTAAGGTGTGACATGTTTTGGTTAAAGGAATGTGTACCTTCAATACATCGAGAGAGGCCTTGGAGCTTCGTAAAGGTGGATTTATGAAGGTCATCGCCAGACCATATCGGAAAAACCAAAAGGCTCATGAAGAGGCAAATGCCGATACCTATACCAATGGTATATAACCTGGTATGTGCAATCTTAATCACAGTATCGACTCGGTAGCTCGATACCGTGATTAGATTAAACGTCAAAAGGAACACAAGCATACCATAATCGTAGTTTTTCTTTATGTACGGGATAAATCTCATGTATGTTATCATCGATCCTGTTACACATATAAATATACAACATGATTAGTATATTTAAGTTTTAGAAATGAATTCATTGTTAAAAAGTTAAAAGCTATTTTTTAGGTCTCAAAGTGCTGTAGAGACTTTTTACTTACAAGTATACATTACTAGATGTTTCTAAAACTTCTCATTTTCCAACTCCCTCATTTTTTCCCTATGATATGCATCTTTTATTTCAAAGCCAGCACATTGTGATAATTATCTTTTTAAGCCAAATTCTATTTTTTAAAAAAGCAACAATTTCAACAGCCAGTAATTAAATAAAAAATTTCAACATCACTCCATAGAATTTTTTCTTGGGTAACTTTGAAGCAAACAAAAACGTTAGATATGAGGTAAAATAACTTAAAAAGAAAAAATATCTTTCGTCTCTGACTCTTTAATAATTTTAAAAGTTCTACATACACGTCTAAGATGTCTTCTTCTTTTGGGTAAAACACGTCTAAGATGTTAAATGTTTATCGTTCGGTTCACGTCTACCTTAGTTTAGAACATTGTTTATATATATATATCACAAACAAATTGATTAGTTAATGTAGAACAAAAAAACGTACCGATGATGAAAACGGCGGTGCCAATGAAGATACCACCGAGGATTTTACCGGAATGAATAGCAACCCACTCAATGAAAAATGCCAAAGATCCTGCTACTAGTGTACCTAATCCTCTATTTAATCCTTTGCGTAATGTTGCACCTGCAATTATATTATAGTATTATCAATTGAAGACCATGTGGCTGGATATTTTGCAGAAAGTAGCTAAAAACAAAAACTTACTCCCTCCATTCTAATTTAGTTGTCATTCTAGTATTTAATTTTTGTTTCATATTAGTTGTTGTTTTAGATTTTCAATGCAGATGTTTGATGAATATTCCAGTCTTATCCCTATTGTTTTAAAGTTTCAACTAATGAAAAAAATTATAAAATATATTAATGAAGGGCAAAACATAAAATTTAATAGTTTCCTTAATTTGTGTGCAAAAACCTTAAACGACAGTTAAACTAGAACGGAGGGAATATTAACTTCAATTAAATGATCTGCTTAATTTCTTAAGAAAATAAATAATAATAATCTGCTAATGGTTTTTTTTTTTCTGCCGATAAAAATTCCGCTTACTTAATTGATGCTTAGTCCCCAAAAAACAAATCAATCAGAAATTATAATCTTTCTAATTTGAATTTTAGAAATAAAAATAAAAAATCTTCAAACTAGTAATCCATATATATGCTCTAACTTGAGGGGGTGTTACAAAAATATCCCGAACTCATCATTTTTAATATAAATTTCACTAATAGCATTTTTAAAGATGAGATGTATCAACACATCCCTCATGAATAGGAGTAAATCAAGATAATGTCATAAGTAAAAAAAAAAAAAAAAAAAAAAAAAAGCAAATTTTTGTTCATATGTGGGTCTAATCAGACGATTATAATAAAAACACAATATCTATCTCTCTTCCCCTGTAGATTAAGATAAGATCACAAACGAAAAATGCAAACCATGGTTGATATACTAACCGGCAGAGAACTCAAGAACGACAACGACGGTCATGACTGCCCAAAGTGCATTTTTTCCAACACCTTCGAAGATAGGTTCCATGAGATACAACAATGAGACGAGTGTTAAGGCGATTCCTACTTTCAAAGCATGTATCACTCTCCTCGGATCTTCTTTTCCGACAATCCATAGATTCTTGAGAATCTTCTTCATCTTGTTTGGAAGGTTTAGAACCTTCTTCCTCTTCGATCTACAACTTTCTTCTTCCATGGAAATCTCCATGCTCCGTGCTTCGACCTTGTTCCTCATTATTATTTTTCTTTGATATCTTTCTAGCTAGTTCTATGTTTTGTTGTTTACTTTCAATGAAAGAATATATATAATCTTTTATTGATGTATCCTAGTGAAATTATCTTACATGTGGAAAAGTTTTCGTTTTCTTGTACGCTAGCTATATGTATATAGAATAGTGGGTGAACTATGAGAGAGTCTGACCATAAGTTTAGTTTTTTATTTAAATAATATATTTAATTATTTTTCAACTTTTTAAAGGGCTAAGTTTTGTTGTTCTTTAATATCCTTAATTTTAGTATAGTTCATAATATGTGTTAAACTGTTAATAATTTGTGAACACAACACCATATATAAAACTATAAAAATTTCATGTTCCCTGTACGATCATGTGATTCACATAGTTACTTTATAAGGATAAGAAAACAATATCTTGTTCGTACCGTACAAACTACAAAAATGATGAGATTAGAATGCGTTTTAAATGACAAAAGATGTTTACAACCAATAAAACTTTATGTTGTTTATTAAAAAAAAAAATCCCCAACAAAACTTTGTTTGACAAAAAAAAAAGAAAAAAGGAAACCCAATTAAAATTATGGAAGAAAATATCACCGACATACCATACACTATTATATTTGGGATGCTGATGGTTATGCAATATAATTACATAACTAGATTAAGATCTGTGCTAGAGCACGAGTTGAAATTCATTTTAATTATATTATATTTTTTATATCAGATATCATTTATGTTATTGCTTTTAAAAGTTTTTTTGGATAAAATATTATGCAATAAAATCATATGTTAAATATGAATGCTTGAAAAAACACTTATTTTGTAAGTTTTATATTGTTAATGATTTTAGATAATTACCCGTACTATAACACTGGTTAAATTTTATTTCGTAATTTATCTTGTAACCCACTATTTAACTTGTAACCAATCAATCTATCAATTTCGTAATATATCTTTGATTAACGTTGTGGTCTATCGATAAAATCTGTGGAAAATAAATTTGTAATATTGTGTTTAAAGATCTTTGGAAACAACATGATATATGACTAAAATTTTCCAAAAATACAGTTTAGAATATCCATGATTTTATTTGTTACCATTAATATATCAATTATCAATTTGGAATATCCCTAATATTTAGGTGTAACTATTAATATTAATATATGAATTAATCTATAATCTATTTGTAACCATTTATTAAAAATATAAAATCTACAAAAACTATGTTGTGTACTTCTCTTTTATTAAAAAGGGAATTGGGTGGAATAGGCTGGAACGAAAAATTCATATTCCTTTCATTTTAAATATCACTTACATAGAAAACAATTACAAATCAAAGTTCATCATTTCCACTAAAAATGAGTTATGAACAAATATAAATTTATTTTATTTCTCTACTGTATATATTACCAAAGGAAAAATAAGTGGAAAAAATATTTTCACTATATCATCCATATTTGATAGATTTATATTTCCTTCATATGTATTCCGTTGATTAATTTTTCATTTCATTATTTTAATCTTGTAGTGCAGAATCATGCGCATGCATTGTAAGTATGATAAAACCTCGAATAATATATAAGTATTATGTATTTATAATTAATTGCTAACTAGTTTTAAGAATATGGTTTATTTTCTGATTCTGAGCTAGTGAAATTTAATTAGAGATGGAACGAAAAAATCATCATCTTAAAAAAAAATGTGTTAAGAATAACACATCGAAAATGTGATAAAACCTAAAATAATATATAACTGTTTTGCACTATTTCATTCTTTACCGACAAAACGTAACATGATGTCTATATATCTTTTTTTCTTATCTGTTTTAATTATAAGTTATATCTATATATATGTTATCAAATATTTGTATCGGTTTCTAGACAAATTCCAAACCTTCAAATGTTTACAGTCGGACACTCGGACTATATATCTTCTGATGATGGAAACATTTTATTCTTTTAAGATTTGGACGGTCCCTCCATTTGAAAAATAGCTATATTTTTACTAATAGAATTTTTCCAGTGAAATCGGTGTTTAATTGATGAATACGCAGTCGACATAGAAAAATAAATGGATGGACGTCAATTTGTCGCAAAATGAATGGACAGTAATGATGCTTTCATTTCTCTTCTACAATGATTAATTGGAAACACTGTTGAACCTTTTTTTTGACATGTATAACCTCTATGTATATTACTTTTACGTTCTGTTTTTATTTTATTTTATTATTACTATGTTAATCTACTAAGTTAAAATTTTTAGTGTTTTGTTATAATTTTTTAGAAACTTTTTCTACTAAAATGCTTTCCTTATTGAATCATTCTACTTATTTGCTATATCTTATTAGTGTTTATCTGACGTATATATATATTAAAACGATATATCTATTAAATTTATATATTTTTATAAACATTTTTTGTTGGAAAAAAACTAGAAATTTCATAAAACTATTTAAAAAGGAGATGTTTATATTGTTTACATGAATATATCTTTATCCATTTTAAATCTAGTTTATAACTATATATAATAGAAGGGAAAAGTCCCCTTAGATACAATTTTTGAAACTCTTTTTCTCTGTGGGATCAATGATTCACTTAATACAAAAAGGTTACAGGGGGACCATATAACATGCTATATAATTTTTTGTTTAAAATTGAAATTATGTAAAAAGAGAAAATGTGAAGCTGGGTCATGCTAAAAATATCTAAGAAACCCCTAAAAGGTTACATCTTTTTCATTAGTTGATTCAGAAGCTTATAGATTTATATGATATATTATTTTCCTTTCAATGCTACATTATTTATGTGTATATTTATAAATAGAAGGTAAAGTATTGTAAGCGTTGAGAAAAAACAAATTAAGTGGGTCTATAAAGCATTTCAGTGGAGTACAAGCTAGCTGGTATTGAAATATTGATTTTGAAGGATTTTGTGGGATTTAGGAAATTTGGAGCTTAGATAAATTTGAGGGAATTTGATATGATTTATGGTAAAATTCTTTCAAATCCCACCTAAAACCATGAGATTTGGATTTCTGTATTTTTAACTAAACAAATCCTCTCAAATCCTCCAGAATCCCTAAAATTTATTAAAATCCAAATGCACAAACTGTTTTGAATAACAGTAGAATTTAAAGTAGATTTTTAAATCATCAGTTCAATAACAGTGGATTTTGGGAGAATTTTTAAAATTCATGATTGAATAACATATGATTTATAACTTTTATACAAATCACTTAAAATGTCAAGTTGAATACACCCCGTTAGTGTTTTACCTGTTGTTTTTCATTGATTTTTATGACTTTCACAAGGTATAGAGAAATATATACGCATAAGCTTTTTTCTGAACCCTTGGAAATCACCACCTCATGTTACATATACCGAAAATATCAATTCTTTTTTTTTTTTTTTTTTTGGTAAGGACCGAAAAATATCAATTCTCATCATTGCAAAAATGAGAATCAATCATGTACATCAAAACTAAACCAAAATAAATAAAACCAGAAAAAGCCAAACCTCATTATACCGGTTGGTTCGATCTTAACTTCTTAAATCTAATCATACACTATAATCGGGAATATGTAGCTCAATATTGGTGTAGTAGCTAGCCACCTAAGTAAAAAGAGTTTTTATAGAGAGATTATGGATATGCATCCATGGTCCAAACCAAAACTGCTCGCAACCGCACTTTCACTCTATGCCAACCACTATATCAGATGGCTTCTCGACCCGAACCTCCACATCCTTCTTATCAACGCTGTTATCATACTCCTTAAAGCAGGCGATCGTTCCTAGCTCCTCTACTTCATCAATCACATTGTCAAGCCTCGCAACCATTTCCACTAGAATTGATGCAAACGCGGCAAACGGTAACGCCTCAGAGAATTCAAGACTCGTCATCACCACAATCATACTCAACTGTTGCCTCAGAATCTTTCTTTCGCTAGTCGCTGCCGCAGATCTCCGTTCTAACGTATCAGCTCTCAATCTAGAAAACGAAACGTTTGGTCCAAAACGCGACATGCGTTCACCGCGTGGCGTTCCAGTGTTTGGATCAAGACGTGTTCCAGTTTGATGCGAATTAGGGACGTCGTTTGTATCTTTGTTGATGTGTTTTGAAACGTTTGTGGTATGTCTACCGCTACTGCCTTGAGAAACACTGCCATTTTGGTCAGAGCCGAGGAAGAGTTTAGGTTGTGATTTAATGGCTATGTTGAGATCTTGTAATGCCACTTGAAGACTGTCGGAGAGAATCTCCGGCGAACAGTGACGTCGGTTTCGAATGCTTGCAGCGAGTTCCGACAAAACCTTGCAGATTTCTCCGGCTAGTCTTACGCAAGGATCCTTGAAGAGTCCACGAAGAGGCCTCGGAGTCTTTAAAAATAACATTAAAAATATATATATCAATATTAACTAAACTATAGGTTATAATTTATGTACTCATAGTTATTCAATAATTCATTTATACATAGTATCAATATAAATTAAAAAAAAAATTAAAGTTACCTGAATTTCGGTTTTTAAGCAACCATGAAGAGCAACAACAGTGTAACCAAACTGACGAAGAACAGATCCAATTTTGACATAATGTTTCCATGGATATCTATGGCAATGTCTTGTGTGTCTTGGTTCCCAACTTGCATACATTGCCTATACGCACATGTTGATATACATTCAAAGTTTTGTTTTTGGAGTGTTGGAAGAATGTTCGATCGATCGATATATATATATAGCTAGATAACTTACGAGTGCTTCATCGGTGGATTTGGAATCCAAAACAGTCTTATATCCGTTATAGATCGTGTCTTCCGACAAATCTGATGTTTCGTTCTCTTTCTCCTCCTCCTCAAAGTACTCATTCACACATGCTAATAAAAATTACCGTATTTTTCAGCTTAATTATTATTATTTTTTTTTTAAACAAAGTTAGAAATTTGCACACAAAAAATAAACATCTGAATATCATTACCAAATACAAAAATATCGTCTTTAGCAACACCTCATAATTTATTATGTTTATTGATTCAAACAAAAAAACTCTGAATTGCTAAGTTTTCCATTTTCTTGATATACTGATCCGGTCAACTCTGGTTGATCCGGGTAGATTGAACATAAGTTAGTTCCTTTCATCTTTTCTCTAATTCTTTCCTGCCACTAGACCACAGCCGTGTGGACAAACTATTTTGAATCTATGATACTTAAGTACGTACCTTCGATGGAAGAAGAGAGGCCTTGCAACTTAGCGGCGGTGGATTTGTGAAGGTCCTCACCAGACCATATAGGAAAAACCAAAAGGCTCATGAGGAGGCAAATACCAACACCCATGGCTATAGTATAGAATCTCTCATGTGCAATCTTAATCACAGTATCAACTCTATAACTCGACACCGTTATTAGATTAAACGTCAAGAGAAATATAAGCATGCCGTAGTCGTAGTTCTTTTTTATGTATGGAATAAATCTCAAATATGTTATCAAGGCTCCTGTTACATAAAAAAAAGTATAATTAATACAAATATTAACTGTCGAGACAAATGTAGAGAGTGATAGTTTAATAAGTTTTGGAAATTATTCATTTGATTGTTTGGATCTATGTAATTAATAATTTAAAATATACAACGTGGGTTGATTGTGGAAATAATTAAGAGAGTGATAAACTGATAAATAAATATCTAAGTACATACCAACTATGAAAACTGAAGCGCCAATGAAAATAGCTCGGAAAACCTTGCCGGAATCATTAACGACAAATTCAATGAAAAATGCCAAAGATCCTGCAATCAGTGTCCCTAGTCCTCTATTAAGCCCTTTGCACAACGTTGCACCTGAATGAATTATACACCATTAACATCATTAAACCATATAATCTTATGAGTAAATTATCCTTATTGATGTTTTTGGTTTAAGATATATACTAGGTTTCATTGAAAGGCTAGAGTAAATAATCCCGGAGATAATCAAGTCCATGGATGATAAAGCATTGAGACCAAATTTCAAATGATCAAACAATCCACGCATAGTGTTTACACATGGAATTGAGTTCGCGGTTTTTACCCTAGATCCATATATTACCATGCCACCACAAATTGTTCATGCATTTGTACATAAATATAAAAAACCAAAAATAAGTAAAATTTTAATCTCAAGTGTTTTGACTTATAATTTACCTACAGAGAACTCGAGAACGACCACGACGGTCATGACTGCCCAAATAGCACTGTTTCCAATGCCTTTGAAGAGAGGCTCCATGAGATACAATAAGGAAACAAGTGTCAATGAAACTCCAACTTTCAAAGCATGTTTCACTCTCCTTGGATCATCTTTTCCAACCTTCCATAGATTCTTTAGAATCTTCTTGATCTTCTTTGGAAGTTCTAGAACCTTCGTCTTCATCTTCATCTTTGTAGAGCCTTCCTCATCCATCTCCATGCTCCTTTCATGGACCCTGTTCGACATTTTATTTTGTTGTTCTGTTTTTTTCTTTTTCTTCTCTTTTGGGTCCAAATGGAGAAATATTGAATATGAAAGAGTTTTGGTGTTGGTGTACTCTCTTTATATAGTTGTATACATATACGTATGCTTTATGCAAGGCAAATTATGATTTAATACGTGTTTAATTATATATGTGTCTACATATTGTCTATATATGTTTGTGTGTACAATTTATTTACTTATGTTGATATAATTTTGTTGGGAGAGATGACGGTCCTGATTTTTTTTATCACAGTATTTTTTACGTTAATGTTTTTTTCTGAAAACATAGAATTTATCCAAGAAAAAAATTATAAAGTTAAATTTGTATTTGTCTCATTAATTCATAACCTTAAGAGAGCAGATGGATTTTGGAATAATTATTTTCTTGTTAATGTACAAGTGACGAGTGATTAGATTGGTTTTCACATGACTCAATAATTTAATGTGTGAATAAAGATTATTTTTATTTTCTCTTTTCTCCACATAAAATTAGGGAAAACAAGAAGTCAGAAAATACTTAATTAGTGGCCGCTCATTGAAAAAAAGGTATTAGTTAATGGACGTTCCATATTTCACTTGTAACATAACTTAAAGATCCGAATAATTTTTAGATTCACCATTCATATGCATGCATGTGTCACTGATCAATTCATTCAACATAATAAAAAAACATCGTTGTGCATAGATCTTGATCATGTATCGTCTTATTATGCTATATAAAAATGTTTTCTCTGACATAGAAAATTAACAAATATGCATCTGAATGTAGGCAGGATACATAACTACCTCTCTTTAAAAATCGTAGTGGTGCTATAGTCATAAATCATAATACAACCAAAAATTATAAGTTGTTTCAAGTATCAGACAAATGAATATGAGTTGGATTTTTACAAGTTTCGTTGTCGTTTTATAACCTAACACATTGAAAAGCTTAATTGATCTTATACACAAGTGAAAAGAAATTTGATTACGTGGGTGAGAATTTGTTATCAACACAACTAAGACTTATAATTTGTCGTGTTAGGTTGAAATAATACTATTTGTCCACACAATCTGGTGACAGCAGAAGACCGAAAAAGAAAGAAAATAATATCATAATAGTTAATTAAACTGATATATCTATGACTCATCGACGTAATAATCATACAATTACTAGTAAATACTAAATAAGTAATCATCAAATAACAAATGTATATTTTAGTGACGGTGATTAGGACAGACCTAATATAAAGTTAAAGCCTACTACTAATGATAAGGTTTCCTCGTAGATATTTTAATTGTCACCTTAAGTCCTTGGCCTTAAAGTATATACTATTAAGTTTTAAATTGCAATCACATAGATACCGATGTTATAGCGATTGACTAAACATAATATTACAAGAATATACGAGAGTTTGTTTAATTTCATGCCGTTCAGCGCATTATAGTCTGATATTATTTTAGTTGTTGTATGTTTTGCATCAATGTCCAAACAAATTTCATTAAACAAATGTGGACTTTTTTTTTATCTATAGCGATTCGAACGTTGACACGTTGCACGTAAATTGTTCTTTTTTTTTTCTTTTGTCAAAGAAATTGTTCTCTTTATTTTTTTTAATAAGTTTCCCCAAATTGTTTTATTACACCGGCGAGTTTAATTTCGGGATAGGTTTGCGACAATTAAGCTATTTTACCTTCAAGTTTAAGAAAACTAAATTTTTTTATTTAAGTGTAAAATTGGTTTTGAATCCATGATATATAATTTGAGGTAGTTGGAGAGGAGACGATTCGAAATATATAGAGGAGATTGAACGGTTGAAATGAATGTACGTAATAAACAGGTTGACTTATATGTGCACTTTGAAGCTCTGATGAGGCCAAAATAGGTTATTGGTTTTTAAAGAGAAAACGAAACTGCTGTTCAATTCCATTGGAGGGAGAGGTAATAATATACTTCATGTTTATGGTCGAGCGCGAGCACTAAACATGTTTATGGTCGGGAACCATGAACATGTTTATGTATAGATGGCAACCATAATCATGGCAACCACCTATACATGTTGATCCAAGGTTTACATGTATGTTGATCCAATGTAGATTTGCATTTTCTCTAGCCTACACCTTTTCAGTTGGTTAAGCTCAAATTCGTTTTAGATATTTATTTATTTATTTATTTATTGATTCTTATATTCAACTGCAATAAGAATCAAATACTATCATTCCTTGGTATTTAAATTTATAACGAGAACAGAAAATACATAAAATATGTAGAGAAAATGGAGGACTTGTATAAGAAAAGGATCAATACGTGTGCAGTGGACACACACAGAACTTGTAGTAGTAACACACAATTCCAACAATTGCACAAATATTTTTTAGATAATCCCAAAGAGAGTCACTGTCTATTTTCAAAAACTAAAATTCACAGTTAAATAACATTTTTAAGTTCTGAAGAATCTAATGGATTGATCTCGAATTAATTAAACACAAGTTCTAACCTTTCCTGATTCAATCCCACTGTTCAGCCGAATTTTTCTCATTTGGTGTTCATTTTGTTCAATGCATTAATGGCTGAAGTTTCCCATCAGACGATATCACTAAACCTTTCACTTTTGCAGCTTTTGTTTTGCACTTCCTTGGCAAAGTCTTGCAGTTTTGATCTTCCAAGAACTCATCTGCAACATCTCCGTCTTCATCAACCTTAAGTCGCATCGAGTACCAACGTAGTCCCTGAGTCAATGCCATCAAGAAGAAATCAATGAACATATATACACATCATCGCATTAGAACCACTGATACTATCTTCTTCTTGCTTATTATCTTCAATCTTACCAATATAACTAGTTAAGATTCTTTAACATTTCCACTATAGCCAATGATTAATATCCAACCATCAAGTATGAGATTAATTACGTTTTGTAGATTAAAGATTCCCTAGTAAACTGAAACTGAAACTGAACTACTTGCTTCTACAAGTTTCCTTTCAACGCAACTAGTCAATCAATCAAAGCTAAAACCTATATCATGGCTTGGCATATCTTTAAGGACAAAGTAGAACGAATAGAGAGTTGAAGAGATAAAAGAGCAGTGAACTAATGGTTACAAAGATACCTAACTCAATAAGATCATTCAACGAATTGGGAGAATCTTTCAGAACTGATAAATCTAAAGCAATCTAAATATGAAGTTCCTGTTTCTGAAACACAAACATATCTAAGCCAATATAGTAAAACACAAAGCAACGCAATGGTGCAGAACAGGATTCGACAGACCAAGTTAGTGTGCTCCAAACCAAAGACAGGAATTAACAATCCTCCTACAGAACAAGCATGAAGCTGCAATATGTGATACCCACATTACACCTCTTCATAAAGATTAACCATAACTCTCCCTAACAAGCACTTCAGGAATCCTCATGAGTTCGATCAATCCCTAAACTACCAGTATACACCAACCATCATAGATCAAACAAAAAAGAAGAAGGAAGACTAACCTGAACACCACCATCAGAAGCAGCACAAGGCTGAAGAATAGGACCAGGATTAGACCGTTCAACAGCAACTTGAACAGGTACACCAAAACCTCTCCTTGGAAGTCCAGTTTCACGAAACCTCGGCTGATTATTATCCTCCCGACGTTTATCTCCATCACCAGAAACTTTCGCACTGTTGTTATCTCCTCCATCGCCATCTTCATCTCTTACAGCTCCATGCCCACCACCACCACCACCATCGTTATGCCCAAACCCAAGTATCCCCGTTAACTTCTTCAAAAAACCCATTAACCCCAGATATCAAATTCGATCCAAACCCCTCAAAGTTAACACCTTTATTTTTTATGCTCTCTCCCAAAATTAGGGTTTCGAATATCCCTTTTCTTCTCCAATCGATTTCTACTTTCTCCGATCGCGTCTTAATCCAATAATATTCATTTACTGTACCTAAAAACCCATAAATCTCTGTCCTTTATCTCTCTCTCTCGTCAATACTGTTTATCTTCTTCTTCTTCTTCTTCTTCTTTTTCTGCTGCAACAAATTTAAAAAAAAAAAATGAAATATTTTCTTTTTTTTTGGGATCAAAGATGGAAGTGGATCGAGCAAGAGATCTTCTTCTTGTTTTTACCCTTTTTCTATTAACGGCCCGGTTTTATAAAATAAATATTATTATTGTTTTTTCATGGAAAAAAAATAACTTTTGCGATCATTACACATCAGAGAGCATTGAAAAAAAGTCTACAGCTTTTTTTTATTCAAACTTTTAGTTTAGGTAGAAAATCTGTGTTATGCACAGACAAATCTTATAATATTTAATTTTATAAATTTTTGTAATAAATTGTATAGTTTTATAAATAATTTGGACTTATAGATAATTTTACAATTTTTATGGTATTTAATTTTATAAATAATTTTATGTGTGTTTTAAATTTAAATACACGAAAAAATGTGAGCATGCTTCTTCGGAACAGATAATACATAATAATGTGTTGTGATCTATATAAATAACTCTGATACACTCGAAACCTTCTCACAAATTTTCATGGTGTTACGTTTTTTTAATAGTGATATTATTATATTACTATGTACTACAAACATATTAAAAAATATATTTACAAAAAAAAAATATACATTAAACTTAGCTTTCAAATATTTTAGAGAAATACCCTAAAATATCACTAAAACAAGTTTTATGGACAATTCTAGCACACATTCCATAAAATTCCAAAAATAACACTATTTAACACATTAAAATATTTAAAATTAATTTTTAGAATTTGTTTTTTTATGTTTGGGTTCCCAATTTCACATTTAGGATATAGTTTTGAGATGTAGGGTTTAGTATTTTGAATTTAGGATTTAATTTTAAAACATTAAAATGTGCTATTTTTGAAATTTTAGAGATGTTGTGCTAAGTTTGGAAAAAAACTTATTTTAGTGCTATTTTTGAGAACCTCCCAATATTTTAATTATTATTTTATAAAAATAAATTATCTAATTTTTACTAGTTGATTATTCGGCTGTTTTACTATGACACAATTTATCGCTGCCAACCACAATTAAACAAATAATCTTACAACATTATTTACATGAACCAAGTGATAGTGGTTTAGTAGTTCTAAGGAGTTACGATGTAAAATAAGTTAATAACTAGTTTAATGGGAAAAATGCATGAAATTAGACAAAATGGTGAAATGATTATGAACTTTAGTTGTGATGAATTAAATGTCCAACCGTTATTGATTTTCCTAATATAAATCAAGATTTTTGTTAATGTTGCTAAATAAAAAAACAATTTAACAGCTTAATTCGATATTGTCAAGTAGTAAAATGACGTGTTTTTAAGCTTTATAAAAATAAATGACGGGTTTTTTTATATATATATATATATCTTTTTATTTTATAAGTTCAATGTTTATTTTTGACATTTTTTTCAATCAGTGAGTGTTACCATGTTACGTTTGTTAAAAAGAAACAGTAGAAATAATTTATACAACGTATTCTAGATGTGACGGCCCGGTATCAAATACGAAAGGCCCATTAATATATGATCGGCCCATTCCAATATGACGACCTCATGATTACAATATTAGTCTACTTTCTATTTTTAAATAAAAAGATTTTTAATATCGCATTTCAGTTGTTTCAACTTCGTCGTCGTCTTCCTCCTTGCTGCTGCTCCGTCGCCGAGATCTCGTCGTACCTCAAATCTCCTGTAATCACCAGATCGTCTAATTATCCGATCTGCGCTTCGAATTCACTGGATCCAGTATGCCGGTGGCTGCTTCCGCCATCTACTTTCTGAATCTCCGTGGCGATGTACTCATTAATCGCACATACCGAGATGACGTCGGGTGAGATTGAGCTTCTCCTTTTCTTCACCTTCGATCTGTTTAATTCCCGAATTCGTTACATTTCCAGCTCTCTGTGTGTGTCTGTGTGCTTTTTCTGTCGCTTCTCAGTAGTCCACTTCGTTTAGGACTTTAGCTTGTTTGATTTGAGTTTTTGGATTTGTTTTTTTGATTTCTCGAGCTGTTTGATTCTTTAAGGGGAAACATGGTGGATGCATTTCGTACGCATATAATGCAGACGAAGGAGTTAGGGAATTGTCCTGTGCGTCAGATTGGTGGCTGCTCCTTTGTTTATATGCGAATCAGCAATGTCTACATTGTCATTGTTGTCAGTAGCAATGCTAATGTTGCTTGTGGATTCAAATTCGTTGTTGAGGTAAACTTTGTTTTTTTTAGTTTCACTTTCGTTTTCCAGAATTGTTTCGGTTCTTGTAGAAATTTCAAAGAGAGTCAGATTGATTTATACACAGTTTGTGACTTAGTTACTACTGATTTTGATTGACATTATCAGGCTGTTGCTTTGTTCAAATCCTACTTTGGTGGAGCGTTTGATGAAGACGCTATTAGAAATAACTTTGTTCTGATTTATGAATTGTTGGACGGTAAGTAAGCCTGAGTTATGTTTTCTTCAGACCTTTTAGTTGTTATTTTAGTTTATGGCAACACCAAGGAATGATATTTGGTATGGAATTGCAGAGATTATGGACTTTGGCTACCCACAAAATCTCTCCCCTGAAATTTTGAAACTTTACATCACTCAGGAAGGTGTACGGTCACCATTTTCATCAAAGGTAAGAGCATCTATTCATTTTTGTATACAACATATTTGTAATTGTGTTAGTGAATGGTTCTTACAAGTGAATCAGTAGTCCCCGCAATAAAGCGAAATTATGTTGCTCCTTCACTTCGTATGTTTGCATTTATAAGCTTATTTTCGTTACAGCCAAAGGACAAGCCTGTTCCAAATGCAACACTACAAGTTACGGGTGCTGTTGGTTGGAGAAGAGAGGGCCTTGCTTATAAAAAGAATGAGGTAAGTGTTGAGTCTTCCTGTGTGTATATCGATCTCCTTAGGTTGTGCGGACGTGATGGTACTAAGCATTCTCTCAAATGCAGGTGTTTCTTGATATTGTGGAAAGTGTAAACCTTCTGATGTCCTCTAAAGGTAAATAATTGCCTTTTCTAAAGTTTTTGAAGTTGTCTTTCTTCTTGATTCGCTTTGTATGACTATGGTTTTGTACATTATGAAAACGGTTAGGCAATGTTCTTCGGTGTGATGTGACGGGGAAAGTTTTAATGAAATGTTTCCTTTCGGGAATGCCTGATTTGAAGTTGGGATTGAATGATAAAATTGGTCTTGAGAAGGAATCAGAAATGAAATCTCGCCCAGCAAAGAGGTAGGCTTTGTTAAAACAGTGAATATCAGTAGCCACTGACTTTTCTTTTGTGTTAACTGACTCGCTCGTCTTGTGCAGTGGTAAAACCATTGAGCTTGATGATGTCACATTTCACCAGTGTGTGAACCTGACAAGATTCAACTCCGAGAAGACGGTCAGTTTTGTACCACCGGATGGAGAGTTTGAATTGATGAAGTAAGTTTTTAAAATGTCCGCTGTTGCAAATTGTTCTGGTACCAAATGTGTATTAACTTGATGATGTCTCAGGTATCGAATAACAGAGGGTGTAAATCTGCCTTTCCGCGTATTACCAACAATCAAAGAACTTGGTCGTACACGTATGGAAGTAAATGTCAAGGTACATAGCTTTTCTCAAGGATTAAAGGAAACAAAAAAAATATTGCTCTCTTACACACCAGTCCGTTCCCGTGTTTTATCTTTTCAGGTCAAAAGTGTGTTTGGTGCTAAAATGTTTGCCCTTGGGGTCGTAGTTAAAATTCCAGTGCCAAAACAAACAGCCAAGACCAATTTCCAAGTAACGACTGGTCGTGCTAAATACAATCCCTCAATTGATTGCTTGGTTTGGAAGTGAGTTTATATAATTTCCCCTCAGATTCATCTCTATAATTCTATTTGTTGGTCTTTTTTCAATATTTTGGCTTCTCTCTTTTACTCTTTAGGATAAGAAAATTCCCAGGACAAACAGAGTCCACACTAAGTGCAGAAATCGAGTTGATCTCAACAATGGGAGAGAAGAAATCTTGGACAAGACCACCAATCCAAATGGAATTTCAGGTCAATCTTCTTCTCGTGTTGGCACTGTTAAATAGAACCAGATTCGTTTTAAGCGATCATTAACCGTCTTAGCTTGGTTTTTTTCTAGGTCCCAATGTTTACAGCATCTGGCTTGCGAGTTCGCTTTCTCAAGGTACGGTTTAATTTCTATACTTTTGAAAGTACCATCCTTCCAAAAATACAATGCAGAGTCTTTAAGTTATTGTGCAATTAAACCCGTTCAATTCTTTTATGTGATTTGTGTTTTGCTTCATCTCTGCTTATGGTCTTGGAAAAATTGATTGCTTTACTTACTTAGCTATCAAAAATATACTACTTCTTTGGACCTGACCTGTAACCCGAATGATTGACAGGTATGGGAGAAGAGCGGTTACAACACGGTCGAGTGGGTTCGATACATAACGAAAGCGGGATCTTACGAGATCAGATGCTGAACAAAAAAACACAGTTCAGTTTCAGTGAAATCAGACTTAAAAGTTTCATGGCTTCTAGTTTTTGTTCCTTACGCAAAACAAAAACAAAAAGAGTTAAATATGTTTTAATTTTTATACCTTGTTTATGTTTGTTTTGTCCATTAGAGATATCTGTGTTAATATGATTTCTTGTCTTAACTTGGTATTGAATTCTGTTTATTTTTTGCTCTCTGTTTGTGAATTTGTACGAGTTATAGTTTAGATTAATTTTGGTGTAATCGAACGTGATGTTGAGTATTTGTGAAAGCAGTCGGAGTTTTTTTCTAAATAGTATAATCGGGTGCAATGTGTTAATGAAAGCTAGTTTTACTGTAGTTCGAAGCTTGTTACAATATATGATTAATTGAGGAAGACTAAAATATCAACAGGTCACGTAAAGCATAGTTTATATTCTAATATATTTTGGGATTCTGCCAATGAAGTGAATCAGTGATCATAAGTCTGCTACTTATTCAGAAACCATTAAACCAACGAGGAATTGTAAAAGTAATAGTAATAGATTATCAATTTATCATAGTTCATTTTCAAGTTGGATAGGTGTCAAATAAAGAGTGTCATATAATATGCAAAGTGGAGGGCGGTATGAGAAAACTATTTGAAGCTTGGTGATATGGCTGCTAATTTGGGTTGGATATTCACAATGGCACTCAGCTTTGTCATGGTATTATTGATGGTCGTAACAGCAAGTTTGAACTTCCAAGACATCACTTAGACAGTTGGACGCTTTAAATTTTATCGAAACATGGGGGGAAAATCAAATCTCCGAGACCAAAGATCGATATATATACAAAGGAATTATGTTCAAAAATGTTATACTCAAGACGTCTTTCTCTCATGGTTGGTTATGCATGATCGACTTTCGTATGGTAACTTGAGTCATGGTGTTTTTTTGGACTGTGTATCTTGTGCCTCTGCCCACCAAAAAAAAACAGAAATCATTGTTACTTGCTTGTAACTTTGATGCGCCCTTTGACTAGTTCGTTCAGTCTTGGTTTTGTCTCCCTATTCTATGCTGAAAGCAGAGTATTTTGTCAATACGTCTCCTGAATCTACCATTTGAAATTTCACCAAAGATTCCATTTAGAACACAAAAATATTAAAACTAGTGACGAGTAGCCCACATAGAATTGTTAATGCTCTGTTTTTTTTTTTTTTTTTTTTTTTGGTGATTGATTCTTTTTTTACTGAGTAATTATATGAACAGTCAAAAATCCATTAAACACTAATCAATGCATTGTTTTTCAATGTTACTCATGAACATAAATTTCATAAACTGTTTTACATCATCGTTAATGGTGATGATGAAATTAAAAATAAAAATTATTTAAATGGATCTTTAAAGAAAAATAAAAAAATTAGAATAATTATTTCATAAAATAAAATATGTAATATATATAAACTTGTGAAAAACTATTAAATATAATGGGGAGGAAGAAAAAAAAGTTTTTATAATTGTTTAGATTTAAAGCTTGGTTTTTGACACATGAAAAACAATGAGAAAACAAATAAGAGAAAGAAAAAAAGTGGCTTTCAAAGCTTTAAAAAAAATTCAAGTAAAAAAAGTGTGAATGGCAAATAAAATGCTGCCAATACTTAAAATATTTCTAAAGCCTTAAAATCCATGCACTAATCTGTAAATAAATACAAAGTTTCAATATAAAGGATGCAAAGATAAGATTTAAACTTAATATAAGGTGTAAATTTTTAACAACTCAAACCAAATTATCAAACTATAAACAAACTAATAAGCTATGCAAATTTTTTTTTATAGAAGTCACAAGGGCACTGGCTGGCCATAAGATTCAAGATTTCTCATAAGATCCATGACTTGGGAGAAGGATCAAAGATTTCCACTAAACTTTCTTTTTTCAACATCATTAATAATTTAATTAAACTTTACACATTACTTAATTAAAAATATATATGAATATTACATTAGAAACTAAACGGTTAATAGTCTTATTAAACAAATGTTATATTGATGATGAAAAGACTTTAATTAGATCTGGTACATATTTTGAACAAGTTTTAGGATTTTAACTTCAAAAATGGTTATGGATCAACTTGGTACCGTTGTTCTCATTTTCCAAAATTATGAATTTAGTTAAAAGGAAAGAAAATCCTACTTAATTATAGTTAAAGGAAAGAGTGGGATACTTATGCAGGTGCAAGTTGGGTTTGTTCTACCCCTCACTCGGGGTCAGATATCGGAGCTACTAATTTCCGACGCAGTTTATCTCCATTACATGCTGAAGTAGAAGCTTTTATTTGGGCTATGTGGTACATGATTGGACACGACTACCGGGACGTGGCTTTCTATACGGACTGTTCTGATCTGGTGAAGATGGTGTCTTCTCCTCATGACTGGCCGGCTTTTACAACCTACCTTGAAGATATCAAGATAGACCAAGCGAAGTTCTCTTCTTTCTCTCTATCTTTTGTTCCCTGTAGCTCGAACGTCAAAGCGGATTCCCTGGCTCGTCAAGCGAGACTCTCTCCGCAGCATGTTCTTTTCGTGAACTCGTTTCCCCCAAATTGACTCATTTGAGCTGATTCTATTTTGTTGTCAAAAAAAAAAAAAAAGAAAATCCTACTTAACGTGTGGTTCAGTGTGATTCATGTCAAAATTTTTCGTAACTTCAAAACCTCAAAAAATATATCAAATACTATTTGATTTAAATAACTAAATAGTTGTTGTAAAATTCAAATACATAAGCTACATCATTTTTCCAGTCACTCCGCTGCCACGAACTCAGCTTAAAACTCGGTAACACCTTACAGATCTCTGCTAGTGTAACGAGACTGATGCGAGCGCCAGACGTCTCGCGGAATGGACAGAAACTATCGTTTTTGGGCCGTTCGGTGTCGATGCAACTTTCCACAGACAAGACGCGGTGGATAAGTTTTAGGGAGCAAACAAACGGTGGAAACAAAGTTTGGCGGAAAAAAAACAAGCGGATCGAAAGATTGAACGTTGGTCACGTCGTCGGACGTATGGTCGAGCGGCTACGGTAGCGGTACGGTACGGACGTCGAGTTTGCGTAACGGCTAGCGAACCAAATGATGGTTCAACTAGAAAGAAATAATAGCGATGGTGGATTGAAGGACGACACGCGAGGGCTGACTCTTCTCGCAATACGGTCGGACTAGTCGATGGCGAACTCGGTTCGAGATCGGCTAGGGTTTCTCGATAGAACAGTCCCAGACTTGGTCTATGGAGAGAAGTGAGACAAGATACAAAGATTCTCTCTTTGGAAAAGTTTTTTTTTCATTCAAGTCTGCTTTTACAAGAACAAGAGAGGGTTTAAATAGTGCTAGGTTTAGAAGAGACTAGGGACACGCGGACTCACAATGGTCCGCACACGTTGCCCTTGACGTGTTCTTTGAAAGAGAACACGTCGCTCTTCTAAGTGGTTTAAACATAACCACACACGTCACACTTCTTAACGTTACAAAGCGAAAGTTCTAGAAAATGTTCAAAACCCAAAGCTTTAAGTAAAAGATAACACGTCTTCGGCCTTGGCGCGGGAACCACGTTAGTGGCTTCAAAACGCGGAATTTTGCGTTAGGACTCGTCGCCTCGTTAAAACCTTCTCCGGTAAACCTCGTGGGACAAACCCGGAGTAAGGAAAAAGAGTACGAGTCATTATCCTAACGTCTTGGTCGCCTTCATCCTTGGGTAAGGATGAAGGCCGTGCAAACGGTCTCCACTTGAACTGCTTTGGCTGGGTCGTTGTCTCAAACGAATGCTTGCACGAACAGGTTGATCTTCTGTCTTGTGGCCTTGGAAGAGCTCTTGAATCGCGTCGTAGCTCCCGGAGTGATTTCGGGTGCGTTGGCCGGCTGTCATACCGCGAGTGGTGCAAGCGTCTTGGTCGCGTCCTAGGCGTCTTGGTCCGAGTCCAGTCCCGTGCTCACATCATTCCCTCCCCCTTGAGAAAGTTTTGTCCCCAAAACTTCTTCGTCGTCACCTGCGTTAAACGGAACGAGATAAGTAACACTGAATGAGGTTGACGTATTGTACTCACCTTGCAGTTCAAGGCGGTAGGGGTTGTCGTTGATCTTCCCGATAACTCGGAACGGTCCATCGCCACGTGGGCTAAGCTTGTCCTTCCCCTTCTGTTGGAATCGCTCCGGCCTTAGGTGCAACCAAACCCAATCTCCCAGCTTGAATAACATAGGCTTGTGTCTGCGGTTCAAGAAACGCGCATATTGTTCGGTCCTCCTCTCTATGTTTGCTCGAACCTCATCATGAGCTGCTTGACTAACTCGGCTCTTGCGGCTCCGTCTTGACTCTCGACCTCGTCCGGTGGTAATGGTAAGAGATCCATCGGCGTAAGAGGTTTGAAACCGTAGGCGACCACGAATGGCGACTTCTTGGTGGCCGAGTGAACGGCCTGATTGTATGCGAAATCGATGAGTGGAACGCACTCTAGCCACAATCCTTTGTTTCTTGCGATCGATGTGCGAAGTAAAGCTCCAATAGATCGGTTCACGACCTCGGTCTGGCCGTCAGTTTGCGTATGTGCGGCGGTAGAGTACAACAGTTTGGTGCCAAGCTTCTTCCATAAGGTTCGCCAAAAATGGCAAAGGAACTTCAGGTCTCGATCCGAAATAATGGTTTGTGGTAAACCATGGAGTCGGATCACTTGACTGAATAAGAGGTTGGCCAATTGCACCGCGTCGTGGTTCTTGTTACACGGAATGAAATGCGCCATCTTTGAGAAACGATCCACCATGACCATCAAACTGTCCTTATGGTGAAGAGGTGGTAAGCCGAGGACAAAATCCATCGATAGACCGATCCACGGTCCTGTCGACACTGGTAGTGGCGTGTATAGGCCGTGAGGGTGAGTAGTTGACTTAGTCGCTCGGCACACCACGCAACGTCCACAATGCTTCTCTACCATGCTTCGCATCTTTGGCTAATAAAAGTGTTCTTGGAGCACGGCCAAAGTCTTTGTTATGCCAAAATGTCCGGACAACCCTCCACTATGCGCTTCTCGGATCAACAACTCTCGAATAGAACAGGTAAGTATGCAAAGACGCCGGCCCCGGAACAGAAAACCATCGTGCACGTAGAACTTGGTGAACGTGCCTTTACCGTGGTTCTTTGATGCTTTCAAACTCGGCAAACTCCAAACTCGGCATCGTTGGCGTAGGCTTCTTTGATGCTTTTGAACCCCAACACTTTGGCGTCCATGGTGGTGATCAAGGCGCGTGTTCGTGACAATGCATCGGCGACGATATTTTCTTTGCCCTTCTTATACTTGATCACATAAGGGAGAGACTCGATGAACTCCAGCAATTTAGCGTGTCTCCTCTTGAGGTTTGTCTGGCCACGCAAATGCTTCAAAGTCTCGTGATCCGTGTGAATCACAAACTCTCGAGCCAAAAGATAATGTTGTCAGGTCTCCATGGCACGAACCAATGCATATAGTTCCTTGTCGTACGTCGGGTAGTTGAGAGTGGCGTCGCTTAGTTTCTCACTGAAATATGCCAGAACCGCTCCGATGCCTACGCCGGACGCGTCACACTCCACTTCAAAGGTTTTGTTGAAGTCGGGTAGGACGAGTAGGGGGGCTTGAGTGAGTTGCCGCTTAAGCTCTTTGAAGGCTCGTTCTTGGTCCTCCTCCCACTTGAACTCCTGGTTCTTATTGATCACCGCGGTAAGTGACGCCGCGATCGTACTAAAGTCTTTCACGAACCGGCGGTAGAAACTGGCGAGGCCGTGAAAGGATCGGACGTGTGAAACACTGGTAGGCGTAGACCACTCCTCGATGGCTCGAATCTTCTCGCCGTCCATCTTTAATCCCTTTTCACTTACAACAAAACCTAGGAAAACTAGTTTACTAGCAGCAAAGATGCACTTTTTCAAGTTAGCGTACAATTGCTCTTCGTGGAGAGTGTTTAAAACATACTCAAGATGCATGACATGATCCGATAGGCATGAACTATATACAAGAATATCATCAAAATAAAACACAATAAATTTGTTGATATAAGCTCTCAACACATGGTTCATCAATCTCATGAAGGTAGAGGGTGCATTAGATAAAGCGAATGGCATTACCAACCATTCGTACAAACCTTGCTTGGTTTTGAATGCGGTCTTCCACTCGTCCCCTTCCTTCATTCTGACTTGGTGGTAACCGCTCTTGAGATCAATCTTCGAGAAAATGTTCAAACTGCTTAACTCATCTAGCATGTCGTCTAGCCTCGGTATAGGGTGCCGATATTTGATCGTGATGTTGTTCACGGCTCAACAATCGACGCACATACGCCAGGTTCCGTCTTTCTTCGGCACGAGTAGGACTGGAACGGCACACTGGCTGAGGCTCTCTCGAACATAGCCTTGGAACATGAGTTCGAACACTTGACGCTCCAACTCCTAGGCTTCCTCCGGGTTGACTCGATACGCGGGTCGGTTTGGTAACTAAGCTCTAAGCACGAGATAGATCTGATGTTCGATTCCCCGGATCGGTGGTAGTCCTTCGGGCAGTTCGTCCGGGAACACATCTGCAAAGCATTGAAGAAAGTCTCGGATAACGTCCGGTAATGCGTCCATTGAACCTTCGAGCCCTTCAACCAACAAATCTTGAAACACCATCAATAAAACTTGGTTGGAGTCCTTAAGGGACTTTCTAATATCACTAGATTGAATTAAAAAGTTCGTTGTAGAGTCTGAATCCTTAGACAGTTTAGATTGCATTTCATGAATTTGTGTGGGGCTCAACGGTTTTAAACAAATACGCTTATTATCATGCACAAAAGAATATTGGTTGGTGTGGCCGTAGTGAGTGGTCCTTTTGTCAAACTGCCAAGGATGCCCCAAAAGGAGGTGGTTAGCTTGCATTGGCACCACATCACACAAGACTTGATCTTTGTAAGGACCTACACTAAACGGAACCGTGACTTGTTTTTTGACATGAATCACGGTTCTGTCATTCAACCATTTGAGTTTATAGGGTCTCGGGTGGTTTGTGGTGTTAAGAGACAATTTCTTGACCATACTAGAACTTACCACATTAGTGCAAGATCCACCATCGATGATCAACCCACAAACCCTCCTACTTACAGTGCAACGCGTATGGAAAATATTGTCTCGCTGGCTCGCGTCGTCGGTCTCCACGCTGGTGTTGAGAATACGTCGGATCATCAAGAGTTCTCTGACGTCCGGTTTGGCTATGGCCTCCTCCAGTTCTGCATCGGCCTGATTGTTCTCTTCGGCCGCATCTCCTTCGGACTCGAGCTCTCCAGACTCGGTGATGATCATGTTACGAGGGTTTGGACACTCCCGTGCATAATGGCCTCATCCTTGACACTTGTAACAAACGATGTCTCGGCTTCAAACGTCATTGGTCGTACGTCGCGGATCTTGACGATCATTGGTGGCCGGCTCCTTAGATTTAAACCTCGAGTCAACATTGGCCATCTTCGGTTTATCTTGCAGCCGAGTGGAGGTTGAAGCAAACTCCGTGAGTTTGAGTTTGGCTCGCAGCAGCGGTCTTCGTTTTGACTTGGGACTCAATTTGCACCGATAGGTGCAACAGCTCTTCGAATCCTTGGTAAGGTTGGCGTTCGACCTTTCGGGCGACCCGATCTTGTAAGCCGTCGAGGAACTGCGCCATGAGGGATTCTTCGGTGTCTTCGACTTGTAGTCGGTTGCTTAGGTGTTCGAACTCCTCATAATACTCCTCAACGGACCGCGAGCCTTGAGTGAGTCTCCTAAACTTCTTTTGGAGCTCTCGGTGATAAAATGGTGGTACATATCGCCTCCTCATCACGGCTTTCATGACCTCCCATGTCGCGATCGGTCGGTCATGGTTGCGGTGTTGCTCGGCCACTAAACAATCCCACCACATGAGGGCGTAGTCGGTGAACTGGCCACGGCGTAAGTGATCTTACGAAGCTCCGGATAGTTGTGACAGGAGTAAAGGTGATCCATTCGGCTCTCCCAGTCGAAGTAGGCCTCCGGGTCAGATTTGTCGGCAAAGGTTGGTGCCGCCATCTTGTGACCAGGTTTGTTGGGCCTCGGTGCGTCCTCGTACTGGTCGTCGCGTCAATGACGTTTCCTCGGACGTGGTTCAAAGTCCTCATCGGACTGATCGCTTCGATCCGGCTCTTGTCGTTGGCGCCGCATGGGCAATGGGTGTTCCCTCGGGGGATTTGCGAGTTCAAGGCATGTCATTCGCTCGGCCAAGCATTCTATACCATTGCGAAGGCCCTTCTTGGGCACTAATACCCGTTACCCGTACTCGACCCGTTACTCGGCTCGTATCCATCCCGAAAAAAGGGTACCCGCAGCTTTAGGGTCGAGTAAAGGGTATTATAATTATATTACCCGTGAGTAAGGGACGAGTAGAGGGTATTAGTTTAGTTTTCAATACCCGTCCCGTTACTCGGCCCTTTACTCGTTTTGCTACCCGACCAGTAGATACCCGTTAATATTTGGTATTATTATTATTATTTATTATTAATTTATAGAGTTAAAGTTAAAACCTAAGTTCAAATTAGCCTAAATGAATTAATAAATTATTTTTATTTTCAAAATTTGTAATTTTATAACTTTTGGAACTATATATTGCATAAATTTATGAATTTTTCCTTTTTCAAATTTCAGAATATAAAATTATTATTGCGATTATTGACTTTTTTTTTATCGGGTACTCGTTTTTCCGGGTAATAATAAAGGGTCGAGTATTTAAAGGGTCAACTACTTTTTACCGGGTACCCGTTTTTCCGGGTACTGGTTATTTAAGGGTCGAGTATGAGTAAATTTTTTCTGTTACCCGTTAGGGTCAGGACGAGTAAAGGGTCTGAGAAAATTCAAGGGTACCCGTCCCGTGCCCAGCACTAGCGAAGGGCCGTCAAGGTGGCGCCAATCTCCGATGGAGGTAAAGGGATCTCCGGTGGATGTTGTTCGTCCATGGTGATTGTATGGACGGTCAATTGGTGACGTGGCTCGTTTCGTACACGATGCGCTGTCCGGTTGTTTTTGAAACCTCATCAAAACAAAGAACGAATATTCGTGAGTATATTACGTTCAGTGGACAGCAAATAGATATTTTCTTAGGCCAAAACAATGATTGATTACAGCGATGCAAAAGTAAACCTATGACTAATCAAAAGCAAAAGCAAAAGTGAAACACGCCAAACTTTTGGGACCACAACACAAATGCGAAAGGAAATCCTAAACTTTTTCGATCTAGCGTCTTCTAAACAAGAACAATGATGAACAAGACTAAGAACACGCTGAACACACGACAACCTAAACAATCTATCAACAACAATACGCATGAACCAATTTAAACCAAACGAAGCAAGCGACACAAACAAAAGCAAACGAGGCTACTAGCAACATGCAAGAGTCAAACTTTAAACAAAAATAGAAACGAGTTCTGGGTTCAGAAAGGTACAACCTTTAGGAACTTTAAGCTCTGATACCAGCTGATGCGAGCGCCGGAAGTCTAGCAGTACGGATAGAAACTATCGTTCTCGGGCAGTTCGGTGTCGATGCGACTTTCCTCGGACAAGATGCGGTGGATAAGCTTTAGGGAACAAACAAACGGTGGAAACGAAGTTTGGCGGAAAACAAACAAGCGGATCGAAAGATCGAACGTTTGTCACGTCGTCGGACATATGGTCGAACGGCTACGGTAGCGGTACGGTACGGACGACGAGTTTGCGAAGCGGCTAGCGAACCAAATGATGGTTCGACTAGAAAGAAATGATAGCGATGGTGGATTGAAGGACGACACGCGAGGGCTGACTCTTCTCGCGATACGGTCGAACTATTCGATGGCGAACCCGGTTCGAGATCGGCTAGGGTTTCTCGATAGAACAGTCCCGGACTTGGTCTATGGAGAGAAGTGAGACATGATACAAAGATTCTCTCTTTGGAAAAGTTTTATTTTCATTCAAGTCTGCTTTTACAAGAACAAGAGAGGGTTTAAATAGTGCTAGGTTTAGAGGAGACTAGGGACACGCGGACTCGCAGTGGTCCACACACGTTGCCCTTGACGTGTTCCCTTTGAAAGAGAACACGTTGCTCATCTAAGTGGTTTAAACATAACCACACACGTCACACTACTTAACGTTACAAAGCGAATGTTCTAGAAAATGTTCAAAACGCAAAGTTTTAAGTAAAAGATAACACGTCTTCGGCCTTGGCGCGGGAACCATGTCATTGGCTTCAAAACGCGGAGTTTTGCGTTAGGACTCGTCGCCTCGTTAAAACCTTCTCCGGGAAACCTCGTGGGACAAATACGGAGTAAGGAAAAAGAGTACGAGTCATGATCCTAACGTCTTGGTCGCCTTCATCCTTGGGTAAGGATGAAGGTCGTGCGAACGGTCTCCACTTGAACTGCTTTGGCCGAGTCGTTGTCTCGAACGAATGCTTGCACGAACAGGTTGATCTTCTGTCTTGTGGCCTTGGAAGAGCTCTTGGATCGCGTCGTAACTCCCAGAGTGATTTCGGGTGTGTTGGCCAGCTGTCGTCGCGCAAGTTGTGCAAGCGTCTAGGTCGCGTTCTGAGCGTCTCAGTCCGAGTCCGGTCCCGTGCTCACATCAGAGACGGTCTTCGCAAATACTTCTAATCATGAGAGACTGTGCATCTGCGTTGACAGTCAAGTAATGAAATTTGATACGAGACACATAATGTGAAATATTTATTTCTCAATTTTCCTTTTATCCGATTTTTTCATATATATGCATAATTTATGTTTATTTAATATTATTGACATTTGTATTTTGTAGTTACTTCCATTGGTTAAAAATTTTAAATATAAATAATAATATATTTTAATTTAAAACAAACCAGAGACATTGTTAGAGATATCATTGGAATGGTAGAAGTATCGTTTAAATGTTGAAAAAATTGCAAAAATAGAAGAGGTGATGAGTGAGATTTCTTTTAAACCTTTTTTCACCATAACTAATACGTTAGTCAGAGATATTGCTTCTAGTGTCACAAGAGAATAACAACTTACTTCTTATCTTGCTTTAGATGGTCCGAATTGGATCTAAAATAGGATTATGCAAGAACGGTAAGGTAGAGTTTGATGTTTTGGTTTCTCTATTTTAAGCATTGATTTGTTTTGCTTTCAGGTTTGGTTTTGGTATATGTTTACTCATTTAAGAGTGTTTTTTTTTTTTCCTTCCAAAGAGTATTTTTATCTCTAATTTTTAAACTCTTAAAATAAACAGATGATCACAAATATTCTTTGCTATATTTTGGATGATAATAATAAACAAACAAACTACTGTAAGATCTAATTAGGATTCCAAAATATTTACTTAACGAATGCTTCAAGTAGAGTAATACCAAATCAATTCAGTTAAAGTTAAAAAAAAAAAAAACACCCAAATAAAATCTCCTAAAACCCTAAAAACAAACATAAAAAAATCATTTTTATTCCTATCAAAATATTATTATTCATTTCCCTATTAAAAATTACATTTTCCGCCACACTTCTTCATCTCCTCCCTCTCTGTCTCTCAACTCGAGAGAGACTCTCTCTCTCTCTCTGTGTATGTGTGTGAGAAGAGAGAGACTCAAAGTTGTTAACTCATTCACACGCTTTTAGCTTTGTAATTTCTATTTTCTCGGAATTCACAAAACAGAAAGTTTCAACCTTTACGAAAATTAGGCCGAAAGAAACAATCTTTGAGTTTTTTTTTTTGGATTCCTTCTTCTTCTCTCTTCCCTTCTTCTCTAATGGATTCCAGAGATAACCCACCACAACCACCACCGTCACACCTTCAACCTGGTATGTTAATGTCTCATCATTACCGTAACCCTAACGCCGCCGCTTCTTCTTCTGCATTGATGGTTCCCACTTCCACATCTCAATCGATCCAACATCATC
Organism: Camelina hispida; assembly: GCA_023657505.1. Lineage (NCBI taxonomy): Eukaryota > Viridiplantae > Streptophyta > Magnoliopsida > Brassicales > Brassicaceae > Camelina > Camelina hispida. The sequence continues at coordinate 37,782,195 of CP094637.1, forward strand.
AACATCGTCTACCTTTTGGTCATCCTCAACAATCTCAAACGTTTCAACAACAACAAATGGATCAGAAGACGCTTGAATCTCTTGGATTTGGCGATGGGTCGTCGCCTTCTTCTCAACCGATGAGATTTGGGATCGAGGATCAGAATCAGAATCATCAACCACAAGCCAAGAAGAAGCGAGGTAGGCCTAGGAAGTACACTCCCGATGGTAGCATTGCGTTGGGTTTAGCTCCCACGTCTCCTCTTCTCTCCGCCGCTTCTAACTCTTACGGTGGTGAAGGTGGTGTTGGAGATAGTGGAGGCAATGGTACTAACTCTGTTGATCCACCTGCTAAACGAAACAGGGGAAGACCTCCAGGCTCTAGCAAGAAACAGCTGGATGCTTTAGGTATAGAAACAAAACTCTAAAGTTTGAATCTTTTTAACACATTTTTGTTTTGGATTATACATGCAATTTGATTTGATGGGTTTGTTTTTATAGGAGGAACTGCTGGAGTTGGGTTTACACCTCATGTCATTGAAGTTAAGACAGGAGAGGTAAAGTGTTGTTGTTCTGTTTCAGTAATCTCAAAATGTGTTTTTGTTTCATGCTTCAAGATTAGTAAATCTCAAAATGTGACTGTATTATGCTTCAAGATTGTAATATGTCTTGTTTCAGTGAATTTAGATGAGTTTTGGATGTTGTTGTTTTGTGAAATTGGTATGAAATTTACTTAACAATTTTTTTCAGGACATAGCGGCAAAGGTGATGGCTTTTTCGGATCAAGGGCCAAGAACAATATGTATTCTCTCTGCAAGTGGTGCAGTTTGTAGAGTGACGCTTCGTCAAGCTTCTCATTCTGGTGGAATCATTTCTTATGAGGTTTAAAATTATGATCAATTTTTTTTGCTGTCTTTAGTGTTAAGCTTTAGTCTTAGTGTGTCTTTACTCTTTGGTGTTGAGATTTAAATATGTGTTCTTTTTGCAGGGACGATTTGAGATCGTTACTCTCTCAGGCTCGTTCTTGAATTATGAGGTAAATGGTTCAATGAACAGAAGTGGTAGTTTGAGTGTCTCTTTGGCTGGACCTGATGGCCGGATTGTAGGTGGCAGTGTAGTTGGTTCACTGGTAGCCGCAACACAAGTCCAGGTACAGAACGTGAACTCTTGTATTCGAGTTAGGAAGATGGTTTAATAGGTGAAGCGCAAATATAATCACAATCTGTTTAATCATTTGATGTTCGTTTGTTTCGTGATGTGATATATAGGTCGTAGTGGGAAGCTTTGTTGCGGAAGCAAAGAAACCTAAACAAAGTAGCGTTAACAATGCTAGGGGACAGAATCCTGAACCGGCTTCAGCGCCTGCTAACATGTTGAACTTTGGATCAGTCTCTCAAGGACCATCGAGCGAGTCATCAGAAGAGAATGAGAGCGGTTCTCCAGCAATGCACCGTGACAGTAATAATGGGATTTATGGAGCTCAACAACAGCAACAACCTCTTCATCCTCATCAGATGCAAATGTACCAACATCTTTGGTCTAATCATGGTCAATGAAATGAATTTGCTGTGGAAACCTATCTCGGTTTTGGTTTTGGTTATGGTTAGGGTGGAATTGATCTTTCTTTCCGTAGTCTGATCTCTTCTCTGCTGCTTCATGTCGTAGCTTTTTCTTTTTAGGGGTTATTAGATAAAAAATATAGAGAGATCTTGAAATTAGTCTTTCTCAGGGTTTTTTGTTTTTGTTTTTGCGACTTTAGTTTCTCAGTCATTATAATTATCTTTTTACTTTTATATTTTTTTGCTATGATATTGATTAGAAAAGAAATAAAAACCTTCTATTTAAAATTCATTTATCACCCACAGTGAATATTATATGTTTTTTTTACATCTTTCTTGTTAATATTTATAATTCAATTAGTACTTCGTAGTAAGTTTCGAAGTGCGTCAGACAGAGCTGAGCCGTTAAACCATGCGATTATTAAAAAAAAAAAAGGTACTTTAGAGCACCTCAGATGTGGAATAGGAACTTACAACTTGATCATCGTCATCATCATGTCTGATGCAGTCGATTCTGTTCGAACTCTGGTCTGGTGTTGATTCACAACATGTTTTAGACCAATGAGCCGAAAGTAACGACTGCAGCCAGTTTGCAGAGAGTAGTTTATAGTAAAATGTCGGCATGACATGTCTTTTGTCTCATTTCTTAGCTACGTTCATATCTTCTTCTTTCTTTTTTTTTTTTTAATTTCTGTGATGCGAAGTATTTTGCCATGGGTTATTATTCCCTCCGTTTCATATTAAGTATCATTTTAGGATTTCTCACACATATTAAAAAAATCATTAAATTTTCAATTTTACTCCTTATTAATATATTATACAATTTTTTCTATTAGTTAATACATTAAATTTTTAGGGATAAAATTGGAAAATTTATCAAACATTTACGTTGGAAATACAAAGTGACACTTATTCTGAAACAAAATTTTCAGGCTAAAATGACACTTAAGAGGAGAAAAGATCTTGAGTTTCAGGTTAGTGATAGAATGTACCTCAAGATGGCTATGTTGCGGGGTCCAAACAGGTCATTGACAGAGACTAAGTTGAGTCCGAGGTACATGGGTCCGTTCAGAGTGGTTGAGCGGGTGGGACTAGTGGCATACCGGTTGGAGTTGCCTGAGGTTATGCGTGCATTCCACAAGGTATTTCATGTGTCGATGCTGAGGAAGTGTCTTCACGAGGGTGATCAGTTATTGGCTAAGATTCCTGGGGATTTTCAGCCTAACATGACTTTAGAGGCGAGGCCATTGAGGGTGCTCGAGAGGAGAGTCAAGGAACTTCGGAAGAAGAAGATTCCTTTGATGAGAGTCCTGTCGGACTGTGACGGAGTAGAGGAGCAGACTTGGGAGCCCGAGGCGAGGATGAAGGCAAGGTTTAAGAAGTGGTTTGAGAAGCAGACCGCGACTTGAGCTTGTCTAGCCGGGTCCAAGTTGTAGTGCGTGGCTGGAGCGAGTACAGAGTATTCCAGCCCATCTCTCTTGGTATTTGGTCGCTTAGGGGTGGTTGGTTGTGCGACTAAGTATCAAGATGAGGTGGTGCTCGGGATGCAGGTTGATGGCTCCGGCTGTTGTATTTTTTGTCTTATTTTTCTATTGTAATTTCGTTGAGGTTGTAACGATTATGACATTTTTGAGATTAATAAGATGAGTATTTTTCTTTATGTTTGACTATTGTTGTCATGGGAAAAAAAGAAATAGCTCGGCTTTCTATTTTTGGAAGTTTCCATAAATAGAAAGTTTCCACAAAAGGAAGGTTTCCAGAATTAGAAAGTTTCTAAAAAGGGAAGTTTTGTGGAAATGTTGAGGTAGATCTAGCCGGGAGATACTCGTTGGCATCAGTATTTGTTTTGCTCAAGGCCGTGTGGGCCCAACTCATGTGATACCGATAGCTCGATGGACTTTGTGGCCAGAGAGTGGGAGTGGTATGTTGCTTCGGATGACGATCCGAGAGCGCGCTTGAGGGTGACGACCCAAGAGCGGGATATGTGAGACTCCCTGGATACCGTAGCTGTGAGCCTAGGCTCGGCAGTGAGCCGGTATGTCTCGAAGGTTGCGACCCGAGAGCGGGGGGAGTGTGTGTGAGTGACTTCCTGGATGCCGTAGCTTAATGAAGTGGCCTGATAGCGAGCCGGCATGATTCGTTGGTTGCGACCACGAACGGGGGAAGCACTGAGTTGTGAGCAAATAGGGTTATGATGTGAGTATATTGGCTAGAGGGAGACCTCGGGGGTCAGTCGGAGGTGTGCGGGCTGTTGCGACAGTGGCACGAGAAACCTTGGCTGACGGTGTTTAGTCCGGTCTAGGGATGTGCGGGCCGTGTTGATGGTGGCACGGGGGATCCTTGGAGTTTGGACGGTACTGCGGGATTCGGGGACGAATCCATATTGGTGGGGGAGAATTGTAACATCCGAGAACCAATTTTTGTGGTTTTGATGTGGGCATCGATCGATACCCTTAGGGCATTGATCGACGCTAGTTGTAGCCGGTTTGGCCGGTTCGATTTTAATTGTCCGGTTCGCGTGGTTGGTTTAGGGAATCCCTAAATCGTGTGTAAAAGGGGAAAAACGACCCAAGGTCGTGTTATTTGTCTGTACTCGCCGCTTTTGAGAGAAAAAGAAAGGAGAGAGTGTTCTTAAGCTTTTGGGAAAAGATTGGGAGATCACTTGCTGTTCTTGAGAGTTTTGGAGCTGGGAAAGAGTTAGAAGCTTGCTAGGAGTGAGGATTTCGTTCCTACTGCTCAGAATCTTCTTGGAAAGAGGTGAGTGCTTGACCATGGTTGATCTAAGCATGAGATCTCTTTTGTTTGGGTGTTTTCTTGGTTGTTTGTGTGTTTCTGTTGCTTGGGTTCGTCGTTTTCGTGATTCCCAGTGGTTTCTGAGGAGATTGGGTGAGTTTGAGACGGTTTCGAGGTGATTTGGAAGGAGAGATCGACGTTCGTGTTCGCGCAGATCGTGTCTGCAGAAGAGGCATCGATCGACACTAGGAAGCATCGGTCGACACCATTTTGAGGGGCATCGGTCGACACTGTTTAGCATTGGTCGACACTATTGTTTGTAGCATCGATCGACACCGTGAGGCATCGGTCGACACTGGTCTCAGCCGAGACTTGTTTTTCCTGGTTTGATGTATTGTTGTGTGTTGTTTGTTTTGCTTAAACATGAGGGTCTCATATGCTTGTGTGTATAACCTAGTAGATGGGAGGACGGCCTCACTAAGTATTTATGATAATACTTACGCATCTCAATTGTTGTTTGTGGTGTGCAGGTAAAGGAAAAGTGTGATCGTGGAATCAAAGGCGATGAGGAGGAGGATGTTCTAGAGACTTGATTGATTGTGGTCTAGCTATTGTTAGGTTGCTAGTATTGAGTTGATAGAGCACTGTAGGATGTTGGCACCTTGCTATTTCATTGTTGATTATCGGATTATTATTGTTGGTATTCTTTTGGTTTAATGGAAATTATTTTATTTGGTTATCCGCGGTTATTGATTGTTGTCAGGATGTTAGTGGGTATGGGACCAATAGCAAATTAAGGTATTAAAAAAAAAAAAAAACGGGAAAGATTGTTTCACGGTCTCCTTTAATATTTGAAAGATGAAGAAATTTAGAAAGCGAAATAGGTGTAAACTGAATTTGTATTAGACCAAATACTTGTAGAAAATTGAAAGAAAATAAAACGGATCATTTATATCATTATACAGTATAACCTCTATAAATTAATACTCTTTTAATTAATACTCGCTATAAATTAATAAATTTTTCCGGTCCCGAGTTGGACCGGATAAAAAATAACACATTTCGATAAAATAATAAGATAATATAATTTTAAAAAATCCTATGTAAAAATATGGTCTTATCGATATCATAAATTAATAATCAAATAAACTAAAATATATAGCCGGGGTAAAAAATGACACATTTCGATAAAATAATAAAATAATATTTTTTTAGAAATCTTATGTAAAAATATGGTCTCATCGATATCATAAATTAATAATCAAATAAACTTATATATATATATATATATATAAGAAAATCTAGTGAGATATGACTCTATTGTTATTTGCCTATATCTAAAAAATCTAGTGAAATATAACTCTATTGTTGTTTTCATATTCTTGAATTTGCATTCTTGTTGGAGCTCATATCTAATCTTATTCATTGTTATCTTCTCAAATCGCATCCAAAAATTATGGAGAGTCCTAGATGCGATAATTGCTTCTTTAGTAATTGGTTTTAAAAGTATCGCAATATCTTTTTCGACTTCATCATTACCAAGAAGGATAGTAGTAACAATTTCTTTTAAACTCTAAACTTCTAACATTTATTATTTTTACCTAGATAATATAGTAAACAATTGACATTCATCCTATTACGATAGCCAAGATTATAAATTCAAAAGAAAAAAAAGGTGAATGATAAGAAAAATATTTTGTAATAGAAAATTTTCAAAATTATGAAAATGAGAAAATTAATAATTATTCATTTATCGATAAATTAAAACCTCTATAAATTAATAAAATTTCATGGTCCTTTTAATTTATAGAGGTTTTACTCTAATTAGTCATGCCCGTTCCATCAACAAGTAATTATTAAGTTTGAGTAAAAACATAATTTTTTTTTCAGCAACATAATTTCTTTTATTAAATTTTGACAGAAAGAAAACTGAGAAAACTAAATCTAAAACAATGAATTTTAAATCTTAACATCGGACTGAACCTATATTATGTATAAAAAAAAACTTCAGGCAAAGTACACACCATTCTGTAAAATATAACTCAGGTAATTCACACCACTATCAAAAACTCATTTCCAAATTAAGTCATAAAATTTTCAAAACAGAATACACCTTCTTTGTTTTCATATAAACTAGGAGATATCCTGTGCTTTAAGCACGAGTTAACATTTAAAAAAAAATTCTATTATAATAATACAAATTATTGTTATATATTTTTTAAAAAGTTATTTTGTGTGAGATAATATATATTTTAATTATTCTGTAAATCTATTAGTCTTTTTGAATACTAATTATTTTAGAATTTTCTAATATTTGCATATTGTTTGTTGTATTTGCATCATTATTTTGTGAAATATGAAGTAGTAGTTTAAATATTATCATTTTGAACAAATAAAAATTATTAATTTATCATCTATATAAATTTAGTTTTACCAACCCGCCAATGTGGAAATTAAAACACACATTTTTTTAGATTGAGTAATATATTTTTGTTTTAAAAAATTTAAATCACAACATATGCAGAAAAAATTCTGCATTTTACTAATCATAAGTATTATATAAAAATTCCAAACAATTTGTAAATAATAAAAAATAAAGATAATAGGAGAATCATAATTTGAAATCTTAACAAAAGTTTCAAATTTTAGTTATTAAAAATAATTATATTGTGTACTTGGATAGAAAGTTTTAGTTTTTGAAATTCTGATTGGTTTATATTTTTCAAAAATATATTTAGTAATTTTTGTCCATAATTTATTAGAGAGAGAAAATATATTTTTTTATTTTTAGAGTTTTTTATATTTGATCTATTAGCGTTTTTATTTTTGTATTTATTATTTTTATTTAATTAATTAACTACGATTAATTAATTTTTTCTAATGGCAATTAAATGTAATTTTTTTACATATTTTAAGGTTAGTTTCATATTTGTACTTTTCAATTAATACAGTAAGATATATATGTCTACTTCTGAAAATCAAAAGCATCCAATTTTTTTAGCCATCAAATTGAACAATTTATTTTACTACATGACATAATATTCACTATTAATCTGAAAATAAAATAAAAAGAGAAGGTATTTTAAAATACCTTATTTATCTAGGTATATAATAATTGAGAGAAGCTTGAATTTGGTGATGGATGGAGATGGCGCAAGTACTCGAACAGCTGACTCTAGAGCATTGACACATGCTCATATACCACCAAACTGTTAGAATAGTCGCGCAAAGCTGAGCAACCAAAAATATTTTATATTGCAATTTGTTCTTCCTCTTTTTACCTTTTTATCTCCTTTTTATTAAAACGAAAGTACACAACTTCAAATTGGTAGACCATATAATTTTTTTTTTTTTTTTTTTTTTTTTTTTTTTTTAACAAACCTTCTTTTCATTCATATTGTCAAACAACCGTGGCATCGGATATAACGGGGGATACAGCGTGCCGCCAAACGAGTAACACCTAGAAAAAGACCAAAAGATACATCCACAATTGAATACACATATTTGAGGACATTAGTTCTGAAACCTATGAAACCATGTAATTAGTAACGAGTCTTCTTGAGTCCGAGCCTGTCTAGCATTTTGGATCCTGGAGAACGGTTCTAGTCGACTACGAATGATTACTTTGATCTCTTGTATCAAGTTCACCGGCGGTCTCGAGGTTGAAGTATGCAATCGTGAGTTACGCTCCTTCCAAAGAAGATAAATTGAGGCTTGAAATGTCAGCCTGAGAATTGCTGCCACATTTCTATTCCTGCAAGGCCGTTTGAGCTACACCAAAGCATCCAAAAATAGGTTGGGAGGAGTAACTGCAGCCCTTGAGTAGAAATACTGCCAAACTTGTTCCGCATACACACAATCAAAAAACAGATGTTGTCGTGACTCCTCATGATTTCCGCACAGTAGACAGTGTGGAGGAACTGCTAGCCCCCAACCTATAAGTCTATCCCTTGTGTTTAACCTGTTGAGTGCTGCTAACCAAGCCACAAAAGCGTGCTTGGGAATCTTCTCCTTAAACCACACCGTGTAACATCCGCGAACTAGATTTAGTGATTTTTGGAAGGAGTGTCGATCGACACCCTAGTGGCATCGATCGACACCACTAATTTCTGGGTTCGACCGGTTTGTTTTAATTTGCGATTTTTCATTTGGGATGGTTTGGTTAGTGGTTTAACCGGGTATTTAAAGGGGAAATCGACAAAATAAGGGTTTAGTCTTTTACCTCTGTCGCCGCTTGTGTTTCTGAGAGAAAAAGAAGAAAAGTGTGTTCTTGAGATTCCTAAGAGAGATTTGGTGAGATTGCTGGCTATTCTTGGGTTTTATGTTGCTGGGAACGAAGGAGAAGCTTCCTAAGGAGTTGCTCTACCGTTTTTCAATCTTTTCCTTCTGTTTTTGAGGTGAGTGCTTGACCATGGTTGATCTAAGCATGAGATCTCTTGTAATTGGGTGATTTGTTTGTTGTTATTGTTGTTTGCTTGCTTGGGTGTGTTGTTCTTGAGTTTCCTACAGGTTTGCATGTCATCTGGGCGAGTTTGGGGACGAAATTGGAGTGATTGGTTTCGGAATTTCGTTTTTCGCGACGCTCTGTTCGTGGTTGCAGAAGGAGCATCGATCGGCACCTTGTGGCATCGGTCGGCACCTTCTTGTGAGGCATCGATCGGCTCCATATTGTGGCATCGATCGGCACCAGGTCAAGGAGCATCGATCGGCACCGATGTAGCATCGGTCGACACTAGCTTATATCCGTTACTTGTTTCCCTGGTTTGATGTATTGTTTTGTGTTTGCTTGTTGCTTAATTATGAGGGTCTCATATGCTTGTGTGTATAACCCAGTAGATGGGAGTACGGCCTCACTAAGTATTTATGATAATACTTACGCATCTCAATTGTTGTTTGTGATGTGCAGGTAAAGGCAAAGTGTGATCGTGGAATCAAGGCGATGATGAAGGGATGTTCAGTATGTGCGGATGTGCAGCCGGGGGCCGAGGTAGTGGATGCTCAGTATGTGCGGATGATGGAGCAGCTGCGGCATGTGGGAGCTGGGTATTTCTCAGGAAGTACCGATCCGAGTGTAGTAGATGAGTGGAGAGAGCGGATGGAGGATATTTTCCTTTCGCTTAGGTGTCCCGACCGGTACAGGGTGGATCTGGCAGTGTTTTACTTGTCAGGAGATGCACGTGGGTGGTGGAGGTCGGTGACAACACGGAGGGTGCAGCGGGGTATGTCTTGGGGAGATTTTGTGAGGGAGTTTAACTCCAAGTATTTTCCTCAGGAGGCTCTTGATCGTATGGAGGCACGGTTCTTGGGGTTGACTCAGGGGGACCGTACAGTGCGGGAGCTGGATGCAGAGTTCAGTCGGCTTGTGGGGTATGCAGGCAGGGAATGAGAGCCAGAGTCGGCTCAGGTGCGGAGGTTTCTGTTGGCTCTGCGGGATGATTTGAGGACTCGGTGCAGAGTCAGGAGCTATGCTACGAGAGCGAAGTTGGTTGAGGTTGCAGCTGGGATAGAGGATGACTTGAGGTCACAGGTGGTTGTGGTCAGTTCTTTGGTGCAGCCACAGCAGTCTCAGCCGCTTTCTGTTCCTAGCAAGGGCGGCAAGCCTGCGCAAGGGCAGAAACGAAAGTTTGATGTTATGCAGAGATCGAGGCACGGGGGTGCGAGATGCTTTGGGTGTGGTAGCAGGGACCACAAGGTGACTAGCTGTCCACAGAGAGGTGAGCAGCGGGCAGTGACAGAGCAGCGGGCGGTGACGGAGCCGCGGATAAATACCCGGGTGTGATACTATTGCAGAGAGACGGGGCACATCAAGCCTCATTGTCCCAAGTTGCAGCAGAGGGCAGTAGCAGTGTTGCAGGCTGGAGCTCAGCTAGGGATGCAGCAGGCTGTGCAGCACGGTGTGCAGCCGGTGGGTTGGATCGAGCCGACGTCACAGGTGTATTCGACCCAGGAGCCCGGTGGCACTAGTGCAGGAGCGATCACAGGTATAACTTCTGAGATTCGAACTTGGTCAATTTAATAGTTCAGATTATATTTGTTTTTGCTTGTGGTCAAGTGTTAGGTTCTCAACACATTAGGTTTGTTTAGGGACCTTGTTGGTGGGCGGGTTTAAGTCCCATGTTATGTTTGATTCTGGAGCTTCTCATAGCTTCATTACTCCGGAGTGTGCCGAGAGTGCGAGGATCAGAGGGGATTATGGAGAGCGTTCAGGAGTTGTCAGAGTTGCGGGAGGCAAGTTCCTGAGGGTTATTGGACGAGCTGGAGGAGTTGATATTCAGATCGCAGGAGAGTCGTGGCCAGCGGATTTGTTTATCAGTCCAGTGGAGTTGTATGACGTTATTCTTGGTATGGATTGGTTGCATCGGTATAAGGTGCATTTGGATTGCTATCGGGGTAGAGTGGAGTTTGAGTGTCCAGGAGGGAAGTTGGTTTTTTAGGGCATTAGACCGACTTCGGGGAGTCTCGTGATCTCAGCCATTCAGGCAGGGAAGATGATCGAGAAGGGCCGTGAGGCTTATCTGGTTACTATATCTATGCCAGAGTCAGTGGGGAAGTCTACGATTAGCGGTATTCCGGTTGTGGAGGACTTTGAGGATGTGTTCCAGTCATTGCAGGGATTACCACCATCTCGGTCGGATCCTTTTATTATTGAGCTGGAACCGGGGACGATGCCGTTATCCAAGGCTCCTTACAGGATGGCTCCAGCAGAGATGGCAGAGCTGAAGAAGCAGCTGGAGGATTTGTTGGGCAAGGGTTTTATCCATCCTAGTTATTCACCGTGGGGAGCTCCGGTGTTGTTTGTTAAGAAGAAGGATGGGAGTTTTCGGTTGTGTATTGACTATCGGGGTTTGAACCGAGTTACTGTGAAGAACAAGTACCCTCTCCCGAGGATTGATGAGTTGTTGGATCAGTTGAGGGGTGCTACTTGGTTCTCCAAGATTGACTTGGCATCAGGATATCATCAGATTCCTATACATGAGGCAGATGTGAGGAAGACAACCTTCAGGACGAGATATGGGCACTACGAGTTTGTGGTGATGCCGTTTGGGTTGACAAATGCGACAGCTGCGTTTATGAGATTGATGAACAGCGTGTTCCAGGAGTTTCTGGACGTGTCAGTCATCATTTTCATCGACGACATCCTGGTATATTCTAAGAGTCCTGAGGAGCATGCAGTACATTTGAGAGCAGTGTTGGAGAAGCTGCGGGAGCAGAAGTTGTTTGCTAAGCTGAGTAAGTGCAGTTTCTGGCAGCGTGAGATGGGGTTCTTGGGTCATATTGTTTCAGCTGAGGGAGTTTCAGTAGATCTAGAGAAGATTCAGTCCATCAGGGAGTGGCCGAGGCCGCAGAGAGCCACTGAGATTCAGAGTTTCCTAGGGTTAGCAGGTTACTACAGGAGGTTTGTTCGGGGTTTTGCGAGTATGGCTCAGCCGATGACTAAGCTTACAGGGAAGGATGTCCCATTTCTGTGGTCACCAGAGTGTGAGGCAAGTTTTGCAAGTCTCAAGCAGATGTTGACTACCACGCCGGTGTTAGCACTGCCTGAGCAGGACGAGCCTTATGTTGTGTATACAGACGCTTCTAGAGTGGGGTTGGGTTGTGTACTTATGCAGCAGGGGAAGGTTATAGCCTATGCTTCGCGGCAGTTGCGGAAGCATGAAGCTAATTATCCTACTCAAGATTTGGAGATGGCAGCAGTGATCTTTGCTCTTAAGATTAGGAGATCCTATCTGTATGGTGGGAAGGTACAGGTATTTTCAGATCACAAGAGTCTGAAGTACATTTTTACTCAGCCTGAGCTGAATTTGAGGCAGAGGCGTTGGATGGAGTTAGTAGCGGATTATGATTTGGACATAGCTTACCATCCTGGTAAAGCTAACCTGGTTACAGATGCCTTGAGTCGGAAGCGGGTGGCTTCGGCTCAGGAGCAGGATATGGAGGCGTTGGTGGGTGAGATTAGTGCATTGAGTTTGTGTGCTATCTCACAGGAACCTTTGGGTTTGGAGACAGCTGATAGAGCGGATTTGTTGAGCAGAGTGAGGTTAGCTCAGGAGAGCGATGAGGGGTTGGTGAATGCCTCAATGGCTACAGGTGCAGAGTATCAGGTTTCTGCTAATGGTACTATCCTTGTGCATGGTCGGATCTGTGTGCCCAAGGGCGAGGATTTGAGGCAGGAGATACTGAGAGAGGCTCATTCGAGCAAGTTCTCTATTCATCCAGGGGCGACCAAGATGTACCGTGACCTCAAGCGGTATTATCACTGGGTCGGGATGAAGAAGGATGTAGCCGACTGGGTGGCGAAGTGTGATACTTGCCAGCTGGTGAAGGCAGAGCATCAGGTTCCTGGTGGTTTATTACAGAGCTTGCCTATTCCAGAGTGGAAATGGGATTTGATCACGATGGACTTCGTGGTGGGTTTGCCTGTGTCGAGGACGTTTGATGCTATTTGGGTCATTGTGGACCGTTTGACTAAGTCTGCGTATTTCTTGGCCATCAAGAAAACTGATGGAGCAGCGGTTTTGGCAAAGAAGTACGTGAGGGAGATAGTCAGATTGCACGGTGTGCCTGCTAGTATTGTGTCTGATAGAGATTCCAAGTTCACTTCGGTGTTATGGAGGGCGTTTCAGGCAGAGATGGGCACGAAGGTGCATATGAGTACAGCCTATCATCCTCAGACGGACGGTCAGTCGGAGAGGACGATCCAGATTTTAGAGGATTTACTGAGGATGTGCGTGTTGGACTGGGGTGGTCATTGGGTAGATCATTTGAGCTTGGTGGAGTTTGCTTACAACAACAGCTACCAGGCTAGCATTGGGATGGCTCCTTATGAGGCCTTGTATGGGAGGCCGTGTCGTATACCATTATGTTGGACTCAGGTGGGGGAGAGGAGCATATTTGGTGCAGATTTTGTTCAGGAGACCTCGGAGAAGATTAGGGTTTTGAGGCTGAACATGAAGGAGGCTCAGGATCGACAGAAGAGCTATGCTGATAAGAGGAGAAAGGATCTTGAGTTTCAGGTTGGTGATAGAGTGTACCTCAAGATGGCTATGTTGCGGGGTCCAAACAGGTCATTGACGGAGACTAAGTTGAGTCCGAGGTACATGGGTCCGTTCAGAGTGGTTGAGCGGGTGGGACCAGTGGCATACCGTTTGGAGTTACCTGAGGTTATGCGTGCGTTCCACAAGGTATTTCATGTGTCGATGCTGAGGAAGTGTCTTCACGAGGGTGATCAGTTGTTGGCTAAGATCCCTGAGGATCTTCAGCCTAACATGACTTTAGAGGCGAGACCATTGAGGGTGCTCGAGAGGAGAGTCAAGGAACTTCGGAAGAAGAAGATTCCTTTGATGAGAGTCTTGTGGGACTGTGATGGAGTAGAGGAGCAGACTTGGGAGCCCGAGGCGAGGATGAAGGCAAGGTTTAAGAAGTGGTTTGAGAAGCAGACCGCGACTTGAGCTTGTCTAGCCGGGTCCGAATTGTAGTCCGTGGCTGGAGCGGGTACGGAGTATTCCAGCCCATCTCTCTTGGTATTTGGTCGCTTAGGGGTGGTTGGTTGTGCGACTAAGTATCAAGATTAGGTGGTGCTCGGGATGCGGGATGATGGCTCCGATTGTTGTATTTCTGCTTTTTCTGATGTAATTTCGTTGAGATTGTAACGATTATGACATTTTTGAGATTAATAAGATGAGTATTTTTCTTTATGTTTGACTGTTGTTGTCATGGGAAAAAAAGAAATAGCTCGGGTTTCTATTTTTGGAAAGTTTCCATAAATAGAAAGTTTCCACAAAAGGAAGGTTTCCAGAATCAGATAGTTTCTAAAAAAGGAAAGTTTTGTGGAAATGTTGAGGTAGATCTAGCCGGGAGATACTCGTTGGCATCAGTATTTGTTTTGCTCAAGGCCGTGCGGGCCCAACTCATTTGATACCGATAGCTCGATGGACTTTGTGGCCAGAGAGTGGGAGTGGTATGTTGCTTCGGATGACGATCCGAGAGCGCGCTTGAGGCTGACGACCCAAGAGCGGGATATGTGAGGCTCCCTGGATACCGTAGCTGTGAGCCGAGGCTCGGCAGTGAGCCAGTATGTCTCGAGGGTTGCGACCTGAGAGCGGGGGGAGTGTGTGTGAGTGACTTCTTGGATGTCGTAGCTTAAGGCGGTTGGCCTGATAGCGAGCCGGCATGATTCGTTGGTTGCGACCACGGACGGGGGAAGCACGGAGTTGTGAGCAAATAGTGTTTATGATGCGAGTATATTGGCTAGAGGGAGACCTCGAGGGTTAGTCGGAGGTGTGCGGGCTGTTGCGACAGTGGCACGGGAAACCTTGGCTGACGGTGTTTAGTCCGGTCTGGAGACGTGCGGGTCGTGCTGACGGTGTCATGAAGGTCCTTGGCAGATGGACGGTATTGCGGGATTCGGGGACGAATTCATATTGGTGGGGGAGAATTGTAACATCCGCGAACCAGATTTAGTGATTTTTGGAAGGAGTGTCGATCGACACCCTAGTGGCATCGATCGACACCACTAATTTCGGGGTTCGACCGGTTTGTTTTAATTCGCGATTTTTCGTTTGGGATGGTTTGGTTAGTGGTTTGACCGGGTATTTAAAGGGGAAATCGACAAAATAAGGGTTTAGTCTTTTTCCTCTGTCGCCGCTTGTGTTTCTGAGATAGGAGAAAAGTGTGTTCTTGAGATTCCTAAGAGAGATTTGGTGAGATTGCTGGCTATTCTTGGGTTTTCTGTTGCTGGGAACGAAGGAGAAGCTTCCTAAGGAGTTGCTCTACCGTTTTTCAATCTTTTCCTTCTGTTTTTGAGGTGAGTGCTTGACCATGGTTGATCTAAGCATGAGATCTCTTGTAATTGGGTGATTTGTTTGTTGTTATTGTTGTTTGCTTGCTTGGGTGTGTTGTTCTTGAGTTTCCTACAGGTTTGCATGTCATCTGGGCGAGTTTGGGGACGAAAATGGAGTGATTGGTTTCGGAATTTCATTTTTCGCGACGCTCTGTTCGTGGTTGCAGAAGGAGCATCGATCGGCACCTTGTGGCATCGGTCGGCACCTTCTTGTGAGGCATCGATCGGCTCCATATTGTGGCATCGATCGGCACCACGTTAAGGAGCATCGATCGGCACCGATGTAGCATCGGTCGACACTAGCTTATATCCGTTATTTGTTTCCCTGGTTTGATGTATTGTTGTGTGTTTGCTTGTTGCGTAATTATGAGGGTCTCATATGCTTGTGTGTATAACCCAGTAGATGGGAGGACGGCCTCACTAAGTATTTATGATAATACTTACGCATCTCAATTGTTGTTTGTGATGTGCTGGTAAAGGCAAAGTGTGATCGTGGAATCAAGGCGATGATGAAGGGATGTTCTAGAGGCTTGATTGATTGTGGTCTAGCTATTGTTAGGTTGCTAGTATTGAGTTGATAGAGCATTGTATGATGTTAGCTTTTGGTTATTTCTTTATTTGGATTATGGTATATTGGATATTGGTTTTGTTTGTTGGAATTCTTTTGGTTTAAGGCAATTGGTTTTTATTTGGTTATTCGCGGTTATTGACTATTGTCAGGATGTTAGTGGGTATGGGACCACTAGTAAAATAAGGTATTTAAAAAAAAAACGGGAAGGGTTGTTTCACACCGCTTCGTACCAATCCTTCGTATCCAGGGTGGGTTGAGATGATCCCACGTGGTAGCAGTAGAGAAGGTATCTGAAGGTTCCGCTTCACCAATCTTTCAAAGGAAACAATCATCCTCCCCATCGTGCCTTGTATCTACCACTGATGGCAAAGGAAGACATTGTTTCACCAATTGAATTATCGGGTTCCTGCTTCTACTCTGAGAGATCCACCACTGACCCTCTCTCAGAGCCTCAGCGACCACTGCGTTCTTGGGAAGACCTGTTGCAGCCGGTCCCCTTCCTTGAGTTATTTCCAATAAACTTCCCATACCCGTCCAATTGTCACTCCAGAAATTGCAAGTGATCCCAGTACCCAACTTACAGACAATAAAGGGTCTGGCCAGAGGTCTCAGCTTTCCTATGGATTTCCATATCCAGCTCCCAGAGTTTCTGAACTCCATCTCCCAGAAACTTTTTTGTACCTATCAGATTTATCCTTACCCAAGAAACCCATAGTGATATATCCCCCTGCAGAGAAGAGCAACCAAATGAGCTTGAGACTCAGAACTCTATTCCACGGTAAGATTCTTTTCAAACCCAATCCTCCACTCTTCTTACTGGTGCAAACCGTTTTCCAGCTAACCTTAGCTCTTCGAGCTGAGCTTGGGACTCCTCTCCATAAGAAAGCATTACACATTTGCTTTATCTCCTCAATACAATTCTTAGGAAGCAGAAATATGGATGCCCAGAAGGTTATAGTTGAATAGATTACCGATTGTATGAGTTGTAGGCGGCCTGCAAAGGATTGGTGTCTTACTGTCCAAGCTGAGAATATGGACCGAATTCTATCCAGGAGGGGTTGATAATCCTGCTTCCTCATCTTTCTGGAGGTTAAAGGGACCCCTAGATATCTCACCGGCAATGATCCTTGAGTTATACCCTGTCTGTTCACCATTCCATGGACATTCTAAAAATCTCCTCTGTCGAGGAATAGATGCGTTTTATCTCTGTTTATCCCCAGACCTGATTGTTCTTTAAACTCCTCCAGAATTTCCAGAATGCCCTGAAGTGAACGCTCCTCTCCATCAAACAATACGAGGATATCATCAGCAAAACTCAAATGAGTGATGATTGGGGCTGTGCATAGTGGATGAGGCCCGAACCGATTGTCTAAGAGCCCCTTGTCAAGATTCTTGGATAGGATATCCATGGCAATTACGAAGAGGAGAGAAGAGATTGGATCCCCCTGTCCTAGCCCCTTCCTTCCTTGGAAGTATCCTACCAACTCTCTATTCACCGCTATGCTAAAAGAAGGAGTCGTAAAACAAGTCTTTAGCCAAGTGATGAACTGAGTTGGCAGATTCAAAGCATGAAGGGCATTGATAAGGAACCGCCAATCCAAGTTGTCATATGCCTTAGCTAGGTCCACCTGAAGGCAACCCCGAGTAATCTCTCCCGGAACATGGAAGTTTGTGACTAGTTCACTGGCCAATAACACATTCTCACACAGTTGTCTCCCTTAAATGAATCCCACTTGGTTCCCCTGAACTGTATCGGCCACAAACAACTTGAGTTTATGTTTTAGTAATCTCGAGATGATCATGTATACTGTGGTGCAACAAGAAACCGGTCTGAACTGAGTTAACTTATCTGCTCCTGTGATTTTTGGGATGAGAGTGATAGCAGTCACATTCACCCACCTTGGAAGAACTCCGGATATGAAGAAATCCTGAACTACTCCCACTAGGTCCTTTCCCACCACATCCCAAGCCTCCCACATAAATTCAGCAGGGAAACCATCAGGACCTGGTGCTTTGCTCTTCGGCATCGTTATAATCACTCTTCTTATTTCCTCTTTCGAAGGCACCTTAAGCAGCTGATCAGCAAGGGATTGATCACACCTAAAGGTTGACAGATCCGCTATCTCTTCCACTGTCATTGGCACCACATCCGTATTTTCTGTGCCCAGGAGGTTCTTATAATAAGACACGAGCATGTTCTTGACTTGATCCTTATTATGAATGATCTCATCATTCTGTCCCCTTAAGTGCTTTATAGCGTTCTTCCCTTGATTGGCCACAACTTCCTTGTGAAAGAAGGTGGTATTTGCATCACCATCTCTATACCATCTAATTCTGGATTTTTGCCTGTAGAACGACTCCTGGGCATTAGCAAAGAATCTCTAAGATTTTCGAGCTAAGAACTCCTGCTTGAATAGCAAATCCGAGGGCGTCCTCATTAGTGAATCCTGAACCCTCTCCAACTCTTCTAGCGCTTGCTTAGTTCTTTGTTGAATATTACTGAACCCCTCCTTATTCAACTTCCTACACGCCGCCCTTACCACCCTCATCCTCTGACCCAAAGTAAATATCTTACAACCGACTGCAACTTCCTGGGTCCAGGCTTCCTCAATAACAGATTTAAATCTTGGATGGGTTGACAGGAAAGAATAGTACATGAATCTCTTCCTGTTATGATCGACCTGAGAGGTAGTATGAAGCACGCTAACCGAGTGGTCAGAATCTCCAGGCGATTCAAAAACCGTAACTGATTCAGGGAACTCAACCCCCCAATGGTCATTGATTAGTACCCTATCCAATTTACGCAGAACCGGATCCTCTTGTCTTCCATTCGACCAAGTAAAGAACGCTCCACGACTATTCATATCCGATAAAGCATTAGCATCCAAACAGTCATGAAATTCATTCATTCCTGAGAGAGGAAGCATATGAGGCAGGACAAAATAGTGTTCCCTTGCTGACAGAATCTGATTGAAGTCTCCCATAATCACCATAGGTACATTCCTTGCTGGAGAGTTCTGAACAATATCAGTGATCTCCCCTCCCCCACAACTCCCTCCTTTCAATCTGAGTACTGAGCGCATATACAAACGTAACTGAGAAACTTTCCCCGGTCCTAGGATCATGAACTCCACAAACCATTAACTGAGTGGACTTAAAGAAACAAATGACTGATACTACTGGATCCCAGACCATCCAAATTCTTCCATTCTCTACTTTCTCATAATTGGATTCTCCTCTCCAACCCGGGAAGGAAGCCTGAAAAACCTTCTCCGCATTCACTTCCGCTACATGGGTCTCCAAAACACTACCTACTACTGGCTTATTCTTCGAAATTCATTCTCTCAAAAACCTTTGTCTCGAATGGCTGTTTAATCCCCGAATATTCCAACAAAAAACTACCATTCCTTCGGCCAAAAAATTCCGTAGAGCTACGCTCTATCAACGAGTCTCAGGGTTAGCCGAGTGGCTAACTCGACTATCCTGAACCATTGAGGTAACAGATGGAGACTCCTTCTCCGAACCACCTTCCTGTTTCATATCAGTCTCCCCTAAGGAGGGGGAATACCTCCGTGTAGTTTTCTTGACGAACACTGCCTTCGACTCCAGCTTGGCCAGTTTTCTGGCACTTCTCATTCCCAGCATTGGATTTCGAAGTATAGGCTTAGCAGGCTGCTCCCTTCCTTTGTCAACCAAGGGATCACCTCTCATCTCTTTTGTTTTCCCTTTTCCTTTAGGCCCTACCAGAATCCATTCGTTCTCCTTTGGAATGTCTGTAAGTTCCTTTTTTCCTGGCTGAGTTTCCTTCCGCTTCCTTTCCTTACTCTCTTGAATCCATTGTTTTACCACACCCTGAGTCTCAACTGACATTCCATAATCCCTTGTGTGTCTTACAATTCCTTCCTTCTCCACTGGAGGGGAACTTCTACTCCTCCCCTTTGTTCGCTTTTTCTTGAAACTCGTCTTGTCTTCCACTAAAGTTGTTGACACTGAATCCAGTCCCTTGGTACCATTCCCAGAACTAGACTCCCCAACTCTATCTGCGAATCTTTCCCTCCAAGAGAAATGTCGGTCTTGGCAAGAGCTATGCCTCCGGGGATAAACCCCGCACCCTTACCATCCACAAACTTCTTCTTCATAAAAGGTTTCGGACATCTGTTCAAAAGGTGTCCAAATCTTCCACAATTGCAACATCTCAGAGGAAGTCTCGGGTAAGACACTCGCACCTTCACCGTGTTTAACTCCGCGTCACGTACTACAATGACTGTTGGAGGGGGTTTATCTAGAGAAATCTCCACTTTAACCTTCGTGTGCCCAAAATTATATGGATCGAGCCTCAATTTCTCAGTGTGCAAAGGCTCCCCTATTGCACTAGCTATCACACTAATCCCATCAAACAAATACATCTGAGGAGGCACATTTTCAAGCACTGCCCACGTCGGAGCAGATTCCAAATCCTTCATCTCCAAGGATGCATTCGGCGACCAAGGAAACACTGAGAACGCACAATTGCCTGCTTGCCAATATCCTACTTGTAATACCCACTCTCGAGTTGACACACAGGGTATGAGTATGAGACAAGAAGTCTCATCTACTTTGCGAATAACAATATTCTCGTATTTCCCCCATACTGGGTTCAAATCCGAGAATATCTTCGCTGGAGGAGGGATGAGACCATGAAATTTTGCCACAATATGGCCCTTCCATTGATCTGCTGCTGAGAGTAATACTGAGGCTGGAGCTTGCACCACCGGCGTTCCATCTTCAAGGTATTCCGGGGTAGAGATTTTTCTAAGATTTCGTAGCGACACTTTGAATCGCTCTGCTTGAGTTGGTGTTGCGATAAACGGCTTGGCCACCAGAGGCGTGACCTGACCGGATACCAACTGAGTAGACACTGAAGTCGGAGGAGCCAACATCGAGGAAGAAAGAAGATCTGGGTTTCCTTTGGGTACCAGATCTGTAGAAACTAGATCCTGAGACTCCGGGGAGAGTTGATCCGAGGGCTTAGGTGGTACATCCACCCCAGCGATTCGTGTCTTCATAAGCCAGAAAGAGAAAAGGAGGGAGAAAGAGGAGATTTCTCAGCGACACGGCGTGAGGCCGGTCACCGGCGGGAGATGTCTAGATTTATGTATCTTTTTGTGCAAAACACAGTTTCAGATTTTGTTTGTTTCAGACCATATAATATTAATATAGGTTATAACTGAGATTAATTATTTGATAGGTTATATGAATTAATTATTTAATAGGTTATATAGATTTAGGATTAGGATCCTATTAAAAAGATATTCCAAAGAATAAAATAAAATCTTCAAAGAATATTTAACTAACTATATATAGGCAACAAAATCTCAAAAATTAATAGAAACTAATCACTCTTCTGCAGATTACAAGTGATTTCCGATTATAATAAAAATAAAATCTTACCTAACTTTATCAAAAAAATTTGACTGAGTACTGGTTAAAATTTGAATATTTAAATTCATTTCATATATTTCTTTTGTTGAATTGTATAGTTTTATATACTATGATAAACTTTTTAAATAATTTAATATGGAATCTTTAAAAATAGTTTAATTTGATATTTTTAAGAATATCATATATATATGATAGATCAAAAAGTTAAAAATATAAACACTCTAATTTGATTTGTTATAGTACGGATCAATAATATGTCACTACAATATGAAAAGTTTCAAAATATATGACTTTTTGCTATAGCACGGGTTAAAATTTCAAAAATATGATTTCTTGGATTAAATTTAAGTTTGGAATAATGTTGTTTGGTAGGTTTTATCGGTCAAGATAATTTGACAAACATACATTACATATTTGGTCCTAAAATTAATATGCGCTATACTATAGGTTAAGTCATAGTAGACAAATCAAATAAAATTAACAAACATCAAAACTTAATATACCGCGGATCAAAATCTAGATATACTAGAATATATCTTACAAAGTAGATGTTATTTTCATAAGTCATATTCAGTATATGATTTCATGACACAGTGTTCTATCTAAAATACAATATATAATATAGGTTAAGTCATAGAATTAACAATCAAAATACAATATATAATTTTAAACACTAGACAAATCTAATAAAATTAACAAACAAAAATTAATTTTTTTATCACACAACATAATCTGCTTTATACCGCGGATCAAAATCTAGATATACTAGAATATATCTTACAAAGTAGATGTTATTTTCATAAGTCATATTCAGTATATGATTTCATGATATAGTGATCTATTTAAAAACAACTTTTAAAACAAATAAAATAATCATATATACGATGTTTTAAATAAAAATTACCAAATAAACAAAAGGAAGGAATTTCAACCCGTGTTCTAGCACGGATCATATTCTAGTACAATATTATAGTACAATATTATAGTACATGCACTATTCTTTAGCTTTTATCCATAAGAAACTTAATTAGCATGTATGATGTATGATAATAGTATCTAAAGTGCGAAGTTTTTATCTTGTGAAGGTACTGATAAATAAGAATAAAATCCACTGCTCAGCCAAAAGATTACTAACGATTAAAAACAAATCTATACGACTATGCATCATTTACTAACGATTAAAACTTTTTTAAAGTTTTCAGTTTCTAAATATGCATCATTTACATTTTGATATTTGATAGACTATAATAATATGATAATTGATATTCTTATTCATAAATTTGAATATTTATGTCATGAGTATAAGTAAATTTGTCTATAATTTTGTAATTCATTATCAATAATATTATTTAATTATGTCAAATTCAATTCCAATACCATAAAATTTACAACATCTAAAATTTTAATCTTATTTTGCAAAAATTGTCTCAATTCACAATTTTTTAAAAAATTAAACAATTAAAAATATACCTATAAATTAATAATTATTAATTTACACTATAAAATAATAATTATTAATTATAGATAAATTAATATCACTATAAATTAATAAATTGTCTTGGTCCCAACATTATTAATTTATAAAGGTTTTACTGTAGTATTTTTGTAGAGTCTTTTGAGAATTAAGTCTGTTTTGGAAACTATTAGAATTGAAGACATTAATTGTTTAAATCTATATCTAAACAAATTTAGTTAATTTTCTCTACTATCCTTGTAACCAAACACAATTAAAATATTTTAAATATTCATATATATTTATATATAAATGTTCTAAAATTAATATAGATATTTAGAAGATTTATGGGGGGTTTTCAAAATATCCCTTTTTCTATCTCACTTTTCAAAAATACCTTTTGATGGTGTCCATTTTCAAAAATACCCTTTTAAAAATATTAAATGTCAAAATTATAAATCATAAACCTCTAATACTAAACCATATCCCTTAAAAACTATACCATAAATGTAAATTGGGAACCCAAACCTAAGAAAACAAATTCTAAAAATTAATTTAATATAGGATAATTGTGTAAAAGAGGACTAAAATGAAAATGTTCAAAAAAAGAGGGCATTTTTGAAAAGGGGTATGCCAAAAAAGGCATTTCTAACAAATTCTCAAGATTTATTCCAGATTAAATTTTTTTTATTCTCCTATCATCTTTGTTTGAATTTAATTTTGAATTATGGTGAATCAATATATAATACATAAATATGAAAAATATATATTTTCTACATATATTGTGATTTGATTTTTTTTTAAACAAACATATTACTTAATTAATATAAGAAGTGTGTGTTCAACATACATATATAGTAAATTTTAAAATTTTAAGAC
Source organism: Camelina hispida (assembly GCA_023657505.1). Classification (NCBI taxonomy): domain Eukaryota; kingdom Viridiplantae; phylum Streptophyta; class Magnoliopsida; order Brassicales; family Brassicaceae; genus Camelina; species Camelina hispida. The sequence continues at coordinate 37,805,630 of CP094637.1, forward strand.
GTTTAGAAAATATAAATGATATATCTAAACTTAATAAAACATTTAAAATTATGAATATTTAAAAATCTTAAAAACACAGACAAGTTCTATTACATGACGAGTTATATTGCATGACAAGTTATATATATGATGAGATGATTTTTAATCAATAATGAAAAAATATATATATTATTAATTAGATACTTCAAAACGGTTAAAATTTTTATTTTCATATTTTTAACAACACTATTGTATGTGAAATTTTGAAACAACTCATCCCGTTTTTTTTATTTTATTTTTAACATGACATTTAACCATTGGTATCATAATCACTAATAGCCTAAAACCAATCAAAAACAGTAGATAACATAAAAATATCAATAACCCAATAAAATAACTCCAGTAATAAATAACCAAAACAGCAGAAACCTATCTAGGGGAGAAATTAATCTTTTTTTCTTTTGAGATAGTCTGATCTTTTCTTTATTGCTTACACAATCTTAAGAAGAGACTAGCTTCATCTCGTTTTTTGTAGCATTTTCTTTTTAGGGGTTATTAGAAAAAAATACAGAGAGATCTTGAAATTAGTCTTCTTTCAGGATTTTTTTTTTTTTGGTTTTTTTGTTTTTTTTTTCGCGACTTTAGTTTCTCAGTCAGTATGGACCTGATTGGTGAAGACTTTTAAGACTTTAAAATCATTTAAAAGTCTTAAAAGCATTTTATTTGCCAATCAAACTTTTAATGACTTTTTTATTTTTTAAAGTTTCTACAGCCACTTTAATTTTTTTCTTCTTTATTTTTCTTCTATTTTTAAAGCTTCAAAATGAAGCTGCAAAACTTTTAAAGCCAACAAGTTTAAAAACTTTTTTTTTTCTTTCTCCATCATAATTAAAAACTCTATATAATTTTATATATATATTTATACAAACCTTTTTTTATAGATTAATTATCAGTATTTTTTCTCTTTCTTTTGATATCCACTTCTCTTTACAAATTTATTATTTTTATCATCTCCTTTGTATTTTTTTATAATTGTGTTTTTAATAAAATTAAAGTCACAGTTTTAAAAGTTTTTTTTTAACAATCAGATTTTAACAGTTAAAGTATCTACAGTTAAAGTCTCTACAGCCAAATTTTATACAGTCAAATTTTTATAGTCAAAGTCTCTACAGCCACAAATAACAGTCGTTACCAATCGGGGCCTATAATTATCTTTTTACTTTTTATATTTTTTTGCTATGATATTGAACTACTGATTAGAAAGAAATAAAAAAACCAAAATTTTCTATTTTCTGAACTGAATTATACATAATACTAGATTAGGACCCGCGGTACACCGCGGGGCAAAATTATTTATAATTAAAATATTAAAATTATAAATTATATTTGTTGGTTAAATATGTTTTAATTATATAATAATTGTTAAATAAACCATATAATACCGCAATATATTTTTTTATATAATATTTATTTAAATTTAATTAGATATGTCTATTCTCTGATATTGATAGTGTTAACAAAATAATGAAATGATGTTTTATCCGTGTAACACCGAATTACTGATATTTTTTAATTAATTTAAATATCGATAAAACTCGTCCCGCTATATAACCCCGTCCCGAGATATTTTAACTCACACTATATCATCTAAACTTTTAATATTTATTGTGTATCTACGGTATAATATTTATCATATTTAACTTTTTAAAAGTTTTAAATATTTTTCATATTTAACCTTTTAAAAATCTTTAAAATAAGGAATAAAAGTTTTAAAATCTTTAAAGTTTTAAATAAACCAAATAAAAGTTTTTAAAGTTTGAATGTCTGATAAATCAAGAGTCTACTCAGTTGTATTCAGAATCATTTTGGCAATTGAGAATATCATTAATGTCGTAGTTATTGCAATGTAATTTTCTAGAAATTTTGTCTACAAATTCATTTTCCGGAAATTTTGTCTAGATTATTAGCAAAAGAGTATATTTTCGCGGATCCTATGAAATTTTGGACATCATTTTGTCTACAACCTAAATAAATTGAGGCTCTTAAATTTTAAATTATCAAGAAGCCCATAAAATACTAAGAGGTTCATATAAAATTGCTAGAGATCGATATAATTAATTGCATTAGTAGCATTAATTGCTAAAACTTTTCTTATTAGTATTTTTGAGCAAAAACTGCTGCAAAAATATTACTATAGATTAACTTGACCTTCTATTTAAAATTCATTTATCATCCACAGTGAATATTATTTGTTTTTGCATCTTTCTTGTTAATGTTTATAATTCAATTTTAGACAGAGCTGAGCCGTTGGATGTGATGATGACCTGTGAAGGTTTTTCTGCCGTTGAAAAGTTATAAGAATTAATAATAACTTTGCGATTAAAAAATTAGAAAAAGGTACTTTAGAGTACCTCTGATGTTGAAACCATACTCATTCGTCATCATCATCAATCATCATCATCACATCGTGAAATGCAGTCGATTCTATTCGAACTCTGGTCTGGTGTTGACTCACAACATGTTTGGACCAACGAGCCGAAAGTAACGACTGCAGCCACTTTGCAGCCAGCATCATTTTATACTCGTATTTTGACATGACATGTCTTTTGTCTCATTTCTTAGCTGCTGCCTACGTTCATATCTTCTTCTATTTTTTTTTTCAGTTTTTATGATGGGTAATTTTGCCATCGGTTATTTATTAGGGAGTTGATTATTTTTTTTTTTGGGCTCAGCATCAATTTTCCATTTCCAAAAAGCGATTACACATTTGATTAAATAGTTTTTTTTTTTGGGTGTGTTTTCTCTATTTGGTGGTGTTTAAATCCCATCATTTTAAAAAAGGAAAAGTATGTGGTAATTAATTATTATTTATTTGCCAACTAACTTAAAAAAATTTACTGTTAAAATGTTTGGAAAAACATCAATATATAAAGCTTTAATGGAACTAACCAAAAATCAATTTATGTTGGACATGGGCTGTGCCCAATATGCCACTCGGCCCAACAAGACAAGATAATTGCGATTTCGGTCCGACAAAATTGGATGCAAGTCATTAATAATCTGTAAAGGGCAATCTCGGGAATTCACGACGGAAACTCTAGAAAACTCTCGGTCAACAGTCCACTATATAAAGAAACAGTACTCATTGGAGAATATCCATCAAACTCGCGTACAATACCCCGAAAGCAATACTTTGCGTCTAAAAACTGTTATTGTTTTCTGTATAATTCCTTTTAGCTTCTGAGCTCGTCATTACTAGCTTGTTAGTTCTCCTGTGAACTGACGAGCTCAATCTTAACTCGTTTTAGTGATGACCTCACATTTTCATCGTTAATAAATAATCAACTTTACTCTTCCTCTAAAAATCCTTATTTATTTAGTGTTGTACAATCCCTAGTACACAGAAAAAGAAACTAAAAATCCTTATTTATTTAGTGTTGTACAATCCCTAGTACACAGAAAAAGAAAGGTATTTAAGAATACCTCATTTGCATCCCCTAATAGAAATTAGTGAGACGACATTGACTTTGGTTTTCGACAGACGCAACTACTCGGACGCTTGTAATTGCCAAGGCAATATCACAACCTTGCACCACTAGCCCACGAGTAGTCACAGTATTTGCGGATCCACGTAAAATATATAACAGGTTATATCTTTTGGCCATATATAAGGTAAAAAAGAAATGCTTTAGCCAAAATACATCATTCTGTAAAAATATAACTCACGCAAATTCACACATGACACAACTATCAAAACTCATTTCCAAATTAAGTAAACGGATCATAACACACACACTCACATTCTCATCAGTCACAAACTTTTCAAAACAATACCTTCTTCTTTTTCATATAAATAAAATAAATATAAATATGTCTACTTCTGAAAATCAAAAGCATTCATCAATTTTTCTAGCTTGCTCACTTTATCTCTTTTTCTTAGCCATCAAATTGACTTACAAATTGAACAATTTATTTAATTACATGACAAAATATACACTAGTAATCTGGAAAAAAAAAGAGAAGGTATTTTAAAATACCTTATTTATCTAGGTATATAATAATAGAGAGGAGCTTGTATTTGGTGATGGAGATGGCGCAACTACTATATAGAGCATTGACACATGCTCATATACCACCAAACTGTTAGAATAGTCGCTTAAAGTGTTGTTATAAGCTTGAAGTAGCTTGGAGATCAAGCTCTAGTATATTTAGGAGGATCTAAATATATATCAAAATGTTAGTTTTAGTTTCTTTAGGAGTTATCTAAGTTAGTTTTCCTTAAAGTGTTTTGGAAATATAATTCATATATAAGGAGGTGCTAAGGTGTAGCACAACTTATGAGATTTGAGAGATTAAGGTTTTGAGTAATTTTCCTTAATAATAAGAAGAGTTCTTTCTTTTGATCTTTGAGTTCTACTTTGTGAGATTCTAGATTTGGTATCAGAGCAAGGTTTTTGCTTGTTCACCATCGTTGGAGACAATAACCCTTAAGAAGGAGATGAGTGACGACGAGAAAGACGAGACGATCAAGACCAAGGATGTCGGACCTTCCTTTGTTAAGTGCCCTATGCTAAACTCTGCAAATTACACACTTTGGGCTATGAGAATGAGGATAGCTCTCAAGGTTAACAAGGTATGGGAAACAATAGATCCGGGAAACAAAGATGAAGAGAAAAACGATATGGCAATTGCTCTGTTGTTTTAATCGATACCAGAATCTTTGATATTACAAGTTGTGAGCATGATACTTCGAAAGGTGTTTGGGATGCAATACAGGCGAGACATGTTGGTGCTGAAAGAGTAAAGGAAGCTAGATTACAAACACTTATGACTGAGTTTGATAAACTTAAGATGAAGGATGGAGATACGATTGATGCTTTTTCTGGTAAACTTTCTGAGATTTCTTCAAAATCTGCTGCCCTTGGAGAAACGGGTTGATGAATCAAAGCTAGTGAAGAAATTTCTTAAGACCCTGCCGCGAAAGAAGTTCATACACATTGTTGCCTCTCTCGAACAAGTTCTCGACCTAAATAAAACAACTTTTGAGGATATCGTTGGAAGATTAAAGGCATACGAAGAAAGAATCAATGAAGAAGAGGAAGAACAACAAGAAGATAATGGCAAGCTCATGTATGCAAACATGAATCCTCGACAAGAGTTCTTTGGGAATAACAGAGGAAGAGGAGGACGATCTTATTGGCGAGGAAGAGGTCGTGGTCGCTTCAGTTACAACCAGAACGGATCATACAAACAGGAACGAGATAAAGAGAGAGAAGCAACGATAACATGTTATCGATGTGACAAACAGGGCCATTATGCCTCGAATTGTCCTGACAGGTTACTCAAGCTTCAAGAAGTTGTTGACAAAGAAGAAGAAGAAGATACACACGAAGCTGACAAATTGATGATGCATGAGGTGGTATATCTAAATGAGCAAAAGGTGAAACCTAAAGGGTTTGAAGTAAGTCTAGACACCAAGAATGTGTGGTATCTTGATAATGGTGCGAGCAACCATATGAATGGAAATCGAATGTTCTTTGTGGATCTTGATGAAAGTGTAACAGGATTGGTGAAATTCGGAGATAACTCTCGTACAAACATTAAAGGCAAGGGTTCTATTCTGTTCGTGTTCAAGAATGGTGTGAAAAAGATCTTACACAATGTGTATTATATACTAGAGTTAAAAAGCAACATAATAAGCCTTGGTCAAGCCACTGAAGCAGGGTGTGAAGTCAGAATGAAAAATGACTTATTGATGCTGTATGATCATCTTGGACAACCGATGGTCAAGACGACAAGATCTAGAAACCGTTTGTACAAGGTTATTTTGGAGGTCGATGAGCCTAAGTGTTTGTTGCAGCTGACAAACGAGACAGAATCATCAAAGTGGCATGCTCTCTTGGGTCATGTCAACTTGGAGACCATGAAGATGATGATTAACCATGAACTAGTAAGAGGCATACCAAAAATCACGGTGGATAAGGAGATTTGTGTGTCATGTCTCGCTGGGAAACAAACAAGGAAAACTTTTCCTCAAGCAACTACCTACCGAGCCACTCAATGTCTTGAACTTATTCATGGTGATCTTTGCGGTCCGATCACTCCAGCCACTCCTGCTAACAAGAGGTATGTTTTTTTCATCATCGATGACTACTCAAGATACATGTGGACGATCCTACTAAAAGAGAAGAGTGAAGCTTTTGAGAAATTCAAAAGTTTTAAGGCACTTATTGAACAAGAAACAAGAACTGTGATAAAGACGTTTCGAACGGACAGGGGTGGAGAGTTTGTTTCTCAAGAGTTTCAAACCTATTGTGATAAGCATGGAATCAAGAGACATCTAACAGCACCTTACTCTCCTCAACAAAACGGAGTTGTTGAGAGACGTAACAGAACTCTCTTAGAAATGACCAGAAGCATCTTGAAACACATGGATGTACCAAACTACATGTGGGGAGAAGCAGTACGACACGCTACCTACCTAATCAATAGGATATCGACAAGATCATTGCCCAAGTCCACACGTTATGAGATGCTTAAAGAAAAGAAACCAAACCTGGAACATTTGAGAGTGTTTGGTTGTGTCGGATATACAAGAACAGAGGCTGTTGGGAGAAAAAAACTTGATGACAGGTCAAGAGCGTTGGTACATCTGGGAACAGAACCTGGCTCCAAGGCATATCGCTTATATGATCCTTCAAGCAAAAGAATAATAGTGAGCCGAGATGTAGTCTTTGATGAAAGAAGAAGTTGGGGATGGAACAAGGATCAGAGAGAGACAGATAAAGAATCTGGAATTTTTGTTATTCATTTGGGAGAGTTCGGTAATAAAGGAATCAGAGAAATCGGAGAAACAGAGGAAACTGATCCTCACACTCGAGATATGAGTGAGTATGTGGTGAATGCTCAAGATATGAGCGAGAATGTGGTGATTGATGACGAAAATGAGTTGGACGAAGAGAACTCTGATACAGAAAATCAAGAAGATGAAGAAAACAGTGGTGCTGAAACAGAGCAGGAACCGCAACCCCAACTAAGGAGATCCACACGAGCTAGTGTAAAACCAGCTTATTTGAATGATTATGTTCACATTGCATAATACGAAGGTGAACGTCTCCTATTGACGATGAATGAGGAACCTTGGAACTTCGATGAAGCTAGAGAGCTCAAGGTGTGGATGGAAGCGTGTGAAGATGAGCTTTGTTCTATCAAGAAAAATAAGACTTGGAACTTGGTGGAACTTCCTGTTAAGCCTATCTGACTCAAATGGGTCTTCAAAATAAAGCGCAACTCCGATGGAAGCGTCAACAAGTACAAGGCGCGCTTGGTGGCAAAGGGATACGTTCAAAGACACGGCATTGACTATGATGAAGTTTCGCTCCGGTTGCGCATCTTGAGACGATCCGCTTGATTATTGCTCTAGCAGCTTCGAAGGGTTGGGAAATACATCATCTGGATGTAAAAATCGCATTTCTTCATGGAGAATTGAAAGAAGAAGTTTATGTCACCCAACCAGAAGGTTTTGTAAGCTTGGGTAGTGAAGACAAGGTTTACAAGTTAAACAAAGCTCTTTACAGGTTGAAACAGGCACCAAGAGCTTGGAACAATAAGCTTCACAAAATCTTAACAGATTTAAAGTTCCATAGATGTCTAAAGGAACCATCGCTGTATCAAAAGGAAGAAGCAGATCATTCTCTCGTCGTGGCTGTTTATGTAGACGATCTACTTATCACCGGTTCATCTCTGAAACTGATACTTGAGTTCAAAAAGGAGATGGCAGCAACATTTGAGATGAGCGACTTGGGTAAGTTGACCTTCTATCTTGGGATTGAAGTACATCAGTTTGAAGGAGGTATTGTTCTAAAGCAAGAGAGATATGCAAAGAAGATATTACTGGAAACCGGAATGCAAGACTGTAATCTTTGCCATGTCCCGATGGAACAAAACCTGCAACTGTCGAAGTCTCCTAATGAAAAAAATGTTGATGCTCAAAACTACAGAAGAACCATTGGTTGTTTGCGTTATCTGCTTCACACACGACCTGATTTGTCCTACAGTGTTGGAGTCTTGAGTAGATATATGCATGAACCGAAAGAATCACATGGAGTAGCACTAAAACAAGTCTTGAGGTATTTGAGAGGAACATCTTCGTATGGTCTTGTCTTTACACGTTCGAATGAAGCAAGACTAGTGGGATACAGTGACAGCTCACACAATGTCGATGAGGACGATGGTAAGAGTACAACAGGCCATATCTTCTATTTTGATGATTGTCCAATCACCTGGTGTACACAAAAACAAGAAACCGTCGCTTTGTCATCTTGTGAGGCTGAGTTCATGGCAGCCACAGAAGCAGCAAAACAAGCTATTTGGCTCCAAGAATTGTTTGCAGAGATAACGGGAAAGGAGAGTGAAAAAGTCACTATTCGGATTGATAACAAGTCAGCAATCGAGTTAACCAAAAATCCGATGTTCCATGGTCGAAGCAAGCATATACACAAGAGATATCACTTTATACGAGAGTGTGTTGGGAATGAACAAGTGGAGGTTGAGTTTATTCCAGGAGATGAACAAAAGGCTGATATATTGACTAAAGCACTTGGGAGAATCAAGTTCAAGGAAATGAGAAGTTTTATTGGAGTTCAAGATGTGAGTGAGTATGACTTCAAGCTTAAGGGGGAAAATGTTGTTATAAGCTTGAAGTAGCTTGGAGATCAAGCTCTAGTATATTTAGGAGGATCTAAATATATATCAAAATGTTAGTTTTACTTTCTTTAGGAGTTATCTAAAGTTAATTTTCCTTAAAGTGTTTTGGAAATATAATTCATATATAAGGAGGTGCTAAGGTGTAGCACAACTTATGAGATTTGAGAGATTAAGGTTTTGAGTAATTTTCCTTAATAATAAGAAGAGTTCTTTCTTTTGATCTTTGAGTTCTACTTTGTGAGATTCTAGATAAAGAAAAACAACTAAAAAACTTTTATATGGCAATTTGTTCCTCTTTTTATTTTTGCACTTTCTTCTTCAACCTTCAACGTACGTATGAACCAATATTATATAGTATATGCACTATTGTTCAGCATTTATCCATAAGTAACTTAATTAGCATAATTAGCATGTATGATGTATGACAATAGTATCTAAAGTGGGAAGTTTTTTCTTGTGATAACTGATAAATAAGAATAAAATCCACTGCTGAGCCAAAGATTACTAATGATCAAAAACAAATTTCAAAGTATGAACATATAGACTCATGCAATTCATAATTCCTAAAAGTTTAAACGCATATTATACATAATTTTTAAGAAATTAACGTTATATTATTGAATAAATAATATAGTCATATATATATATATATTTATATACACAAAAAGAAGAGAGGTATTTTAGAATACCTCATTTTATATTTTTTGTTTTTTGTTTATTTATTTATTTATGGAGAAAGGTATTTTAGAATACCTTAATTAGGTGGGAAAGCTGTTTATGATGATCGGATAGACCCGCTCATTTAAGAGAGAGTATTACATAGTTTTTAAAGGTGCAGAGACTATGCTTATACATGGCGCACACTATTCGTCGAACTGTGGATAGAGTTGAGCTAAGCCCACTCTCCCATATATATCTTAGCTGCACCACTAAGCCAGCTCGAATAGTTGCACTCATCTACCGTCTTATTCGTATATAAGCTTTCACTCTCCTCTGTTGTTTGCGTTTAGTGTAAGTTAAAATTGTATTCAAGTAGTCGTTACCGTTTAAAAGCTTTTTTTCTTTTTTTTTTTTTCTTTTCAGAATGCTTTTAAAAATTATAACTTGAAATTTAATCGACCCTTGTTACAACGTACATACCTCTCAGTATTTAGACTAATAAGTAGCTTATGCGGTTTAATCGTCAAAACAATGTCACTAAAGACTCGTTCAATGCAACTTAAATCAATCATCAAACACACGACTTACAAAACTCATTTCTAAATTAGGTAAACAAATCCTAAGCACATACACTCTCTCACTTTGTCACCATACACAAACTTTTAACACACTTAAGAAAACTTATTAAATTAAACAGAAAATATATATCACAAAACCAAATAAAACATTTTGTCGGAGATAAACCATCTCCGACACACTTTTCTTCAATGCCGATTGCAAAACCGATCAATGGAAACACTACTTCTCAATATCCACCACCACATTACAACAAACCGCCTCTAGTCATAATCCTAACCGTGATCCTCCTCGTCGTCTTTTTTATAGGTTTCTTCGCTCTCTATTTTTGCAAATGTTTCTTCCACACTCTCACCGAAGCATGGAATCACCATTACCGCAACGGATTGTCCGAAAATCAAACTCAACAAGACAATAATCCCGGTCCACCACCGGCTAACCCTGGTCTAGAGCCACACGTCATCCAATCCTTCCCTACGTTTCCATTCTCATCCGTCAAAGATCTTAGGGAAGACAAATGCGGTCTCGAATGCGCGATTTGTCTTCTTGAATTCGAAGAAGAACACATCCTCCTCCGGCTCTTGTCAACTTGTTACCATGTTTTTCATCAAGAATGCATTGATCGATGGCTTGAATCTAACAAAACATGTCCTGTCTGTCGCCGGAATTTAGATCCGAACGCACCCGAAAACATCAAAGAGTTGATCATCGAAGTCATACAAGAAAACGGACATGAAAACCGCGATCAAACGCCATCTCCTCCAAACGAGGTTTTGTTGTCGAGACAAAGTAGTAGTAGTAGTAGTAACAACGAAGGAAAGATCGAGACGTTACCGGATAAGTTCTCGAGATCGAAAACGACGGGTCATTCAATTGTTAGGAATAAACCGGAGGAAGAAGATAGGTATACTTTGAGGTTACCGGATCATGTAAAGATTAAGGTTACGAGAAGATATAACAATAATCAAACAGAGAGTTGTATTTCATTTGGTGAGCTTATGAGAAACAAAGGAGGCCGGTTTGGTGAAGTTTCTGGTCAATCACTTGTACCGGAATCAGGAAGTTAAAGAAGATTTACAGTTTTTGTTGTTTTTTTTTGAAAAATTAACTAGTCCATTTTGTTGTTGTTTTTTGTATTTCTTAATTAGATAGGTTTTTTTTGGGGGGTCAAAATATAGGTTTTAAGAGATATTCAAATGATTTTAGAAAAGTTGAATAGTTCATGTCAAACAAATTTTGTCAACGTTAACCTAAATTTATTGTATGTTGTTTAGTAATAATGATAACATCTAATTAAAGACACTTATATTGGGCACAAATTTGGATCCGAAGAACCGAACCGAAACCAAAAAAAGAAAGAAAAATTTGTTTGATACCTTTGTTAAGCTTCATATGTTATCATTGTGTCTAATGGCTCGACAAAAACGGTGCTTTGTCCTCTATGTTTTTGCAGCCGATCGAGGTTAGGATTGTTATTGCGAAACTGTTATTCTGAATATATCACTAATAACGTATTTATTTGATAGTATGTTATCGATCAATATACCCCATAAATAAGAGAATATAAACCAAACCTTGTTTAACAGGGAAAACTGGTATACTTCAACCCAAACAATTTAGAAAATAAATACCTATACAATAAAACAGTGTATTTTTTAATTTGAACCATTAACAAAGTTCAAATAAATTACATGAACTCTTATTAGTAGTGTTAAAATCCGCATTGACTAATTTAAACATTAGTCAACTATAAAAATGCTAATGAGGCATGATGTGGACGCTCACGATGCATGACTTGACGCTGTCGAGGCATGACGTAAAAATTATTGTTACAAAAATACTCTTAACAAAATTAATATTTTTAAACTAAATAATAATATTTGCATAAAAATTTCACAAAATATGAAATATTACAAGTGAATGATTACGGTCTGTAAACTTACTTACAAGTGAATGAGAAAACAAATATAAAATATGAAAACATTACCATCAGGAGAAATTATTACAAGCTAACATGAAGCTATGTAACAACAATCATTGAATAGCTTCTCCAAACTAGATTGAAGGCCATGTCCGGAATGGGTAAGGGAATCCTTATTCTCCCAGGTAAATCTATGAAAAGGTGTGAACTTCTGAATTTGTATGGCAAAAAGGTTGATCATAGCGACCCAAATATGTATTTGTGTAATTTAGATTCTGAAAACAAATGATATAAATATTAGAACAAATTAAAAAAAAATGAAATGATGTCAAAAAAATGAATTTATTGGAAGAGTTAAAATACTTGAATTGATAGTTATTAGCTCTTTTTCAATCACTTTCAAGTTGAAGACAGGATAATGGAACATATCAACAAACATCTTGAAAGCAAGATCAGAGTGTTCATGATCAATTCGTATTGAAAAGACTGAATGGTCAGATTCAGTTTCTGAATATACCTCACCATTATGTCTATGAACATAATCATTGAACTAAAAATAAAAATTAAAAGTCCACCAATGTAATTATGAGTTATAGTTATTTGTAACGACAAAAATTTATTTTAAAATAGTGTATCAACCTCATTCTTTCTAGGATAATTTTTTGATCCTAAAAACAGGACATGCTCCATAAGATGGGCTAAGCCTTGCATATCTCAAGGATCAGCAAAACTACCACAACTAATCGAAATTGCAGCAGCAGGCTGATCAAAATTAGAAGAAACAACAAGTAAAACAGACAAACTATTAGCTAGCTCCAATCTCCTGAATTTGGAATTGTTGTATGGCTGTGGCGGATGAAATATGTCTTCTTCCTCCAAATCATTGGGAAAATAGTATATTTCAATCCAAATAATATTGTCGAGGCACAACGTAAAAATTATAAGTACAAAAATTACTAATAACAAAATTAATATTTTTAAATAAATAATGTTATTTGCATAAAAATTTCACAAAATATTTTAAAAAATTAATCAATGCTTTTTAAAATATATTGCATAATTAATTTCAAAAATATTCTTAATTATGACTCTTATTAGTTATTACATCAATGATTTTTTAAAGAAAAATCAAAAGAATATTTCTTAATTAGTTGATAAATGGTATCAAACTTATCAGAAATTATTGACAAAAGCAGTATGTAAACAATGTTTCTTCACATTGGCTTATTTAAGCTGATCAATTAAAGTTGTTAACAAAAAAAAATCATTGGCTATGTGTTTTGATTAAGAAATGTTTTTGAAATTAATTATGCAATAGGTTGATAAATCATTGATTTCATGTATTAAGAAAAGTTTTTTTGTAATTGTTTTATCCAAATAATATTATTTTGCTTTATCCAAATAATATTATTTTGCCTAAAAAAGTCAATGATGTAATAATTTATAAGAGATGTAATTATAAATATTCATTGAACTTAGTCATGCAATATATTTATAAAAGTATTGATTTCATGATTTAAAAGATAATTTTTTAAAAAGATTTACCCAAATAATATTATTTGGTTAAGAAGATAATAAAATTATGTCAAGGATAATTTTTATAATTATAATATGTCTTATCAACGTTCTAATCATGCACCGTCAACGTCTACATCGTTATTTTTTACAGTTAATGAATGGTTAAATTAGTCAATACTAATTTTGACACCATTTATAAAAGTTAAGATAGTTTATTTGAATAGTACAATACAATACCAATTTTTTCAGATGTATAAAAACCAACTAATGTTTCCGTTGAAATTCACAACAAATGTTTTTTTTGTTAGTAAAATACGACGCCGTCTAGTTACGAGTGTAATTGGTTGACAAACGACGACGTATTCTACTTAGTATTATACGGCGTCGTTTATTGAAAAGACCAAAGATTCATTTTGTTCTTTTTTTTCTTGTTCGTCAAGCTCTGTTTCCAAATTCAAGTTTCTTTACAAATGTAGTGGATTCGATTTTTAGTTGCTCATCTCTCGACGAATGGTTCGTGGATTGATGAAATTCCCAAGAATCTCAACGAAGCTAATGAACATATGCCTTGACTCTCTCTGCAAATTCCGAAACTTGGAGAAAGCTGAATCCTTACTCGTAGACGGGATCAGATTAGGTGTTCTCCCCAATGTTATCACTTACAACACTTTGATCAAAGGGTACTCTCGTTTCGTCGGAATCGATGAAGCTTACGCTGTAACTCGTCGTATGAGAGAAGCTGGGATCGAACCTGACGTTGCTACTTACAATTCGTTGATCTCCGGAGCTGCTAAGCGGTTAATGTTAAATCGTGTACTCCAACTGTTCGACGAAATGCTTCACTCAGGTTTGTCTCCTGATATGTGGAGTTATAACACTTTGATGTCTTGTTACTTCAAATTAGGGAAACATAGTGAAGCGTTTCGGATTCTTAACGAGGATATAGAGTTAGCTGGGTTGGTTCCTGGTGTTGATACTTATAACATTCTTCTTGATGCGCTTTGCAAAAGTGGTCATACGGGTAACGCGATTGAGCTCTTTAAGCATCTGAGGTCTCGGGTTAAACCTGAGCTTATGACTTATAACATTCTCATCAACGGTCTTTGTAAAGCTAGAAGGGTTGGTTCTTTGAATTGGATGTTGAGAGAGCTCAAGAAATCAGGTTACACTCCTAATGCGGTTACGTATACAACAATGCTTAAAATGTATTTTAAGACTAGGAGGATTGAGAAAGGGCTTCAGTTGTTTATGAAAATGAAGAAAGAAGGGTATACCTTTGACGGGTATGCGAACTGTGCGGTTGTTAGTGCTTTGATTAAAACAGGAAGAGCAGAGGAGGCGTACGAGTGTATGGAAGAGCTTGTGAGAAGCGGTACACGGAGTCAAGACATTGTTTCGTACAACACGTTGTTGAATCTGTATTTTAAAGATGGGAATTTAGATGCGGTGGAGGATCTGTTGGAGGAGATTGAGGTTAAAGGATTGAAACTTGATGAATACACGCATACGATTATAGTCAATGGTTTGTTAAAAATAGGTCATACAGGAGGAGCTGAGAAGCATATGGCGTGTATGGGAGAGATGGGGACGCTGCCTAGTGTTGTTACTTGTAATTGTATGATTGATGGGTTGTGCAAAGCGGGTCATGTTGATCGTGCCATGAGGTTGTTTGCGTCGATGGAAGTTAAAGATGAGTTTACTTACACTTCTGTTGTGCATAATCTATGTAAAGATGGGCAGCTCGTATGTGCTTCGAAGCTGCTCTTGTCTTGTTACAATAAAGGAATGAAGATTCCGTCGTCGGCTAGACGAGCAGTGTTGTCCGGTTTAAGGACGACGGTATCTTACCAGGCTGCAAGGAAGACACATTTTAAAATCAAAGCAGCTATTGAATCCAATGCATTAATGTATCCTTAATAGACATTAGAATGTGTATCTTATATAGTAGAAAATTATTGATTCATCCATGACCCTAAATGTTATTGGAATTTAGGTAAAATAGTGTTATCGGTCAATAAACCCTCATGAAATTAGAGAATATTAACCAAACCTTGTTTAACAACACCAATGAGAGTACTAGAGATTTAGTTATATGTTTAAGAGCTCCTAACTATAGCTAAGTTTGATAACTTGTAAGGCAGTGTATAATCTTGGTGTTTAATTTAGTTATTTGATTAGTTTTGGTTCGGAGTCTCTAAAGAGATCAAAGCAACTTCAGGAAAGATGACCAAAGACGCCACTTTTGGAACAACTGGTCCCAAAATGAAGCCATGTTACTCATGTGCTGCTTCTGAACACAGTTAAAAAGCTAATCTTTGAACTTTGAACCTTCTCTAGACGACTTTTTACTATTTGGGTTTCTTTTTGTTTTTTAACAGAAAACAGTAAGAAATTTTCTTTTTGGCAGAGGACTAAAGGTAAGACTGAGTATACTCTCTCGACGTGGACATATCTGACAAAACAACAGTTTCTGCTCTTCGTCCTCTTTGTTGTTATTGTCTCTCTCTTTCTCGGACTTCGTAAATTTGATACACTTTGTTTACTCTTAATCTCTATATACATAAGTACAAAGATCTATTGCATGTTAGAGATGATGCATTCATCAGAAATGTTAAGAGACATGAACACGTGTTTGTTTGTTGATGCAACGAATCAGATTAGAGTAGACACGTTTTCTAGGTTTGGAAAAACATTCACAGGAATCTTCAAGATAAATTCTTGAGAATAGATAGAGACTTTGGAACTTGGTAAGCAAACGGTCTTTGTTTCTTGTCAAAGAAACTTTCAGATTGTGGTTTGAATCGTTTGGTTAACTAATAAATAGAGACTGATTTTTAAGTTTAATAAAAATGAAATAAAAACACACACACTATATACTACTAAGTACTAACCAAAGAATCAAAGCCACTAATCTGATTCTTAAAAGAAACACACTCTTGTCATATTTTCGTATGCTATAAAACAATATTGTTGGTTTTTCGTTTGCTATTGTCAAATTCGTGAAAGTTAATATTCTCGTTATTTAATGGATACTAGAGCAACGGCCATTGTTGAGTGTAAAACGAATAAACAAATTTTAGTAGTTGTGGTCTAATTATTTAGTTGTTAAGTACTTGGTTTTGTATGTTTGATCGATTGTAGAATTTTGCATGGGGTGTTTTGTTTCTGTTACCAAAATTATTTGATAGATCTTGTGTCGGACCTATTGTCTAATTCGTGAAAGTTAACGTTTTTTGTTTTTTGTTTTTGTTTTTGAGAGATCTGACATATTGTATCAGAAAAAAACACAGAAAGTACAGATAGTTTAAAACTAAATCAAATAAATAAAAATGAATAGAGAACTTTTTTTTTGTGTAATCACGGGTTGTGTTTTTTACCTTCTTCATAGGTTCTTCTCTGGTCCTTCTAATGTGCAAACAAAACTGACTGATGAAATGGAGACAGTCCTTTTTTAATTATAAGCATACAATTGCAATTAATAATTTATCACTTTTCCCAATATCATACATATACAAAATATATATCTTATAGATATTATACAGAATTTAAGCCCACAAAAATATATTCAAGAAGAATATATAAATAGGAAATGTGAAATTTTGCTTTCTTCCAGCACTCATTTGTCTCTTTTTGTGTATGTTATTGTCCGGTCCCCACGGTCCAACATTGCTAAATACCGAACCGGTTTTGGTCCCATTTGTTTTTCCTTCTTGAGTCGAATATTTGGAATTTGCTCTCCATTTCTATGATTGAGTTTGGGTGTTACTTCTTCTTTTTTTTTCTTTTATCGAAGACAATACCACATATTTGCATTCTAATTTGCTTCAAAAAAATCAAAGTTTATATACAAACAGTAATTCTCAAAAATATCATATTTGCTAAGATTTGAAGCTCCCATATATAGAGTTTGAAAATGCAAACAATTGCGTTAGCATTTCGGTATAGATTTCTTCTGTATAAGATTCTTTAGGGGGTTGCTACTTGAGAAACTGTAAGAATAGCTAGAGGTTTTTTAGGGTAGTAAAAGGGTAAATCAAGTGAAAAAAGAGAGAATGGTCCAGAGTTTCAAGAAAATAACAAGACCTTAGACTCTCTCTGACCCATCTCACGTGCCACCAGCACTCCATTGCTCTTCCTTCCTTCTCAAATCCTTTTCTGATCTATGAAAATGTATACATGTGCATTTTATATATCTTTATATATACACTATGAATTGGAAAAGAAAAATAAGAATCCATACATATAACATATTCATTTTGGAAGATGATTACAATTTACACAGCTTGTGTCATTTTTATTCTGCGGACTCTTATACATCAGTTGAATTTAGAGTCAAGCATTATCTACTTTATGAATTTCATTTCCGAATTCTTATTAAAAATGAGTGTTTAAATTATAATATAAAATGGATAGATGTCGCAGATTTTAGTAAGTTATCTTTTCTTGTAAATTGAGAAATCATATATTCATATGATCTTTCTATTATAATTTAGGTTTGTAATAAGTTAACTAAAATTTACGAACTGATAATATGTGGAAACATAAAAATGATTTATGTGATTATATATGCATGTTTTTATCAATGGTCAAACTATTACAAAATAATGAAAAGTATGTGATTCAGCAAAGTTGATAATTAACCCTTCCATGATAGTACCGATCACAATCAAATAATGTCTCACATGTACACACTCAGAGCACCATAGCTTCAACATTTGTCATTTTTTTTTCTCATTTAATCATTGCCTTTTATTTTTCCGAAAATGTCGTTTTCGCCCGCAATTTTTTTAAAAACTTAAATGTATATATGTTTTTCAAAAATCAGAAATTAGAGATTTGGAGTGTTGCTATATAAATCAATGATACTTGGTAATTCAATAAGGGAATAAACGACGTCAAGAGCAATGACTCTAGAAGCTTTATCATCAAATGGTCTCTTAAACTTTTTGCTCTCCGAAACTCTTTCACCAACTCCATTCAAGTCTCTCGTTGACCTCGAGCCACTGCCGGGAAATGATGTCATCATATCCAAGAACACAATTATGGATGAGATATCTCATCAAGAACCTCCACCACCGCGACAACCACCGGCCACAAATCGAGGTAAGAAGCGGAGGAGGAGGAAGCCTAGGGTTTGCAAAAACGAAGAAGAAGCTGAGAACCAACGAATGACTCACATTGCCGTCGAAAGAAACAGGAGAAGACAAATGAATCAACATCTCTCTGTCTTACGATCTCTCATGCCTCAACCTTTTGCTCACAAGGTTCAGTTCTTAATTATGGATAATTTCATAATTCTTATTAAGAAGTTTACGAATTTTAAACTAGGGTTTCAATTTTTTTTGAGAATTCAGAAAAGTATTAAGAATTCTCTTTTCTTATGAAAGGTTTAAATCTTTCAAAAGTTTTTTAAATTTAATATTTTTGGGTTCACTTATACGCGCGTTTATTAATTTTCGTGGGTTTATTTTCTTGAAAGGGTGATCAAGCTTCAATAGTAGGTGGAGCCATAGACTTCATCAAAGAACTCGAACACAAATTACTATCTCTTGAAGCTCAAAAGCTTCACAATGCTAAACTAAACCAGTCGGTTACTACTTCAACAAGTCAGGACTCAAACGGCGAACCGGAGAATCCTCATCAACAGTCTCCGCTATCGATATCACAGTTCTTTCTTCATTCTTACGATCCGAGCCAAGAGAGTAGGAACGGCTCAACAAGCTCGGTGAAAACCGCTTTGGAAGATCTCGAGGTAACTCTAATCGAAACTCATGCTAACATCAGAATCTTGTCGAGGAGGAGAGGTTTCCGGTGGAGCACGATGGCCACTGCTAGGCCACCGCAGCTTTCGAGGCTGGTGGCTGCTCTACAATCGCTTTCACTCTCGGTTCTTCATCTTAGCGTCACAACAATGGACACTTACGCTATTTACTCCATCAGCGCTAAGGTAATAAATCAACTTATAACCGTACTAAACTGGATTAGTTCAAAACTTCAAATGCAAGTTTAGCATTGCATATTTCTGCTACTTACTCTATCAGTAATAGGGTTATATAAGCTCTTATCATCTTAGTATACACAAAACCAAATTAAACCGGACTAAACCAAATTTGAGGGGTGTTTTTGGGAATGTATGTTAGGTATTTAAAGCAAGACGGGTAGATTATGTGCGGTCCAAGGGACAGAGCATATAAAAGGAATGTCTATGAACTCTTAACTAGATTTGGTCCAACATTTATTACCATACTTGGTGGAGTCATTTTTCTTATTTTTCACCTATTTCTTGAAAACAGGTTCAATTATTGCCACGTGAGTTAATAACAATTTAAACCTTTTTTTTTACAAATTCACATAATGTTATTTTAGTTAATATTGTAAATTTTATATCATTTGTTTTAATTGGATTGTAAAAGGTGGAAGAGAGTTGCCAGCTAAGTTCAGTAGATGACATTGCAGGAGCAGTTCACCACATGCTAAGTATCATTGAAGAGGAGCCTATTTGTTGCTCATCAATGTCAGAACTACCCTTTGATTTTGCTTTGAATCACACAAATGCCACTCATTCTCTCTGAGAAATCTTTTTGTTTTTTTGGTTTCTTTTTTAACACTTTAGTTTTATTTTTTACATCTTTTTGCGTTCAGAATAAAGAAGGGATCTTACTTCTTTCTTTTTAATTTCCTAGGTTCTTTTCTGACTCTTGAAAAGGCTAAATGTGAATTATGTGGATTATAGTGGCCCTTAATATGTTAGTTGTTTTACTCTTCTTTTCATGCATTTTCTGATAGTAAGTTATAAATTAGTACACTTGTCACACTTTGTGAATGGTTTTGGATTGCTTTGGATTTAATTTATTTATCAATCATCACATTTTTCAGATAGGCTATCTTCTTAAGTATTTCGTTTATATGAAATTCCAAGGAGGGCTAAAGAGGTGATATTTTTTGGAGACAGTTATCCAATTTAAGATTCTAATAAGTTCTAAGTTCTAACATGCAAACGACTGATTCTAAATAAGTATTTTACGTACGTGGTGTTATCGTATGTATTAATGTATATCATGATGTGATAAATTAATTTAAAATATACTGTTTACACAAGATTTGGGACACCCCACCATCATTGCGAGTGAGATTGTGTTCGGTTGCTTATGTTCCATTACCATCTAAATCGACAACTCTATTTTGATGGACCAGTGGCCCATGTTAGTAGTTTATGATATGGGCTTTGTTTTGTGTATCCTGCATTCATTCAGTCTCATACACGTACACGATGAACTTTTTCATTATTTAGTTGTTCTGTTCATTGCTTATCATTTTCTACTCCACTCGAAACCCAATGATCTTGTTGTATTCTTGTACTCGTATAAAGAAGTGAAATGTTGACTTTTCTTCACGTAATAAAGATTCTCTTTCTTGTCTCCAAATATTATTTGAACTATTCATAATAATTCCTTTCTTTTGTCATGTCACTTTTGGATTTTATATATGTGAGTTTGGTCAACCTGTTCACATTTTTCTCATATACTATCTGGTTCGTTCTACGAAGGTATTGTGTTGTTTATTATTAAATGGAAACAAATTTATTTTGTTTTTGGACTGTATGCATATATACATGTCTATATAAAACAAGATTAAGAGATGGATATAGTTTTAATTTGTTTAGATTCTATCAATATGTACCTTTATAGTTTCTTTAATTTGAAAATGAGATAAAATTTATATAATTGTTTGTTGAAAGTTGAAACAGTAGGTTAGAATAATCTTCTTCTTTTTTTGTTCATTACCAAAACACCTTTTTAGAAGCCTAATGCTGGATTAGACATCGCACTAAGATTGTCTTCTAATAATGAGGATTAAGAAATATGGTCCTTTCGGATGGGACAAGATATGTGCATTGGTTCATCCTCATAAGAGCAACTCCAGCCCCTCAAACCCTCAAATATTGAGGGGTTTTAAGTTCCAACAACCCTTTAAACCTTCAAATTTTAAGGGGTTGAATAGTGAACCTTCAAATTTGAGGGTGCACTATTCAGCCCCTTAAAATTTTATGTATATTTCATTTTAGTGTTTATAACTTTTATATCTTACAAATAGGTCTAATAAGTTTAGTTGTTTGAAATATATCTATATAAGTTCAATTGTTTGGTTTATACCTATATACATTCTATTATTTGAAATATATCTATATAAATTTTATTATTTGAATATATCTATGGAAATAATTATATTGAGTAACTTTAAATTTTACATGTAATTTTATTTTATATTTTTGATATGTATATATATTATGTTGTTTTATCATATAAGGTATTGTATTTTATTAATATTGTTTGATATATTTTTTTAATTGTGTATTTTATATTTATCTATGAAAGTTTTGTGATTATAACAAATTATTGATAAAGTTGTGGATTATAATGTAAATAAAATTTTTTTTAGAAATAAATTTGAGGGTGTACCATTGGAGTAAGTCACCTTCAAACCTTCATTTTGAAGATGAACTCCCCTTAAAATGAAGGCATTGTTGGAGATGCCCTAAGAGATGACTTGCGACGGCAAATCAAGTTCCCAATCTCCTTTGAATCCAAGGTACCTTTTATTTTTATTTTCTCATGAAAAGTTTTTTCAACTCATAAGAGCATCCACCACGTGTTTATGATTTTTTTTTTTCTTTTTTGGTAATGCATTTATGAAATATAAGAGTAAGAAAATATGCTCATAGCAACTGAAAGTTAGCTGAATGAATAACACAATATCTTTTTTGTATGAAGATTTTCTTGTGTTGGTTACTACTTACTAGGAATTGACTTCTATCTAGTATATAGCTTTGTTATACTGAGATTATATACTTGTATGTTAAGTTTTTTTAAAGGTTATACATATTATTTCCTGTTCTTGAAAATACAAATATATAATTTTTATAAATAAAAGTTAGTAGTGAGAATCTTGGTCATCTCATTAATGTGGTTAGATTGTCTACTTATTTGAAGATATATATAAAAAGTTTACAAATTTACTTTTCTTGTCTTTAATAGATTAGAAGTTTGGAGATATTTTTGTGTTTGAGTTGAATCTAAATTTATTTGTTTCAGTATATACCCAAACAATTTTTGTCAAATTAAATTTAATACATTTACTTCTTTGTTATTTTTCAGTAAAAATTTTACAACTTTCAAAATTATCCAATCATCTAAATCTACTTTTATAAATAAAAATACGATCAATCCAATGATGTTGATTTTTTTTTGAAACAAAGAGGGGATACATCATGGTTAAATGGTTCCTCATGCCGAACATCCGAAACACTGATCCTATAGGTAATATGTAAAGTTATGATTTTTGTAGTTTGATAATTTTATATGGTTAAAATAAAGCTATTATTTTTATTGTAGAGAAAAATGGTTAATGAAAAATCGCGAGTGAGAATTGATGAAGAATATTCAGCACAACGACGCAATTTTGACTAGGGATTTTTAGTTAATTTTAACATTTTTAACGTCAATTGTTAAATTATCAAGATTTATTGTTCATAATTTTCTAAAAACATAAAGGTAAGCGATAATTTAAACAAGATTAAAAAAAATTATTGATTAGTTTCCAAATTTAGAATAGGCTTATTGAAATGATTTAACCTACAAAAAAAAAAGAATTTTGTTTAATTTATTAAATAATGATATTTTACTCATCTTAAATACAATAATAATGAAAGCATAATAAATACACTTTGAGTATTTGTCATTTTCTTTGTCATCTACACTTATCTTCCGAGAATTTTCTTATGATTAGTTCATTAAAATCTTAGCAAAAAAAAAAAAAAACTCATTAAAATCAACATTATCTTGTATTTCCCTTTGCTAATTAAAATTTGAAAACTATACACTAAATTTTTAATATATTTTCAAAAATGCAATCTGTAATTTTGATATTTTCAAAAATGTAATCTATAGTTTGATTTTCTTTTTCTCTTTTAAGAAAGATATAGTCAATATACCTAATTTAAGAAATAATAAATCCACCTTTTTTTCCTTTTCAAATACTTAGTTCCTTTATTATATAGCATGTTTCATTTTCATCCCACATGTAATCCTTTCTCACTCTAAGTTATTATTACCATTACCCTGCCTAAATCCCCTCAAATCAAAAAATATTTATATAACATTATTCACTTTTCACACATGTGAATCTTTTTCTTTTATGTCTCTCTATCTCTCTTATTATTGTTAATTTGAACTCTGTCTATCTCTTTCTCTCTCCCTCTCTCAAAGCTATTACCCTAAAATCCATTTCAAGAACACAAAAAACAGAGTTAACAGTTTCCTCTCCCTCAAGAAGATGCCTTTGAGCAACAATGTAATCGGTTGCATAAACTTCATCCCCGTCCTCCTCTCCATCCCTGTCATCGGCGCCGGAATCTGGCTAGCGATGGGAACAGTAAACTCCTGCGTCAAGCTCCTTCAATGGCCAGTAATAATCCTCGGGATCTTAATCCTCCTAGTGGGTCTCGCTGGTTTCATCGGAGGGTTTTGGAGAATCACGTGGCTTCTTGTTGTTTACTTAATCGCCATGCTTGTTCTCATTGTACTTTTAGGTGTTCTTGTCGGGTTTATATACATGGTAACCATTAGAGGCGCGGGTCATCCAGAGCCAAGTAGAGCTTATCTTGAGTATAGTCTTCAAGATTTCTCTGGTTGGTTACGTAGAAGAGTTCAGAGATCTTATAAATGGGAAAGGATCCGTACTTGTTTGAGTACTACTACTATCTGCCCTGAACTAAACCAGAGATTCACTATGGCTCTAGATTTCTTCAATGCTCCTCTTAGTCCCATTCAAGTAAGTTCATTTTGTTCTCTTTTTGGTTTTTGCTATGAAACATTGATTGTTCTCATTCATCCAAGAAAAGGTAGGGTGTAAATTGATAAGAAAAAAAAGTATGGGGTGGTAAAGGAAATCAAAATTGGTGCTTTGCTTGTTAGGTTTGTCTAAAATAAGACTGAAAAGTATATCCTTTAATTTAAATTCTTAAATTCATATAAAGATCTCTTTTGTTTAAAACTTTTCAAATCAAGGGGTGTAAATTGAATACAAAAAGAAAGTACAGGGTAGAAATCGAATGGCCAGGAAAGTAACAGGTGGATGGAGTAATGAAATTATAAAAACAAGAAATGATTCTTAGCTTATATAGGCTTGTGGGAACAAAAACTGGAAAAGTTTAAACCTTTTAATAAAAAATTATAAAACTCCCCAACTTTTCTAGATTCTTCCACTAGGTGCACTTAATCCCTCACGCGGTACAACTCTTATGGCCCCAGTGTTTATATCTTATTTAAAATCTAACCCCATTTCTTTTATTTTCAGTCTGGTTGCTGTAAGCCCCCAACAAAATGTGGTTTCACATTCGTAAACCCAACTTATTGGATAAGTCCCATAGATATGTCTGCTGATATGGATTGTCTACAATGGAGCAATGATCAAAACACATTGTGTTACAGTTGTGATTCTTGTAAAGCCGGTTTGCTTGCAAATATCAAGGTAGATTGGTTAAAAGCTGATATCTTTCTCCTTTTGGCGCTTATTGGATTGATCATCGTTTACATAATCGGGTGCTGCGCCTTCCGAAATGCCGAAACTGAGGATATTTTCAGGAAGTACAAGCAAGGTTATACATGATCGAGATGAGAAGTTAAGTGGCAAAACTGGGAGAAATTTTTATAAATTTATTGGATTCCTGTATTTTTAGTTTCTCTACGTTTTGGCCCCTGTAGTGTGTTTTATGTGCAACTACTACCAGAACATTTGCTGTAACTTGAAGAATATTTTGTATAATCTCTTTGGTTTGGGGTTTGTGAAACTTTGAATGTCTAATCCGTATTCCATATACGTAATTATCGTTATTGTTATGTAGTCTATCAAAAGTTCAAAACCAAATTGAAAACACTCACTGTCTAGTCTCATTGCACCACGCTACCACTTTACACAAGAAGGTATCAAGAAGATATATACACTTACTTAGTTATTAGACTAATTCATACTACTATCTTAAGGCCTTTCTTTGGTGAATAGACACTTAAGAGAAAGTTCAAACCCTGTCGCTATACAACCTTTTTTGGAGGATGTCTCCATAATTATATTAAAGAACCCTGAAAACATAACAAGAGCTTCTTCTTGATCCAATCTCAACTCACTGCAGCTCGGTGAGGAATTCCCTTTCTTCGTCGCTTTCGGAGAGAACCAGGAGGAAATTGAGGTCTTGGTGGGCTGACACTCCGCAGATTTGAGTTGTCATTCTCTACTCCTGAATCGTTATTCTCTAATCCAGAACTGTTGAGAGAATTATCTGATTCATTCGGTGTATACTTCAGTCTCTTCTCAAAGCTTCCAGATGTTCCTGCGACCTTTTAGTTCAATTGCCACAAACACAGAGAAGAAGTATATCAGAAGAAAGTCTCTTTTGCTCAGGAAAAAAGAAGACCAAAACTCTAAAGTTTCAAAATTTTCTTCTGTAACTAGAAAGTAAGTAACCACAAGACAAAGGAAATTTCTGTAATAGATACTCAGAGTTGTTCCATGTCAGAAAACAAGCAATAGTGAATGGTAATTGGAGTGTAAGTAGGTATATGGTACCTTGCAGCCAATAGAGCAGAAGCGGAAGAAATTATCAGCAAGGCCACGATCACAGACCTTGCAGGTATTAGTAGTCCCTTTACCATGCCTAGGCTGAGGCCTCTCTTTCAAGAAGACAACCTTTGCGCCATTGATCACATATGACTGAATGCCTGATATGTCTAAGTGCTTCTGTATCTCATTGATCCTTATCACATTATGATAAGATGATATCCTTATCTGCAGCAAACCAACAACTTCTTAACATTCAAAGCCAAGAAAAAAAACAAACAATATGAGAACTTTGGATAGCATAAATTACAAAACACACCTGAATAGTACGATGGTTCTTGTGGTGAGGAAGACAGAGAGAACAAAGCGAGTCATTGGTACAGTCCAAGCAATACATATTGCATTCGCTTTTAGGTGAGTGTCCATGATCTTGGCATTGAACAAAAAAATGTACGTTTAGTAAAGGTTTCAGCCAGTGAGGCCACTTATTCTCTTCTTCCTCAAGTCTACCAGCTCCCTGCAAACACCATTAACAACATAACTCATTATTATCCCAAAGAACTCAAAACATTTAACTAATATAATCAAATACCAGAAACACCATTGACTTCAACATATCAAAACAAAAGTCTCCTCCTTTACATAGACTTAAGAAGACTCTTGGTTTTATAAACCAGATTATCAATAACATTTTTTATAATCTTGCAACCAAAGATAATAAGGAATCCCCAAATTCGTCTCGGAGAATATATTCTGGCTTTTCAAGTTTTCTTCTAAAAACATAAAAAAACAAAAGCAATTTGAACGGCGAGAAGTACGGAATCGGAAAACACGCCGTGAATCTAGTTCGAAGAAGATCCTATTTACTAATCCTAAAGATTCGTCTTCTGCTCCATTTCCCCCAATTTGAAACCCTAATCTACCAAACTACATTATTCAATTCAAGCACTTCAAGCTTTGGTTCTTCGTGACACAGATAATAATAAAGTAAAGTAATGAATCAAATCAATAATGACAAAAGATATGAAATTTCCAAAGAACATTGTTTTTGCTTCTTCCAAGAAAATCGAAAGCATTGTTCTTTACACCAAAAACAGAGCATTCGAGACATCTGAAAACAAAAAAAATAAAGGAAAAAGAACACAACTTTTCTTGTTTTCAGTGAAAAAAACTCCAATTTAACCAAAACCCAAATCTTAGAATTGAAAACTAAAGGAGCAGAAGATTCGTATGACCACAAAGAGTACACATTTCGTATGAACACAAAGAGAAGACAATGTACAAAACAGAGTATGAACAATGTGGATAATCTAGAGAAGGGCTAATGAATGGAAATACCATGAATCTTTTGTTCTTAGGTTTGATTTCTCGATTTGGGTTCTCGTAATCTTCAATCGCCATTTCAGAATGCAGTTAAAGACCAAACCTTTATTTCGAGTCAGCACCTAAGCTTTTTACTCAAAAAGGAAGGGTTTTTTAGAGAGAGAGAGAGAAAGGGGTTTAAGAAAGCGAAGGAGTAGAGAGAGAGAGAGAGATTTGGTTTCTTCTTTTACTTGCAGCGAAAGAGTTTGAAGAAACGAAGAAGCAAAAGAGAAAGAGCCTCGCCTTCTTATCGCCTCTCCCAATGTCGACTAAAACGTATTCCGAAGCTAATTCCGAACCTAAAGTCCCGAGCCTAAGAAGCGTTGGGTTCAAGGAACCATCCTTTGGTCTTTCCTTGGAATTTTCTTATTTGATTTTATTTTTTCTTTCTTTCTTTTTATTTTTGGTATTTTTTAAAAATATCTTTCTGTCCTTCTTTGGTCTTATCATCTCTCTCATTATTATTTTTTCTCAAATATATTAATGAATCTCGTCAAATTTTATTCCTTCTTTTTTGATGTTTCTTTTCCCAAAAAAAATAGATACTACTACTACTTTTATATAGTCATCACATTTGATTGGTTGTTAAGAGTTTGATTACTATCTCTAATGCTTTAAAAAGTTGTGATTTTTTATATTTTTTTTTGAAAAGTTGATTTATTGTGTTGAGAAAGTTCTTGCTCCATTATCTTCAATCCCATTACATATTTCTTTGGTTTCTTCATCAGGTGCTTTCTCTATTTTTTAAAAAATAGGGTTTCGAAATCATTACATTGATTAATGGTGTGCCTTTTTCCGATAAAAGTGTACCAATTATTTATGTTTTTACGTTTTGAAATTATAATTTTGCTAGTATTGTTTTTATCATTCACGATGTCAATAAATTTTCATGTGTTTAAAATTTTGAATATGAAAATTTAAAATTTTACTTTAACACGTAGTAAAATTTTGAAAAGGTCTTTTGCTAACAAATTTTATACTACTAGTATATTTTAGGAAATGTTGGCGATTTAGTACGTTTTAGAAACTTAATTAGAAAAGTAATACGTGTACTATTCACAATTGGAAAGAAAGACCGTGTGAGAGAGAGTTCAACAGAGATAGCAAATTTGGTGGGCTAGGGTATTCTGGATAACTTTACTAATTAACCCTGCTCCAATTGTCTTGCCGAGGAAAAAGTTTTTTTTTTTGTATTATGAGGAAGAGAGAAAAGTAGTTTTTTTTTTTTTTACGCTCAGATTTTTTTTTGTTTGTTCCTTTTCTATTTTTTTGTATTCTCCTTCTATCTAAAAACTAAAATATTAGTCAATAATTTTTTTTTTAAAACCAAATTCCAGATATAAGAAGAAACTATATTTTTTTCTCTATTATTTGATATGCATTTTCTCTATTATTTGAAATACTAATAAACCTTAATGTTAAATACATTCCAGCAATATTTGTGGATGGTTCACACTTTCCAACAATATTTGTGTACGGTTTAACCCATCCAGTATATTAGATAGATTCAACCGTCTAACAATATTTGTGTACGGTTTAAATATCCAACATGTTGGATAGATTCACAAGTTTCAGCAATATTTGTGTACGGTTTAAACCATCCAGTATGTTGAATAGATTCACACATTCCAGCAATATTTGTGTACGGTTTAAACCATCCAATATGTTGAATAGATTCACACCTTCCAGCAATATTTGTGTACGGTTTAAACCATCCAGCATGTTGAATAGATTCACACCTTCTAACAATATTTTTAAACCATCCAATATATTAGATAGATTCACACTTTCCAGCAATATTTGTGTACGGTTTAACCCATCCAGTATATTAGATAGATTCAACCGTCCAACAATATTTGTGTACGGTTTAAATATCCAGCATGTTGGATAGATTCACAAGTTTCAGCAATATTTGTGTACGGTTTAAACCATCCAGTATGTTGAATAGATTCACACATTCCAGCAATATTTGTGTACGGTTTAAACCATCTAGTATGTTGAATAGATTCACACATTCCAGCAATATTTGTGTACGGTTTAAACCATCCAGCATGTTGAATAGATTCACACTTTCCAACAATATTTGTGTACGGTGTAAACCATCCAACATATTAGATAGATTCACACTTTCCAGCAATATTTGTGTACGGTTTAACCCATCCAGTATATTAGATAGATTCAACCGTCCAACAATATTTGTGTACGGTTTAAATATCCAGCATGTTGGATAGATTCACAAGTTTCAGCAATATTTGTGTACGGTTTAAACCATCCAGTATGTTGAATAGATTCACACCTTCCAGCAATATTTGAAACGAAACATATATTAATAAATATTTGAATAATTAGGTTATATTATTTTCAATGTAAATAGGTTATATAATATTAAAATTACTACTAATCAATGAAAATTATAGTAGCACAGTGGTTAAAGCTAAACGACTTAGTATATTAATTTGGGTTCGAATTACGCTAGATTCATATTAATTTTTTTTTTTAAATTAAAGAGATAAAATTGTAATTACATGCTTCTTCTTCTCCAGCAAAACCCTAATGCCGTTGCCGATTCCTATATTTTTGTTTTAAACAGTTTTTCCTTTAAACTTAACAAAAATTTATATATCTATCATTAACTTAGAAATTTAACCAAAATTCGATGTTTAACGTGGTTGTCTTTAGATATCATTCATTTTTAAGAAGGAATGAAAGAAAAAAGATTGAATTATTTAAGAAAAAATTAGGAGATGAAGTTAGTTTGGTGGGGAAGGTGATGGACTAAGAGATAGAAGAAGAACAGAGTTTGCTATTTGGGATTTAAATGAGGAATCTTTAATCTTTCTCAATTGAACTTTTGTGATCTACCATTTTGGCAATTGTGTAATTATGAACGAATGAGAGAAATCATGACCTTTGGCTTGTGTCTCGTAGAAGACAATGGAAAAAAAAAGGGTAATGAAAAGAAAATTTATTATTTTATAGAAATTATTATTAAAATACTCAATGGCATTAAACCGTATATAAGCTATATTGGTGAGGGGTTGTAAGTCAAAGAAACAGTAGAGCACAGTGATTTATGTGGTTTTTCCTAATTATAAATAGTAAATGTACTACTTTTCAAATTATGTTTCGAAAACGTACTAAAATGCCTAATATCCCTAATATAATCTGTTTTTAGAAAACTTCTTAGATACAAAAGAATATATTTTTTTCTTTACAATATGATATGAAATTTATTTAACAATTTTTAAATATATTATATAAATCTTTTGTATCCGTACACCTTAGTATGTGTACAGATGTCTATACACATTATTATGTGTACAGATGTTTGTACACATTATTAATTTTACAAATGTAATTTGTATTAAAATATTGTAGTACAAGCATATGTACAGACATTTGAAACCCTAAGAATTAAACAAATTTTATCTGTACATTATTAAATGTACAGACATCTATACACTTAATTAGGTGTACGGATCTAAAATTTGTAAAATATATTTAATATTATCAAATAAAATCACAAAACAAAATGCATATCTAATTATAAAGAAAAAACATATAATTTTTTTATTTCTATAAAAATTTAGATTTTTTTTTAATTAGTTAGCATTTTTATTTTTAGATTATATGAAGCATATAATAAAGAAGAAAAGATATTAAAAAGAAAAAAAAATAAAAGACTAAATAGCATGTGTTATAAATATTAAATGTTGATGAGAGTTGGAAAGTCTTGTGAACAGTAGAAAACAATAAAAATTATGGAATTTGCTAATTATAAATAATGATCGTACTACTTTTACAATTATGTTTTAAAAACTGTCTATTTTGCCAAATACCTATTTTTTATCTTAATTATATCTTATCTCATTCTCTTATATAATAAAATCCATATCCATTCACCTAACCGCTCACTCAATGTGACAGCGATGCAAAGCTATATTTTTAAAAGTTAAACATCATTTAATAATGCTTTTATACATAAAACAGCTTAATTAATAATTTCCATTATATGCTTACTCATAACTCATAATAATGAGTTGGAAAGAGTGTGATATCAACAACGAACCGACGTTGTATGCATAGTACGTAGAGCTACAAACAGAGATAAGCTTTTTAATTTGGACAACTAAACCTACTCAATATATGTTTTTCGTTCATTGGTTTAATAAAATCAGGAGGAGATTACTGCACAAATCTAGGTTTAAAGATGAGTGATTAGACAATGCTCTTTTGTGTTTTAGTGTTTGGCCTGTGTACTGATGTTTCAATTTAATTCATTCATTTGGAAATTAAGTTGCAAAGTCAATACTAACTATTCCAACATGCATCACTTGAGAGGGAAGTTCGGTTTAAACTTTAAACTAATACCGTCTTTGATGGAATACAATTTTAATTACTAGTAGTTTTGTATGTTGCAATCAAAATTTGTAGGTGGAAAATTTAATATTCTTGCTTTAAATAAAAACTAATTTTATAGGTTGTAACTTGCAACCAAAACAAACCAAACTGAAAACATTGATTATGAAAATAAATTTATATGGTCTGAAAAAATTAGAAAAAGAGAAAAAGAGAAACCTTTTCTCTCTCAACGGGTCGCACTTGCCGCCACACACCAAAAGTTCAGATCTGAGTTTGCCCTTTCCGGTGAGCAGCGCTTTTCGCCGGAGCCATGAGAGGGCCTTTGTAGCTTCCCTTTAGGTTGGTTTTTGTCTTAGTTGCGGTCTCAGCAGTCTCCGGTGTTTTGATTGTAAGATCAGCTTGCTGCTGTTCTCGATGGTTCTTCATGTCAAGGGTTGATTTTCCCGCCTTCTTCTCAGAGAGTGTGGATCTCCCTTTCCCAGCGGTGGTAGAGGAGGGAATACTTGTCTTCGTCAGATCCAGCGTGAGCTAGGATCTCGTCGTTTGACTTTCTCCTTTTTGTTTGCTTGGTTGTTGTTCTCAGTCTGGTAAGCTTTTGTTCTGATAGATTTTCTTCTCCGAGTTGCTAGAGGGTTAGTAGTTTAGTATGGGTTTGCTAGAGGTAGATGGAATCGCTCTTTGGACGTTCTTAGTATTACCGTTCTGTTTTAGTAGCCTTCGTTTGGGTTTTCGGCTCCTTGCTAAGCAGAGGTTTCGTTTTGATTGAATGTGCTGGTAGTCTCCAAAGTTTGTAGAGTTATATTCTTCTTGGTGTTGTTCGGTGTGGTGATAGCTGTCTTGAATATTACGTCGTTCTCGATGAGTTTGGTGTTTCTTGAGAAGTTAGGCCTCTTTCCTTGTACTTGCTTTCGAGATCTGTTGAGATCTGTTTGCGTATGAAAGGCTTTAGTTTGGCGTTTCCTTGGCGTACCAACGTCGCCGTCATCTCCGGAAGCAGAGTTGCTTGCCGGCTTATGAAGTCTTGAGAGATCGGCTCTCACCATGATAGGAGGGGTTGTTGTTACTTCGGTTTGGCCGTGGGCATCCTTGGTAAAGCTCATTCGTTGGTGCTTCAGAAGAAGAGATGTTTTGTTTTCTTTGTTCTACTATCTCTTTTTAGTTTGTAATACCGGTTACTTCTGTGTTTAGTTTAAAGTTTCGTTTCCTTTCGTTTTGGTTGTAGTAGTTCTTTCTTAGACTCCGGGGACATCAATGTCGTCCGCCAGCTTAAGACTCTGGGGACATCAATGTTGTCCGCCGGCTTTAGCTTTGTATTTCACCTTTGGTTTCACAACAAGTACTAATAAATTCCAGTTGACAAAAAAAAAAGAAAATAAATTTATATTTTGGTTCATGTTTCTTATCCTAAACTAAATAAAAGATTACAAATAATGAAATTTTGAAAATGATTGATTGATATGAATTATGGATGACAAGAATTGTCAACTAGCTAGTGACAAGAAGTTATAAACTAAAGAATAGATTTAACGACAAGGAGATTTTAGACCATATGAATTGTATATGTATTAAAGTTCAAATTTTAAACTTTTATCTAAATTAAATTCAAAGGATCAAATTTAATTTAAAGAAAAAAAAATACTTCATCAGCTCAAGGAAATGTTAGTTAATACAATCTTACAAAACTGAACTATACGTAACCCTTAATGCCAAGTTAGTTGATGCTTTGATATAGTGCACCATTTTCACTAGGTTCACTCAGGATCTTTAATTATGAGTTTTGATGGTGATTATATATCACGTTAATTACGTAGTTAGTTTAGCCTCCATGAAACATGCATACTTAGAAACATTTACTGGCATGACAAGTAAGCGTTCTTGTGTCATGAATCACACCATGCATAAACTATGTCTTTAGAAATTTAAAAGGCCGTACACACATGTTATATGACATCCGCATCAAAAATAGAAAGAAATAAAAAACAAGGCCAGACTATTATACTAAAGAAACATAATTTATGTGCAATTTATAATCTCGATCATCATGAGAAGTTCTTTGTTCATTTAAACAACTTTTTGTATTTTTTTCTAAACGATATATACATTTTTTTGTTCATAGTCACAAAGATTTTGGACCAATTTATTAATATAGCTATATTTTAGAATCTGCAAAAGAGCGATCATATGCTTACAACAACAGATATTATCCATAAACTTCGTAAAATATCTTTTAAAAATAAAGTTGGAGAATTTTTCTGTTCCAAAAATAATTAAAAGGTTGAAAGAAATTATCGTAACTGAAATTGGATGTGAAGAAATCGAAAATATTAATTACGAATCATTTTCACAAGATTTTTTTTGGTAAGATATCATTTTCACAAGATTAATATATATATATATATATATATATATATATATATATACATAGGAGATTTAATTACGTCTTCTTGTATTTTTTTATTTTCGTAAAACAGTTGAAATATATTTTTATGTTTTTCTTTGTTATCCTATGTTTAAAAGCAGGCTAAGAACAACAAATATCAACGAGATAGATAACAAAAATATCATCGAGAAGTGTACTGGCCCCTACCAAAAAAATCTAGATACCGTACAATATGCTGCAATGACAATAATCATAATATATTACAAACATTTTTTAAATAAAGTGAAGCAGTGAGACACGGCACGCCATATCTGACCCAGAAATATCTATCTTTTCCCACACACTTTTATTGTATTACACATTATTTTAATTTCTTATGGGACCAATCAGAAATTGGTAATTTCAATATTGATATAATCCATACGATGAATCGAATAATAGACATTGTTTGTCAAAAAAAACAAAAAAAGATAAATACACCGTAAACTAATAAACCGCATCCAATCAGTAAAATTTATTAGTATATGATTAATAATATGAAGCAAACCAACCGGTTAAGTGAACCGCCGAACCAGCATTGTGTATCGGTGTTGCTATTTGCGGCTATGAGTGCATTGACCGCTGACTTACTACTATTACAGTTTTTTTGAGGTCAAATGTTGACTTACACTAATTCAGAAGTCTTCCGTACGGATTACATTTTTTTTTCACCATCTTTTAAGAAACACACGAAAGTAGTGTAGTTGCCTAATTGGTAGATAGTAAGGTAGGGTTATAAACTTATAATTTTCATTCGTTCAAAGCGGTCTAAAGTTCACCTAAAATCTTATCTGTTGTCTTTAAAAAAAATATGAAAACCCAAAACTACTATTTCATGCTACTATTTGGAAATCAAACCTCGTTAAAAGCTATGTGTCGTTTTTAGTTTATACTAGTTCAAACTCGCACTCGGACATTCTCACTTGAACTGAACATATAGATTTAGCCACAACATGCACTTTCATAGTTCCATGCACCAAAGCATCATCACCTTCTCAACATATGCAATCTTCATTTACAATTATCACCAACAGATCTATAAATGTTTTGGCTTGGACGACACCATGCATCTCATGTGTGTATTCTCAAGATTATTCTTAAGCACATGTGAGTCTTCATGAGACGTCTTATTGGTACAGTGATAAGCTTCACCGCGTGTACGTGCGCAAGAAGAAGTCCCATAGGATTGGCACGTGTGATGACTGTTGAAGATATTATTTGGATAAGGGAGAAAAGGATGATTTCCAGTAAAGAATAATATCTGCAACTAACTCGACTGCAGGAGTAGTATAAAGCTTTATATTTTTCGTCTTAGAACATTTATGTAAGTTGATGTATAAATTTCTCCTGCGTGAGGATTTAAGGAAGACGATCTAGAGAATATGATGCTCTAGGCGTGTTCTTGTACATCGTTTACAATACCAATACAGATTTGTAACTTCATTCTATCAAATTGGTGCGTCGTGACGTTTGATCGAGATAAATCGCAAGTTCAGAAGGATGGGATATGAGTCGACGCTTTTGCCTATAATCTTTGAGACTTCTCAGGAGTTTGAAGAGAAGCAAGTGGAGGAACTATTTCGGAGTGTCCATTCAATTCAGAAGGAGATAGTCTCAGATCGGGAATTTGTGAAGGGGGCGATCGCGGAGCTGCAACAGTCGATGAAGATGTTGCTGGCGAATCAATCACCGCGAGATGTGGATTGCGACTCCTCGTATCCTCAATCTGTAGATCCGTCAGTTAATTGCCGTCGTAAGGTACTCTCTACTCCTTTGGGTCCTCATCGTCGCGAGATAGGTCCTAGCTCTAGGGAGGAATTGCTGAAGAATTCGGAGATACCTGTGTTTTTGGGTGAGAATATATATAGTTGGTTGTCTTTCGGAACGCTACTTCCGGATTGGTGGTTTTTCGGAGTCGGAGAAGTTAGATCTGGTGTCGGTTCATCTTGCAGGTGATGCTTTGGGTTGGTTCAATTGGCAGGTGAATCGTGCGTCGTTTGATAGTTGGTTTCAGTTTAAAGATCATTTGTTGTTGAGATTTGGGAACTTGCGGGTCAAAGGTCTAAGTCAGAGTTTGTTTTGCATCAAACAAACTGGCTCGATTGCTGATTATGTTCGCCAATTTGAGGATCTTTCTGCTCAAGTGAAGGGATTGAATGACCATAAGTTGGAAGGTATTTTTCTTAATGGTCTTAAGCCTGAGATGCAAGAGTTGGTATATATGATGAAACCGTAGAGTTTACCTGAAGTGGTGGCGGTAGCCTTGTCAATGGAAACTAGTCAGTTGCGTAAAGTGATGCAACCGGGAGCAGTGGTGAATGAAGCAGATCAGTCCACGTGTGTGCAACATTCTAAGTATGTGGTGACTTGGAAAGGGAGACCGGTGGTTGCAAGGTTACTGAGAGGCAAACGCCTAATGCAGTTCACCGACCTCAGAAACACCACTCGAATGCTGACTTGGATGATATGCTATGGAGAGGAATATGTTTTAAATGCCAAGATAAATGGTCTCGTGATCATGAGTGTCCAAATAAGGAGTTACAAATTCTCAAGTACTTGATAATTATTTGGTGGAGGTGCTTCAAGAACATTGTCCCAATGAAGAACAGGTTGAAGTGGTTGCTGCACGACAATTGATGAAGTTATCTTACAACTCGTTTATGGGGTTATCTTCACCCTCGACCACTAAGATGCATGGTATTATTAATCATGGTGAAGTGTTGATAATGATTGATAGTGGTGCGACTTAATATTTGTGATTATGTTCACCATTGGCCACTTTGGTAGTCCAGTATGGCCGTCCGTAAACTAGCCTGTCATATCGTGCCAGGCCACTTTGGTAGTCCAGTTTAGCCGTCCATATAGCCGTTGGAGTAAAGTCTTGGGCGGTGCATTTATGGAAACAATGAAGGGTCGAGTTCAAACTTGGGAAGAACCATTTTCTCTTTCCTTATTCCCTATGCTATTTATTGTAAAGGGTGTAGCCCTAATTCTCTTAGTATATATAGTCTTTGTAATCCCTTGTACGAGATAAGCAATACAATTCGATTCTCTTTGCCGTATTCTCTCTTCTCTCTCACTCTTCCGCTTAAATTCTAACATGGTATCAGAGCATGTTTATCGATCTATGATTCTATAAACTTTCTCTTCGTCTCTTTCTCGATTTCTCTTTAATTCTACCTATTCTACTTTTTAATCTATTTGATATTCTACTCTACTCAACAATGGACAACAACAAGCCTATTGTGACCCCGGTGGTGCTCAAAGGAGCCAACTACCTGTTGTGGAAGAGAACCACAAAGACCGCACTCAGTGGCCGAGGACTTTGGATCCACGTTGAAACGGACCAACTCCCCAAGAAAGCCACTAAGGAGGACGGTAAGAAGGAAAAGGAAGAAGACAAGGAGGCTGATCTCGAGAAGGAAGTCAAGTGGTTCCAAGAAGATCAGACCGTGCTTGCCATTCTCCAAAATTCGTTAGACGCACCTATCCTTGAGGCCTACTCGTATTGTGAAACGGCCAAGGAGTTATGGGAAACGCTGGCGAATGTTTATGGGAACGTGACCAACTTGACTCGTGTGTTTGAAGTTAAGAAGGCGATTAATGGTCTCCATCAAGAAGATTTGGAATTCACAAAGCATTTTGGGAAGTTTAGGTCATTATGGGCCGAACTTGAGATGCTCCGACCAAGTACAATAGATCCGGCTATCCTCAACGAACGGAAGGAGCAAGATAAGGTGTTTGGCCTCTTGCTCACCCTTAACCCGGCATTCAACGACCTGATCAAGCATATCCTCCGTGGAGACAAGCTGCCTACGCTCGAGGATGTGTGCTCGCAAGTTCAAAAGGAACAAGGGTCTCTTGGTCTCTTTTGTGGAAAGGAAGACTTGGCGACTGCTAACAAAGGTGTCTACAAGCATGATGACCGGAGAGTGATGGTGTGTGACCACTGCAAGAAGAAGGGACACATGAAGGACAAATGCTGGATCCTCCACCCTCACCTCAAGCCGGCTAAGTTCAAGGCTAATCTATCGCAAGGAGGACCAAGCAGTCAAGCCACCGGAGCAGCAAATCAGGGAGATGCAACAGCCACGGCCATGGCAGCTTCCCTTGGAGACCTGGTGAGGAAGTCAGACCTAGAGGCCCTCATCAAGTCTATTGCCTCACTAAAGGACTCCGGTATCACTTTCTTTACCTCAAAACCTAGTACCTCACTTGTTGTAGATTCGGGTGCTTCTCACCATATGATTAGTAACCCTAGTCTTTTACACAACATAAAACCGGCACTAGGTAATGTTATCATTGCTAATGGAGATAGAGTACAGGTTAAAGGAATAGGAGAACTAAAGCTGTTTGATAAAAGTTCTAAAGCTTTCTTTATGCCTTCATTTACCTCTAATCTCTTATCAGTAAAGAAAGCTACTACGGATTTGAATTGTTATGCGATTTTTGGACCTAACAGTGTACATTTTCAGGATATTGAAAGTGGAAAGGTTCTTGGAGAAGGAGATGGTAGAGGAGATCTTTATGTCTTAGAGAAAGCTTCTCGTCCTTCTAATTCGTTTTCGTTTGCTTCGAATTTTAGTAATAATTTAAGTGATGTATGGCATGCTAGATTAGGCCATCCTCATTCTCGTGCATTTGAATTAATGGTGCCTAATGTTTCGTTTGATAACTCCTCTTGTGAGTCTTGTATTCTTGGTAAACATTGCAAAACCGTTTTTCCTAAATCAAGTACCATTTATGAACATTGCTTTGATTTAGTGCATTCTGATGTGTGGACTTCTCCTTGTCTTTCTAGGGATAATAACAAGTATTTTGTGACCTTTATTGATGAGAAATCTAAATATACTTGGCTCACCTTGTTACCTTCTAAAGATAAAGTCTATGATGCATTTATCAATTTTCAAAATTATGTTACTAATCAATTTAATGCAAAAATAAAGGTACTAAGATCAGATAATGGAGGTGAATACACGAGCCACAAACTCAAAGAGCACCTTGCTAAGCATGGAATCCTTCAACAGACCAGTTGTCCATACACTCCTCAACAAAATGGAGTAGCTGAAAGGAAGAATCGACACTTAATGGAGGTGGCTCGGTCGATGATGTTTCACTTAAATGTTCCTAAGAGGTTTTGGGGTGATGCAGTTATGACGGCGTGCTATTTGATCAATCGGACACCAACTAAAGTCTTAAACGATGCATCACCATATGAGGTACTGAACAAAATTAAACCGTCTCTTGATCACTTACGTGTGTTTGGGTGTGTTTGTTTTGTACTAGTACCCGGAGAACAAAGAAATAAACTTGAGGCCAAAAGCACTAGGAGCATGTTCATTGGCTACTCAACAAGCCAGAAGGGGTACAAGTGTTATGATCCGATCAATGGCCGTACTCTGATCTCGCGTGATGTCAAGTTTCTTGAACAACAAGGCTACTACGACAAGAGGGATTGGGAGGATTTGAAAGACTTATCTCAATCTAACACTGATCGGGCAGCTAACTTGCGGTTCCTTCTTGATCATCTTGGCATCACTACATCGACATCGCTTGGCACACCCAGTGGGACACATGACATCAATGCCGATCCTTTACCATCGACTCCAACTCAATCTGAAGAGAGGCCGGAAACAAGTTTACCTACCGCAAGTCCACCATTGGAACCAGTCTCCGAACCCACGGCTCCTGAAATGCCTATTGGATCCGATCATGTCGAACAACAACCAGTCAACACAGATGGAGGAGAGACTCTTGAGCATCTGGAACAGCCTGTTACTCAACCTTTACTAAGGCGCAGTAACCGAATCCGATCTCATCCGTCTACATGGAAAGACAAGCGGGTTTACTACAACAATCAGGCTGTTGCTCATCCTATTCAGGCCGTATGTTCGCTTGACCTGATTCCCTCTGATCATGCTGCCTTCCTCGGTAAGCTGGATGCGCATTTTGTTCCTCAAACCTATGAGGAAGCTAAGCAATATAAGGAATGGCTTGATGCGGTGGATGATGAGACTGCAGCTATGATCCGGAATAGGACTTGGGACGAGGCTGAGCTTCCTAAAGGTAAAAAGGCTGTTAGTTCAAAGTGGGTGTTCACTATCAAATATCTTAGCACTGGAGAGGTAGAGCGCTACAAAGCTCGATTAGTGGCACGCGGCTTCACTCAGACTTATGGTCTTGACTACACGGATACCTTCGCACCGGTCGCTAAACTCCACACTGTCAGGGTTGTCTTATCCTTGGCCACTAACCTTTCTTGGGAGCTCTGCCAAATGGATGTCAAGAACGCGTTTCTTCAGGGGGAGCTGACTGAGGAAGTCTACATGCATCCTCCACCGGGATTAGAACACATTGTTACCCCGGGTAAAGTTCTCAGGCTCCACAAGGCAATCTACGGTCTCAAGCAATCTCCGAGGGCGTGGTACCATAAGCTCAGTTCTACTCTCCGGACAAATGGATTCCAGCGATCTGAAGCTGATCATACGTTGTTCACCCTCCGTACTACTCGTGGTCGTGTGGTCGTTCTTGTTTATGTCGATGACATTATCATCACCGGCGATGATAGGGATGGTATTTGTGCCACTAAGGCTCTTCTTAACTCTACCTTTGATATTAAGGATTTGGGTGAACTCAAATACTTCCTTGGGATAGAAATTTCTCGCTCTCCGGAGGGATTGTTTCTCTCTCAAAGGAAGTATACTCTTGACCTTTTACATGAGACAGGTAAGATAGGTGCCAAACCGGTGTCCACGCCACTTGAAGAAGGTTACCAGGTCAAGCGAAAGGGGGAGAAGCTAACACCTGGTGCTCCCGTTCCCAAGTCACACCAACCATACAAAGATGTGGGACGCTATCGAAGACTGGTGGGCAAGCTTATTTATCTCACGATTACGAGGCCGGACATTTGCTATGCGGTGAACCAAGTTAGTCAACACATGAAAGCTCCAACGAACTTTGATTGGCAAACGCTCGAGCGGATTCTATGTTATCTCAAGGGAGTCCGGGCGAGGTATTTGGATGGGAAAGAACAACAACACGGAGCTTGTAGGCTATTGTGATGCAGACTATGCTGGTGATACGCTGGATAGGAGATCTACGACAGGGTATTGTACGTTTGTTGGAGGGAACCTTGTAACCTGGAAGTCGAAGAAACAGAAAGTTGTGTCCCAATCAAGTGCGGAATCGGAATATAGGGCGATGAAGAAGCTAACCAACGAGTTAACATGGCTCAAGAGTCTCCTTAAGGATCTTGGAGTAGAGTCTGATCAACCAATCACCATGCATTGTGACAATAAGGCCGCAATACACATTGCAACCAACTCTGTCTTCCATGAAAGGACAAAGCACATTGAGGTTGATTGCCATAAAGTGCGAGAAAAGATTGAAGAAGGTTTCGTCTTGCCGTGTTACACTCCAAGCAAAGATCAACTGGCGGATATCTTCACCAAAGCCACAAGCTCTCAGATCTACGAATACATCTCCAGCAAGCTCGGACTCGTTGATCCAACTCATCCGTAAAGGACTCCTCTAACCCGTGGAGATCATACTCTTTTCCTTAACATGGTTTTGTCCCATGTGGTTTTCTATGTTGAGGTTTTTAATGAGGTGATCTTTTGCGGGTTCCAAGCTTAGCCGTTCCCCATGGCTAAACTTGAGGGGGAGTATTTGTGATTATGTTCACCATTGGCCACTTTGGTAGTCCAGTATGGCCGTCCGTAAACTAGCCTGTCATATCGTGCCAGGCCACTTTGGTAGTCCAGTTTAGCCGTCCATATAGCCGTTGGAGTAAAGTCTTGGGCGGTGCATTTATGGAAACAATGAAGGGTCGAGTTCAAACTTGGGAAGAACCATTTTCTCTTTCCTTATTCCCTATGCTATTTATTGTAAAGGGTGTAGCCCTAATTCTCTTAGTATATATAGTCTTTGTAATCCCTTGTACGAGATAAGCAATACAATTCGATTCTCTTTGCCGTATTCTCTCTTCTCTCTTACTCTTCCGCTTAAATTCTAACACTTAAAACTTTATTACTCCAAATATGGTGGCGAGATTACAGTTGCAGGCTCATGCATGTGCCAACCTCAATATTAAGTTGGGCATTGTCATGATAGTGCATGGAGTTGGTGTGTGTCGTAATCTTTCCTTCAATATTCAAGGTTCAACTTTTTCGTCAGATTTCATTATCTTTTTGTTGGGTCAGGTGGATGTGATTTTTGGCATTTACTGGTTGCTTACATTGGGAAATTGTAATGTCGATTGGGACAAACATGAGTACTCTTTTACTTACAAGGATCAGTTGGTGAATTGGGTGGGAAAAAATTAGCTTCAGTTGGCTGGTTGTTCGTTCCAAGGTTCATCTCCTTTCTTGGAGTGTGAAGATCCTAATGAGTTACAATGTCATGATGCTTCTTCGGATCAATCTTTGGTGGTTCCTCGGGTTATCGAAGATGCTTTACAATGGTTCGCTTCCTCCTATTTGAGGCAGAGAAGATGCTATTAACATGGTGGTTGGGGTTACTGCAGTTAGTGTGAGGCCCTATAGATATCTGCATGCCCAAAAGAAGATTTGGAGAAGTTAGTCAAGGAAATGTTGCAAGCTGTTACGATAAGACCAAGTCGTAGCCCTTTTTCGAGTCATGTGTTGTTGGTAAAGAAAAAAGACGCAAGTTGGCATTTTTGTGTGGACTACCGTGCTTTGAATCAGGCAACTATACCAATAAATGTACTATTCCAATGATTGATAAGTTATTAGATGAATTGGATGGTGCCAATATCTTTTCCAAGTTGGATTTGCGGGCAGGATATCATAAGATACGAAGGATGGTGATATTGAAAAGACAGCTTTTCGTACTCACGATGGGCATTACGAGTTTTTCGTTATGCGATTTGGTTTAACGAATGCCCCTCCTACTTTCTAGACACTGATGAATGAGCTTTTCCGTCCTTACTTACAGAAGTTTATTCTGGTATTTTTTGGACCATATATAGATTTATAGTGCTTCATTGGAAGAGCATGTGGAGCATCTTGTGGTGGTACTGAAGATTTTTGCAGAACACCAACTGTTTGCTAACCAGAAGAAATGGTTTTTGCTCAGCCTCGGGTGGATTATCTTGGTCATATCATCTCAGCCTTGGGAGTCTCCACGGATCCTACTAAGACTGCTGTTATGATGAAATGGCCTACTTTGGGCTCTGTCAAGGAATTGCGGGGATTTTTGGGTTTGACAGGGTATTATCAAAAATGGTTAACAAAGCTGCTGCCATATGATTTTGAGATTGTGTATAAGGCAGATATTGATAACAAGGCGGCTGATGGGTTATCTCGTATGCTGCATTCAACAGTATTGGTTTCAGCGTTGGAGTTGTTTGTTGTTGTTCCTTCAGTGTTGCAGATGCAATATATATTTAAAGAGATTGAGGAAGATTCAGAGATCCAGCGTCAGATTCGTGATTTTAATGCACTAAAGTTGGCATAGCAAGGGGTTTGCGGTAAAATATGGCATGCTCGGTGATATATCATGGTTTTTATGGTTTTTAACCATGATATAAGGAGTCTTTTAGTGTCTTTTCATTTGTTTCTAGATTGTTTTTGAGTCTTTACAGGTTTTTAGCATGAAAGGAACAAAGTGGAGCAATTTGGATCAGTTTGGAGCAATAATCCACAAGAAATCAACTTGGAATTGATCAGAGGAGATGGTGTCGATCGAGACTGCCTTAGCATCGATCGACACCCAGTCCAAACCAACGAGAGAGCCAAATTTGGAAGTTTTACAAAGTTGCCCGAAGTTTTCCATATTTGCAAGACTAGTCCCTGACATGTTTTAGGACATATAAATAGTGTTTTTAGGTTTTCCAAACCCTCAAGTCTTTTTCTAGAGAGTTTTATTTTTCTGCAACCCTGTGAGATTTTGAGAGCTTTGGGAGAGAGAGATCTGCTTTGAGAGAAGAATTCTTGAACTCCTTCTTACTCTTTTTAATTTCAATTGCTTATTATTCAGAATCATGTCTTGTTCATCATTGATTATGTCTGAGTAGTTTGCTTGTTAGGTTTAGGGTTTTTCATAGGGTTTTTATGATTTATTAGATCTGTTTATTTAGGATTCATTATCTGTCTAGATCTTCATCTTAGGTTGTTCTTCATATTAATTCTTGATTGATCACCTAGAATTAATACTTTAGGAAAATAAATTCATATGAG
Source organism: Camelina hispida (assembly GCA_023657505.1). NCBI lineage: Eukaryota > Viridiplantae > Streptophyta > Magnoliopsida > Brassicales > Brassicaceae > Camelina > Camelina hispida. The sequence continues at coordinate 37,849,944 of CP094637.1, forward strand.
AATATAATTATTTTCCTGATTAAACCTTTTGATGAGCAAAATTATTTCTTGCAAAGAGATTTGATTTTATAATTTTGTGAACAATCTAAACATGATTTTATTGCTGATTTTTAACCTAGAATTTTACAAAGAGATTTGGATTTTCTGGTTTTAAATTTAGATATTATTTGCAGTGAGAACTGATTTAATTTACAAAAGTGTTTAGAGTTCTAGATCTGTTCTTAATTGCTTGAATCCTAATTTATTACTTGATTTAATATTTCATAATTTCCTGAGAAATTCCCTAGACCTAGCTTTTGATCCTGAATTTACAACAGCTTTATTTAATATTTTGCATTGCTTTTATTTTAATTCAATTTAATTTGTTTAGCATAATTATAAAACTCTATAATCCATTGTGTTTGATCTTGAGTCTCTGTGGAATTCGACCCCTAAGTACTGCATTGACCTCTTAATTTGAGAGAGTAGCTCTAGGGTAAATTTGAGCATATCAAATTTTGGCGCCGTTGCCGGGGACTCTTTGATCTACCATTAGATTTGAGTTTTAGATTTTGTCTAAATTTTTCTTTTTATTTTCAAACTAACACGCTTTTGTTTTCTTTTCTCTTGTGTGTTTCAGGTGCATGCCTCCTAGACCTCACACAAGGAGCAACAAAACTGGTCCAATTCTGAAGCTTTCAAATCAAGAGTTGGGAAAACTTGAGCGTGAGAACAGAAAAGCAGCTAAATCTCTGAAGATGGTTAATCCGATCATTCTGATGTGTGATGAGGCTGGTGTTTTGAGGGATCAAGAGGGCCATTTGCGCAATGAGCAGGGCCAAAAGCTTGATGCAGAAGGGAACGTGATTCCTGAACCTGTTGTCAACGAGCAGGCTGTCGTGAATCAGCAAGCTGGTGTCGTTGATGATCCGGATCTTGGTGTCAATCGACACCAACCAGGTGGCATCGATCGACGCCAACCTGCAGACGTGCGTGGAGCTGCCAACCACGTCCAAAACCTGGTTCGAAGACAGGAGAACAATCGAGACCTAATCAGGACCATTGCTGACTATAACCGGGCTGATCTTGTGTATGAGAACCGGTCTGCTATTGTTCCTCCTCCATTCCAGAGGAACGATTTTGAGTTGAAACTTGCGTACTTTCAACTAGTTGGGCAGAGACCTTTCTCTGCTTTGCCCAATGAGAAGCCCTTGGACCACATTGAACATTTTGAGGATCTGATGACCAGTATCAAGGCTAATGGAGTGACTGAGGACTTCATATTCTGCAAGCTCTTTCCATACTCACTTGCAGGAGAGGCATCTCAGTGGTTGAAGCAGTTGCCAGCTGGATCTTTGACATCTTGGCAACAAGTCAAAGTGGCTTTCCTCAACCATTTCTATGATGATGCAATGTCAGATGAGCTGAGAGTCAAGCTATCCACTTTCAAGCAAAGACCAGATGAAGCTTTCAAGGCAGCTTGGGTGAGATTCAAGGCTTACCAAAGGGACTGTCCACACCATGGTTTCTCAAAGGTTCAATTGCTAAGTATTTTCTTCAGAGGGTGTGACTGGAAGTATCAGTTAGCTTTGGATGCTGCAAGTCATGGAAACTTCAAGACAAGAATGCCGGAAGATGCTGAAGTTTTGATTGAAAATTTGGCTTCTAGCAATAGCACTAAGGGAGCAGATGCTGAAAGGAAGAGATTGCATGGAGGATTTGATTCAAACCAGTTAGCTTCTGTTAATGCTAAGCTGGATTCAGTGCATAATCTCCTTATGGGTAAGAAATCTGTTCATTTTGCTGCTGAGGTTAAGACATATGAGCCAGAACCTGATCAAGGACACCAAGAGGAGGATGTGAATTATGTGTATGGGAATCAGGAACAGTGGTTTGGAAATCAGCAAGGCAATAGGCCTTACAGTGGGAACTCTTCAGGCTACACTTCCAAGCCAGAGTATCAGCAGCAACAACAGAATAATGGCTATACAAGGACATATGGGAACTCATCTTATCAGTCTCCCCCTCCTAAGACTTCTTCTGAGAATAGAATGAAGGCCATGCTTGAGCAGCTTTTGCAAGGACAAGAGAATTTGACAGTGACATTCAATGGAAAGATTGACAATGTCTACACTGAGCTGAATGGGAAGATAGAGGCATTGAATGTTCATGTTAAGAAGCTGGAGGTTCAAGTTGCACAAACTGCTGGGTCTGTAAAAAGGCAAGAGAATTATCTTCCAGCAAGAACTGAGTCAAACCCCAGACATGCTTGCAATGCCATATCAGTGAGAGATGAAGATGATGGTGAAATTGTTTCTGCAGAACAAGGAGAAAAATTGGCCAATCTGTCAAACCCAGATAATGGTGTCGATCGACACCACCAAGGTATCGATCGACACTCATCTCAGACGGAACCCGAAGTCGCAAAATCTCAGGTTCCAGCAGCAGTTAAGAGGGTCTACATGCCTAAGGTCCCTTTTCCCAAGCCAAGGAGGTCTAACCAGGAGCTTGAGGAAGCTAGATGCAAGGCAATGATGGACAAAGTGATGATTGAGATACCTTTGATTGATGCAGTAAAGCTTTCACCACCACTCAAACGCTATGTCAAGAGAATGGTATCAAATGGTTTGAGCCCTGAAGAAGGAGCCTTGCTAACTAAGGATGTTAGTGAAATTCTGTTGAACCAGCCTGTTCAGAGGAAGAAGGAGAAAAAGTAGGAGGTGGTTGTCTCTAAGGAAGTGAGTGCAATCATTCAATGTAAGACTGCAGAGAAGTTACCAGATCCTGGAAGCTTTGTACTTGATTGCTCTATCTCCACAGGAAGGTTTGCACACTCACTTTGTGATCTTGGCTCTAGCATCAACTTGATGCCACATTCTGTTGCTGTGAGACTTGGGATGACAGAATTCAAGCCAACTCAGATTTCTCTTATCCTGGCTGATCGATCCCGAAGAATTCCTAAAGGTGTTATAGAGGATATTCCAGTTAAGGTTGGCAACTTCATGATTCCCACTGACTTTGTGGTGCTGAAGTATGATACAGAGCCTAAAGATCCTCTCACTCTAGGAAGATCTTTCTTGGCTACAGCTGGTTCCATCATAGATGTGCATAAAGGACACATAGAACTGAATGTGGATGGATTGAGTATGAATTTTGAGATGGATAAGCTGAGGAGGGTTCCTACTATTGATGGACAGACTTTTTCTGTTGAAAAAGTTTCTGCAACACGAGCATCAGGCTCAGTGTCGATCGACACTCCATCAGCATGGATCGACACCCCTCCACGACCGCGACTAAGCTTGTCCAAAACTGATGCTCCAAGTCAGAAACCTGTTCCCAAACAGAAGGGTCATCAATCCACACTCCAGAACCCTCAGGTAAGGCCAAGGTATGCATCTTCTTCTCCTAAACTTCCTCCTACCATCAACAAGAATTTCAAAGAGATAAAAACTGTTTTGGAGTTAACCAAGCCACGAGATTATTGTAGAGCGCTTGTTTCTTCTGTTGATGATTTTGCAGGACAGAAAAGATACCCTCCCATACCTAAATCCCGCCCTGGTCCGATTCCTAACATTCTTGGCAGACCTCATGCACCAAAAGCTTATACACCACCTTGGATGAAGAGGACTTCAATGCCATGTTCTGATCCTCCGGATGTCTGAGCTCCAACACAAGTCAAGCTAATGACTGAAAACAAGCGCTTGGTGGGAGGCAACCCACTCATAGGTTTTTCTTTTTCTTTTGATTTTGATTTTTATTTATTTTATTTTTATGTTTGCTTTCCTCTTACTTGATAACACTGGGGACAAGATCATTCCAAATACACCAAGCGTTTAAACGGTGCGTTTCACTCTGGGGCGATTCCAAAGACGATTCTAGGGTTTTTTGCTTCTTCCGCAAGTACTGATGCCGCCGGGGGTTTCACCGCCGGAGGTAGTGGATAACTTAAAGGAGAATAGTTCGGAGAAGGCTGCTGATGTTGAGGAGGGTGTGGTTGACAAAGGTGTCGAGGCAGTTAAGGCTGCTGCAAGTAATGTGGTGAAGCGTTCATGGGTTTCCATGGTGAAAAGTCAAGGGGAAATGACTAAGGTCGACCTGGCCATTGAGGAGATTGATGGTATGCCGACAATACGATTACCAAACAAGGTTTTTGAGGAGGCGCATCCTTTATGGGAAGATTTTCTTATAGGGAGATTCCTTGCTAAGGCTCCATTTGTTGGGGGGATTCATGCTCTAGTGAATAAGATCTGGGCCCTTGGGGATAAAGCGATGAAGATTGATGTTTTTGTGGTAGATAACACAACTGTGAGATTTCGAATCACGGATGAGCGTACACGGACTCGTGTGTTGAACAGAGGAATGTGGAATCTCTGCGGTGTTCCAGTTGTGTTATCCAAATGGAGTCCCGTTGCAGAGATGGAGCAGGAAGAGATTACGTCTGTTCCTATATGGGTTATAGTCAAAAATGTTCCACCAAAGTATTTTTCATGGGAGGTTCTGAGTGCTATCACGAGCCCTCTCGGTACTCCGAAGAAGTTACACTCGGACACAGAGTCATGCAAATCGTTTAAGGAAGCAAAAGTTTTCGTGGAAGTGGATTTAACTAAGAGTTTGCCAAGCAAATTCTCTTTTAAATCTGAAAAAGGTGGTGACACTATTGTGGAGTTTGTTTATCCTTGGTTGCCAGCGAGATGTACTCTTTGTTCAAAGTGGGGACATCTACACACAGCCTGCATTGCGAAAACAACACCGGTGGTTCCGTCTGAGATTACCACAGAACCTGCAATTGTAACGACCACAAAACCGATAGAGGACACTGTAGGACTGGGGTCTGTTCCCACTGATTTGGTGGTAGTAGCACAACAGGATGTCACAGTGGCTGCTACAGAGGCAGAGCAACCTGTTGGTACGGACAAAGGGGAGGAACAGGATCCTAGTTGGACAACTCCAACGAAGGGGATTCGCAGTCCAGCAAAACATGGGTTACGTTCAGTAGAGTGTTCAAACCTCTCAAATTCTTTCTCATGCCTTAGTGACAAGGGTGATAATGGTGAGGACCTTGATATTACAGGGGAGGAGTCGAGTAATATTGTTGGTTCTGCAGTAGAGGATATAGTGGTCAAGAAGGATGTGGGATTACGTGAGTCTGGTAGTAATATTGAAGCGAAGATTCTTCCAGTGGTTACTACAACAGAGCTTCTTCCAGTGGTTCATACAACAGAGCGTACTGAACCTGGTTTATCTATACGGCCATCACTGCCACGCGCTTCAAAGGAGGTGCACAAGTTCTTATCAACTACGAATTCGCAGAGTAGTAGGTTTCAGACTCCTAGTACTCAACAAACACGTCTCCCTCCAAAACAACTTTAATGTCTGGGTTCTTTTGGAATATCAGAGGCTTTAATAAGAAGGAAAAGCATAGAGTTGTAAAAGATTGGATGCGGCAGTGTAGGTTTGATTTTGGTTGTTTGATTGAAACAAAGGTAAAAGAAAGACGAGCAGGCAGAATAGCGAGCTCTGTTTTTGCGGACTGGTCTATTCTTTCAAACTATGATGAACATCATTTAGGACGACTTTGGGTTGTCTGGAAAAATAATGTCAGGGTAACTCCGGTTTACAAAACTTCGCAACTGATCACATGTTCTATTTACATTGAGGGGATGGACGAATTTTTTGTTTCATTTATATACGCCTCCAACTTCACAGCAGAAAGGCAACTCCTTTGGACTGATTTACGACACCATCAGGATTCTCCTATGTTTAAAGAAAAGCCTTGGCTTCTCTGTGGTGACTTTAATGAAATCTTAGATAGTGATGATCACTCTCTAAATGCCTCTTTCCCTTTTTGCACATCTGGTATGCGGGAGTTTCAGGATTTGGCTCGGTATTGTGAACTGTCTGATATGTCTTACCATGGCCAGCGGTTCACCTGGTGGAACAAAAGGCAGGATGGAGTTATCTGCAAAAAGCTCGATCGAGTGCTTATTAATAAGCATTGGTTTCAGCATTTTGGTCAGTCTTACTCTGTGTTTGAGCCGGGGGGGGTGCTCGGATCACCTTCGATGCAGGTTTTATCTCTCTAAAGCGAAGCCAACAATCAAGAAACCGTTTAAATTTGTTAATGCAACAATAGCTCATCCGGACTACCACACAGATTTGGAACAGAGATGGCGCACCTCACCTTCTTTGTTTCATTCTACCTCAGCAATGTTCAGATTTTCTAAGCAACTAAAAGCTCTCAAACCTCATTTGCGGCTACTAGGTAAACGCATGGTGGGAACCATTTCTGTGCGAACAAAGGCTGCTTATAAAACCTTGTGTGAGTTGCAGGCTAAGACGATGTTGAACCCAACCTCTATGGCTGTCAGTGAAGAAGCGGATGCTTATGACAGATGGCGTAAGCTTTCGGATCTTGAAGAGAATTACCTAAAGCAGAAGGCAAAGCTCCACTGGCTGAAAGTTGGAGATCAGAATAACAAAGCTTTTCACACTTCGGTTACTCTCCGGGAAGCAAGTAATAGTATTAACGAAATTCATTGTGATAATGGCCAAGTACTGACTTCTCAAGATCAAATCAAGACTGAAGCAGTGAGATATTTTCAGACTTTTCTTACTCTGCAGCCAACTGATTACGTTCCCTGGTCACAGGAGGAATTGGAATCAGTTTTGGATTTCAAATGTGGTGAGAGTGACAAGAGCCTTCTAACGCATGATGTAACAAAAGAGGAGATCAGACGGGTTCTGTTTGCCATGCCTGGCTCTAAATCTCCGCGACCAGATGGTCTCACTGTGGAGTTTTTCAAAGCTTCCTGGACTATTTTAGGTGAGGATTTCACTGTTGCTATCCAATCTTTTTTCCAAACTGGTTTTCTGCCAAAAGGAGTCAACTCTACTATCTTGGCTCTAATCCCCAAAAAAAAGAAAGCGAGACTCATGAAGGATTACAGGCCGATTTCATGCTGCAATGTTCTCTATAAAGTTATTTCCAAGATTCTTGCGAACCGTCTTAAAATCATTTTGCCAAAGTTCATAGCACCAAATCAATCCGCCTTTGTGAAAGACAGATTGCTTATGGAAAATGTTCTGCTTGCTACAGAAATAATCAAGGACTATCACAAGGATTCAGTCTCTCCTCGCTGTGCTCTCAAGATCGACATTTCCAAAGCTTTTGATTCAGTTCAATGGAGCTTCTTACTTACAGTGTTGAGAGCAATGACTTTCCCTGAACAGTATGTAAAGTGGATTCAAACTTGTATTACAACTGCGTCCTTTTCAGTCCAAGTGAATGGAGAGCTGGCTGGTTATTTTGGGAGCAAGCGTGGTTTGAGACAAGGGTGTTCCCTCAGCCCATACTTATTTGTTATTTGTATGAATGTTCTCTCCCGCAAGTTGGATATCGCTGTATCACGTCGGGAATTTGGCTACCATCCCAAGTGTAAGCAGTTGAAACTCTCTCACTTATGCTTTGCTGACGACCTGATGGTGTTTGTGGAAGGGACCAAGCAGTCTATATCTGGGGCTTTGCAGGTTTTTGATGACTTCGCAGTGCATTCGGGTTTGCATGTTAGCCTTGAAAAGTCTACAATATATACTGCTGGTATTTTTTTGGCACACAAAGACGAGATCCTTCAACAGTTTCCCTTTGAATACGGTTCCTTGCCGGTGCGGTATCTTGGCCTGCCACTTTTGCCAAGAAGAATGACTTCTGGAGATTATCTCCCTCTCATTGAGAAGATCCGCTCAAGAATAACCTCTTGGACATCTCGTATGCTCTCCTTCGCTGGACGTTTACAGCTCCTTAGCTCTGTTATCTTTAGCTTAACAAACTTCTGGATTTCGGCATTCAGACTTCCCAAATCATGTGTCAAGGAGATTGATAAATTATGTTCAGCGTTTTTGTGGTCTGGTCCATCTTTAAATGCTAAGAAAGCTAAGGTTGCGTGGACAGAGGTTTGTTTACCAAAGAAAGAAGGAGGTCTGGGGCTAAGATCAATTGAAGAAGCAAATAAAGTGAGTGTTCTCAAGCTGATTTGGCGAATACTCTCTGCTTCAGGCTCGCTATGGGTTGATTGGGTGCAACGTTCCCTCATTCGAAGTGGTTCTTTCTGGAGTGTGAAAGAAAATACAACTTGTGGCTCTTGGATTTGGAGAAAACTCTTGAAATACAGGGGCCTTGCAAAACAGTTCTATAAAGTGGAGGTTCATAACGGTAAATCCACATCCTTTTGGTTTGATCACTGGTCTCCGTTAGGCTGTTTGTATGACCAACTTGGTGATAGGGGTTTTATCGATCTGGGAATCTTGAAAACAACCACAATGGCTGAGGTTATGTCTACGACACGAAGGAAAACACATAGAAACCCTCTACTCAATACGGTGGAGGAGGAGATAAGGAAGCGACGAATTAGTTATAACCATGATGTTTCGGACGTGCCGCTGTGGAAAGGGAAGCATGACTGTTACCGAAACGCCTTCTCAACAAAGGATACATGGTCTCATATTCATGCTGCCCGGCCGTTAATGGACAACTACAAGGAAATTTGGTTCTCACACGCAACACCGAAGTATGCTTTCATCACTTGGTTGGTTGTCAAAAACAGAGTAGCAACAGGCGAGAGGATACAGTCATGGAACCCACTCGCCAACACGAGTTGTATCCTATGTGGTCACCCTTCAGAGACAAGAGAGCACCTGTTCTTTCAATGCACTTACTCTCAGCTGGTTTGGGAGCGGCTTCTCAAAAAACTACTTGCAGATAAGTTCACAAATCACTGGCAAGCGGTCCTAACTCTGACTGCAGGAAATGGTCTGGACAAGAAAACAAAGTTCATAGTGAGGTATGTATTGCAGAACACAATTCACGCACTATGGCGAGAGCGAAATGCAAGACGACACGGAGAACACTCTTCACCGGCGGAGCAGCTGATCAAGATCATTGACAAGAACATACGAAATCGTTTGAGCACAATGAAAGGGGAAGAAGAGAGCATTCAAATCTGGTTTGCTGCAAAATGTTATTAAACTTGTTTGAATGGTTTAGAGCAAAGTAACACAATTTCTTTTGTAAAACGTTTATTTTTCTTTTGAATATAATTTAACATTAAATTCAAAAAAAAAAAAAAAATAACACTGGGGACAGTGTTGTTTAAGTCTGGGGGAGGTTGTCTACTAACTATGTTTTCTGTTTTTGAGTTTCAGTTGTGTCAGTCAAAACCATAAAGTTTGAGTCAAATTTTTCAAAATTTTTCTTTTTGTCTTTGGGAACTATGATCTTGATTAATGATTTATCTAATTTGGCTAACCCTCTAATGATTATTTGTGTATGCTTGATCTCAGAACTGAAGCTTAAAAAGACTATGAGCCTTATCAACAATCCTGAAAGCCCTTATTCAATGGATATCTGATTGATCTAACGTGGTCTCAACCTTTATCAGGATTTTAACCGGACTTAATCTCTTACTTTGGGGTTGGAAATCAGTGGACTAGACTTCTTATTCGGGCCATACAAGACAGTGCAATTTTTCAAAGTATGTCTTCCCTCTCTCTTCCCTTCAGTGCATTCAAAAAAAAAAAGGATAAAAGATGAGATGATTTTGATCAGTTTAGAGAGGTAGGTAAATTGCCAGTGACCTCATTATTCTACTCTTGAGTCAAATGATCACACAAAGCTTGGAAGCGAGAGGTAGGTAAATTACCGATGACCCCAGTATTCGCTTACATCCTTGATTAGAAGAAAAAAAAATAAGAAAAGAAAAAAATAATAATGGAAGTGAGAAAAGGGAGAGGAAAGGAGATATAAGAAGAATGTCTTGGCCTGAAAAGAGTCCATATGCCACTGCTTGATACACCCAAGGTAAGAACTCACCTGTACTTGCTTTAATTTATATAATGAGATGACAATGGAGATTTCAGAGATTCTAAAGGATTGTGGGATTTGAGTAAGGAATGTTGATGCTTATCATGGTTGAGTATAAGAAAGAAGTTCTTGAGTCAGGTAAATGAAGAGTGTGAATAAGAATAATCTGCAATTGAGTGAGTTCCCTGTTTTCAAACCTCTTTCACATGTCTAAGCTTAAGTTTTGCTTGAGGGCAAGCAAAGGCTAAGTCTGGGGGAGTTGATATATCATGGTTTTTATGGTTTTTAACCATGATATAAGGAGTCTTTTAGTGTCTTTTCATTTGTTTCTAGATTGTTTTTGAGTCTTTACAGGTTTTTAGCATGAAAGGAGCAAAGTGGAGCAATTTGGATCAGTTTGGAGCAATAATCCACAAGAAATCAACTTGGAATCGATCAGAGGAGATGGTGTCGATCGACACTGCCTTAGCATCGATCGACACCCAGTCCAAACCGACGAGAGAGCCAAATTTGGAAGTTTTACAAAGTTGCCCGAAGTTTTCCATATTTGCAAGACTAGTCCCTGACGTGTTTTAGGACATATAAATAGTGTTTTTAGGTTTTCCAAACCCTCAAGTCTTTTTCTAGAGAGTTTTATTTTTCTGCAACCCTGTGAGATTTTGAGAGCTTTAGGAGAGAGAGATCTGCTTTAAGAGAAGAATTCTTGAACTCCTTCTTACTCTTTTTAATTTCAATTGCTTCTTATTCAGAATCATGTCTTGTTCATCATTGATTATGTCTGAGTAGTTTGCTTGTTAGGTTTAGGGTTTTTCATAGGGTTTTTATGATTTATTAGATCTGTTTATTTAGGATTCATTATCTATCTAGATCTTCATCTTAGGTTGTTCTTCATATTAATTCTTGATTGATCACCTAGAATTAATACTTTAGGAAAATAAATTGATATGAGAATATAATTATTTTCCTGATTAAACCTTTTGATGAGCAAAATTATTTCTTGCAAAGAGATTTGATTTTATAATTTTGTGAACAATCTAAACCTGATTTTATTGCTGATTTTTAACCTAGAATTTTACAAAGAGATTTGGATTTTCTGGTTTTAAATTTAGATATTATTTGCAGTGAGAACTGATTTAATTTACAAAAGTGTTTAGAGTTCTAGATCTGTTCTTAATTGCTTGAATCCTAATTTATTACTTGATTTAATATTTCATAATTTCCTGAGAAATTCCCTAGACCTAGCTTTTTGATCCTCTGAATTTACAACAGCTTTATTTAATATTTTGCATTGCTTTTATTTTAATTCAATTTAATTTGTTTAGCATAATTATAAAACTCTATAATCCATTGTGTTTGATCTTGAGTCTCTGTGATATTCGACCCCTAAGTACTGCATTGACCTCTTAATTTGAGAGAGTAGCTCTAGGGTAAATTTGAGCATATCAATCGGTTCAAGAACAAGTTGGTGATTCCTCCTACTTCTAAGTCGATTCTTTTGATTTTGGAAGTTTTTCATAACAGTCAACTTGGCGGTCATTCGGGAGTGTTGAAAACGGTTAAGCGGATTCAGTTGTCGTTCTACTGGCCTTGGATGTTGCGAGTGGTTCAGAAATATATTTCCACTTGTCAGACTCACAAATGTTCTACACTGTCTCCTGCGGGACTGTTGCAACCTTTACCTATTCCACAGGCAGTATGGTCTGATGTGAACATGGACTTTGTTGAGTGCTTGCGTGCTTCTCAGGGTTTCAATGCGATACTGGTGGTGGTTGATCGCTTGAGCAAGTATGGCCACTTCATTGGCCTGAAACATCCCTTCTTCGCTTCAGCTGTGGCTCAGAAATTTGTTACTGAAATTGTTCGTTTACATGGCTTTCATGTCTCGATTGTTTCGGACCGTGATTGGATCTTCTTGAGTCACTTTTGGAAAGATTTTTTTAAACTTGCATGCACAAAATTGAAGTATAGCACTGCCTTTCATTCGCAGACTGACGGGCAAACATAGGTCCTTAACAGGTGTATGGATTCGTATATGCGTTGCTTTGCGTCTGCGCATCTTCGGACTTCGTATAAGTTTTTGTCTTGGGCTGAATTGTGGTACAACCTGATATATCATGGTTTTTGTGGTTTTTAACCATGATATAAAAAGTCTTTTAGAGTCTTTTGATTTGTTTTCTAGGATCTTTTGAGTCTTTACAGGTTTTATAGGATTTTAGCATGGATGGAGCAAAGTGGAGCAATTTGGATCAGTTTGGAGCAATAATCCGGAGGAAATCAAGTTGGAAACAATCAGAGGAGATGGTGTCGATCGACACCTATATGGCATCAGTCGACACCCCTCTATGCCGACTCAAGACCCAAGTTTTGGAAAATTTACAAAAGTTGCCCCAAGTCTTCCATAATTGCAACATAAGTCCCTGACGTGTTTTAGAACATATATATATTTATATATATATATATATATATATATATAGTTTTTAGGTTTTTAAAATCCTTAAGTTGTATTCTATCAAGTTTTATTTTTCCAGCAACCCTGAGAGATTTTTGAGAGCTTTTGGAGAGGAGATCTAAACTCTTTGAGAGAAGAAATTCTAAACTCCTTCTTAACTCTTTTAATATCTATTGCTTATTATTTAGAATTATGTTTTGTTCTTCATTGAATATGTCTGAGTAGTTTGCTTGTTAGGTTCAGGGTTTTTCATAGGGTTTTTATGAATTATTAGATCGGTTTATTTAGGATTCTTTATCTTTCTAGATCTTCATCATAGGTTGTTCTTCATTATTAATCCTTGATTGGCCATCTAGAATTAATATCCTAGGAAAATAAATTGATATGAGAATTTAATTGATTTTCCTGATAAAACCTTTTGATGAGCAAAATTATTTCTTGCAAAGAGATTTGATTTAATAATTTTGTGAACAATATAAACCTGATTTTATTGCTGATTTTTAACCTAGAATTTTACAAAGAGATTTGGATTTTCTGGTTTTAAATTTAGATATTATTTGTAGTGAGAACTGATTTAATTTACAAAAGTGTTTAGAGTTCTAGATCTGTTCTTAATTGCTTGAATCCTATTTATTTACTGATTTAATATTTCATAATTTCCTGAGAAATTCCCTAGAGCTAGCTTTTTGATCCATTGAATTTACAACAGTTTTTATTTAATATTTTGCATTGCTTTTCTTTATTTAAATCAATTTGTTTAGCATAATTATAAAACTCTATAATTTATTGTGTAGTCTTGAATCCTTGTGGAATTCGACCCCTAAGTACTGCATTGATCTCTTAATTTGAGAGAGTAGCTCTAAGGTAAATTTGAGCTTATCACAACCCACACTTCATATCATACGGTCTTGAAAGCCACTCCTTTTAAGGTGTTGTATGGACGTGATCCTCCTGCTCTTCTTCAATACAAGCCTTATTCTATGTAGAACTTCGAGCTAGAGAAGCTGTTGCAGGAGCGTGACCGGATGTTGGCTGAAATTAAATCGCATTTGGTGCATGCTCAACAACTTATGAAGTATAACGCCGATAAGCACCGGCGTGATGTGGAGTTTGCCATGGGATATGTGGGTCTATCTGAAGCTTCGCCCTTATAGACATCATTCGGTGGTGAAGCGGATTTGTCAGAAGTTGTCAGCAAAGTATTTTGGTCCTTTTCGGGTGATTGCATGTTTTGGAAAGTCTGCTTATAAGCTGTAATTGCCTGCGGGATCGAAGATTCATCCTGTGTTTCACGTATCTCAGCTTAAACAGGTGTTGGGTGCGCATCATCAGGTACTTCCCTTACCCAAGACCTTTTCGGATGCTGGTGAGTTGATTTTGGAACCTACGACTATTCTAGAGACACGTTACAATGCTCAAGGAGTGTGGGAAGCATTGGTTGCTTGCCAAGTTCTTCCGGATCATGAGAACTCTTGGGAACCAGTGAAGGAGCTGCAGCAGGAGTTTCCGGGTTTAAAGTTTGAGGCCAAGCTTGATGTTGCAGGAGGGGAGGAGGTATTGATAAGCTTCACCGTGTGTATGTGCGCAAGAAGAAGTCACATGGGATTGACACATGTGAAGACCGTTGAAGATATTATTTGGATAAGTGAGAAAATATAATTTCTAGTGAAGACTAATATCTGCAACTAACTCGACTGCAAAAATAGTATAAAGTTTTCTATTATTCGTCATAGAACATTTATGTAAGTTAATGTATAACTTTCTCCTGCCTGAAGATTTAAGGAAGACGATCTAGAGAATATGATGCTCCAAGTGTGTTCTTGGACATCGTTTACAATATCAATATAGATTCGTAACTTCATTGTATCGTACAGTTAGTATATATTTATATCAATCGTTGAACTCTTGGACCACACCCACACGATCTTTCTTTTTTCTCCAAAGACAAGTTTTTTCTTTGCCTTCAATTTCCTTTTCTATTAATTTCTAGAAGTTGCTCTCCAAGCTAACATGCATCTCTTCCTTTTTCCTTTGTTCATACTTCATATCACTTCCTCTTTTCCCTTTTCTCCACGTCACACGAATGTTGTGTTATGCACCAACTTGACTTCTTAGATGATCGACCATTGGTCTTCTTCATATTGAATTAAAACTCAGTCAATAATCCATCAACAATATATACAAGCTGGCCAAACCACTTTAAGTAAGATACTTTTAGAAAAGAAGAAATTACTAATTAACATTATAACTTCTTAAGTTTGATTGAATTGACTACATCTTTCATCAATTATTAGGTATATGAAGGAAAACTCTATATATTATAATTATAAATATCCAAATAATGAGTAGTCAGGCTGAAACACAATTATTTCTACACTTTACTATAGTTATACAACTTACAAGTAGCATAGAAAAGCAGACTGAATTAAAAAAACAAAACAAAAAAATACTAATTATATACAAGGAAATTCAACTATTAAATGAAATTTAGATAAAATAAAATTGTTCTCTGTGTTATTCCAGACTTTTCTTTTTCTTTATGTACAAGATAATAACCCAAGTATAGATATCGGGTTTTGCTTGAGAACAAACATAGTATATTCATTGGGTGTATAGTGCTTTTAGAAAAGAAAACATACACAATGTGTGATCAATGAGAAAATGCTGCTACTGTTAAACATACACTAGCTAGGATATGAAATATTTATGTATTTCCAAGCAAATTTGGCCGACCTCTTCCTTCACTCCTCTGTTAAAAAGACCACAGAATATATCTCTGAGCTCATTGATCATTGGTGGATCAGTCTGTCACAACAATCACACATTTGTCGAACAGATATTTGCTAAGTTTACTCTAGTACAAGACAAATTACAATGACACTTGGAAATAAAAACAAGAACATTGAAGATAACAAAAAAAAGTCGCCAATTTATGTGGACAATATAAAAACCCCAGTGATTTATGGCCATTTTCGTAAAGCTTAAAGGCCCAATAGTTGTTACTAAAAGCCCATAATATGTAAGGAATATAAAAACAGAAGTCTTTTTTCTTTCCCGAGTCAGAGACACTGTTACAGTATTCATTCCGAGTCACCCTCTCCCACCAACAACAACTCCAACAAACTAGTAGTGGCCATGGCAGAGGAATCCAAGAAGAACCTCGTTTTCGTGTACGGTACGTTAAAAAGAAACCATGCAAACCATTTCCTTTTAGAAGATCTGATCTCATCGAACGACGCCGTTCACATCGGTCATCGCACGACCCGGTTACAATACCCGCTCGTCACGGGTCTCTACGGGATCCCTTACCTGATCAACAAACCCGGGTCGGGTCAAAAGATCCGAGGCGAGCTTTACTCGGTTTCAAAACGTGGGCTTGCACGCCTCGATGAACTGGAAGGTATCAAAGTCAATCACTACGAGAGGTTACAAATCGAGGTTAGTGAGGAAGAAGGATCAAATGGCGCCGTTTTAGCGGAGGCTTATTTTGCTCATTGTAGGTTTGGTGAGAGGTTGTGGGAGAAGAGAGGGAAGTATGGGATGTGTGAATTTGGTGAAAACGATGGCCTTTTGTATGTTATGGTTAAGGATAGGCCAACGTTTAGCTCTTTTTTTGATGAACTCGAAGCTTTTCTGTCTTCTAGTAACAGTTGATTACTAATTTGATTCAACGGATTTGTTAAATTCGATCTTTGATGCTATATGTTTTGTAATAAAATATTGTTTTGATAATTATGCAATTTTAACAGCTTTTGGTTACGCTCAAAGTACATTTACATTTTGTCTAGTAATGCTCGGAGTTATAAGTTTTGATTGATCGGAGGATCTCAACAGAATCATAGATCATGTTTCATAGATTGTAATGATGAAAGGTGTACTAATCTTTTGCAGTTTTCATGTGTTAAAAAATGTTATTCCCACAAGGGTCAATACCATTTTGTACATGTTAATGTTACGAAACCTTTATTCAGGTTCGATTATTTATCTGACAAGTGTCAGAATCTAGTGTTTACAAAGAGTCACCGACTGATACTGAATCGATGAGTGGTACTTATAAGTTACACAGATCGATGAGTGGTACTGAAATCTACTGTTTATTGAAGTGGTGGTAGGAGAAGTAGGCAAAGGAGATTTAATCTTTTGCGGCTCTATAATGCCTAACCCTACTACGCACTTTGTTTCTTTCTTTTGTCAATAGCTTCAATCTTTTTTTTTGATGGTGTCATGTGTAAGATAAACCAAATTTCTAGTAGTGGACTTTTTGTTGTTGTTGTCAGACTATGTGATCTCCATTGTCAGTGAGGGACCCCAAACGCTTTGTCTTGATTTGTGCAATTTCAATGAGACTCTTTTAGTACAAGGACGCTATGTTCAGAGATCCTTAGTAATTAAAGATTTGGCTTAGCAACCGTGAAAGTTATAGAATTATATGTTGTCGTGGATATATTAACCCATGGCCGATCTTTACGTAAGTTTGATGTTTAAAAATGTTGAGAGTTGCACATTATATTGTACTTGATGATAATTCAAAGGAACACTTCCACATTGTACTTGACGATGATTTTAAGGAACACACTTGCACAATGGCCGATCTTTACATAAGTTTGATATTTAAAAATAATTGAGAGTTGCTTGGTTCCGATCAGACTAAAACCGTCAAACCTATTTGTCTACATTTTGTAAACTAACTACATGCACAAAATTAAATCAAGATCAAAGATATTAACATCGGGAATCGAATCCAAATCATATCATACTAAGCTGAACTAGATCCCGCACATTTATATCCAAATCGTTCGTTCATGAGGAATAAGTTTGTGACATATATAATAATATATTCTAAAATGTGATGTCTATTGTCTAGGATATATAGTTGATTATAACCGTGTTGTTTGAATTGTTCTCACTACATGATGATGATGATTGAACTTGCACATTTTACTTGATGATGATTCAAAGGAACATACTTTCTTGAGATCATTAACTCAATACGACAATGTGTGGGATATTTGATTGAGAAAACCCAAGTGATTAAGCTTTTTGGGGGAAGCGTGGGAGATAAGTGAAAGAAGAAGAGCACTATGGTACTAGTACTGGTCCTACTACTTCTTCTTCACGCCATTCTTCAACAACGACGGTGTGTGTGCTTTATTCCATGTGATCTCCCACTTCGTGTTTTTTTTTTGTGTGTATAAAACTGTACATATACTCATTTATATCTACGTGTTTGTACATATTGTATCATCATTACCTTCCTCTATATCTCTCACTCAATGGAACAAAATCGTATTTTGCTGGAACCAATTATGGGTAAATTGAGTGCTTATCCTTTTGACAAAGCCTTTAAGCTTGAGCTCTTCATTTGTCAATGTGTTTACACACTTTTATCTAAAAACTTATTTGCTAAATTCACAGAAACTAAATTTAAACCCCATGAGAGTAGTCAAATGAACCGAAAGTTGTGTGATTAGTCTAGTGACATGGTAGTATACAATTTAACTAAATAAAAATGACTATGCGATTATGCGGGTTATTGCAAATTTTACTGCTTTACAGTTTCTTGAGTTATACGTATAGGTAAACTTTCACTTACCATTTATATCAATTACTGTGTTATTATTGTGTTATCAATCAGTCTAGCTTTCAAGCGGCTATCCAATTATGAATGAAATTCCAAATATATAACTTCATATATTATATCAAGAAAATGCTATTTAGAAATAGTGCAAAATGTATATACCTAATGACTTCATTTTTGTATTTATTATTTTATATCAGTGTATTCTCTACAGCATAAGATAAGTAGAGAAGTGGTCTTTGGCTGGACAGCACCAAATCCTCAAAAACTTGATAGGTCTTCTTAGTGGCAATGCTACGACGCAAGACACGCATTAACAACTAACAAGTGTTTTTCTTTGTAAGTAGTCTCTTCCCAAAATCTTTATTTTTATTTTGTATTCAAAATGATTTTTGTACCGAAGTTTCGTGCATTACAATAATCATGATTTGATTTCATCTTCTAGAAGTAAGCTCCCATCGAAAAATGTTGGAACTATTTAAGTTCGTCTTAATACTACGATGCATTTATTGGGTTTATAATACAAGTCTCTGCATTCTTCTATATATATGTGAATAATTTTGTTTTTTTTTTTTAAATGAATAACTTTTACGTAATGTTTTTTTTTTTGTTAATGTTTTTTACGTAATGAAAATAACTTTTAGCTTATAGATTTTTGGGATTAAACTAATCTACAAAATGTTGAATCGATAAACAAGAAGGATACGTTGGTATAGTTGAAACGTAGTAATCTATTTAGAAAGTAGTTTTGCTAAATTACTGAAAGTTCCATATTTTGATTAGTCATGCACATGTCATGTGTAGTATTTCATGTAAAAACAAAATAAGAGCTTAGCTGTAATGCAAGATTTGGTGAGGATTGCTCAACACTATAGCTTTGTTAATCAAATCACCAAATTTGGGTTCTATATTATTTGTAGAAATTAGACAGTCTATTCAAACTATTTGAATCAGCAGTAATTTCGTTTTTTTCTTGAATATGTTTGTTGATTTTTTGGGGTCAAAATTTCACATTAAGAGTTTCACTTACATAACAACGGAAAACATGAGTATTAGGTGAGAGTAAAAGACTGAAGAAAAGAGGGTTTGGTTTGGAAATAAATGAGTTGTTAGAAAGCTTAACTGAGTAATCGAGGAAACAAGTCAAATGGGAAACTCAACACTATACTTCACGATATATATATATATATATATATATATATATATATGTATGCTGACTTGTTAATGATATTCTAACAACCGCTGAATCCATTTTTATCAACACAAACGATGTATATCAATGACATTCTACCTTCATAATCATATACTTATAGTGCCAAAAACAAACTAATTGCATGTTGTTAGTTGAAGACTTATATTGTATAATGGTTGGTTACTAAATGTGTTAAAGTACTCACCTAGAAATATAGTTATTCACTTATTCAGCTAAAGCGTTTTAGAGGACGTGCTCTTATGTGCATTTCGCTCAAGATCAGTAAGAGAATCAACCATGTTTTGTGTATTTTTTTTTATAGTAATTACACCTACGACAATGGATGCATGAAGATGTTATAAAGAAAATAGCAAAACGACATTAGATGTCCATTTAAAGCATTCGCGAACTAGTTCATTCTGGAACAATCTATGTCACTCACCTTACGTCTAGTCCATAGATCAAATAACCGAAACTTTTACAAAGAAAAACCTACCTATATATCATTCCTCTATTCCAAGATTGAAGTACTCTCTCTAGTGTCTAAATTTTTATACAAGGCGATAATAATATACATATGTGAGCGGACCTTGTTTTTGACGATTGAGATCGACGTCCGAGCTAGTCAGTAGAGATTGCTATATTATAACTTAGAAGAAATGTTGATCAAGTAGAGCGAAACTAAGAAATTGAAACCAAAATTAGGAGTAATGGTAGGGACAGTATATCTACACTTTTGGTCGTACGCATGTGCTTTAACCACTCTGTGTTTTTACAGTGAACACGGTTTAACATACCAAACCCCAACTACTATAAATACCTCACTTAGTCTTGTCATTTTTATTCATCAAGTTCAAACACAATGGTTTCTCTCAAAGCTTTCTCATCTGTCTTTTTTCTTATACTCGGCGTTAGCATTTGCTACGCCACTAGCCGAAATCTTTTGAACTATGGTGCTGGTCATGCTGGTGGTGGCGGTGGAGGACATGGTGGTGGTGGAGGTTCTGGTGGAGTTAGTGGTGGAGGTTATGGAGGAGTGAGTGGTGGTGGCTATGGGGGTGGTAGTGGAGAAGGAGGCGGTGGTGGTTATGGAGGTGCCGAAGGGTATGCTGGTGGTGGCGGTGCTGGTCATGGGGGAGGCGGTGGTGGAGCTGCTTCTTCCGGTGGTTATGCTAGTGGAGGAGGAGAAGGAGGTGGTGGTGGTTACGGTGGAGCGGCTGGTGGTTACGGTGGTCATGCCGGTGGTGGTGGTGGAGGTAGCGGTGGTGGTGGTGGAGCTGCATATGGCGGTGAAGGAGGAGCTAGTGGTTATGGAGGTGGTGCTGGTGAAGGAGCTGGTGGTGCAATTGGTGGTCATGTAGGTGGTGGAGGCGGTGGTAGCGGAGGCGGTGGAGGATCAGCTTACGGTGGTTCAGGAGAGCATGCTAGTGGTTATGGAGACGGAGCTGGCGAAGGTGGTGGCGCCGGTGGAAGTGAGTATGGAGGTGGAGCTTATGGAGGCGGTGGTGGTCATGGAGGTGGAGGTGGATCAGCAGGAGGGGCTCATGGTGGTGCTTATGGAGGCGGTGAAGGAGGAGGAGCTGGTGGGGGAGGGTCTCACGGTAGTGCTGGAGGCTATGGAGGTGGTGGCGGTGGAGGAAGTGGAGGAGGAGGAGCTTACGGTGGAGGAGGAGCACATGGGGGTGGTTATGGAGGTGGTGGGGGTGAAGGAGGTGGTTATGGAGGAGGTGCAGCAGGAGGATATGGAGGTGGCGGTGGAGGAGGAGAAGGTGGAGGCGGTAGTTACGGTGGTGAACATGGAGGTGGTTCAGGCGGAGGCCACGGTGGTGGTGGTGGTCACGGTGGTGGAGGCTATGCCCCATGAAGAAACTAAGTTAAGATCAACCAAAAGGAAAGCTGAGAAATAAATATGATTTGTGGAGGGGTATACAAATTAAAATGCCTATTTCAAAACATTTTGTATCCATTATTATTATTGAACGTTGTATTGTATTTCCTTATAATTGAATATTTTATTGTCTTATATCATTAAGTAAAAGCATAATCTATAGAGCAATGTTAGAGGTAAGTTTTATGACCAACTCAACTCAATTCGACTCATAAAAACATTCACAATAACGAGTTTATGAATGAAAATTTCCATCCACTTCACACGCAAAAAAAAAAAAAAAAAAAAAAAAAATTATTTTGAAAGCAAATTTATAAAGCTTTTTGGAAAAAATAGAAAAGCGTTTCTTTTGAACATGTTGTGAATTCTACAAGAACAATTTTCCGTAGTTCAGAATAAGGAAGTGGAAACTTGGAAGTTCTAGATGTAAGTTTTTGATGAATGATCTGATTTCTATTAAAATGTTTAAGATTGTGATTTTGACTTGTTGATATAACTTTTCATATGATACATGATTTGTTGTTTCACAAGTTGAAGAAGGTAAGTCAGTAAGAATATATTTGGAGGACCCAAAATTAGAGATAAAAAGGCATCTCGATTTGAATGTTTTGTAGTATATTGTAATAATTTTGGGTCTCACGTAATAAATAAGTATCGAAGTCGTTTTCTTCCTAACAATGTCCAAGCTTTATCGTCTACTCGTTCTTGGCTATATGGTTATGCAACTAACGATGAAGGTATGAGACAAGATTATTACAATATCGAAGTCGTTTGTTGTATGAATCAAAGCAGATCGTGTAGTCTCAACTTGGTTGGTGTTGTTTTTTCTAGTTATACGCTTTGTAGAATTGTCATTTGGTTGTGTTAATGGCTTTTGTATGAATCAGAGCAGATCATGTAGTCTCAAATTGGTTGTCGTTTTTTTTTTCTAATTCCATTTAATAATATTTACCTTTTAGACCCTTTTATATGCTACCCATTTAGAACTCTGCCCATTCATCTTTGTTTTTTTTTTTCAACTGCACATTTAGGCCTTTATGATTTTAATAGAAAAAAGTGCTCTCTGAACCGAACGTGAAAGTTTTTTTCCATCAGACGGCTGCTTTTGTATGAATCAAAGCAGACACATATAGTCTCAAATTTGGTTGTTGATAGAATGTGGGTTTGAATGATGTAGATGACAAGGGCGAGACAGTTGTTATTCAAGGAAATCCAACAACTAGCTGGAATGTGATTATGTGAAGATGATCAATCCTTTTGTGAATTTGGAGTTTGATTCAATCCTCAAGTTTGCTCGATTTCTAGTCCTACAACAAGGATTTAATTAAAAGCTTGAATAATGAGTTGAGTTAAATAATCTATTAGAAACTATAGTCTAAAAATCATTTTGACACCCCTAAGCAATGTTATACTCATATATATAAACCTTAAGAATTTTTGGTTGGGTAGCCTCAAAACAAAATTTGATCAGAGTTTGTATTCACAAGAAAACTCCAAACACAAAAAAAAAAAAAAAAAAAAAAAAAAAAAAGGAAAAGAGCAACTTTTCATTTTTCTCACTAGCTAAACTCTTCTTCACAGTAGAATAGATTTATCTTCTGAATTTCTTTTTCTTGATCGGAGAACCACCCAAAACTTTAACCAACATCCGGGAGCGAGGTGTCTGAATCTTTCTGAGATATGAAAGAGCAATACTTTTTTCTTTGGGATCTACAGCAACATTGCTTCTTAAGGCCATTGGCTTTGTTCTATGAGTTTCTTCTTGGTTCTTAGTTTGCAAATGCGAACGTTGAATCTGAAAGCTTCCTGTTACTGAATCACACACACACTCAGACTTGGGATATTTCGTATTCTCACCACTTAGATACATATAACTCTTTCCACATTTTTGCAATAATTGAGACTAAACAAAACACATAATACCTTGGCGTTTTGGACGGGAATTTGGTTTTTGAATCTTGGGCTTACGTTCGTATGCACCACCAAGCGAAGCGTTCTCATCAGCTGTACACAGAGTCACACACACACACACACACAGACACTGTATAAGAGCTTTGTTGGACAGATCATTACTCATAACTCACTAGTTTATTCTAAGTTCTAATTCAGATTGATTCTTCTTGTAACAGATGAGTTATGGATTACTAAATGACAGCTTTATCTGAATCTATTCGAATCTCTTCTTAATATTCTCCACAGTTAAGCTATCAAAAATAAATAGTAGGAGTTAGTACCTTTGCGTTTTGGAGATATGTCTTGATTCTGAACCTTATGCATAGGGACATGAGCAGCGTCGGTGCTAGCTCTGTCGGCAGCTGAATTTGACACAGGTTCATTCTGTTGAGAGGTCTCAGCAGGTGACTTCTCAGATTCATCGATGTTAGATTTGTTGCCAGCTGAACATGACTCAGGTTCTCTTTGTTGAGTGGTTTCAGCAAATGGTTTCTCAGATTCATCAGCCTCAGGTGACTTGAGAGCGTCAATCATGACCGAAGAATCTTCATCGTTGCAAGACTCGGCTGAATGGAACACTTCTTCTTTTGGCTCACGACAACAAAAATCTGACCAATTTACATCTGGCATCGATACTCCCACAGAGTCGTTGCAAGCTTTACTGGAATTACCAACACTCTCGTAACTGTTTTCAAGCACTGACTTTGGTGAAAAGTTTGATGGAGTAGCTTCAAACACTGCCTTCAGCTGTTCAAAAGTACTAGAAAACCAAGGAGTTCCTTCTCTTGCATAAAATAATATATATGCATCCTGCGATAGAACTCTATCTTCGCTGAATCTTGTGACCTGCCAAGATATACAAAAAAATACATAAAGAAGTTAAATTTACTGAAAACCCTTCAGAGAAAGGACTAAGCCACACAAATGAAATGAAATCACTGACTATATAAGATGATTACCTTTGAGTCATCAAAATTATGCCATGTCTCAGGAGCTGATCTCACATAAGCGGAGTAATGACCAAAAGTTGCTCTAACCCCAATATGCTCCACAAAGGCATAAAGATGATATTTTGTGGAAACCTGAAGATACAAAATTATATGTCAAGACTCAAACATCTCAAGGTTTACAAAACTAAAAGGCCTGAAATTTTCACATACCTCAGGATTTTGGTTACCGCTCATGAAAGGGAGCAAATCCAACTCTAAAGGGAACTCAATATGCTCGAAGATCTTCTCCATAGTAACTCCATCATTCTTGAATCTCTTAAGATGGAACGTAGCAACAGGGGGCAACTTATCAAACTTTAGTTGCTTCTCCTTTGTAACTTTCTCCTTACAGTTATCACATGTTAACTGGTCCTCAAGTAATTCCACACGTGTAAATGAATCTAAAGCTTTCCAGAGGTTATCAACATCATCAATTTCCAGACTCCATCCAAGAGAAGGTTCAAATGTGTTGGAAACGTGATAACAATTGCGGCAACGAAGCTGAAAAAAAGGAAGAGATCAAACATATTTCCATTAGTAATTGTATATATATATATGGAAACTGCTTCAACACTAGTAATGGTAATGAATTAATGCTTTCTTACCGTACTCATGAGACTGCCACCAAAGACATTGTCAACAATGTTTGAATCTTGAGAAGAGACAGAGCCAGGCTTATTCCTAGGATCTAAACAACATCTCTCTAACTTGTCTAAAAACGACTGTAGAAACTCATGTGCGTCTTCTTGGTGGTTTATCATAAAATCAGATGAAAAATCTGTGATTGGTTAAGGATAAAAACCATTCATACGAAGAAACCTCAGACACAAAGTTATACAACACAAATAAACAAAAAACAAAAACACTCGAAAAAGGATACGTTTCAGATTATTACGAAATACATCAATGCTTAAAGCATATCCTGAAGACCTCAGAACAAGCTCAATATGATCTCGAAGAGCTTGCATAACACAGAACTTATCGTTGCCACCTAAAACACCCAAAAGAGCTATAAAGATTTAAAAACAATGAACAAAACAAAGCACCAAACTCAAATAAGCAAAACATCGTGAATCAATCATCTTACAGTTGCAAGGGGTTTGATGCATGTATGAACGAAGACTCTCAATAAGAGGCACAGTATGAGTGAAGCACTGTAACACAGAAGCTATGAAACAAGTGTTGCCTGAGTTATACAACCCAGCACCCTGAAGAAAACATCCAAAAATGATTCAATTTTGGGCATAAAGCTAAACTAATACCAAAATTACAAAATCGGATAAAAGGAGAAAATAGAGAAACATACAACACCAGTGGGTTCAATCTTGGGATACCACCAAGAGCACGGTAGAGGTTTCGCTGGCTCGGTCTTATTAAACTCATCTTCGTCGCTTTGATAGTCATAATTCGCTATGTACCTCCTCGGCGGACGATTCTCAGGGCGAGAATACAGATACGATTCTGACGTACTCACCATTTGGAGAAGATTCTCGTTGTTGTTCGCCGGTGCTATCAATTGAGGCGTGGTTAGGGTTTTATCAGAAGAGAACCCATTCTCTCTGTTATCCTCTGAATCGAAAATTAGGGTTTTATCTGAAGAAGACCCATCTGGTTTCGCCGGAGAATAAGGCTGGATCTGACGAATTGGTGATGAAATAGAGAGCGAGTGAGTGACAAGGTCTCTGATTGGAGCGGTAGGTGAAGAGTCATCTAGGGTTTTGTTGGGTTTAGCGAAATTAGGAGAAGATAAGAGATCTGAAGGTGGTGGTGGGTCAGTAGATTCCGCCATTAACAACGAAACCCAGATCTCGAAATTTTCTGGGGAAGAGAAAGAAAAGTAGAAAGCTAGGTTTTGGTTATGGGAGGTTTCTGCATCTTCTTCGTAAGTAATGAAAATATTTTGAGTTTCGCTCCAACAAAAAAATTTGGAAAGATAAGAGCGAAACGAAATCGATTTGGAGGGAAGATGAGAAAATTTGGAGTGAAGGAAGAAGAAAGGTTTTGAATTAGGAGGGAAAATCAAGCCGCCATTTTTTTGGGGATTAGGGTTTCTTTTGACCTTTTACCTAAAAGATGTTAAAAATAAATAATCTAAAACACTACACAGGTTTGGTTAACTCAAACTCAACCATGGTTCGTAATTTGGAGTTGGCTTATCAGACACTCTTTGACCAAACCTTTTTTTCTTTTTAAACAAGTTTAATTGACACAAATCAATAATCATAGATTTTTATAGTTTGAGTATAAGTATTTTTTTTTCATTAAATAGATGAAGAAGGGGGGAACAAATAAGGGAAAAAATTGTTTGTTGATTTTTCATTAAATTTATTGATATTTAATGTTGTTTTTATTTCTGTTATGAACTTTAATTTTGAAAAAAAAATTCCAGTTACTTTTATTATTGTTTGTCTAAAATCTAATTACTTTAATTTTTTGCAAATATTTTCCTTTTTTTTTGGCAAACATTATCTTGTCACTGGTATGCCCATCATTTATTTTGTCAATTTGTTTCCTAAAAACTGGATTAGTTTATTACAAATGACGGAAATAAAGTTTTTAAACATTACTCTATTTTTCTATATCTAGTTTTCCAAATTTAATCTTATAGTTTTGTATAGTTACCCAAATTTAACGTTTTTTAATTGTTGCCCAAATTTCTTTATGTACAATATTCTTTATGTTTCCATCAAATTAATTAGTCCACTTTCAAGTAAAATACTTTTTTTGGTTTTACAAAATTAACTAACTCAATTTTCAAGAACTATTTACCGTGAAAATTAGAATTGTTTTTATCAAGAAAAAAAATAGAATTGTTTAATACAAGTTCCCGATAAGGTCAACAGAGACTCAAAAACCATCTGCTCGCTTTCTCAATGTTTCTGCTTTTCCTACAAAAGTTTTGATTGGCTATATAAGTTTTGACCTCTGTATTTTAATTTCAACTTATTGTCTTACAATATCTTGCAGACAGTATTAAGTGCAAAACCATTATCTAGCAAACAATTTCAGAAAATTTGAAACATTTTGACAAAAACAAAACAAAACTACATGCAGTATGACCCTTTTCTGACCAAATTTTATATTTAGTACCATTACAACATATAGTCATATACTACCATCCATCAAATAATCAAATTCCAGATAAACATCTTACATACCACAAAAATAACTCTTTCAACTACAAAACCAAACAAAAAAAATGGCATTTTAGATCCGACAATGTGTCCTCTGTAAATCAAAAGATCTCTGTATGTGTTCTTACAGCATTCTATCCTGAAGATCACTGAATATACTAGAGGCAAATGTTCCCAGCTTATTCTTTGTTTCTTCAGCTATGTTCGCAAGAGAAGACATATCTTGCTGCGCCTGTGGAATGAACAAAGTCCAGATAAATAAAAATTTAAGCAGAGTCATGTAAAGCTGAAGAATTTGACCCTACTCGGAACATTACCTGGAACGAAATCCGGTTGATGAATTCGCTCGCAGTGATATCAATGTTGGAATCATCTGGTCCATGGCCAAACAGATCGGAACTTGAAATAGCTGCTGAGCCCTGTTAGATATGTAATTGCATTAGGCATGTATGAACAATGAGACTTAAAAAGAAAAGTTAATATAGAGTTTGAGAGGTTTAGGACATACTGAGAACTTCTGAAGGGTAGCTTTTGAGTCCAGATCGGCATCTCTGTTCTGATTTCCGAAATATTGGGCAGAGGAGATTGATTTTGCATTTGAGAACTTCTTTCTTGCTTCATCTGTTTCTTCAACCTTAAGTAAGAAAAATACAGTTAAGCAAAGAGGATATGACAATTGACTTCTATATCTTTCTTGGGTTCTGTTAAAAATGAAACTTTCTTAACCTGAACTTTGGATGAGTTTGAGCTTGATTTCTTGGGGAAAGCACTGTCCATTCCAAATTCGTTAAAGAAATTGGATGACTTTGGTGGAGCAACATGGCTAAGCACTCGTGTGCCAGTTTGCCCACCAGATTGCTGCTCATCATCGAAGTACTCAAATCGAGAAGCATATGATGATGATCCAGCAGCAGATGATGTGTCGTTAGTTGAAGAAGCAGCCGGAATCACAGGTACAGGTTCTTCAGGCTTCTGCTCATAGAGGTTATCTTTTGGCTACATAACAATAGAGAAAAATCTAATCAAAAATCAAAACCAAGAAACAAGACGCAAGCTATCATTCTTTAATAAAAAAAAACGAAGATCTATACCTTAGTAGTAAGCTTACGAGCACCAAGACCACCAGTCTTCCCTGTCTTTCTCGACACAAGAGGTTTCTTAAAAGTACTAGCCACAACTTTCTGAGAAGCTTTTGGCGAAGAAGAGGAGACAACAGTTTCATCTTGCTTAACCAAAGAACTCTCTTTTGTTGGAGGTTCAGAAGAAACCCCGTTCTTAGATGACTCCAAAGGCTGAGAAGCAGCGGCAACAGAAGGCAATGCCGTTAAACCAGCTTCTTCCGCCATGGCTTTAGCAACTTCCTTAGCAAGAGTCTGCTTATATAAATCAGCAGCTCTTGAAGTGTACTTAGCCTCGATTTTGCCACCGTCGTTCCATCCATGTTGCTTGAAAAAAACCTGAGCTCGGTTGTTCCCACCAAACATCATTGTTCTTAGCTGCTCAGGACTCCACGAGTCTAAATTCGTTGACCTGCACAAACACAACACTATTTATAGGCTTATGACATAAAAACAATGATTGTGTATACAATATGGTCTTTTATATTCTACCAGTAGATCTACAACAAAGTAAAAATGCTATATATAGATTAGAATGGTGAAAGAGGAAACAAAGTCAACATCGTCCTGTTTAATCACAGCTTAAACCCTAGCCTAGAAGTGAGAATCTACAAGTTCATGAAGCTAAATCAGTGTTCCTGAGAGTAAGAATCAATAGCTTACCTCACGAAGCTGATATGAACACCAAGACTCCGATGAACAGCTGAGCAGTCGATGCATAGGAAGATCCCATAAGGAACTGAAGCCCAAGTTGGATTCTTCGCACTACAATCGAAACACACCTATAAAGAAAAACGGAAAATCACAAATCAATCGGAAGATTAGAGTCGTATAAACTCCAGATCTGATCGAAACCAAACCAAATTCAATTCAATTTTATACGAAGAGAATGGGAGAAAAAAACCCTAACCTTGTTATCGGGTTTTGATTTCAGTTTTCTGAAAACAACATTCTTATCGCTGAGATTCTCAGTCGCCATAGTTGATTACGAATCTGAAAAGGAAGAAGTAGAGAAGATTTCACAGATGTTTTCCCCCAAAATCTGAAAGTGGTGATGAAGATGATGATGATGGATCGACTCTTCAACAAAGCAGATTTTTTATTTTTATTTTTATTTTGCTTACGAAACATGTAAAGGTAATTTATTTATTTTTATATTTTACGTTTATGATTTGTTATTGTGAGAAGGCCATAACATTAGATTAGCGGATCAATACTAAATCATATGGGCTTTACTGGCCCAATAGTTAAAGAAGCCTATTTGCTCTTGTTTTTGATTTGTTTTTTCTTTTTAAAAGACAAACAAATTAGTGGATTTTGTTCATCATAAGTTTGGTACAAAATTCCAAACTCTGAATTCCAAATTCCATCATCTAAATTCCAAATTGAAAAATGTAACTCTGAATTCTCAACTCTATCCATCGTCGAAAACTCATAAATGTTTAATCTTGAAATCTAAACCTTTCCTTTGAATTTTCTTTCTTATCTTGAAATCTAAACCACAAACACAAAATTGTTAACTTAAAACATTGTATTACAATCGATTTGTTGAATTTCAACATTAAAACCTATTTTGCGATTATTCTAAAGATGAAAACTGTTTTATACAGTAAAAGGTAATATAATTGTTAACTCCAACAAAATGGACATATTATGGAAGCATGTTAAGGTATTAAATTAAGTTATCATAACTACTAGTACACCAATTCCTCCTCTAGAACACTTTGCTTAATACATTGTTTGTTTTAGTGACATGTTGATTATGTCTTGCAAATCTGGCAAGAACTTAAAGATATATACGGATTACTTTACAATGTAATGTCAATTAATCTTATTAGTTAATTAGTGAGTGGGTCTAAAGTCTTTTGTAATTACATCATCCACGAGAATCACGTGAAGTGGGGAGGATCATCGTTAGCCATCGTGATTAAAACCATCGAACACTGTACATGTTGTCTTTTTCACTCAATACTTTTCTTCTTTCTTTTAATTTTTTTTTTTTTTTGTGTGGGGGGAATATTTTATTTATTTATTGGTTGGCATTATCATGTGTAACTTTTTTCAAATCATAAATTAACAGTAGCAAAACGATAAAAAATTAACTGTTGATGGAAAGAAAATGTGGTTAAAATAGTAAAATATTATAAAGAAAAAGAATAAGAGCTGCATAGTATAATAATTCAAGTATGTACAGTATATGCCATGACTAAAATATCAAAGTGGTTTCCAATCCCCAAATAAAAAGAAAAAGAAAAAAAAAAAAAAATGGAAAGCAGACACGACTACTCTCTTACACAGAGGACCCAAACAATTAAAGTGGGCTACACAAAACATAATTCTCAATGTATGTCCAAAATAAATATGCTGACAGGTTTATGTGTGGTGCAAACCGAATAATATCATAATTGTGACTAAATTCATTAAACAAAAATTATCACACCATGAATATTTAATTTCCATGTATTTGATGTCAACAAAAAAAAAAAGTTAAAATAATTCGTAGTTTTTACTATTATTTTTTCGTAACCGTTAACCCAAAAAAGAATTTTTTATTGTCTTATAATATGTTACAACTATCATCATATTATAAGCTTTTTAAAATTTTGTCAGAAAAATAATACTAATGTATTAATTTACAGTTGTAATATATCTAAAAAATAATATTAAAAAAGAGAGAATCATCTTCTCCAAACAATCACTAAACGCCATTTGCTTAGCTTTTCCCTCTTTTGATTTTTCATCCAACACGTCACCTCTGTCTCTCTCTCTCTCTCTCACCGGAAAAAAAAGTCTTCACCTTTCACCGGGAAAAGTCTTACCCTTTTCAAATCCGGCGGCTGTTCACATGAACGGCGGCACAACTTCATCAATCAATTTCTTGCCAACCGGCGACGATGACGCGTCCGCGGCGGCGATGGAAGCTTTCATCGGAACAAATCAGCACTCATCTCTGTTTCCTCCTCCACCACAGCCACAACCACAACCACAATCTCTTCTTCCTCCTCAGTTCAACGAAGACACTCTCCAACAGCGTCTCCAAGCTTTAATCGAATCCGCCGGAGAGAACTGGACTTACGCTATCTTCTGGCAGATCTCTCACGACTTCGATTCATCAACGGGAGACAACACTGTGATCCTCGGTTGGGGTGATGGTTACTACAAAGGAGAAGAAGACAAAGAGAAGAAGAAGAACAACACCAACACGGCGGAGCAAGAGCATCGGAAAAGAGTGATTCGCGAGCTTAACTCGTTAATCTCCGGCGGAATTGGAGTTTCCGATGAGTCAAACGACGAGGAAGTCACGGATACTGAATGGTTCTTCTTAGTCTCGATGACTCAGAGCTTCCCTAACGGCGTCGGACTTCCCGGTGAATCTTTCCTAAACTCTCGTGTGATTTGGCTATCCGGGTCGGGTGCTTTAACCGGGTCGGGTTGTGAAAGAGCGGGTCAAGGTCAGATTTACGGGTTGAAGACGATGGTGTGTATCGCTGCTCAAAACGGCGTCGTTGAGCTTGGTTCCTCGGAAGCTATAAGCCAAAGCTCAGATCTGATGGATAAAGTTAACAGCTTGTTTAATTCCAACAACGGTGGTAACAATGGCGGTGAAGCTTGTTCTTGGGGTTTTAATCTCAACCCAGATCAAGGTGAGAACGATCCAGCTCTGTGGATCAGTGAACCGGCGACGAACACCGGAATCGAGTCTCCGGCGAGGGTTAATAATGGTAATCATTCGAATTCTAATTCAAAGTCAGATTCTCATCAGATTTCGAAGCTTGAGAAGAATGATATAAGCTCTGTTGAGAATCAGAATCGTCTTGGTGAGAGAGAATTGAACTTTTCGAGTTCTGGGTTGAATCAAAATGGGAACTTTCAAGGTGGGTTGAAGTCGAACGAGACTTTAAGTTTCTGTGGTAACAATAACGAGAGTAACAAGAAGAAGAGGTCTCCGGTTTCTAAAGGGAGTAACAACGATGAAGGGATGCTTTCTTTTAGCACTGTGGTTCGATCAGCTGCTAAATCTGGTGACTCGGATCATTCTGATCTCGAAGCGTCTGTGGTTAAGGAAGCGATTGTTGTTGAGCCACCTGAGAAGAAGCCGAGGAAACGTGGGAGGAAACCGGCTAATGGAAGAGAAGAGCCGTTGAATCATGTTGAAGCAGAGAGACAGAGAAGAGAGAAGTTAAACCAGAGGTTCTACTCTTTAAGAGCTGTGGTTCCTAACGTTTCGAAGATGGACAAAGCTTCTCTTCTCGGAGATGCTATTTCGTATATCAATGAGCTTAAGTCGAAGCTGCAACAAGCGGAGATCGATAAAGAAGAGATTCAGAAGCGGCTTGATGGGGTAAACAAGGAAGGAAAAGGAGGAGGCGGAGGAGGGTCGAGGGCGAGAGAACGGAAATGTTCGAATCAAGATACGTCGATAGAGATGGAGATTGATGTGAAGATCATAGGTTGGGATGTGATGATACGTGTACAATGTAGCAAGAAGGATCATCCAGGTGCTAGATTCATGGAAGCGCTTAAGGAGTTGGATTTGGAAGTGAATCATGCGAGTTTATCCGTTGTGAATGATTTGATGATTCAACAAGCTACCGTGAAGATGGGGAGCCAGTTTTTCAATCATGACCAGCTCAAAGTTGCCTTAATGACCAAAGTCGGAGAAAACTATTGATCAAAGCCGGCATATGAAAAACTAGTGTTATCATCGATTGATATGGGATCGTATTTAGCGGGTAATGTTATGATCTTAGACACAAAAAGATCACTTTGTAAAGTAGCAAGTACTCATTTTGCATCACTCGCGTCATGTTGTTTAATGTTGTTGTTCATTAGGAGAACTTGTTTAGTTTCTTAGTGTAGTGTTTCATAAGCCTCAAGTGAAGAACGAAGTTGGAGACCAGACCAGAGAGAGTTAGTAAAATAATAAAAAAAATCTTTGGTTTGTACTTGTATGTGTATATATGTATGGAGTAAGATTAAGTGAGATCCTAAATTCTACTGAACTTTTTTGGTTCTATGTTTGAAATTTTTGTCAGTTATGTATGCAAAACTTTTGGGTTATAGTTGTAACTTTATATTATAACATAAAGGTCCAAAATTATGAACTGTAGTGTACCAAAAAAGCTGACGAAAAAACAAGTGGTCGTAAATGGGTTTTGGTAGTGCTCTTATCTTTTTGAAGGGATATGAGGAAAACTGTTTGTAATGCCAAAAATGTGGAGACATGAGTCATTTGTTTGTATATGTTTTCAAATACTACTTAATAATAACAACAATTAAAATTTAAAACATATACTTATTTAAATGTGGTTAGTTTTTAAGTTATATGAATAGGTGGAAGTCTTTTTAGTGTCTATCCTCTTATCTTATGTGTGAGTTTGAGTATATCTCTAAGGTTTAGAGAGCCGTGTGATCTATCTATGTTCTTTTAGTCTTCTGTACATTAGTAAAGACTAGTCTTTAGGTATATATTAGGTGATAATCAAGATTTACTTGAAGTACAATTTGGCCCTAAGTTCTTAGATCTGTTTTTTTTTAATTTGCATTAGTATTATTGAGTATTGACACCTTTTGAATTAAAATTTAGAAGTATGCTAGTAGTAAGATTTAATCTTTTTTCCTTAATTGTAAAAAGGCTTCTAAACTTAAATTTTCACTTAAACCAAAATGTGAGGCATTTTATTTTCTGCCAACACGAAGAACATTTATTGTAATGATAAAGATAAACTACTTTTCTCCACCATTGATGAGTTCTAATTAAAAACCACCAAGTTTTTTATATATAAAAAATGAAAAATATGTTGCATCACTTGCATGCATGTAGTAGTACCATAAAGTTGACCCCCCTTTAAAGGAAATAATAGCCATCTTTCATTTCATCTATCTTTGGCTACGTGCTGTATATTAAATAGTTCACTCATTCGTTCACGCTATAAGTTATGAAATTACGACTACAACAACTATGGTTAATAATTACAAAGTTACGACGATGGATTACTCATCTAGGCTCTAGACTTTGATTTTATATACTCTGTTTTGAACCCATAAAAGAACTGCTGCACTAGTTGTAAAAACATTTTCTTTTGAATATAATTTAATATTACATTAAAAAAAAAAAAACAAAGTTTGTCTTTAACTAACCAACAACCAAAGAGACCGAAACACTCTCGTTTCTATGAAGTTAATACTAGCTAGTTGTTAACAAACGTGTGAGGGAAATATGTTACCCAAAATCGAATTTGCAAATATACACATTTCACTAAAATTAGATTAGTTTTCGTTAGTCTTTTCTAAAATAGAAATGAAAACATATTGCTAATCAAATATAACAAAAGTCTCTCTTCCATCTTCATTATCTCTCTCTCTCTCTCTCTCATTATTGATCTCCATTGTCGTCGTAAGGAGATCGCAAAGAGCCATGAGCCTAAATTGTCTAACATGTCAAGCCCTTCCACGAACAGATTCCAACAAAGAGATTGATCTCTCCGGTCCTGGACCACCAACGGTTGAGATCAATCATGTTCTAGGTAAAACATGTTGTGTACTAGATCCTATTGGTGGGAGAACTTGGTCGGGGAGTTTGAACCCTAGGATCCACGAGAAGATTGGACGGTCAGGATCTTCTTTAGCGCAGAAGATGAAGAAGGTGAAAAAGATTCATCACCTTAGGCTAAGTGGTCCTGTTGGTTCCAACCCTAACAGTGGACCAACCCGGCCCGAACAACCAAAGCTTGCAAGGAGCACTGGAGTGCGGAGGAATTGGAGTTTTGAGAATTTGAGAGATCAAGGATTAATAGAAGAAAAAAGAAAGATTAACATATGATCATCATGATTGATCATGATTCTGAGATTTTATATGAATGAATGTTCAAGAGATGAGAGATTACATCATCGATTGGAAGAGAGAAATAACGAAGCTGATTACATATATAGTTTCTAATCCAGATTCATGGTTTATATAAATTGTGATAGAATATGTATAATAGTATTCATTTGTTTATTACGTTGTCACGTTTGTTTGCCTTTTGAATATTTTGTTTATACATATGTTTCTTTTGTCTTTGAATGAACGTATTTTTATTTTTCAATCTACGCAAGAGATCATCCTTGTTGGTGTAGTCCTTTTTAATAGTCAATTATGCAATAAGTTTGTGATATCGTTCATAAAATTACAAAACTAACGAAGCAACAAAAGTTAATCATAAGAGAAAACAACAAAGCTTATCTCCTAATTCTCTGTATGATGTATGACTCGACTTGGATTAGTCAAGAATATCATCATTTCAATTGGGCCTACTTTTCACATTGCTTATTAGTTTCCAAAATAAAAATGCTTTCTAACCGCCGTGACAGATACTCTTGTGGTATACCCTCATTGCCTCATCGTTACTTCTAAGCTAGCTAGTTGGATGCAATCTCTGGTTGTTCGGATATTAGACTAGATTTTATACTTTGGAATTTTTTTCCTTCATAACATATTAGGGATTGGAGTGGAGACTGTGTTTCTTGTTAATTTGCTTTTAGACCATTTAGATCGTATTTATTATGTAGTCTAATCTTTCTTATGGAATATAACACGATTATTCATTTTATATAATTGTATATGTGATATTTTTATTTTCTTTAGATCGACATATTGACGATGTTTTAAAAACTAGTTTGATGATACGGATCGGATCAATATTCGATTTTTATATATCTTGTGTTCTTCACCATTTTTAGTCTTTTTTAGTGTGTAGAAGTCTCATAGTTTTGAAACCCAAATTAAAATCTTAAATTAATTGATATGAAATAATCATATAACATATATTAATAGCTCTATATATTATATAATATACGTTTGTGCATGTCTTTATATTATGGAGCAATATAGATATACAAATGAATATTGAATTTAGTAGTTATGGCATCTCCAACTCTACTTTATCTTAACTCGTAATCAAGTAAAGTCTTCTCCTATCTCTCTCTATATTTTTCTCTATTATAGAGTAAAAATTAAGATTATTCTCTAAAACTGACAATCTCATGTGGTGTTCTTAGTTGATAGCACGGCTGCCTTGAACCTGATGTAATGCGGGTGGTGAAAATTGATATTTCAGCCAAATTATAAAGCCGTGATGGAGAGAGTACATATTTTGTTGTTTGGCTTTGCATTATATGTATTTTAAAGACGTGTTGGATCTCTCTCATTCCTTGAGATTCCCGACGTTGAAAAATGTCAAGAAACTGATCTACAAGAGAGGATATATATAGAAAGCTAAACAACCAACGGGTGGCTTTAACGGACAACTTTATGGTAAAACAGGTTCGAAACCTTCCTATGTGACAATAGCTTCTTAAATGTTCC
This sequence comes from Camelina hispida, assembly GCA_023657505.1. Classification (NCBI taxonomy): domain Eukaryota; kingdom Viridiplantae; phylum Streptophyta; class Magnoliopsida; order Brassicales; family Brassicaceae; genus Camelina; species Camelina hispida. Next base: position 37,886,427 of record CP094637.1, read on the forward strand.
TATGTGACAAGATTTCTTTTTTCATGCAAAACAAAAACAGGCTATGGGGAAGCATGGTATAATCTGCATTGAGGATTTGATCCACAATATTCTTATGGTAGAATTTTATTTCAAGGAGGCCAACAATTTCCTTTGGCCCATTCTATATTTAAAGTAAATTATTTATTTACTATTATTTAGTATAAAATAAAATGATACATTGAAAAGTTATTTTACTCTATTTTAAACTAAAAGTAAAGTAATATATTGAAGATAGTCTTAGTTTGGTCTAAAAAATAAAAAATAAAGTTATCCAGATTCTCAGATTACCAAAATTCCGGACTAAAGTATGGATATACTAGAATTTGAACCCGCGCACGCGCGGGATTTTAATTCAAAATTTTTTTATCAATATAAATTCTTGAGCTCAAATATATTTATTGAAACTTTTGAGTATAAATCTATATAAACACTAAACTTACTTTACTAAGTAACATACAACATATATATTATTGAAGATAATGTTCATTTGTTATATTTATTTGCGAGGGATTTTAATTTAACTATTTTTAGGAATAAGAATCATTAAATATAAATATAATTAATTATTTGAAGTTTAAAAGATAAATCCAAATAAAAGTCATATTTATTTTACTAATCTATATATAATATATATATTGTCTAGTGTTGCAATAATGTTTTTCTAGTAAATCAATAATATATCACCTAGTAACAAAAAATGACTTAAGAATCTCCCTTGAATAGTACATTCCATATTTATATTCAATGAAAACATCATTTTAAGATTTCTAACGCCAAAGGTCGATCATTGACCTAATTATAGAGATTATTTAAACATATCGATATTCCACATTAAATGCAAATATACAAAGTTTCATGAACATTTTTAATATTATGTCGCTACAACGGATTTATCCAATCCCCTGCCATAATAGAATTTTCGACCAAGTCAAGAATGCTTAAATGGTGAAATGATTAAACCCGACCAAGCGTCGATAGCTCAATTGGTAAAGACTCTCTAGCAAAGTCTAGAGGTCGCTGGTTCGAGAGACGGCGCTTGGGAGGAGACCATATAAAATGCTCTGGTCCCTGGCCCGAGAGGATGTACGGGCCTAGGCCCGGAACCTCTTAGTAATTCAAAAAAAAAATGATTAAACCCGACATCCGTTCACTAATCCAAGTTACATATATATATATATCTAAAACCCTCATATGTTATTTTCAGATGTTAATTTTATGATGCAACCTCAACTTCGTATTCTAGAAAAAACATTGTGTACTTTAATAATATGTTATTTCTGACAATGTTTTTGGTTAAAAGCATTTGATCATAAATTGATAAAATCAAAGCCTGTTTTATATTTTATTTTTATCATGTTATAGAATTGTATCTCCGGTTGATAATATGTATTCTGAGATATGCTATACATGTCACTTTTTTGTAACGACTTACATATCATTTTTTCTATATTTTGTGACCATTGATTTTATATTTTTTAGATGGATTAATTTTTCAAGATTATTTTTCATAGTTTTTTTCAAAAAAAAAATTGTGACCCTTACAATATCTTTGTTTTAGATCAAAACTTTTAAGTTGAGTTGAGTAATTAATATTTTATTTTTCTATAAGTGAAATTGTTCCTTAGAAACTAATATTTCACTTCAATTTTTTTTTTTTTTTTTTTTTTTTTTTTTTTCCATTGGGCCACAACTGGCCGGCCCATTAGCCAAATTCCTACATTCGTAGGAGCCGGGACTCGATCCCGGGTGTGATGGTGCCTTCTACAAATGGACTTACCTCCTGCCACTGCACTAAGGTCACTTCACTTCAATTTTATTTTTATGTTTAGAATTCTATAAATACAATTACATCAAATGTTTTTTACTCCACCATGCATTAAAATCTTACCTATATTCTAAAACTTATTAACCCATTCTAAATTTTGGAATATGATAATTTTTGGTTAAAATTTGAATAATAATATTATTACTAAAATAAATCAATAGTGTTATTTTTACTATTTTAAAATGTTCATTTATTTAAGACATTTAGATTTAATATGGGTTTTTAAAGTGTTATGAATGAATAGATTAGAAGCTACATAGTGGATTAGTGTTTAGGATTAGGCCCAAATAAATAGAATGAGTTGCTGATGTGACAGTATGAGGAGTGAGGAAAGATAACTATATATATATAGATTATTTAGTCCTAGGCTCATGGTGCATGAACGGATATATTATGATTAATTTTAATGTTTACTACAATATTAAAACGACTAGAACTTGATGGTTTTTGATACTTGTCTCTTGGTGAATGTTTTCAGTAAATTCTCGGAACTCTCTTCAGCCTCCAAGGTAGAGAATCCTTTGGGAATCATGATCCAGTTTTTAATTTAGTCCGCTCGTGGTTGATATTCCCTAAACCGTTCATCGTCAACATTGTCAGCTGTGTATAATACTAGTTCACTAGCGTCTTTCCTCCACTATTATATGATTTCAGCGTTAAAAAAAAATCTACCACTACTATTATAAAATAAAAATTTAAAGCTTTCTATAATTTTTTTTTTGTATTTTCATTATTTTGTTGGTGTGATATTGATAATAAGTTTTTTTTAATAAGTTTTATTTCAAGTAATCTTATACATTTCTCTTATATATATATATATATATATATTATCTTAATTCTTGAGCACTTGATTAATATATATATATATATATATATATATATATTTTTTTTTTTTAATTTGGATATACCTTTGTTTAACAAACTTCATAATTTTTCAATTTTGAAAACGATAAATAACATAGATCACTCACACTATTTTAATTATTTAGAATTCTAAATAATAATATGCACCAAATCTGTCTGGTTTTAATCGATAACATGAATTTATAATTTAATAATAACAAACATAGTCTCAAGTATTAAATACATATATATATATATATTATTAATTATATTATAATTGAAAATAAGAATATACGACTTTTAATCGATAACATGAATTTCTAATTTAATACCAAGAATTGAATAACCTCTCAATTTTAGAAAACCTTTAAATTTTTGTTTGTTTTTTAAAAGAAACTCTTATTTTTGTATCTTAATAATTATAACTCTTGAAAGTAATTGTTGTTCCATTAAATATATGATGACTTTATTTTTCTCCTATTTCTAGTCTTTTACAAATATGTACACAATTATTATGTTAAGATAGAAATATCAAATTTTATATTTATGTAATCTCTATTCATAATTTATTTTGATATTTTTTATTATGTAATCTCTATTCATAATGGAGAAGAACCTCTTGAGATCCTGAGACAGTCTCGGATCCGACTTGAATCGTCGGCTTTTGGTCTTCCGAAGGGACGTAACGGAGCGGGACTTTCTTGTGAAGGAGAGCGAATCGGAGATACGATGTCACCCGACTGTTTGGAGGTCCGTATAGTCTCACTGTAGCGGCGAAGCTCACCGTCGCCGCCGTTTCCATTTTCGTGGCGATGGGGATTCTCGGGGCGGAAACGACGGCGGTGTCGGAAGGAGGAGGAGGTTTGACGACGAGGTCGAACGGTGAGATCTCAGCCGTTGATTTAGTGGAGCTGGAGAAGCAAGTTCCCATTGCTTTTTTGGGGGGAGTGTAGGAAACGTGAGAAACGAAATCTAGAATCTAGATACGAAGAAGATGACACCTTTTTTGGAGATAGTCTTAGTTTGGTCTAAAAAATAAAAAATAAGGTTATCCAGATTCTCAGATTACCAAAATTGCGGACTAAAGTATGGATATACTAGAATTTGAACCCGCGCACGCGCGGGATTTTAATTCAAAATTTTTTTATCAATATAAATTCTTGAGCTCAAATATATTTATTGAAACTTTTGAGTATAAATCTATATAAACACTAAACTTACTTTACTAAGTAACATACAACATATATATTATTGAAGATAATGTTCATTTGTTATATTTATTTGCGAAGGATTTTAATTTAACTATTTTTAGGAATAAGAATCATTAAATATAAATATAATTAATTATTTGAAGTTTAAAAGATAAATCCAAATAAAAGTCATATTTATTTTACTAATCTATATATAATATATATATTGTCTAGTGTTGCAATAATGTTTTTCTAGTAAATCAATAATATATCACCTAGTAACAAAAAATGACTTAAGAATCTCCCTTGAATAGTACATTCCATATTTATATTCAATGAAAACATCATTTTAAAATTTCTAACGCCAAAGGTCGATCATTGACCTAATTATAGAGATTATTTAAACATATCGATATTCCACATTAAATGCAAATATACAAAGTTTCATGAACATTTTTAATATTATGTCGCTACAACGGATTTATCCAATCACCTGCCATAATAGAATTTTTGACCAAGTCAAGAATGCTTAAATGGTGAAATGATTAAACCCGACCAAGCGTCGATAGCTCAATTGGTAAAGACTCTCTAGCAAAGTCTAGAGGTCGCTGGTTCGAGAGACGGCGCTTGGGAGGAGACCATATAAAATGCTCTGGTCCCTGGCCCGAGAGGATGTACGGGCCTAGGCCCGGAACCTCTTAGTAATTCAAAAAAAAAAAAATGATTAAACCCGACATCCGTTCACTAATCCAAGTTACATATATATATATCTAAAACCCTCATATGTTATTTTCAGATGTTAATTTTATGATGCAACCTCAACTTCGTATTCTAGAAAAAACATGGTGTACTTTAATAATATGTTATTTCTGACAATGTTTTTGGTTAAAAGCATTTGATCATAAATTGATAAAATCAAAGCCTGTTTTATATTTTATTTTATCATGTTATAGAATTATAGCTCCGGTTGATAATATGTATTCTGAGATATGCTATACATGTCACTTTTTTGTAACGACTTACATATCATTTTTTCTATATTTTGTGACCATTGATTTTATATTTTTTTAGATGGATTAATTTTTCAAGATTATTTTTCATAGTTTTTTCCAAAAAAAAAATTGTGACCCTTACAATATCTTTGTTTTAGATCAAAACTTTTAAGTTGAGTTGAGTAATTAATATTTTATTTTTCTATAAGTGAAATATTGTTCCTTAGAAACTAATGTTTCACTTCAATTTTATTTTTATGTTTAGAATTTTATAAATACAATTACATAAAATGTTTTTTACTCCACCATGCATTAAAATCTTACCTATATTCTAAAACTTATTAACCCATTCTAAATTTTGGAATATGATAATTTTTGGTTAAAATTTGAATAATAATATTATTACTAAAATAAATCAATAGTGTTATTTTTACTATTTTAAAATGTTCATTTATTTAAGACATTTAGATTTAATATGGGTTTTTAAAGTGTTATGAATGAATAGATTAGAAGCTACATAGTGGATTAGTGTTTAGGATTAGGCCCAAATAAATAGAATGAGTTGCTGATGTGGCAGTATGAGGAGTGAGGAAAGATAACTTTATATATATAGATTATTTAGTCCTAGGCTCATGGTGCATGAACGGATATATTATGATTAATTTTAATGTTTACTACAATATTAAAACGACTATAACTTGATGGTTTTTGATACTTGTCTCTTGGTGAATGTTTTCAGTAAATTCTCGGAACTCTCTTCAGCCTCCAAGGTAGAGAATCCTTTGGGAATCATGATCCAGTTTTTAATTTAGTCCGCTCGTGGTTGATATTCCCTAAACCGTTCATCGTCAACATTGTCAGCTGTGTATAATACTAGTTCACTAGCGTCTTTCCTCCACTATTATATGATTTCAGCGTTAAAAAAAAAATCTACCACTACTATTATAAAATAAAAATTTAAAGCTTTCTATAATTTTTTTTTTGTATTTTCATTATTTAGTTGGTGTGATATTGATAATAAGTTTTTTTTAATAAGTTTTATTTCAAGTAATCTTATACATTTCTCTTATATATATATATATTATCTTAATTCTTGAGCACTTGATTAATATATATATATATATATATTTAATTTGGATATACCTTTGTTTAACAAACTTCATAATTTTTCAATTTTGAAAACGATAAATAACATAGATCACTCACACTATTTTAATTATTTAGAATTCTAAATAATAATATGCACCAAATCTGTCTGGTTTTAATCGATAACATGAATTTATAATTTAATAATAACAAACATAGTCTCAAGTATTAAATACATATATATATATATATATATATTATTAATTATATTATAATTGAAAATAAGAATATACGACTTTTAATCGATAACATGAATTTCTAATTTAACACCAAGAATTGAATAACCTCTCAATTTTAGAAAACCTTTAAATTTTTGTTTGTTTTTTAAAAGAAACTCTTATTTTTGTATCTTAATAATTATAACTCTTGAAAGTAATTGTTGTTCCATTAAATATATGATGAATTTATTTTTCTCGTATTTCTAGTCTTTTACAAATATGTACACAATTATTATGTTAAGATAGAAATATCAAATTTTATATTTATGTAATCTCTATTCATAATTTATTTTGATATTTTTTTTGGTTGTATGTTTTCTTTTCATTTTTTTTTTTGGTTTATATTTTAATTAAATTATTGTACATTATTGTTTTTAATTAATAACCAAAATATTACAAAAGTGAGTGAATTAATTGATGCATTAACTTTAGATTTTTTGTTCCTTTGATGATATGGATTAATTTGTTAAAATTAAAAATAAAAAGTGATGAGGTGGAGTCCAGTGTTGATGTTTTTTCCAGCAAGCATCAGTATCAATTTAAGTTATTATTCAACGCTTTAAGGGCATGATCAATTTGCTCCAAAACAAATCAAGAAAGGTCTCACCTTTTTCACCGATACACAAAAACCCATTAATACATTCCAAAAGCAAACATGTAAACAATAAATTAGTGCTTCGAAAGAAGGGGATAGCATTATCGTTTTTTAAAAAAAAGAAAAGAAGAAGCAGAACTCAATATTTTAAAACAACACCATGTATCAGATCGGAACTTAACATTTCCGGTTAAAACTAAAGAATCGAATCAAAACTAAACAATGCATGACCCATCTCTAAGCTTATCTCTGTAACTACCACAAATCCAGCTGATAACATAAACCCACAAAAGGAGATGCTAAAAAACAACGACTCGAGCAGTTGTCAAGCAACGGAGCTGACAAAGTTCAATGGATGAAGATGATGATAACTTCAAAACAAATAACACAAAAACCCTTTCAAAGATCCAAACCCAAACGAACGAAATAGAAATATATGGTTTTAGAGAATTAGAGAACATACCCAGATAAACTGATGAGTAGAGGAAGGAATTGCAGATGGGCAGTGACGAAGAAGAGATCAACCATCAACAAAAAGAATAAAACTTTATCAGTAACCTAACAGAAATAGTTTTTCTTTTGTCTATTCACTAATCTATAATAGCTTATCATGAGAGCAGTTACTACATATCTATACAAATAAAGCTTTTGTATAAAGACCAGGAAGCTCTGTTGTCAATAATCAGCTTTGACAATTACCTCATAACTCAGACTGCAAATGCAGAATATAACTCAACGCTTCAGGTGAAAAGTCTCGGAACACCTGAGGACTCAGTCTCTCTAATTCTTCAACACAATTCCCTAAATCCTCACCCACTCCCTTCTCAGAACCAAATCTAACATCGTCTTCCAAAGACTGATCCTCCTCCTTTCTAATTCTAGGATCAACCGGTAAATCAAAATTCTGCCTCAGTGATACACGATACTCCGCATTCCACAACGTATACCTAATAAAACCACAAAGAAACCAAAATCCCTAAATCCACAGTGTTCAAGAAATTAACAAAATTGTCATCAGACAGAGAGAGATAGATTCAAAATGTATACTCGGTGATGATGGGAGAGATAATGAGACGATAGAGAGGCTGCTCGGAGATGGTAACCGAAATGGAGAATTGATCGGAAGGAAGGAGTCCAAGCATAGAAGAAAAATCGTGTGTTTCATGGAATCCTTAGCTGAATCGGATAAGCCTTAACAGAAATATCAAGCGGTCACCAAATTCGCAATCACTGTGAAACCGTAATCCAACTTAGACCGGCGAGTAGATACATACGAATCGTTGGAGGAAACTCCACCACCGCTGAGACAGCTAATCACAACGGAGGAGGAAGACAACACCACACGATTCGGAGCATAAGGTAACAACCGGCGAGGAGACGAAGAGGAAGACGACGGTGGTGGTTGGTGAAGGATTAGCTTCATCTCTATATAAGACTGTGCCTTACCTCAATTGAAGTAATGAGTAGTGGGCTAAGCATTAGATGAGAGAGCTTTGAACGACACAAATTTCTGTTTAACACAGACCCGTTACAATGGAAATTGAAGAGAGGGCAGGCTAAGGGGTCTGTGTAACTCGAGAATGTAACGGGAATTTTATTTCTAACCATTGCAACTCGAGAATGTGAAACGCGAGGAAGATAGAATGAAGCAGGAAACAGATGTCTGAGAGTCGCACATACGAAGACGGCGAGTAGGAGATACGGCGAGTAGGAGATACGGTTGTTGTTAGGGCATCTAACAAATTTGGGTTTGATATGGGCTTTCAAGTGTTCTAACAAATTTTGGTTTGATCTGGGCTTTCAAGTGTTAATGGGTAAGTGTTATTAACTGCTTAATGGGTAAGTTTTGAAGAATAAGCCCTAAAAATTAAATCAGAGGTTGCTGATGTTGCAGCACCAGGAATGAGTAAAAGGTAAATATAAATACAATTACATAAAATGTTTTTTACTCCACCATGCATTAAAATCTTACCTATATTCTAAAACTTATTAACCCATTCTAAATTTTGGAATATGATAATTTTTGGTTAAAATTTGAATAATAATATTATTACTAAAATAAATCAATAGTGTTATTTTTACTATTTTAAAATGTTCATTTATTTAAGACATTTAGATTTAATATGGGTTTTTAAAGTGTTATGAATGAATAGATTAGAAGCTACATAGTGGATTAGTGTTTAGGATTAGGCCCAAATAAAAAGAATGAGTTGCTGATGTGGCAGCATTAGGAGTGAGGAAAGGTAACTTTATATATATAGATTATTTAGTCCTAGGCTCATGGTGCATGAACGGATATATTATGAATAATTTTAATGTTTACTACAATATTAAAACGACTAGATATTGATGGTTTTTGATACTTGTCTCTTGGTGAATGTTTTCAGTAAATTCTCGGAACTCTCTTCAGCCTCCAAGGTAGAGAATCCGTTGGGAATCATGAACCAGTTTTTAATTTAGTTCGCTCGTGGTTGATATTCCCTAAACCGTTCATGGTCAATATTGTCAGCTGTGTATAATACTAGGGATACCTAGTTGTATGCTCTTAACAATAAGACGACACTAAACAGTAAACACTACTTTCTACCCCAAAAAAAACAGTAAACACTACTTGTATTACAATTGTTACGACGGTAAAACATCCAACAGGTGTTATCATCTGATTTGATAATTAATAAATACTGTTTGTACTAAGGATTGCACAACACTAAGTAAATAAGGATCTTTAGGGGAAGAGTGAAATTAATTCTTTATTAACGATAAAAGTGTGAGGTCTTCACTTAATCGAGTCAAGATTGAGCTCATCAGTTCACAGGAGAACTAACAAGCTTATATTGACGAGCTCGGAAGCTAACAGAAATTATACAGAAAACAATAACAGTGTTAAGACGCAAAGTATTGCTCTCGGGGTATTGTACGCGATTCTGATGTCCATTCCCCAGCGAGTACTGTTTCTTTATATAGCGGACTGTTGACCGAGAGTTTTCTAGGGTTTCCATCGTGAATTCCCGAGATTTCCCTTTACGGATTACTAGTGACTTGCATCTAATTTTATCGGGCCGTAATTGCAATTATCTTTTCTTGTTGGGCCGAGTGGCATGTTGGACGCAGCCCATATCCAACAATAGTCCCCCCCTTAGTCCGGAGAGTGTTAGTTTCCTGCGATCGCCGGGCGTGCTTGAATTGTCCGTAATATGCGTGCTCGGCTCAGATCGTCTTGGATTGCTTCTGGGGAACGAAAGTTGCTACAGTGACTTCTGTAACTTATGTATCCTTCGTGCTCGTTTTCCGAGAGACATCGGGAAAGTCCTGCGGTCTTTATTTTGAGTGCAGTTTTCAATGAATTTCCCAAAAAAGAGAAGAGAGTCGCGGATTGAGGTGACAGATTTGACAGTAATTTTTCCATTTTATTTACTTATTTATGTCTCCTCTCCCTTCTCCCTTTTCTTCACTTCCTCCATTGCATAAGAAGGTAACTTTCTCTCTCTATCTTTTACTTTTATGTTTTTGCTTCTTTCTCTCTCTATTTTTCTCTCTATTTTTTCGATTGCATCCCCCCCTTGACCTAGCTCGGCCGCCGCCTGTGCTGTTTTGCTTTGAAATCGCCTATGGTCGGCGACCAGCCAAATCCACTGGCCGTTCATGAGAGTCACGAGATCGGCGGGTTCGCGAGATCGGCAGGTTCGATGTGCGTTATGAGATCGGCGGATTCGATGAGGGTCACGAGATCGGCGGTTTCGATGTGGGTCACGAGATCGGCGGGTTCGATGAGGGTGGCGAGATCGGCGGTGGGCGACTTGGCTTTGACAATATAGCTGATCGGTTGGTCGATGTCAGCGGGTTAGCTAACCGGCAAGTGGAGGTGAGTTCCCTCGATCAGCAGCGAGAAATCGAGGTCGGCACTGATAGGACCGATGGTGACGAGCTTGGTGGTCATGAGCTCGGCATCTCTAGGCTCGACGATGATGAACTCGGTGGTTCCGAACCCAATATCACTCGTGAACCCAGCATCTCGCGCGAGCTCCACATTTCTCGTGAGCTTGGCGAGCATCGTGAGTCCGGCTCTTGCGAGCTCGGCATCTCTCGTGAGTCTGGCTCTCGTGAGATCGGCATCTCTGGCGAGCTTGGCAATTCTCTCGGGCTCGGCGTCCCTCGCGTGCGGATCATTAATTCCGGGTTAATGAGGGTGGATAAGTTAGCTATAGAGAGATCGAGTAGGTCTATCGAACTTGATTCCGATGATAGTGATGCCAATCTCATGATGGGAGGTCGGCGTGAGACACGTTTTGGGGATATATCTGAGATTAGCAAGTCCGTTGCTTTTGGTGATGAAAGAAACGTCGAGGTCGGCCCCGTAAGGATCGAAGGGAATCGCGACGAGCTCGGCACTAATGAGCTCGGCAATGGTGATGTGCCTAGAAGTGATGAGCTTGGCATTGATGAGCCTAGTAGTGATGAGCTCGGCATCGATGAGCTCGTCACTGGCTCTGATTTCTCGCGCGGCAGACCAATATATAGGAAGGACGAACGACCTCAATCGCGGCCCCAGGTCCCAATTCGCGCGCGTGGTAAAACTCTTGCGGGGATTCGACGCGCTTTCTCTAGGGGACCCGGTATTAATTACAAAGATTCTTTTGATGATGTTGACATTGGGGCGGAATGTGGAGATCTCAGTATCGATAGTTTGGCCAACGATTTCAACTTAGATGATATTCTCGAGTTCAGTGAGGGCAACGAGAGTGGTTCTGGTGGTTCGCCTATGGATATCGCCCCAGCCGAGGGTACAGATCCGAGTTCTGCTGTTATGGGCCTCGGTGTCGTTCCTGTTGGTTCTGATGACGAGCTTGCTGTTGGTCCGATTGATAAGGGTTTTTCGTTGTGCACACAGGACTCCATTGCTGAGATGGCGCGGTGGTGTAAGATGCCCGATAGGTTGGTATTCCAGATTCCTGAATCCCACGAGCGTCCTTGGACGCCTCCAACAGGTTTTATCACTCTCTATGAGCATTACTTCACTGATTGCGGTCTTTGGTTTCCTCTACCGGAGTTCTTGACGCGTTACTGTGCGAGACGCAAGATTGCTATTTCTCAGCTTTCTGTGGGAGGTATCCGCAACGCAGCTGGTTTGGCGATACTTGGTACCGATTGTGGTCTAGAGGTTGACGTGCATTTCCTTGAGGAAGCCACCAGATTCACGAAAGTTAGAGGTAGTCCTAGGTACTTTTATACTAGTGCTAAGTCGGGTTATCTGATCGTCACCGGAGCTGAGAAGAAAATTCGTCATTGGCAGCGTTACTTTTTCTTTGTCATGCTAGATGAGACTTCGGTTGACAACCTCGATATGTTTTATACTACTGAGTGGAATTTGGTTCCCGGTAGCCTTGCTGTTTCTTTTTCTTGCTTGTTGATTTTCTCTGATTGGCTTCTAACACTTATTTTGTTTTTGTTGATGCCTGCAGAGCCTGTCGTTCGTTTGCGTGCTCATCCTCCAGGTTTCTTCGACAATCTCAGAAAGATCAGAGCGAGAGGGGCGATTGATTGCCCTTCGCTTACTTAGAGATCTCGTGAGTTCTCTATAAATTCCTATGTCTTTCATGGTTGCGTTTGGTAGTTATTAGGTTGTCACTCGTCTTCCTCGATACGCAGATCAGTTCAAGAAGCGCATTGACGTTGTCCCTTCTACGCGCGTTGCTGATGCCGAGGTCGCTGATCCTGTCGCTGGAGCTTGTGTCGAGCAGCGACCTGCTGGTGATGTTAGATCGGTGGAGGTTGCTTCTGCTCGTGCCGACAAGAGAGCTGCTACTGTTCCTTCTGCTGCCCCCCGCGCACAGAAGAAGTCGCGCGGCGAGACTTCTGATGCCTTAGCTATTGTTGTTGCTGATTCTGGGCGTCCTACTCCGACGAGGAAGAGAGCTTCTCTTGGCGAGGTGGTTGTTTCTGAGCCCGAGTCTTCCAAGAGATCTAGGAAGGACGGCGTACCGTGTGATACCACTGAGATCGATGACTCGTTTTCTTTCTCCTACATAACGAAGGACGAGTCGTTCTTCAACAATGGAGTTGCTTGCAGCGAGCTCGCTAGTAAGCTTCGCGGCTCTTTTGACCCGCTTCCTCCTGTGGGTTCCCTTCACGATCCTAAGCTGTACCGGTCATGGGCTCGGCGATACTTTCAGGTTGGTATTTCTCTTCATATTTTGAGTTAGCACTCTCAAAGGTTGTCTTAATTCCTTATCCCTTATGCTTTCAGGATGGTGGTTTCGTGAACCGTATGGTCATCTCGTACGAGCGCCGTCTTGCCAAGCTGGAGAAGCAAGTCGCAGATGCTCGCCCTTCTGAGCCGCCCAGGAGGTCGGCCGAGGACCTTCTCCAGGATCTTGAAAAGGAGCGAGGGGTTACTGCTACCCTGACGAAGCAGGCCGCCGGTTACAGGAAACAGTTGGCCGATCACAAGGCTTCTTTGGAAGCTTCCTATTCCCGCATCGAGCAGCTTGAGGCAGACAACGCATTTCAGAGAGGACAGCTGCAGCAGCTGCAAGCAAAGTGGCAAGGCTTCGATGCCGAGGTTACTGGCTATAGGTCTCGCATTGAGAGGCTGAGGAAGCACATCATTGATAACAGAGCGGCGCACGAGTCTCTGATGACGTTGAGTCAGGTGTCGGGTACTTATGAGTGTCTCCAGGAGCTGTTGGCGGGTGGCATGGCCATCCCGCCGAAGACTTTGCTCCAGTTGGAGACTGATGCGAAGATATTGATCTAGAGTTAAATCAATAACCCAAAGCACACTCAACCACGATCTAGTGGTGTCGTCGTAGCACTTTGGGGTCGAACCACAGAGACCAAACGATACGCTATGAAATTATATAGACCGAGTATAGCTAAAGCAATAAGAAGATTGTTTCTCAAGTAACCGAATCAAAACAGATAAATAAATAGAGTTTGTAAAACTAAGAGAAAGTATTGGGCGAAGGGAATCAATCAAGGGATTAAGATCACGAAATTGGGTGATGGATTGGGATAGCTTTAGGAACCGTTCTTGAACTCGAATCTCAATTATAAAACTAACCTACTGTCGCAGTGCTAGTTATCTAAACAAGGAATCGAATGGACCCTAAACCGTCGTTTGGACCTAAACAATCCTAGCAAGCATTAAGTTCTAGTCCGATTTGTTCACAAGGTGCCCCAACTTCAACTGTTGGTTGGCTGAGGATCACCTTGCTCACCTAAGTTCTTTCAAGTAATTCAACAACACTTTTGATGCCTAGATGAATTAAACCTATGATCATAAACTAGGTAGCTAATCTAGTTTAGGCAATAAGAACAACATTAGATGAAGAACACAATAGATCAACCCCAAATCTAACACCCTAAATCAATAAATCATAATTCCCCCTTTAGAAACCCGAAACCCAACAGTAAGACTACTCAGACATCGAACAGAGACAATCACAAATCAAATATGAAGAAAACATGCTTGAATTGCAAAAAGAAGTAAAAAGGGTTCAGAATTCTTCTCCAAAGGGTTAGAAAGGATTAGAGATCTTCTCCCAAGCTTACAAGTGCTCAAAAACGGCGTAGAGTAAAAGTTATTTTTGTAGGGGTCGAGCCCCGTGGTTAAATAGTAAAATAAATCCCTAAAAAGTCGGTTTAAAACAGAAAAGGAAAGATTGCGTCGGGGACGGGAATGGTCAATCTCGAAAGGATCAGTCGATCCGGAACGTATTTTCTGCTCTCACTCCATCTGCCTTCTAGCTCGATCAGTCTTCAACCAATTAAGCTCCAGATGCATATTTTTATCCCCAAAACGCTCAGATTCCTTCCAAAGTCACCTAGAACCTGTAAAGACTCACAAAGGACTAAAAAGACTCTAAAAGCACACTTGGGCCTAGTAAAAGACTCAAAACAAGTGTAAAAACTATTGTTAAAATCCTATAAAATACAGACACATCAGATATGGGAGGACAAGATTGCTGGTTTCGATATTACCGACGTTCTGGACAGCGACCTCGAGGCTCCTCCAGAGACTTCGATCGGCATGGAGAGCATGACCGGCCACGTGATTCTTCAGGTGGCGCCGGTGAGTGCGGAGGTTCCTGTGATCGTCGGGGGAGAGGTCGTTACGGCAGGGGCACCCGCGACTTCGGACGCTCAGGTCGATGCCGACCAGTGACTTGTGTTTTATTGTACTTTCTTATATTTAGAACTTATTCCCGTGATGTAGCGGATGTTGAGCCTTGTTAGGCGTTGTACTTTTTTCTTTTTGGAACCTTGCATTATCGTTGGATTGACCAGATATTGAGCCGTTTAGGCATTGTACTTTTGCTTTTTGGAACTTTGCTATGTTCTACCCTTTGGTCTTTGACATGTGTTGATCATTCGATGGGCGTAGTTTTCGAGGATCACTGTATTGGTTACTTTTACCTCGAAAACTGTGTCCCTTGCTCTATAAATTTCTCTTCAAGTGCTCATTTCTCACCATTCCACTTTATGATTTTGAGAAGAATCTCTTTTTGTTTTGAGCAGTTGAGATCGGCACTATGCATGTAACGACGAGATCGGCCTGGCTGAGGAGAGCGCGAGAGCAGCTTGGTGTGAGGTTGGATGATGTAATTTGTTCTGAGCTCGAGTTTTATCGTGCTTGGATCCAGAGGTTAAGGGCCTAAACTCTAGCTACGCGCCGCAAGTTCAAGCTTTGCTTCCAGTTTGATCGTGTGGACGGGACGGTCGCGTATCTAGAATCTATGATCGATGAGGGGTTCTTCGTTCCAAAGTGGAGATGGGATCGTGTGGACGGGACGGTCGCGTATCTAGAATCTATGATCTATGACCGATTATTTTGGGAGAAGGTCGCTGAGCTGGAGTTCGATGTGCCCTCTAATGCCGACCTGGGGATAGAGGATTGATCATCTGTGCGCGTTGCATGTGCCGAGCGTGACTCTGTTGTTTTTAACTTATGCTGAGTGTGGTCTTTCGTTGTTTGTTTTGTTATTTTGAACTTGTGCCGAGAGTGGCCTTTTGTTGGTTGTTACTTTGAACTTGTGCCGAGCATGGCCTTTTGTTGGTTGTTATTTTGAACTTGTTTGCTCTTTGTTTATGGAATAAAATTGCGTTCTTCGTATCTTTGGTATCGAGTTGTACTTTACGGTGCAAGACGTCTCTTGGCTTATCCTATTACGTGTGTCGAATACCAAATATTTAGGGTGGTAGTCAAGATGAGCTCGTCATACCTTTTAGGTGCGGCCTTTGTGTCCGGCTTATCCTGTGTGTGCCACAAGGTCGGCAAGAAAGTGCAAGTAAGAACTTGGTTTATACAAACTTAACTGCCTGCTAGCTGAATGTGATCTAGGTCGGCTTATTTTGTGCGGATTATTTCGCCGCTGCATTCATGAGGAACGCGCTTAAATCGTTCCCTTGGCCAGAGGGTCGATGTAAGAGCTGGACATCTCACTGAGACGGACTCGTTCGAAAGAGCTCGTTTTTGTTTTGAAGTTTTCAAACTTTTATTTTTATTTTTTTGGTATAGCTGTGCCTTCTGACGGGCTGCCTACGTACCCTTAGAAAGGGATTAAACCATTCGTAGTTCATATTACGAAGAGCGAGCTCGGTAGTACGAGCGTTCTTTTTTTTTTTTTTTTTTTTTTTTTTTTTTTTGCGGGTGACGCTTCGTCTTCTAGTGTTAATAGCGTTTTAAGTTTCCAGAATTCCACGAACGGGGATGGGGGTGCCATCCAAGGTGAGGAGCTGGTAGACGCCGGGGGTGACAACCTTGGCGATCAGGTATGGGCCCTCCCAGTGGGCGCCCATCTTACCGGCATTGAGCTCGGCCGTGTTTTCAAAGACTTTCCTGAGGACGAGATCGACTTCATCGAAGTGGCGAGGCCTGACTTTCTTGTTGTAGGATTTCACATCTTGCTGCTGATAGTTCTGGATTCGGATGAGTGCTCTGCCGCGCTCCTCTTCGAGAGTATCGAGAGTATCGAGCATCGTTTCTGTGTTCAGAGCAGGGTTGTGAACGAGCATAGAGCGTCTCAATGTTGGAACGCCGATTTCCTCTGGTGCAAGTGCTTCCATTCCGTATGCAAGGGAGAACGGGGTCCGTCCTGTAGATCGGCGAGGGGAGGTACAGTGCGACCATAAGACACCATCGAGCTCGTCAGCCCAGAGACCCTTCTTATCCTCGAGCCGTTTTTTGAGGCCGTCAATGATTGTTTTGTTAGTCGCCTCGGCTTGTCCGTTTCCCTGTGGGTAGCTAGGAGTGGACTTGCTTAGGCGAATTCTCCATTTCGCGCAAAACCCTTCAAATTGCAGTGAGGTAAACTGCGTGCTGTTGTCAGTGACGATCTCATACGGGAGTCCGTGCCTACATATAATGTTTTTCCATACGAATTTTTGGACTTGCTCGGTTCCGATTTTGGCGAAGGCTTCTACTTCGACCCACTTAGTGAAATAATCCGTCATGATGAGGATGATAATATCCATTGCCCACCTCATGAAGGGGTAGGGCGGCGCTGTTTTCCTTAGGTGCTCGGTCGGCGCGTGGATGATAGGAGCGTGGCTTTGACATTTTTCGCATTTCGCGACTAATTTTTCGCAATCGTCGTTCATAGTAGGCCAATAATGACCATTGTTACGTATGCGCATTGCGAGCGCGGGAGCCCCAGAATGATTGCCACCGGAACCCTCGTGGACCTCTCTCATTACGTCATTGACCTCTTCGGGACCGACACAAGTCAAGAGTGCACCAGATGCGGTCCAGCGGAAAACGTTACCATCCAAGAGAGTGTAATGTGCGCAGCGAGCCCGAAGGCGCTGGGCTTCCCATTTGTCGGCGGCGCAATCCCATCGGCGATGTAACAACGGATTTCTTCTTGCCAATCATGTGGTCGATCTTTTGGTTCGGAACTGGTTTTTCCTTGGCTGACGGACTCGTGCTCGGCAGATGCTTGTCCTTTGGATTCTTGTCCGGCAGATATTCGTTTGGTGGATCCTTGTTCAGCGGACTCTGATCCTTCAGATATTTGTGCGTTAGATATTAGCTCGGTGGATCCTTGTTCGGCAGATTCCTGCTCGGCTGAGCATTCAACAGAAGTTGATGATGCACCGGCCGATGGTTAAGAGATAAGCAATGCTAGCACGGGAGTACCGTCATTTGTTCTTTGTTTCTTTGAGGCTGGAACGTTGACATTCTCATCCTCTATAACCTTTTTCTTTTTGTGATCTTAGCAATGGGATCGATGTTCGTAGGGAGATTGATGCTCGGCTGATCAATACTCTCGACAGGAATAACTCGACGGAGGTCGGGGTCGGATGTTGAAGCGAGGACAGCCAGGGCGTCAGCTGGAGCATTGTCGCTGCGAGGGATTTTCGTCAATTCAAACGACTCAAATGAACCGGACAGGTCCTGGACAACCTTGAGGTAAGCGTCCATTCGGTCGTTCCGGCATTCGTAATCGCCGCTGAACTGGTGAGTCACCAGTTGCGAGTCGCAAAAGACTTGTAATTTCTTGACCCCGATTCCACCTGCCAATCTCATTCCCGCGATCAGGGCTTCGTACTTGGCCTCGTTGTTGGAAGCAGCAAAGGCGAGCCAGAATGATTGTTCAAGTACTTCCCCTGTCGGCGAAACGAGGTGTATACCGATCTCAGAGCCGTGTCGAGAGGAAGCACCATCGACGTGTAAAGACCACTTCTCTTCGCGCGGAGCACCTGATTCTAGTTCGGGGGAGAGCTCGACCAAAAAATCAGCGAGTACTTGAGATTTCGCACAAGTGCGATTCTTGTATTCAATATCATATTTGCTTAATTCCACTGTCCATTATGCCAAACGACCTGATTGGCTTGGACTGTGCAAAATGGTCCGCAGGGGCTGCTTAGTCAAGACTTCCACAGTGTGGGACTGAAAATATGGACGTAGCTTCCTAGCCAAGATAACTATGGCGTAGGCGAGCTTTTCCAAGGTTGGATAGCGGAGCTCCGCTCCATCGAGACATTTACTGACATAGAAAATGGGATGCTGTTCTCCCCTGTCCTCTTTAATAAGTACCCCACTGACCGCCGAGCTGGAGACGGCGATGTACAGATAGAGCGTTTCTCTTGGATCGGGCTTCGCCAGGACTGGGGGAGTAGCTAGGTAAGTCTTGAGTTCCTGGAAGGCGGACTCGCACTTATCATCCCATTCAAACTTTTTGTTGCTGCGCAGCTGCTGGTAAAAGGGTAAACACTTATCGGTGGAACGTGAAATAAACCGGTTGAAAGCGGCAATTCTCCCAGTAAGTCGCTGTACTTCGCGAGTGTTTCGTGGAGATGGAAGGTTTGTGAGCGCCAAAATCTGTTTCGGATTAGCTTTGATACCCCTCTTGGTGACGAGGTATCCTAGGAATTCTCCAGAAGTTACGCCGAATGAGTACCTTGCTGGATTCAGCTTCATGTTATATCGGTTGAGAACTTCGAAACACTTAGCGAGATGTGAAACGTGATCGGCAGCATGGGTCGACTTGTGCATCATTATAAAGGCTGTCTTCTCTTGATCGTTCTTGTGCATCATTATCTGATTATATCCTGAATAAGCATCCATGAACGATAAAAGTTCATTCCCTGCAGTTGTCTCGACCAGCTGGTCAATTCTTGGGAGAGGAATGCTGTCCTTTGGGCACGACTTGTTAAGATCGGTAAAATCGACGCACACCCGCCACTTGCCGTTCTTATTCTTCACAACTACTGGATTGCTTAACCAGTTGGGGTACTTAACCTTTCGGATGGATCCAACAGCGAGCAACTTTGTGACCTCCTCATTTACGGCGGCGGTGCGCTCTAGTCCGAGTTTTCGTCGCTTTTGCTTGACCGGTTTGAACGTTGGGTCCACATTGAGCTCGTGGCAGGTTATACTGGGGTCAATCCCAGTCATACTGCTCATATTCCACGCGAAGGTTGTGACGTTCTGGCAAAGAAACTTGACGAGCTCGTCCTTGATAGCCTATGGTAGGTCGGCACCGATCCCCATGCAGCGAGTCGCGTCGGAAGGGTCAATGTCCACTTGGATGATTAGCTCGGTGTTAGGACGGACACGACCATCTGACTGCTCGGCGGGGTCTGAGATTGTGAAGGGGCGGGCGCTACGCTGCTATCTTTCGATGATGAAGCAAGTTCTGGCGACCAACGGGTCTCCTCATAGCGTGAAAATACCTCTTGAGGTTGGAAACTTTACACACTGGTGGTACGTCGATGTCACAGCTTTCATCTTATGCAGCCATGGAGTCCCCAGAATGACGTTATATACGATCAGTTTGTCAACGATAGCAAAATTGATGCAGTGCATCGTTCCGCCCACGTAGACAGGTAGCATTATCGTGCCCACTGTCATCACCGTGTCACCGTCGAGGCCGGTAAGTGGTTGGACGTCATGATCGGCCATTCGCAAGTCTACCTCCATTTGAATCAGCACGTCTTTGAAAATGACGTTTACCGAGCTGCCAGTATCAATCAACATTTTGGTGACGATGCTTTCACTAATTGCCATCTCGACCACCAATGGGTCGTTGTGCGGCCCTGTTAGGCCTGATGCATCGTCCTCCGTGAATATGATCAGCTCGGAGTTTGTGATGGGCTGCGTGCTTTGAGCCATCCAGTCCCGCTTGACCTCTAGTCCCCGTCGGTAAGCTTTGATGGAACGAACCGAGTCTCGACAAGTCGTTAGGCCGCCATAATCATATTAATTCTTCGGCGCGGAGCTGGAGCGTTTGGGTCGTCGGCCGGCTCGGGGTTTCTTTTAAGGGTTGGTGCTGGGGGTGGGGGCAGGTTCTCTGTGCTGTGCATTAGCGCGGGAGCTGTGTTGTATTGCCTACTTGGGTTCTCGTTCTCTGGGTTAAAAAATTGATTATCCATGTGGGCCGTTATTAGTCGTCGCTCTTGTTCGACGTCAATTTGGCCTTCCTTAAATTTATCGAGCAGTACTTGCTGGAAGGTGCGGCATTCTTCAGTGGTATGCCCTGCTCGTTTATGGTAGTCGCAGTACTTTTTTCCACCCTTGCCCGATGGGTCCCGGACCCATTTGTTATTCCAGGGTTTCGATGATGACGCTTGGGGGTCCTGATTTCTAACAGCGAACGCTTGAGCTTTCTTTGCTTTTTCCAGCTTGTCAGCGTACTCCTTGTCGAAGTATTGACGAGGCTCGTGATGCTCGTCCTGTGCCTTTTCTTTTCCTTTTGCCGACTTAGAGGTTGGCGGTTCTGGCAACGGTCGGTTCGCTCTCGATGCGCTTTCTTCATCCAGCTCGATGTACCTGTTGGCGCGGTGCAGCGCGTCGTCCAGAGACAGGGGCTCATGGATTATAATGTCTTCCCTAAATCGGAAACCTTGAGCGAGAGCGTTGCGGAGAGCTGATATCGCTGTATTGTCAGCGATCGAGAGCTTCGACTCTATTCTTTTGAACCTTTCCATGAAATCCTGGAGCGATTCGTTGGTTTGCTGAAACATGTTCCACAGATCGGCATTCAAGGCACCTCGAATCATAAATGTGGAGTCGTGTTGTAGGAAAGCGGTCGTCAGCTCGTGATAGCTTCCGATTGAGTTCGGCGGGAGCCGGGAGAACCATCCCAAAGCTTCGTGAGCTAGGTTCTCGACAAATAGCTGACAGCAGCCAGCTTCGTATTCCTCTTCACTGAAATGAGCTCGGCTTATAGCAAAACTCATTGAGGTCAGAAACAGCTTTGGATCATCCAATCCATTATACGGGATGAACTTGAACTTGTTTACGTAACGAACACGAACGCGAGAGATCCTTGCGGTGAACGGTGGGCGCTGGACCTCTTCGAGTACTCGGTCGAGATTGGGGGCCGAGCTCGTTGCTCGGTGAACTCTCGAGGAGAGGTCTTGGACCATCATCTCAAGGCGCCGTATGGTTTCGTCCTTGAGATCTGCATCGGACTGTCGGCTGGGCAATGTTGTGGTCGGAGGGCTTCCGCTTCGTCGTCCTTGCGTTCGGTTTTGGTCCTCAGAAGGGACTCCTCTGGGGAGTTTGTCGATAGAACCTACGATGATCGACGCTGGTGGGCATCTATGACTTTCATAGCGTTCTTCTACGGACAACGTCGCAGGGGCCGGTGGATTCGCATGCTGCTCGCCATGGTCGTTCTCATTCCGGCGCTCGCTCCTTCGTTGCTGGAGCCTGCTAATTTGATTTTGCGATGCTTCCTGCGCCGCCACAATTGCTTCGAGTCTTTCGTTTGTTCGCGCCTCCTGACCGTCGAGTCGATCGAGTATGACTTGCATCAGGTCGTCGAGTCCGCTCTTTTGGACGGGCAAAGCATTGGGGTGAGCGGCAGCTTTGGTGAGGGTGACGCTGGGGAGAACGGCAGCGTTGGTTAGAGCGGCGCTGGGGACAGCAGCAGCGTTGGTGAGAGCGGCACTGAGGAGAGCGGCGGCGTTAGTTACCAGCTGGTCAGTGGCAGGTCCGGGTCCGGCTGCGGCAGTTGTAAGAGGCTCGAAGGGCGCGTCGGGCGCTGGCGGAGGTGTCGTGCTCGGCAAGGAGCCTTCGGTTGAGACCGTTGAGGAGGGTAAAGGCGGTACGGTTCGTGTTCTCGTTCGCCCCCATCGCTGCTCCATCGGTTGCTCCGTTGCTTCGTTGAGATCGTCGCTAGGGTTCGTCATGGATCTTGAAACTTCGAGGAAGTGAGGACCGTCGTTATTGATTCGTCAAAAAGAAGTGTTCTGCTCTTGCCCCACGGTGGGCGCCAATTGTTTGTACTAAGGATTGCACAACACTAAGTAAATAAGGATCTTTAGGGGAAGAGTGAAGTTAATTCTTTATTAACGATAAAAGTGTGAGGTCGTCACTTAATCGAGTCAAGATTGAGCTCGTCAGTTCACAGGAGAACTAACAAGCTTATATTGACGAGCTCGGAAGCTAACAGAAATTATACATAAAACAATAATAGTGTTTAGACACAAAGTATTGCTCTCGGGGTATTGTACGCGAGTCTGATGTCCATTCCCAACGAGTACTGTTTTTTTATATAGCGGACTGTTGACCGAGGGTTTTCTAGGGTTTCCATCGTGAATTCCCGAGATTGCCCTTTACGGATTATTAGTGACTTGCATCTAATTTCAGCGGACCGAAATCGCAATTATCTTGTCTTGTTGGACCGAGTGGCATGTTGGGCGCAGCCCATATCCAACAAATACCTTACTAACGTATAAATGGTACTAAAAACATGGTATAAAATACGACTCCTAAATAAACAACTTTAATTAGTCATCATACTATAAACACTAATCCTCTCAACTTGTTTACGTTTAAATATCCTAATCAGCTAATCTAGTCCACTTGTTGGTTGAACCAACTAGCAAAATATCGTTTAGTTATCAGAAACTAGTTTTAAATAATTAACAACAACTCAAATTGAGAGAGAAAGAGAGACAACAACAACAACAAAAAAAAAGTCAAAAGCCTCTTGTTTTGTTCTTCTTCTCTTGTTCCTTCTTTTCAATCTTCGTTTTTTTTCTCCTAGTCAAATTCAGAAAACGCGTAAGCTCTCTTCCTCCTTAAGAAGGTTATAAAACAATTCTACTTGTTGTAGAGAGCTTCTTGATTTAGAGAGATTTAAGTCTTTGTGGTTTCTCCTCTACCATAGTTTCTTTCCAAGATTTGGATCTGCTCTATTGTTGTTTGTTTGTTTCAGGTTTTATTAATGGATGATCAGAGAAATCGTGCTAATGATTATCATAATAATGATAACCATCATCAACATCATCTTGGTGTGAACAAGATGGGAAAAAACATTCGTAAAGATGCATCAAACCAGCAAAATCAACAACAAAACCCTCAAGCTTTGGTTTACAACATCAACAAAACCGATTTTAGATCCATTGTTCAACAGTTAACCGGACTCGGTTCAACTTCTTCCGTCAATCCTCCTCCGCAAGCGAACCCACCAAAACCTCCAAATTCACGGCTGGTTAAAGTTAGACCTGCTCCGTTGACCCAAGTCAACCATCCTCCACTTCAACCTCCGGTTCAATCTGTTCCAATCGCTTCTGAACCGGTTCAGCATGTTAACCAATTTTCGGGTAACCCAGCTGAATCCCCCATCTCGGCTTATATGCGTTACCTAATCGAATCAAGCCCTGGGGGAAACCGGTCTCAGCCACAAAACCAAAATCCGGTTCAACCATCAACCGGATTATTTCCTTCACATCAAACCGGTCCTAATTCAGTGCCATTCCAATCTCCAGTCTCACAGTTTGTTTTGTCACCTCCACCAAGATCGCCGTTTCCGTTGTTCTCACCTAATTTTGCATTCTCGCCACGGTTTTTAGGTGGTAGTGAATCGATGCCACCACCATCACCGGGCTTTTTCTTTCCGTTGCTTAGTCCATTATGGAAAAATCAATAGCTTAATTAGTAGAAGTTTATTAATAATCCTTTCATCAATCAAGTGTTCCTAAGTTGTAAGCAGTGCACTAATGTAATATGTACTAGCTAGAGACCTATATCAAAATGACTAAATACAATGTCTTATAATTATGTTATTATTATAAAATTATCTTTCTTTTCTTTTTTATCAAATAACCATTTCATGTATCGTAAATTACTAAATCTTGTCTAAATCCTATTTTCGTGATTTTTTTCTTTTTTTTTTCAGTTTTGTCAGTAAAAGTTGGATTTCAAGAATTTGGTGTCACATCATTTAGTTTCATTACAAATCCAAACTATAAAATGTTGTTGTTAGAAAATTGTGTGAAAATATCATTGTTTGAATTCGTTGAAACTAAGAGACGCACGCATCTACCTTTATAACATGTACCAAGCGAGCTTGCTTAACTTTGTTAGGGGGCATAATAAGCCCATAACGATAGTTTTGAACAAGACTCTCTACATAGACTACATTCGATATGGCTGAGACATGGTAACTCGAAAAAATATTCAAAATTCTAAATATTAAGATTATAACAGGTAAAGCCTTGAAGGAATGAATCCAACATGTATATATCATACTCAATCATAAAAAACATCACAAACTTTGACAATCCTTACGAGTTACGATAGATCGAGACAAAAAAAAAGGAGTTTAAAATTGAATGGGATATATATAAGAGATAGATTTTCAAACTTCAGTTACCCCATTCCATCATAATAAAACCAAAAAAGATGTTTGATGTCAATGATTAAGGTCATGGTGCTGACAAATCCTATCTTCTAATTGGTTCACCATCATTAAAGTCTGGACCCGATGATTTTTACCCTTTTTGTTCCATTTTTTATCCTCCAATCAATAAAACCCCAATTTAACTTTCTGACTTGTTGTTGTTGTTGTTGTTGTTGTTGTTAACCAAGTTGGCAACTTGTAGTACCCACTAGATTTCTAGATTTGTCCCTTTCCCTAATGGAATAAAACTAGAGGCATCTTCAGTTCCTTTACTGTTGCTTCAATTACTAAATACAACAATTAACAACTTTATAGAAAAAACCTAATCATTATACTTTATCAATATGTTATAACGATTATCTTTTATAATGTATATTTTATGCCTTTATTTTAAAAATGTTTCTTAAAAATAAATAATTTTCTGTGTAAAAACAATGACAATATCACACACTCCATATCTATTTTGTGACTAGTTTCTGATTTACATTGAATAATTTATCTACATGTAACACGATGTTACTGTAATTTTTTTGTGTGTATATTAAATGATGTTTAAGACATATAATTACAATTTTTTTTTATGCGATAACCAAATTAGAAAAATGAAAACTAATAAATAAGCATAAGTTTCCCAAAACAAAACACTTGTTAAAAAAAAAAGTAATAGTACTAGTGTACTACAAAATGGAACGTGGCTCCCACAATTTGCAGAAAATAAAAAAGGAGTGGCTCCAAATCCCATACCCATACTTTCTCGTCGTCCAACCATATTTGAAATAGATTTTTTATGCAACCAAAGTCTTTGAAGTGTTGTTGTCTCATGATGGTTGTAGGATCGTCCCACTTTAGATTCTCTAATAATCCCGGGAAAGAAAATACAAAGAACGAACAGATGAGTAAAAAAAAAAAAAGTGAATCCAGTAATAGATTTTGGTTGGTATATGATATACACTATCTGACTATCATTGTCACAGTAACAAAATCATAAAAAACCATATCAAAAGATATACAACATTTCTCCAAAAAAATAATATATATATACAACATAAATTACACTATTAGGCTTACTAGTCTTTTTCAAAATGTTTAAGCTTCCTTTCCCTTAAAATAGAAACTGGAAAATATAAGAGTCCAATTTGTAGTATCAGTGATGGGCTTTTTCGTCTTTCAAAGCCTTTTTTGAGAGCGATATTTAGCACAAAATATGAAAATACTATTTTTTTGCCTACTTACTGTACGTAACAAAAAAATGGAAAAACAAAATAAAAGAGCAGTAGAATTTAAAAAAAAAATGTACCTACGGAGCAGATGATTTTTTTCACCCGCTTAAAAACTGATCAATCACAAAAACGATATTGGAAACGTTATATAATCTAATACTATCGTTTACCATTTTTTCTTTCTATTAAAAAAAATTTATACCGTTCTATATTATTACCATTTACCAATATTGACTCTTATTATTGCTGTTTTTACGGATAATCAGCTTATATCGTTTTTTTATAAAAACTTATTTACTACAAGCCAATGAGGGTGAACCAATTGTTATGAAAACATTATCAGAAGATACAGTACTATGAGAGATCCAAGCAGATGGACCCTTAATAATATTGGTATGGAGTTTTAACCTAACCTAATCTATAAAATAAAATAAACCGAATATAACCAAAAAAGAAAAAGAAGAAAAAAAAACCTAACTTAAAAGACAAACTTACGTAATTTTATCTTGTTACATTTTTTTTTTTTAAAATAAAACACATCTTGTTAATTTTATAACCTAACGAACTACTATAATTAGTAAGGCACCCTTCCTAGTTTCATTATAGAATTAGTAACTTATATATCGAACATTTCAATTTCCAATAATCCAGGAGAGACTTGATGTTGTTAAAAACAAAAAAACATAAACACATCTTGTTAATTTTATAACCTAACGAACTACTATAATTAGTAAGGCACCGTTCCTAGTTTCATTATAGAATTAGTAACTTATATATCGAACATTTCAATTTCCAATAACCCAGGAGAGACTTGATGTTGTTAAAAACAAAAAACATAAAAACAATAATCAAATTACAATTGATCACCACAAACAAAAACGAAAATAAAAATTAAAAATCCCCCAATTTGTTTTGTTTTGTTCCCCCCCAAATCTCATATCATCACCTCACCTGAAATGAAGAAGAAGAAGAGTTTGTTCCGTCACCGGAGTTGTTGTTGTTACGATCCATAGCTTCAGTAATAGAAGCAAGTTTCTGAAGATTCAATCTAATCACCGTATCAGCAAACAAACGTGTGTCTTCCTCCGAGTTACCTTCGGGAACATCCACGACGTACGATTCCAAAACAACGGTCCAGATCCGTTCTCTCTCTTTCTCGAATCTATGAACCGTCGTCACCGATTTGTAGTTCCTCAGCCTATGCTCACCTCCGGTGATACTAAACCCCGTCACTCTCCGATCGTCGTCCAGCAGATCTAACCTCTCCCTCGACGTGTTCGCAGGTAGACCGCTGATCACGTTCACGTCGCGCGTGGATCCCACTCGCATCTCGAAACCTTCGTCTACGTGGCAGCTTTTGATGAAGTGTTTGTAAATCTGAGGCCGGTCGAACCTTCTCACCACGGACCAGACTGTTTCGGGAGGCGCGTTGATCCGCTGAGCTAAGAGGGAGGAGCAGCGACCACGGCCGAGCTGGTACGTGTGGAACTCGGCGATTGAGTTGGAGAGTACGGCGAACTCGTCTTGAGTTAACTCGGAAGGCATGGTCTGGTGATGGTGAGTTGAGATTGTCTCGTTGTTGTTGTTGTTGTTGTTGTCGTCTTCTTCGTTAGGTACTACTACTACTGGTGGTGGTGGTGTAGAGGAGGAGGAGGAGTAGGAATCTGAATTCGCCATTGATGATGTTGTTTTTGAGTTCTTTTTTTTTTGTTTTTGTTTGAAAGAGAGTTTTTAATGGAAGGAGGAAGAAGCAAAGAGAAGGGTAGATGTGGAATTTAATAATAGAGTTTTTTTATTTTAATGACTACCACATAAAATGTCATTAGGCACTGAATCTTTCTACTTTTAGTTGATTATTACTATTTTTGTTGAACCCCTACATCAAATATTAACCCAGCCCAGCTTACAATTTCTTTATAGATTCCGAAATAGTACTATTGAATTATAAAATGTATAAACCGTATAATTTTCAAAACTAATATAATGAGTCAATTATATATCAGATGCTAATTTTAAAAATATGTTTGTAGCGTTGTAAAATTTTAGTAAATTCTTACTGTCACACATCAATCATCACTATGATAAATATTATTTAAAATGCAACAAATTCGTCAACTCGTAAGTAGGAACGAAATAAAAACTATTTGTTTGGGGGTATTGGAATGCAAATAACATTATTTTATATGTTAAATTACTGTATTATGTAGGGGTCGTTGAAATTTTGATTTTTTTTGTTTTGTTTGGGCAACCGTTGAAAATTTGATTATATGCGCTCAAAAATAGAATCATTAAAATTATTCGAATGCATTTAAAGGCTAGCCATTACATTAGCCTTTGTTCGTGAAGCTATTATTAAGCCTATTACACTCTATTTATTCTCTCTAGCAGGGTAACTAGACTTTTGATAACTACATAATTTGTAAAGATAAAATTACTTTCAGTAAATAATCATGTTTACTTGTTTTGGGGAATTTTCATAAAAGTGATATAATTAAATGTGGCCACGAAGCCTCCCATACTAAATTTGGTCATGGGCGAAGATTGTTATTACGGTAGATTTTAAATTTACATTCTTTCTTTCCTTACAAATTACTACTAGTTAGTAGACAAACAAAAATAGTAGAACGAATTATATAATTGGGCACGTAAGGCCATCTTTATTGGGATATCAGTATAGGTGTTCTTGGGCTTAAAATAATGCTAAAATATTTGAAATTGGGCTTAGATCATAAAATCAGTTCTTATTTGGGAACTGTTATTTGGTGTGTTCTTCTGTGACGTGTTGAAATGCTATTGGAAAGAATTATTTGGGGTCGAGAGTTTAATTTTGTTTCATCTTCTTTGGTTTTATCGACCAAAGAACCCACCGATTTCTTTGTAAACGACGAAGTGCGATTTCAAGCTCTTCCTCTCCGATTTCAAGCTCTTCCTCTCCGATTTGAAGCTCTTCCTCTCCGAGCTTCTTGGTAGGAACATCTAATAGAGAGGGTCAACTGTCCGAGCGTTGACCAAATCTTTTCACTTCCCCTGCTTCTTCCACCTTCTGTGAACCTCACAGCCTTTCTCTCGGCCATATCTCACCGGCGAATCTCGACTTTTTATCACTGGTTAGAATTTCCTTCTCCGCTTTCTCCGGTAACCTTTTCACTTTAATCCCGTTCGTATCACAAAATCGATTAAGCTTCGTTAGATATGTGGTTTGTGAAGATAGGTAAAGGTTTAAATATGCGTATATGAGGTGCAGTTATATGCATAGATGAGGTCGACTTTACAGACGCTAAAGATCATGAGGAATCAAGCTAAAGTTTTGATCTTTTCCTTTTCATTATTAACAGACCAATCTGTCTACACAAGAATTCTATAGAAAGTTTGATGAGAAGTTAGATTATTGTGTGTGTTTGTGTCAATTTGATTTCTTGATTGTGATTTGTGTATTGTGATGATGAAGGAGAATAAAACAAAAAAATGGCGACTTTGGTTGATCCACCAAACGGGATTAGGAATGAAGGGAAGCATTACTTCTCAATGTGGCAAACTCTGTTTGAGATCGATACTAAATACATGCCAATCAAACCTATTGGACGTGGAGCTTATGGTGTAGTCTGCTCCTCTGTTAACACTGATACAAACGAGAAAGTGGCTATCAAGAAG
Source organism: Camelina hispida (assembly GCA_023657505.1). NCBI lineage: Eukaryota > Viridiplantae > Streptophyta > Magnoliopsida > Brassicales > Brassicaceae > Camelina > Camelina hispida. Next base: position 37,916,265 of record CP094637.1, read on the forward strand.
ATTCACAATGTCTACGAGAATAGGATCGATGCGTTGAGGACTCTTCGGGAGCTCAAGCTTCTACGCCATCTTCGACATGAGAATGTTATCGCTTTGAAAGATGTCATGATGCCAGTTCATAAAAGGAGTTTTAAGGATGTGTATCTTGTTTATGAGCTGATGGACACTGATCTTCATCAGATTATCAAGTCTTCTCAAATTCTAATAACGATCACTGCCAATACTTCCTGTTTCAGGTATGTTATTTGATTCCCACTCACCCTGTTGTTGGTTTTATCTTTGTATAAGATTTTGTTATTTTTTGTTTAGTTGCTTCGAGGGCTCAAGTATCTTCACTCAGCCAACATCCTGCATCGAGATTTGAAACCTGGTAACCTTCTTGTCAACGCAAACTGCGACTTGAAAATATGTGATTTTGGGCTTGCCCGGACGAGCAACACCAAAGGTCAGTTCATGACTGAATACGTTGTGACTCGTTGGTACCGAGCTCCTGAGCTTCTCCTCTGCTGTGACAATTACGGAACATCTATTGATGTTTGGTCTGTCGGTTGCATTTTCGCTGAGCTTCTTGGTAGGAATAAATTTGGATCTTAAACTATGTATTAATTAAATAAAATGTTGTCTTGTTTAATTAATTAAGTAATATGTTTGTTTTTCTTTTCAAAATTTTATTTACAATGTTTTGTTGTTTCATTAATATTTGGTATTGTATTATGAGTTTTATTATATGTTTTATAAGTTTGAAATTTATATGTTCTTTTATAATATTTATATTTTAAAAGTTTATAAGTTTTAAAAAATGTTTAAGAAATATTATATAATTGTTATAAGTTTATTGTAATATTATATACTAAATTTATTAGATTTTATAATTTTAATATGATTGCAAATATTATATTAATAAATCATATGATCTTACACTAGTTCTCCCTATAACTAACTTTTGAGCAAAAGATCTTAAAGAGTGATCTTAGATTATTTTCCTAATTTATATAATCTAAGAACACCAAAAAAAGATATCCCTATAAGGGCATCCTTAATGGGAGAACTTTTTTTCATGGTTTTTCTGATTTAAATTTATTGAAAATAATGTAAGATCTTATTTTGGGACGTTTTCATTGCGTCCTTCTTAAACGTGTTGACGTCTAATTTGTTTCTTCCGAATAAAGATTTAGTGACCATAATTTTAAACTTTCTCTCTCGTTATAAGAATCTGACTCTTATAGATATTTCTTTTGATTTCCTTTTAATTTTGTTTTAGATAGGTGGCGGATTGTGTAGTTTCGATTTTTTTGATCAGATTTGGATCGATTTCTCATTCTTTATAGTTGGGATCCGTGTGATTAGGATAAATTTCATTAGAACAATTAGACACCCAACCGTAATCGTTGACCCAGTACATAATCATTGACATCCATTAACGCGAGCCTTCTTTGCACCGTTCGTAACACTTCTTTCGTCCGTCCACCAGTATCGTCCACGAATTAGTTAATTAAGGAGGCTTTTAGAGCTTCTTTCACGACATGCTCTGGTTGGGTGTTTTCAGTGGTCTAGCGTTAGTATCAGAATGGAAAGGTAGAAACAATTTCGGTAATATTGGATTTGATTTCGTAGAGTTGTAATTCTGAAAAAATTAATCATTTACTTTGGTATATTGATCGAATTTTTACATTTGTGTGTTTATACATTCCAAATGCGTACAGAACGTAATGATCCATAAGAGTGTGTGTATGTATATATTGATGTTTATTGGATCTCAAAGTTGTCAATGATGTTAACATTGACTTATGCTTAATAAAACTTGTGGTAGGTTGAGAAGAAATGGCAGGACACAAATGCATGCATACTGAAAGGCTGTTGTCAGGAATTAGTATTGGTTTGGCACTTGGTTTAGCTGCTGGTGGTCTAAGATGCACCATTGGAATGGAGAGGAAAAATCTTTCATGATTTTGAGTTGGGAACTGATTTGGACTGTTGTTGAAATTGGCTTCTGTGTTAAGATAGTGCATGCTGACTTTAGCTATAGTCTATTATAACTAACCTAGACTGAATGTTATTGTTGTCATGTTGTGAGTTGGTTTAACAGTTGTGAGGATGGAATAATAACAAGGTTTTGTTTATATGCTCCTAGAATAGAGTAATTTTAATCGTTGTTAGAAACTTTTGGACAACATCTCTTTCTTTTGTTTTCCTTCATTGTGTCATTTTTAGCTCGTTAACACTTTGATATGTTTAATATTTGACATATGTGTAGACAGCTGTTTCTTATGTTCATGTCGTTCTACCAGCTGTGGAAGCTCTTCATGCACTTATACAAGATGAATCAAACCACAAGTAAGTCCATTGCAAAACAGCTTAAGAGTTTCTAGATATTTATGCACTTACCAAGTTTACATCGTTCCCTCTTGCTCCTTTATATTAGTGTGAATGTTTAACATTTCTTTTATGTAGGCATTAGTTGAACTATCATGATCTGGCCAAACAATTCTTCTTTTATCTCCGTCTTTACATTTATAAACCACAATTTTTCTTGAGTATTGTTCTTACATTCATAATACTTCAATCTCCAAACAGAAGATATTCTTACCAAAGCTTGCATGTCATATCAGATTCCATCCCAGTGTTAAATCTCTCTGCCTTTCTTTATCTCAAACAGAGCAGTAGAGCTAGATTGAAAGATACTTCTTTTTGTATGTTCCTTATATCAGCAAACATAAGTTTTCGTTGCTCTTCTTTTCAGGCAGGTTTGATACTGGCATCTTGGCTCCTCTCTCTTGGGTAATTCTCGCTTTCTTTGAAGGAGCTGACTGAACAAACGTGTTGTGCTGCTTGACCTCTTACGGTTTTCCTTTATCTTTTGATGTTTTATGGTTTATGTTTTCTATTTTTAATGTCTTAATTGTATGTTTTATAATTTAAAATAATTAATGTTTTCAATTTTAAAAATATTATTATTTTATTTGGGGGCACACCGTTGTTCATATTAATAATAACTTCCAAAATATTCTTATTATAATTCCCAAATGAAGAATTTACCCTAAGAGGTAGAATCGAAAGAGATACGGTAGGTACAATTTATAACCATAAGAGCTTGTCCAGCTGTTTTTTTTTTCTTTGGCGTATTCGAGACATTTAATTTTAATGTCTACATATATATACATATATTATATACGTGCACATATACAAATACACTTATATCGAATTTGATGATTAATATTACACCCTTTCTTTACAGCGATGATTAATAGTTTAATAGTACTAGTTTTTACATTTTTTTTAAAAATTACATTTTAACTTGAATGTTAGTCTCATTGATTCACTATAGCTTTTATAGTACTCTATCTCTGATTTCAGATTATTTATTTATTTATTTTTATTTTTTAACTTAGAATTTTTTTTGGTATACAGTGAACGAATAAATTAACCATTTAAAAAGTGTACGGATATTCCAAATAGAAATTAGATATTCTTTTTCTCTTAATTTAATGAGAGTTGACTTTTACATGTTTAAAAGAGATTTATCGGAATCATGGTTTATTTACTTCTTCTTCTTCTATACTAGTATATAGTACTTAATATTTTTAAATTTTGTTGACAAAAAAAAAAAATATTTTTAAATTTTATTATTGATATCATTAAGAGTTAGTTAGTTATAAATATCCAGAGTGCAGAACTACATTAATCTTTTGACATATAACTATACCACAACCAAAAATTGTAGCATTACCCTAAATTAGATTTTCTGTATACGAAAATTTAAATGAAAAGGAGAATAGTATTCTCTGGGTAGAGAAAGAAATGGAGCGGACTCAAACTGTCATGATTTAATTATAACATTTTTACCTTTTTCTAAAGTTAAAGTAAGAAAATAATACATATATTCATTAGATTGCTATATATTCTTTTAGCATTATGGAGATTATAAAGTATTAAAAAATCCATTTGGTGGAATAATATTGATTCTGATCATTGCGAATTTTTTAATTCTAAAATCTGGCTGAAAGAATTTTCAAATATATATTTTTTTAAGAATCCACTTACCAAGTTTTAAAGGAATATGCATGCGAAAAAAATAAAAATGAAAATAGTGGAATATACAGTTATACATATATCTACATCCACACATTTTGTATTTTTTGGAGGGTAGTTGCTTTATAGTACATCCTAAAGTTAATATGATAACATTTTTTTTTTAATTTTTTTTAATCATGATCTAGTACAATTTGGGCTACATTAGAGCATGTATTTGGTCTTTCTCTTAAACATAGGTTATGTTACTTGCTGTTTGTTCAAAAAAAAAAAGGTTATGTTACTTGCTAACAATATTTATAAATTTATTTGTTTGCTACGATCATGTCAAAACCCGAGCATATCTGGTGATAAAGATGTTCAAAGCAAAGATAGATATTAATCCTAAAGTTTGATGGGTAAAGAAAACTTAGATCTAAAACAAATACGAAATAAAGCATAGTCTAGGAAATTTTGGGATAACATAAAATTAGCAGCCCAACAAGCTAAAACGACACCACTTCTTGGGAGAATTTGTCTTCTTCTTCTTCTTTGGTTTGCAAGTTTCATTAGCATCATTCTTCTTAATCTTCTTCTTCTGGAGTAATGGCTTCTCTAGATTTATCTCTTCATCTTTCTCTTCTTCAATCTTCTCCTCCATGTCCTTCATATCACAATACAACATATTGAATCACAATTACGGAAGTAATTAACTAAGTTTTTTAAGCATATATCAATACAAGAAGGAGCATATAATAGCAAAAAAAAACCAGTCTCTTACAAAATATAACAAGAAAATGACAAATATGGTTTGTTATATACTTAAACTAATTACATTAGTTTTTTTTCCTTCTAATTACCGAAATTAGATCCTAGATAGATGACCTATTTTCGCTCCTTAATTGCTTAGTCAAGAAGATCTAATAATATTTGATTGTTTTTTTTCTGTAATGTGTAACTGAAATATTATAACTATCTTGTCTAGAAATACACAACAACAAATATATCTATACCCGAGGGTCTTGTGGATGTTGTAAGGGAACATGAAAAGGATTAACGTTGCTACTGAAAATAGGTAATGTCTTTGTCAAATCCTTCTTAATCCTTTGGCTTGATGTTTCACCGGACCCTCCAGTTGAGGTAGAAGATGCACTGCTCGATTCCAACTCCAAACATATCTTTAAAACATTGTACAAAATGAAAACCCTTTTAAACATTAGCATATACAAAAACCCTTCAAACAACAATTACACTCACTTCAAGAGAAACTTTGGCTAGGAAAAATCTGTAATAATGATCAAAACCATACCTGAAAAAGTCTGGTCTCCAAAGCTGCGATTCGATCTAGTAATGATCCTTTGAAATACGCTTCTCTAATCGCCGTGCCTCTATCGATTAATCCACGTGTGGTAGACGTGCTTTCATCTTTCCATTTCGAAAGGTTTTGTTGTCTCTCTAGATTCTTTATCTACATAAAGCAAAAAGAAAAAAACGAAAACAAACACTTGAGTAAATCATCAAACTAGTAAACTATTTTTCTTAACTTGAAAAACCAAAGGTAAAAGAACAGTTTACAACGAAATCTAAGTGTTCAAGCCTAGAGAGCATAGGCAAAGAAGAGAGTGAATGTCTTTGTTGCTCAATCGTCTCCATAAGACTTGTGATTTTTGTTTCTCTAACTGGTGATATTATTTTTTTGGGTTTTTATAGTGGAAAATAATTACATCAATAATTATAAAAATGTAAGACGATAAATAGTTATAGTGGTTGAGAGTTCCTGCTAATGCTGCTTGCTTCTTGGCTTATGAGATGACAAGGTCAAGCTTGGGATATACCGGTTTGGTTTGGCTTAACTTCTAGTCCGATTGGTGGATGTTCCATTCATATTTACCTTTCGTTTTTTATAAGAAGCCTAAACCAAAATTAACTAAATTTAGGTTTAGAAAGGCTTTGGATAATTCTAGTTTAATAAATCTATTTTTTAAATCAAAATTTAGAAAGTATATATATATATATATATATATATAATTTAAATTAACAAAATCACTAAAAAAGATAAGATGGGAGACGTCAGTTTATTAACGTCACTTGTTAAACCGACTTTAAAACTTTTAATAGAAAGGAACTTAGCATCATTTAATAAACCAACTTAAATTTAGTAGTAATAGCGTCACTAGATAACCTTTGTAATCACTGAGTATTTAATGAGAGATTTTATAAATTTCTAACTTCGCCGCTGCAACTTACTCCGATAATATACTCGAAGCGTCTACATTAGTGGTTCTCTCACAATATTATATATGGCTCTTCTTCGTTGCTCTCTCTCACAGTTTTCCCTCTTTCATTGATTCTTCTTTGTCTCTAGTAGTAAAAATAATCGTATTGCCACGATCTAGCCATAAAATTTTGTGGTTTATTTCATGTTTGTACCAGGGATTGTACAATATTAAGTAAATAAAGGTTTTAGAGAAAGAGTGAAGCTAGTTCTTTTATTAAAGATAAAAACTTGAGATCGTCACTAACACGAGTCAAGATTGAGCTCGTCAGTTCACAGGAGAACTAACAAGCTAATAATGACGAGCTCGAAAGTGGAAAACGAATTACAAATAAGACAATAACGATTTTTGATGCAAAGTATTGCTCTCTGAGTATTGTCCGGGGGTCAGCCTGAGGTTCCCAATAAATGTCTTGAGCTAATTATAGATGAGTGAGGAGTTAGGCACTTTAGGGTTTCCACGCGAATTCCCGAAATTGTCCTCTGCGGAGCTCAATGGACTTTCTCCCAAATTTGTCGGGACGAAGTCACAGTTTAAGCTCTTGTTGGGCCGAGCGGCATATTAGGGCGAAGCCCATATCCAACAATAGTCCCCCCTCAGTCCGGCGAGTGAGGTATTTCAGCGATCGGCGGGCGTACTTTTGAGTCTTAACATATGCCTGCTCGGCGTTGGGCGTTCCAGACTGCCTTAGGAAGATCTACCTTCGTGCAGTGATGGTTAAAGCGATAGTTTATGTTGAGCTCGGAGCTCGTTCTGATGCTGTATGCGTTGAGTGCGTTGTTGTGGAGCGCGAAGCTTGTCTGAATGTTATGTGTCTTGAGCACGTCTTTGCGGAGCGTGGCGCCTGGCGCGTGGTGCGTGGAGCGTTGAGCGTGGAACTCGTCTAGATGTTATGCGCCTTGAGCACGTTTTTACAGAGCGTAGTACTTGATAATGGATCTGCAATGGTTGAGGACGGAGTTGCCGCACATAGTTGGTAACTAAGGGTTAGAGAAATTGAGCCAGATCGGCGAATAAGATTGAGGTCGGAGATAGTGAGATTGAGGTCGGCGAGATTGAGATCGGCGAGATTGAGATTGAGATCGGCGAGATTGAGATTGAGGTCGGGAAGAGTGAGATAGAGATCGGCGAGAGTGAGATTGAGATCGGCGAGATTGAGATTGAGATCGGTGAGTGAGATTGAGGTCAGCGAGAGTGAGATTGAGATCGGCGAGAGTGAGATTGAGGTTGGCGCGAGCAGCTCCGCCAATGAGGTCAAGGTCGGCGAGAGTGAGGTTGAGGTCGGCAGACAAGGATTGATAAGTGCTGAGGTTGGATCTCGTGAGGGCGGCGAAGCTAAGGTCGGCGGATTGAGCTGAGGTCGGCGGGATGCTGCGTGATGCCCCGGAGGTAGGGAAATCCTCATTCTAGGTTGACGCTTGTCCTTGACTCTCAAGAGGTCGGCGAGAGAGAGCCTTACAAGATTGGTGGAGCTTCCTCTTGCGACAATGCTTGTGAGTTCGGCCATTCCCATGGTCTCCACAAGGTCAGAGGTTCCACTGATGAGGTCGTCGCTAGATCTTATCCCATATACACCTCGAGCGATCTTAGTCATGAAGTGACAAAGCAAAGTATTGAGGTTGACCTCGCTTGTGCTTGTCACCAATTGTGGTTTGCGGTCATAGGCTTGATGAACAGATATCGGCACAAGCGGTCATTTGTGAGATTTCCTGACGTGATGTTAAAGGAGGAATTGAAGGTGTAAATGTGGTCGGCGAGATCACAAGAGGGGTTCTCAATGGTCATTGGGATGCCAGTCTTGTGAGGGCGGCGTGTTTGAGAGAGGCAGCTTTGAGGTCGCCGCGGAGTTGGACATTCCTCATGCCTCTTCTTGATTAAGATGTTGGGGTAGGTTTGTTAACTTCCCATGAGAGCGGCAAAGAGTAAACTGTTTGATCAGAAACATTGATGGCATTCCTTCGCGAGACATTCTCGGTAAGGTTAGGTTACACCTTGCGAGGGCAGCGACTTCCCACTCCTTGAGGTCGGCACTTATGATGGCATCCTCATCGCGTTGAGGTCGGCAGTTGATTAGGAATCAATGTTGAGCATGTAGGTACTTCTTAAGTTGGTGACACAATTTCTCGAGAGCTGTGAGGTTGTCACCGTGAATGAGAGTGGAGGTCGGCACCGAGAAGGAGGGTGGAGGTCGGCACTGATAAGGAGAGTGGAGGTAGGCACCAAATTTAAAGAGTGAAGTCGACGCCGAGAATGAGAGTGGAGAGGCGCCAAGCTTGAGATCGGAGGTCGGCGCCAAGTTTTGAGAGCAGTGGTAGGCGAGCTGGAGATCGGCGCCAAGCTTGAGAGCGGAGGTAGGCGCCAAGCTGAAGATCGGCAATGTATAGAAGAGTAGATGTCGGCACCAAGCTTGAGAGTGCAGGTCGGCACCGAGTAGAAGACTGGATGTCGCCATCGAGAATGAGAGTAGATGTCTCCCTCGAAAATGAGACTGGAGGTCTCCGTCGAGAATGAGTGGAGGTCACCACCGCAAATGAGAGTGGATGTCTCCACCAAGAATAAGAATTGAGGTCTCCACCAAGAATGAGAATGTTTAGCGTGAGGTAGGCAAGTGTGAGAGAGCTTGAGGTAGGCACCAAGCTTGAGATAGGCACCAAGCTGTAAGTAGGCACCAAGCTTGAGGTAGGCGCCAACCTGTAGGTATGCACCAAGCTTGAGGTAGGCGCCAAGCTGTAAATAAGCACCAAGCTGGAGGTCGGCACCAAGCTGGAGGTAGGCCATATGCTGTAGGTAGACACCAAGCTTCAGGTAGGCGCCAAGCGGTAAATAGGCACCAAGCTGGAGGTCGGCACCAAGCTGGAGGTAGGCCATAAGCTGTAGGTAGACACCAAGCTTGAGGTAAGCGCCAAGCTGTAGGTAGACACCTAGCTGGAGGTAGGCACCAAAGTTGGGAGTGCAGCTCGGAAACGAGAATGAGAATCGAAAGCATGAATGCAAACGCGAGAGCGGCAAGCATGAGGGATGCGAGCAAATGTTCGATATGCAGTTCGGCTTTGTGCTTTACCAAAGTAAAGTGGTAGGAAAGACAGACTCGCCGTACCTTTAGGTGCGGCTTTCGTGTCCGGCTTATCCTGTGGGTGTTTGGGGGTTGGCAAGAACTTGCAAGCCTGAGCTTGACTTATTAGTTCAGGCGCCCTCAAGCTAGTGCGAGACTTGCTCGGCTTTTTGCTTGGTTTCGAGATGTATTTTACGGGGCGAGACGTCTTTTGGCTTACCCTATTACGTGTTTCGAATACCAAGTTTTAGGTTGGTAGTTGAGATGTGCTCGTCGTACCTTTTAGGTGCGGCCCTGGTGTCCGGCTTACCTTGTGGGTGCTCCAAGGTTTGCAAGAGTGTGCAAGTAAGAACTTGGCTTATTCAAACTTGACCGCCTGCTAGCTGAATGCAAGACTGGGCTCAGCTTTTTTTTTTGTGCGGATTATTTCACCGCTGCATCCATGTGGAACGCGTTTTAAATCGTACACCTGGCTAGGGCGACAATGTAGAAGCTGGACACTCCTTAAGACGGACTCGTTCGAGAGAGCTTGTTTGTGATGAAATGTACTCTTGCGAGTGTAATTCTTATTTTCATGTTTTGTTATAGCTGTGTCTTGTAAAAGGCTGCCTACGTATCCTTGAAAAGGGATCAAGCCATTCGTAGTTCATTTTGCAAAGGAAGAGCTCGGTATGACGAGCGTTCTTTTTTTTTGGCCCAGGGCGCCTTGTTATTCTTCGAATTGGCTGAGTTCTTCGACTGGTTATCTTGATGGATGGTTTGACCTTGCATGTTTCTCTTTTTCTACCTCGATGTACTTGTTAGCCCGGTGCATCGCGTCGTCGAGAGTCAGAGGCTCGTATATGATAATATCGTCTCTGAAGCGAGACCCATATGCAAGAGCATTTTGGTGGGCGGAGATTGCAGTATCGTTTGCAATGGCGAGCTTTGAAACAACCTTCTTGAATCGTTCCATGAACTCTCTGAGCGATTCATCGTCCTCTTGGTACATCGTCCAGAGATCGGTGTTAGATGCCCCCTTTATCATAAAGGTCGAGTGGTGTTGCAGGAAAGCAGCGGTGAGCTCGTAGTAGTTATCTATCGAATTGGCTTCAAGACGAGAAAACCAACTTAGTGCGTCAAGGGCTATGTTTTCCACAAACATCTGACAGCATCCGACATCGTATTCTTCAGGACTAAAGTGTGCGCGGTTGATTGGAATACTCATCGATGTTAAGAAAGGTTTTGGGTTGGTTAGCCCGTTGTACGGGATGAACTTGTGATGTAACAAACGCGAACGCTAGAGATTCTTGTCGTGAAGGGTGAGCGTTGAGCCTCTTCGAGCACTTTTTCCAAGTTGGGGGCAGCGCTTGATGCTCGATGTATCTTGGCCGAGATGTCCTTTACGATCGCTTCAAGTCGCTAGATTTTTAAATCCTTGTAATCTTTCAGGTCGTCTCGCAGATGGTGGTTCGACAATGTTGGAGTCGGCTGGCTCCTACTACGCTTGCTACGATGGTGCGTCTAGTCTTGATCGGCGGGCGCCCCATCCCTGGTGTGGTCGTCGAAGGATCCTTCGATGATGGACGTCGGTCGGCGTCTGTGACACTCTAAGCGTTCCTCGACTGGCGGTGACAGGGGTGGTAGTGTGTCCAAGTCGGCAGGGTAGCTTGTTTGTCGACGATCGTGCCTTCTTTGCTGGAGTCTGTTAATTTGGTCCTGCAATGCTTCTTGTGTTGCAACGAGTGCGTCGAGCTGCTCATCTGTTCGTGTTTCCCGACTATTAAGCTTGTCGAGGATAGTCTGCATCATATCGTCGAAGTTGTTCCTCTGTCCAGCAAGCAAGGGAGCTGGGAGCGCGGCACCATTAGTGACAGCTGGAGCCACAGTTTGACGATGCTTGTCATGTGCGGCAGCAAGAGGTGGGATTGGCGCGTCGAGTACGGTATGCATCAGGTCGTCGAGTCCGCTCCTTTGTGCTGGGGGCAAAGCATTTGGAAGGGCAGCATTGTTGATGACGGTCATGTCCGTGCTCGGCATGCATGGCAGCGAGAGGTTCCAAGGACGCGTCGGGTGCTGGTAGAGAGATTGTTTTGTTCGGCGCAGCACCTTCGACTGTGGTTGTCGTGGAAGGTAGAGGTGGGATATTGCGTGTTCTTATGCGTCACCATCGTTGTTCCAAAGGCGATGGTTGTTCGAAAGTGGTGTTGAATTATTTGTTGGAGTTTCCTGAGTTCGCCATGTATTGATCTGGAGTCTTCGTGGAAACGGCGACCGTCAGTCTTGATCGTCAAAAAGGAGCGCTCTACTCTTGCCCAACGGTGGGCGCCAATTGTTTGTACCGGGGATTGCACAATACTAAGTAAATAAAGGATTTGGGGAAAGAGTGAAGGTAGTTCTTTTATTAACGATAAAAACGAGAGGTCGTCACTAACACGAGTCAAGATTGAGCTCGTCAGTTCACAGGAGAACTAACAAGCTAATAATAACGAGCTCCAAAATGGAAAACGAGTTACACAGAAGACAATAATGATTTTTGATGCAAAGTATTGCTCTCTGGGTATTGTCCGGGGGTCAGCCTGAGGTTCCCAATAAATGTCTTGAGCTATTTATAGATGAGTGAGGAGTTAGGCACCTTAGAGTTTCCACGCGAATTCCCGAAATTTCCCTATGCGAAGCTCAATGGACTTTCTCCCAAATTTGTCGGGCCGAAGTCACAGTTTAAACTCTTGTTGGGCAAAGCGGCATATTAGGGCGAAGCCCATATCCAACATTTCATAACAGCCACAAATTAGTCATTAAAATAAATCATGTGTTTTCCGTGACTTTTTAGTAGCTTTTCCGTCACTAATGTAGCCTCAAATTTATAAGTTGTATTTTCGTAGCTGTATTTTAGCTACAAATTAATGTCATAACTAAATCATGCCTATTAGCTACAAAATTACGCAGTATTAGTGGCAGATAATATTACAAAAATAAAATTTAAAAATTTCTTTATAAGTTAGCCACACATAGGCCGCGGATAATTCTGAAGCTATGTGAAACTCTAAATAAGCATAAATCCTAAAACCTTCCAAAAGGAAATCTAATTACTGTAACATACCCAAAAACTAATATCTAACAATTATAAAAATATTATAGTTTTTCAAATCTAAAATTTTTAAACCTTAACCACAAATTCAAACCTTTACTCCAAAATCCAAACCCTATACCCCAAACCTTAACTCCAAACCCTATACTCCAATCAAAACCGTAGAACCAAGCTATAAATAATTTATATGCATATATAACTCATATATATATATATTAAATAAAATCAATCTTTTGAATTATCTATCTATAAAGATATGTAAAATATTTATTTAGAAGTTTTTTAAAATCTAATCATTTTCTTAACCTTAAATTTTATGTAGTGTATATGTACTCCCTTCTTCTTTGATATATCACTCCAAACTTAGAAAAAAAAACGATTCTATAATTGTTATTCAAAATCATATACTTAAAAAAGACAATTATCAAACAAAAATTATTTGTTTTGGGCGGACTAACCCAAAATTTGGCAAAACGTTTCCCACTAAATTATTTGGTTTAAATTTGTTTATTTGGTATTAGTATTCAATCCCGTACTTTACTTTTTTTTTGTATTAAATTCGTATGTGGGATATTACGTATAAGATGTAACTAGGTGAGTTACCGCACACTTGTGCGTGCAGAAATTTAATAGAAAAAATCCAATTTTATTTCCTAAATTATTAAATCAGAATTTTGTTATTTTTTTTTTTTAAAATGTTCAAATTTTTTAATTTCTATTTTTAAAATGGAAAACGAATAAGAGTAGTCAATAAGATGTTTGTTATAGTACTTCTTTTGTAAACTCTTTTCCTCCGGTTTGGGCAACCAATCTTGGAGTTAGTTTCTAATTTAATTAATGTTTGGTTGAAAAAAAAAAAAAAAAAAAAAAAGATGTTTGTTATAGTATTCTACATATGTAATATCTTAATACTCTTGATACCTTGTAAGTCTCTAAATCTCTCACAAGTCTTTTAGCTAAATATTTGTTGGATTTTTACATATAGCATATCTTATTGTGGACTATACGTTTCACAGTTGCTCAAACGTTTGCCCCTTGCAAGACTAGAGAAGAATGCAATGCTGCCGCCAATTGCACAAGCAGGGAAGCTCTATGCATAAGGGAAAAATGCCATTGTATGAGTTCATCAAATCATTTTGGGAAACTTAACAAACTTAAGATGGTGAAAGACTTAAAGCCGTACAAGGCGAAAAACTGATAGTGATTACCTATATGATATCAAAATGTGCCCGGGCTAGCTAGCCTCTCGATCATTTGTGTTTTGATAGAATTTGTTCTTCATAATATAACATACGTAAAAGCTTGGTGCAGTTATAGAAAATAATTTCAATTGAAAATGCGTTTTGTTTTGACGGGTGAAAGACTTTGCATCAATAATAATTGATCTTTATTAAACCAAGTGATTTATATGCTCAATGACAACGTCATCATGTAATACTAGTTAATTAATAAAAGTGGATATACAATATGATTGTAGTGGAATGTTTATAACTTAACTATACTAAACATTTTTAATATGTTTAATTTAGCTTAAATTTAGATCTTTTGGATTTCCAACAACAAAGATTGTACTTTCCGTGTATATATATATATATATATATATATATATATATTTTTTTTTTTCTCAAGTCTGATTTTATAGATTGTATTATAAGTAGCCAATATTACAACTGTGGAAACCTCCACATTTCACCTATTACAAAAGATGGATTATCACAAGAAGAAAGATAATCCCATTTTAACTTAAACTAAAAAAGTGGCTAAACCTTCTTTCATATAAGATTAAGTTTAGATCAGTAAACTCAACACCTGATCTAGCCAAAAAGATGAACAAAGATCAGTACAAACTGATTTGCAACCTTTTCTTCATCTTCCACTTGCATTGTAGACAAGCATGATCCAAAAAATGCTAACCATACTTGAAAACTAAACAAACTTCTTACTAATCCTGCTTAAGATACTGCAGGCTCGCCAAAAAGTGATTGACAAATCTTGTAGAGTGAAATTATCGTTTCTTTGGAGGTAGCTGAAATCCTCCACCTTCATAAACTTGAAGCTTTTGTTTTAGCTTTCTTTCTCCATCTTTAACTATTTCAGATCTTGGATGCTTGGATGACTCACCGATTTCATATTTTGATGATTCACCAAATCCAGAATTCTTTAAAGCTTTTGAAGTGCTTTCATAATCATCAGATGGAGTTACATTAGAACCATTTGAGGATTGCATTGTCAGCCTTGATGCATGTTGTGGAATTGGTACTGCAAAGTGTTGAACATTTTCAGCTTTGAAATCTTGAAAGTAAGGACTAACAGCTGCTAATTCCTCTGGGTTAGGAGGAGGAGTATCCACTCTTGGAGGTTGAGAGATTGGTGCTGGAAATGATCTATCCGATATGAGACTGAGAATTGATATTATCTCTGTGTAACTCATCATTCTCAACAACTCTATTCTGATAAAGTCTTTATGAAATCGCATGATTAATCCTATTACTCGGAGGCTGCTGAAGAAACAGACATTGATTCATGTGGTGAGTCATTCTATAACAGTTGCTACAGATTCTCCTAAGCCGCTCATACTGAAATCTTATCATTGCTGATTCTCCAGATCTAAACCTGATTCTTCGAAAGAACCTAAGACAATCAGAAATTCCAAACCTTATTCTTACTCTGATACAAGTAATTTGAGTAGCTGTTGTTTCGTGAGAATCGACAGTCACTACTTTCCGTATTTTTCTTGCAAATATCTAGATAATTCTATGTGGTTTTTAATATAGCAAATTTTTAAATAATTGCGCAATAACTAGATTTTTTTAATTTAAACGAAATATGTTTTATCCAAGAAAAAGGAGGTGGGCGTAATCTAATAACTCCTAATGTGGCTAACATTGTCGTTTAGTGTCTTTTTATTATAGACGTTGGATTAAAATTCTAAGAATTAGAAAGAAAGGTAACGGTTATGAATTTGGGTTTAATGGAAGACTGGTGTGGTTAAAAAATGTAAGTTTTGTTGTTTAGTTGAATTGACCGACACGTCACTCATCAAAACGGTCACAAATTGTGGACGTGAAACTTCATTTAAATCTGAAAAAGTAATCAATTTCGAAACAAAGGGAGAAAGAGAGAGATTAATCAATTTTGTGACCGTTGTTTGGGTTCTCAATTGATAAACCCAGAAGAGATTTCTCAATCAATCTTGTGACCGTTGTTTGGGATTCTCAATTGATAAACCCAGAAGAGACTTCTCAATCAATCTTGTGACCGTTGTTTGGGTTCTCGTCTTCCTTCTCTAAAAGTCCGAGAGAGAGAGAAAGCCATCTCCGATCATGTCCTATGTTATCATCTCTCTGAATCTTTCAATTTTACCAATCTCTCTCTCACTCTATGATTCTCACATATGTTGCTTCTATTCTAGGGCTCCGTCATCGAAATTGTCACCGCGATCAGGTTATGTTTTCTTCTTCTCTCTCTCTCTCTCTCTCTCTCTCTCTCTCTCTCTCTCTCTCTCTCTCTTTCAATTTCATCTCTCTCACGCTCCGCCATTGATGATTCTCATATATGTTGGTACAACAAGATCGAACGTTTGTATGACTAATGTTTTTGTGTCATAGGTAATCAAGGACGACGATTCTCCTAAAGAACGAAGATGATTGTCGTATCCTTCAATTTAAATTGTTTTGAGATTTGATTCTGATTCGTTGGCTCTTCGGCTCTGTTTTGATGAAAGGATTTTCTTGTTTTGTTTCTTGTTTTGTTTCCAACGGGACTTTGATGGCATATCGCACGAAGACACGCATAGTAGTGAAGACACGCATAGTAGTAGTCTCGTCTCTTCTATGGTATTATTGTATCTTCTTTTATATTTCTTCAACTTGATCGAATTTGATCGCATACTGTCCTGTTTTGTCTACTGAATCGTATACCTTTGGGTCCCTTAGTTATAATGTCGGATTGTTTCTTTGTTAATATCCCAGGTTTCTCACGGGTCAAAATTTAAGGGGAGCACTACGTCTCAGGTTCCCTTTTTACTTAAATGTTAAATGATTTTGATTTTTTTTGATGGATAACTTCCTTGCAAGGGAGCGATCCCTGTGATGCTGTGCATATTTGATTAAGATTCTATTTCTACTATGGCACGTGTATAAGGCCTCTATCACTTGAGTACATCAGAGAATCGTTTTACTAGAACTGCAATTATGGACACAATTTGGTCTTAATCTCCAGGTAAAACTTTGTTTCTATGTCTATATGCTGCTGCTGGTTGCCAGCAAGTTTAACAAATGATCCATTTTTCCTTAGAAGAATATCTCATGGCTTAGTGAGTTTGTCGATATTTTGACCAACAATAATTATGGTTTGTCATTTTATGATGCATATGAGCTGCTGGAGTAATACTTTTTATATCCCACAGGTTCAGATTTCCATGAAACTCGTAATTAATTGAGTGTTGGTGTCTTTCATATTGCTCTATTTCTTTTATTTTTATACGGTTATTTATCTTCACTTAGTTTACTCTCTCAGCTGATTCATCCTTGTTTTTTGCAGCAAAGTTAACATGCATTTTCGGGAGATGAGACTGCAGATGCTTTTTTGTGTGGAATATACGCCTTGCAGGATTCAAGTTAGGAACTACAATGAATCTGATTTGTTCCTGCAAAATGGCCAAGTCTCCATCTCTTTATAGAGGTCATGGTGTTTTTTCATATGTAGTATCTCATTTAGATTCCAAGCTACATAAATTAACTTGGTGAATCATTGGGTATTTTGTCAGGTCGAAAGTGAGGATTCAAAAAAAATTGCAAAAACCATAATGAAGAGAGCTTGTTTCATGCCAAGATTATAGGTAATAATACATATATATTATATTAGGTTCATCATTCATGTATCTCTTTCTTTATTTTGATTAGGAGTCTTTCAGTAACATTGTTAACTTCGTAATTTTATCTCGATAGAGTAGTTTGTAAGTTTCTGTTCTTCTCTTGCAGGAAACCTTTGCAAGTTTCAAGCTCCGCTCTTATGTTTAAAATTTTGAGCTATCTAGAGCCAGATTAAACAGAAACCTTAATTTTGTTAATCTTTCAGCAGAGAACGACATGATTTAGTAAGAGAAATGTGAGTGAATCATGGTATTATAAATTTGATGCTCTTGTTTCTTATATTATCCGATCATTAAGATTTTTTTTTTTATGTCTCTCGACTTAGTTGATAAATATGCATTTTCAACATGGGAACTATAGAAGAGAGTTTTCATCAAGTTCATGATTATTTATCGGAACATATGCAGGTTCAGGTATTTTTTCCACTACAGTTGTAGAATCATTGATGGTCACAACAATCTTGGTAAAACGTGTTTCTAGTCATGTAGGTCTGCACATGGACATGAACATAATAATGTCATTTTGGTTTTCAGGTAAAATTAATATATCCCACAGGTTCAGATTTCCATGAAACTCGTAATAAATTGAGTGTTGGTGTCTATCAAGATTTCCATGAAACTCGTAATTAATTGAGTGTTGGTGTCTATCATATTGCTCTATTTCTTTTGATTTTATACGGTTATTATCTTCACTTAATTTATTCTCTTAACTGACTCATCCTTGTTTTTGCTTTTTCGGGAGATGAGACTGCAGATGCTTTTTTTTTGTGGAATCGTATCGCCATGCAGGATTCAAGTTAGGAACTACAATGCATCTGCTGCGTTCCTGCAAAATGGCCAAGTCTCCATCTCTTTATAGAGGTCATGGTGATTTTTCATCTGTAGTATCATTTAGATTCCAAGCTACATAAATTGACTTGGTGAATCATTGGGTATTTTGTCAGGTCGAAAGTGAGGATTTAAACAAAATTGCAAAAACCATAATGAAGAAGGCTTGTTTCATGCCAGAATTATAGGCAATACATATATATTATATTAGGTTCATGTATCTCTTTCTTTATTTCGTTTAGGAGTCTTTCAGTAACATTGCTAACTTCGTGATTTTATCTCGATAGAGTAGTTTGTAAGTTTCTGTTCTTCTCTTGCAGGAAACCTTTGCAAGTTTCAAACTCCGCTCTTAAGTTATGTTGATCTCTCGAATTACTTTGTTGATCTCAAAAAGTGGAGTATAGAGAGTACCGGTGATGATGAGACTACAAATGTTATTAAGTGGTGGGGCCTAATTGCTTCTTATAAGAAGTGCTGCCTTGCGAGAGGTTAAATGATTTCTGAGGTAAGTAACGTAAAATACAATTATTATGGTCTCTTTTCTTATTGTTATTTAAACTCTTAAAGCTAATTTGTGCGGATAAATTGTACAGGTTGCAGAGATGAATCGGA
The DNA here is from genome assembly GCA_023657505.1 of Camelina hispida. NCBI lineage: Eukaryota > Viridiplantae > Streptophyta > Magnoliopsida > Brassicales > Brassicaceae > Camelina > Camelina hispida. Next base: position 37,934,984 of record CP094637.1, read on the forward strand.
GAAGAGTGGAAGAACTTTTCTGCTGAACAAAAGAAAAGGTCTTGTCCCATATCAACTGTGTGAATCAATGAAATGTTAAAAAAAAACAAAAATTCTAACCTGTTTGCATATTATTGAACAAGGAGATATATACGGAAGGCAATGAAAGGCTGAGGGTTGAAGAAGCCATGAGCGAGACGAAGAGAACAAAGAAGAGACGAGATAGGCAAAGGTAGCTCAATATCAGATTCAGTGACGAGTCCATCTAAAATCTTTTGCAATTCATTGTTTTTTGTTATAAAAATAAGTCAACGTTACATGATCTTTTGTTATCGTTTGCTTCAGTTCAGAGATATAGACAATGTGGGTTGCTAACATAATTATCTTTGATTCAGATATGTCTTGGTGCCTTATCAGAAACTTGATGCTTCTAGTATGTATATCACTCCCTCTCATGAAAAGCCTTTCTCTTGGGACAGAGAGAGAGATTGACAACCGTTCAGAGTCATGAATCTAACTAGCAGTCGAAGTTGTGGAGTCAGAACAGTTGAGAGAAGCTTGTTACTGATCAAAAATTAAGAATGAAAGGTTGTTGCAGGGTGAGTGTAATGGGAGAAGGATGCCAACAACTTCTAGCTTCCTTGCATACATGTTTAATTTCTTTCTTAATTCCTTAATGACCTTCTTACTTCCTTACATACATGTTTAATTTCTCTCCTTATTTACTGAGTTTTTTTATTATTTGCTCCTTACTTTCTATCCTTAACTTGCTAGCTAGAATCAAATTACATGCAGACCGATCAACCTCAGCTGAAGAACGGTATTTTATAGAAACAGAGGATTTAGATCTTTAGTCTTTTGTTATCTCTGTCTATTTCTATCACTTTCACTTTCACTGGTTCTAACTAGTATGATCTTTAGTCTTTTGACATTAATATGATCAAACACCATTTGGCTTGTTTCACTATCACTGGTTCTAACTAAAGATTTGTTCTCTTTTTGGTTGCAGGCACTCGAGTGTTCGACGTTGAAAGCTAGTTGCAGCACTAAAGAGAAGGTCTAGTCATTGCCAATCTCTTTCACCCTCTCACAGTCCAAGAGAAGAATATCTATGGTTCCTGCTTTTGGAAAAAATTTCACCGTCCAGGTTTCCACTTTCAACTTGATAATTCTTAGAAATCTTTGTGCTACTATAAGATGATGATTTTCTGCTGTTTCCGTTAACTTTTGTTAGTAAGTCTACATGGTTTGGCAACCCATATATGATTTGGTAAGAGAATTGTGAGTGAATCAAGGTATTGTTTGATAAATGTGCATACACAGAGTTTTCATCAAGTTCATGACCATTGATCATAACATATGCAGTTTCAGGTATTTTTTCCACTGTAGTTGTAGAATTGATGGTCACAACATGAACATATTAATGTCATTTTGGTTTTCAGGTAAATTTAATACTCTAATCTGATAATCCATTTTAAGTGCAGGACAAGAAGTGGGGCATAGTGTCGGTGATGAGACTATAAAGGGATACTTGTAATTATTAAGTGTTGGTGTCTATGCTGTTGTTTTTTGTGGACTTGCGGGGTTCAATTAAGGAACTACAAAAGTATGATGCGTTCCTTGTTGAGAGAGATTATCAGTTGGTAGTGGTATATTTCGAGAAGTCATGGTGTTTTCTCCTCTGTAGTATCTCATTCAGATTTCAAAGTAAGATAGAAACCGCGAACTGGATGTGAGTCAAAAGAAAGGATAGGGCCTTCGTTTCGATCTCCGGAGTTATCTTCTAGTTTTTGAAGTTTAATTATCCTCCCAGTCCCAGGTATGTATCATTATTTACTTCAGTTTAGTATTTCGATTTTTTCTCTTATGTAGTAACATATTTCATAGCTAACATACTTTCAGAATTATATAGAGATTGAACAGGTTATAGACGGAAACACAGAGAATAATAATGTTATGGTCCTTGGTTCCTATAATAACATGATCTAAGTTGATCTCTTAACACATAGCATACAATTATGTTTAGTTTCTTGCATTCATGCATGTTTGCTTCCTTGATTCACAGCTTGATTCTTCACTTGCATCATTAACCGTCATTTCCTTGCTTAACTTGTGTTTGCTTGTTTTTATAGTGTGAATAAGCAAGAAAAATGACAGCATTCTCATTTTTAGGAAACTAAAGGATTCCTTGAAGCCTAAACAACACATATCTGCCTACATAATTACGAGAGGAGGGCTGCCTTACGAGAATTTGAGATAAGTAATGTAAAATGCATGTATTATAGTCGTGTTTTTTTACTGTTCTTTAAGTTCTTAAAGCTAAGTTGTGAGGATGAATTGCTGAGATGGATCGGAGAATTTTGGAAGAAGAGAGTTTAGTTGATAAATGTGCATTTTCAACAGGGGAACTATAGAAGAGAATTTTCACCAAGTTCATGATCATTGATCAGAACATATATAGTTTCATATATTTTTTATGGTCACGACAATCTTGGTAAAACCTTTTTTAGTCATGTAGGCTTGCACATGGACATGAACAAATTAATGTTATTTTGGTTTTCAGCTAAAATTAATGCTCTTGTTCCTATCTAATCCGATCATCCATATTAAAGTGCAGGACAAAAAGTGGAGCATAGAGATTATTGGTGATGAGACTTATAAAGGGAAACTTCGATTTATTAAGTACTTCTTGTAAGAGTCTTCCGAGAGGTTAAACAAAAGAGGTAAGTAATGTACTCTTATAGCTAATATGTGCGGATAAATTGTTAGTACAGGCTGCAGAGATAAATTAGAGAAGAGTGAAAGAACTTTCCTGCTGAACAAAAGAAAAGGTCTTGTCCCATATAAACTGTGTGAATCAATGAAAGGTTAAAAAAAAAAAAATCTAACATGTTTGCAAATGAAAGGCAATGAAAGGCTGAAGGTAGAAGAAGCCATGAGCGAGACAACGGGAACAAAGAAGCTCTCTAGATTCTCTCAATAAAGAGAAAATCGAAATTGTAACCAAGGTTAGTATCTCCCTCACATGTTTTTAGCCAGTAGTACAAAATCATTTTGGGGTCAGCCAGTCAATAACGACGACACATGTTTCTTCCATAAGAAAAAGACGAGATAGGAAAAGGTAGCTCAATAACAGATTCAATGACGAATCAATCTAAAATCTTTTGCAGTGCTTTGTTTTTGTGTATAAAAATAAGTCAACGTTACATGATCTTTTCTTATCGTTTGCTTTTTTAGTTCAGAGATATAGACAATGTGGGTTGCTAACATAATTATCTTTCATCCAGATATGTCTTGGTGTCTTAGCATGTGAATAAGCATACCTAACTTTATCAGAAACTTGATGCCTCTTGTACTTGTATCACTCTATCTCATGAAAATCCTTTCTCTTTGGATAGGGGGAGAGATTGACAACCGTTCAGAGACATGAATCTAACTAGCAGCCAAAGTTGTGGAGTCAAAACAGCCGAGAGAAGCTTGGTAACATTAAGAATGAAAGATTGATGCAGGGTGAGTGTAATGGGAGAAGGATGCCAACAACTTGCTTCAATATAAGCTTAAGGGACACTTAAATCGCGGATGCTGCTCCAGAAAAGTGGTAAAGCTTATTACTGAGAGAATTACAAGACAATAAGGAGCTGACATGATCCATATTTGCTGTGTGAGAATATCACAATCCATGAAAGAAAAAGTTTAGAAGGTATTATTTTGATTGCCCTTTGGTTTTGTCATCTTTGTCTTTTAATATCAGTAGTAAAGTTGGAAATCATCTAAACTGTTGAAGTATAATTACTACTTGGCAGACACTATTTCCAAGTAAGGAGGAAAAGGAGAGACTCTATATGCGACAGGAACAACTAAGTAAGGTAACAAAATCCCTTATGAGACCACTGTTAATAAGATGGCAACATGACTCAACTTGACACCTCCCTTTTGTAATATAACATGTACGGAAAGCAGAAGACAATGATATCAGGGGAGGTTCTACACAGAAGAGCTTTCTCCATGAGAATAATAACTGGAAAAAAGGCAGGTAAGTAATAGCCTTTCTTTCAACATTACTCAACTTGGCTAGTTTAACTTTCGCTGGTTCTAACTAGAGATGTTTGCTTTTTTTTGTTTGTTGCAGCCATTCGAGTCTGATGTCAAAAGCTAGTTGCACCACTAAAAAAATGCGTTCTAAATACAACATTTTCACAAAATAATATCTTCTGTTTTTTTTATTTTTTTTTTGTTTCTTGAAACTGCAAAAGTGAGAATATACTCGAATATATTTCTTGCCCCCTCTGACCGCGAAATTTTTATTTTGAAGGTGTAGTCATTTCCGGTCTCTTTCACCCTCTCACAATCCAAGAGAATAATATCTATGGTTCCCGCTTTTGGAACAATTTTCACCGTCCAGGTTTCCACTTTCAGCTTTATCATTCTTAGAAATCTTTGTGTTACTATAAAATGATGAATTTATGTTGCTTCCATTAAATTTTGTTGGTAAGTGTTCATGGTTTGGCAACCAATACAACATTTTCAGTAGACAACAACATTATTTAGTAAGAGAAATATGAGTGAATGAAGGTATTGTAATTTTGATGCTCTTGTTTTTTATAGTATCAGATATTATCTGTGTCTCGACTTTAGTTGATAAATGTGCATTTTCAACAGGGGAACTATAGAAGAGAGTTTTCATCACATTCATGATCATTGATCAGAACATATGGAGATATATATGGAAGGCAATGAAAGGCTGAAGGTAGAAGAAGCCATGAGTGAGGGGAAGAGAACAAAGAAGCTCTCTAGATTCTCTCAATTAAAGGGAAAATCGTAAATGTCACCGAGGTTAGTATCTTTCACATGTTTTTAGCTTGTAGTAGAAAATCATATTGGGTTCAGCCAGTCAATAACGAAGACACATCTTTCTTGCATAAGAATGAGACGAGATAGGCAAAGGTAGCTCAATATCAGATCTAGTGACGAATCAATCTAAAATCTTCTGCAGTTCTTTGTTTTTGGGTATAAAAATAAGTCAACGTTACATGATCTTTTGTCAGTTCTTTGTTGCTTTTTTAGTTCAGAGATATTGAAAATCTGTCTTGGAGACTGAGGACGTGAGAATAAACATGCCTAACCTTATCAGAAACTTGATTTACTTATATCACTCCCTCTTATGAGAAGCCTTTCTCTTGGCACATGGAGAGAGATTGACAACCATTCAGAGACATGAATATAAGTAGCGGTCGAAGTTGTGTAGCAGGAACAAGTCAAAACAGCTGGGAGAAGGATTTCAACAACTTGGTACAGGATAAGCTTAAATGACAAATAAGTCACGGATGCTGCTCCAGAAAATTGGTAAAGCTTCAGTAAGCCAGTACAAAACAAAGAAGACCTGCTGATGAAAAAGACAAACAAATAATTTATCGCTAAGTAAGTTTTAATTTACTCAATTCAACCAGAATGTGCTTAGGTACATCCCCTAATACAAGACTACTTAGACACAATCTTGCCTTAATCTCCAGGTGAATTTACATTGTAAAAAGTTCATTATGATTCATGCTCTGAAACACTTGTGTTTTCGGTTTGCAGTTTTTCGCAGACTATAGAGGAAAAACTGCTCTTCATGAAAACGCCCAAGTTCTGGTTAGAGTTTACAAAGACCTCGAGACTCGAGCTGAGATGATGATGTCCACATAAATTTGTAATATATCTATCTTTTTCACTCGCGAACTGTTTTTATAGTGTGAATAAGCAAGAAAACTGACAGCATTCTCATTTTTTAGGAAACTAAAGGATCGCTTGAAGCCTAAACAACACATATCTGCCTACATAATTACAAGAGGAGTGCTACTTTACGAGAATTTGAGATAAGTAATGTAAAATGCAAGTATTATAGTCGTGTTTTTTAACTGTTCTTTAAGTTCTTAAAGCTAAGTTGTGCGGATGAATTGCTGAGATGAATCGGAGAAGTGTGGAAGAACTTTTTTACAAAACGAAAGGGTCTGTAAGAAAAGGTATTCTCCCATATTAATTGTGTAAGAAAAGGTATTCTCCCATTAGTTACTTATTCCATGTGCTGGCAAGGGCTTCTGCCAGTCAATAACAACAAGACATGTCTATAGACAAAGGTAGAGCTCAATATCTGATGACAATCTTGGTAAAACGTGTTTCTAGTCATGTAGGTTTGCACATGGACATGAACATATTAATGTCATTTTGGTTTTCAGGTAAAATTAATATTTATAACCAATGTTGGTGTCTTGGTTTTGATGGTTTATTGTGTTCTAACGCATACCTCTTAGACACTGTTATCCTTATTTCAGGTCTATTGCAACTTCTCCTTTCTTCTTATGCAGTAGAAGATTAAATACTCTTAAGTGATCGTGTGAATCTAAAAGTGAAAAATAGTTTATATGGCAAAGGATCAATATATGAAACATCATTTGGGTTGTTTCACTTTTAGTGGTTCTACCTAGTGATGTTTGCTTTCTTTTTTTGTTCTAACTTAGTAGCTGGAGAAGGATAAAAGTACTAGTCTCTAAGCATTGGACAATGATACAGTGAATATATTTCAGGTCTAAAGTGAGGATTACTCATTTAAGCGAAAAAACTAGAATGAAGAAAGCTTGTTTCATGTTAGGAAGATAAGTAATACATATATATTATATTAGACTCATGCGTTTCGATTAGGAGTCTTTCATTAACAATGTTATGCTTTTATTTGGATTGAGAAGTTTGTCAGTTTCTGGTCTCCTCTTGTAGGAAGCTTTTGCAAGTTTAAACACCCCCTCTTATGTTTAATCTTGAACAAGGAGATATATGGGAGAATATAAAAGGCTGAAGGTAGACGAAGATAACAAAGAAGCTCTCTAAATTCTCAATAAAGAGAAAACCGAAATTGTCAATAAGGTTAGTAACTTACTTCATAATTATCTTTGATTTAGATATGTCTTGGAGTCTGAGCATGTGAAGAAACATGCCTAACCAATAAATCTTAAATCTTTGCAGTTGTTCTTAAATTTAAAAATAAGTCAATTACATGATTTTTCCTTATCGTTTGGCTTGGTTCTGAAGAACCTTAAGGGTCCGTGTGATTATTACCCGAAACTAATGAACATGTGTTTCTGCTTGCTAGACACTATTTCAAAGCTTGAGGTGGACAAGGAGAAGCTCTTTATATGATATGAGCAACTAAGTAAGCCAACAAACTCATTTAGAGAACTCACTTACCCCTGTAGAATAGCATGCAGGCAAAAAAAAGAGGTGACAAGATACCTGAATAGGGGAGGATCTACAAAGAAAAGATTGCCCAGTTGGAAGAATCACTCAAGGTAAGTAATAAGCTACATTATTTCATTTGTATATTTTTTTTTTGGATTTTGCAGCCTACACCACTGCAATCCGTAGCTAAGAAAAGACAAAAACTGGAGCAAGAAACAAATTTGTGGAAAAGCATCAAAGTCAATAAAAAAATGTTTGTGACTTGTTTTGATGGTTTATATTGTGTTCTCTAATCAGAATCATTTAATGACGCATACCTCTAATTAGAATCCTTATTTCAGGTGTATTGCAGCGGAGCTCTCCAAGTGAAAATGGCGATGGGTCTATTTATGAAAACTGATCAAACACCATCTGGCTTGTTTCACTTTCACTGGTTCTAACTAAAGATTATTTCTCTTTTTGGTTGCAGGAACTCGAGTGTTCGACGTTGAAAGCTAGTTGCAGCACTAAAGAAAATGCCGTTCTAAATACAACCTTTTCACAAAATAGTTTTTTTTTTGTTTTCTTGCTTTCTTTGACAGTGAAATTTTTATATTTTGAAGGTCTAGTCATTGCCAGTCTCTTTCACCCTCTCACAGTCCAAGAGAAGAATATCTATGGTTCCTGCTTTTGGAAAAATTTTCACCGTCCAGGTTTCCACTTTCAACTTGATAATTCTTAGAAATCTTTGTGCTACTATAAGATGATGATTTTCTGCTGTTTCCGTTAAATTTTGTTAGTAAGTCTACATGGTTTGGCAACCCATATATGATTTGGTAAGAGAATTGTGAGTGAATAAAGGTATTGTTTGATAAATGTGCATACACAGAGTTTTCATCAAGTTCATGACCATTGATCATAACATATGCAGTTTCAGGTATTTTTTCCACTGTAGTTGTAGAATTGATGGTCACAACATGAACATATTAATGTCATTTTGGTTTTCAGGTAAATTTAATACTCTAATCTGATAATCCATTTTAAGTGCAGGACAAGAAGTGGAGCATAGTGTCGGTGATGAGACTATAAAGGGATACTTGTAATTATTAAGTGTTGGTGTCTATGCTGTTGTTTTTTGTGGACTTGCGGGGTTCAATTAAGGAACTACAAAAGTCTGATGCGTTCCTTGTTGAGAGAGATTATCAGTTGGTAGTGGTATATTTCGAGAAGTCATGGTGTTTTCTCCTCTGTAGTATCTCATTCAGATTTCAAAGTAAGATAGAAACCGCAAACTGGATGTGAGTCAAAAGAAAGGATAGGGCCTTCGTTTCGATCTCCGGAGTTATCTTCTAGTTTTTGAAGTTTATCCTCCCAGTCCCAGGTATGTATCATTATTTACTTCAGTTTAGTGTTTCGATTTTTTCTCTTATGTAGTAACATATTTCATAGCTAACATACTTTCAGAATTATATAGAGATTGAACAGGTTATAGACGGAAACACAGAGAATAATAATGTTATGGTCCTTGGTTCCTATAATAACATGATCTAAGTTGATCTCTTAACACATAGCATACAATTATGTTTAGTTTCTTGCATTCATGCATGTTTGCTTCCTTGATTCACAGCTTGATTCTTCACTTGCATCATTAACCGTCATTTCCTTGCTTAACTTGTGTTTGCTTGTTTTTATAGTGTGAATAAGCAAGAAAAATGACAGCATTCTCATTTTTTAGGAAACTAAAGGATTCCTTGAAGCCTAAACAACACATATCTGCCTACATAATTACGAGAGGAGGGCTGCCTTACGAGAATTTGAGATAAGTAATGTAAAATGCATGTATTATAGTCGTGTTTTTTTACTGTTCTTTAAGTTCTTAAAGCTAAGTTGTGAGGATGAATTGCTGAGATGGATCGGAGAATTTTGGAAGAAGAGAGTTTAGTTGATAAATGTGCATTTTCAACAGGGGAACTATAGAAGAGAATTTTCACCAAGTTCATGATCATTGATCAGAACATATATAGTTTCATATATTTTTTATGGTCACGACAATCTTGGTAAAACCTTTTTTTAGTCATGTAGGCTTGCACATGGACATGAACAAATTAATGTTATTTTGGTTTTCAGCTAAAATTAATGCTCTTGTTCCTATCTAATCCGATCATCCATATTAAAGTGCAGGACAAAAAGTGGAGCATAGAGATTATTGGTGATGAGACTTATAAAGGGAAACTTCGATTTATTAAGTACTTCTTGTAAGAGTCTTCCGAGAGGTTAAACAAAAGAGGTAAGTAATGTACTCTTATAGCTAATATGTGCGGATAAATTGTTAGTACAGGCTGCAGAGATAAATTAGAGAAGAGTGAAAGAACTTTCCTGCTGAACAAAAGAAAAGGTCTTGTCCCATATCAACTGTGTGAATCAATGAAACATTAAAAAAAAAAAAAATCTAACATGTTTGCAAATGAAAGGCAATGAAAGGCTGAAGGTAGAAGAAGCCATGAGCGAGACGAAGGGAACAAAGAAGCTCTCTAGATTCTTTCAATAAAGAGAAAATCGAAAATGTCACCAAGGTTAGTATCTCCCTCACATGTTTTTAGCCAGTAGTACAAAATCATTTTGGGGTCAGCCAGTCAATAACGACGACACATGTTTCTTCCATAAGAAAGAGACGTAGGAAAAGGTAGCTCAATAACATATTCAATGACGAATCAATCTAAAATCTTTTGCAGTGCTTTGTTTTTGTGTATAAAAATAAGTCAACGTTACATGATCTTTTCTTATCGTTTGCTTTTTTAGTTCAGAGATATAGACAATGTGGGTTGCTAACATAATTATCTTTGATCCAGATATGTCTTGGTGTCTGAGCATGTGAATAAGCATACCTAACTTTATCAGAAACTTGATGCCTCTAGTACTTATATCACTCTATCTCATGAAAATCCTTTCTCTTTGGATAGGGAGAGAGATTGACAACCGTTCAGAGACATGAATCTAACTAGCAGTCGAAGTTGTGGAGTCAAAACAGCCGAGAGAAGATTGGTAACATTAAGAATGAAAGGTTGATGCAGGGTGAGTGTAATGGGATAAGGATGCCAACAACTTGCTTCAAGATAAGCTTAAGGGACACTTAAATCGCGGATGCTGCTCCAGAAAAGTGGTAAAGCTAATTACTGAGAGAATACAAGACAATAAGGAGCTGACATGATCCATATTTGCAGTGTGAGAATATCTTGAAGGGTGAAGCTTCCAAGTTTGAATATCACAATTCATGAAAGAAAAAGTTTAGAAGGTATTATTTTGATTGCCCTTTGGTTTTGTCATCTTTGTCTTTTGATATCAGTAGTAAAGTTGGAAATCATCAAAACCGTTGAAGTATAATTACTACTTGGCAGACACTATTTCCAAGTAAGGAGGACAAGGAGAGACTCTATATGCGACAGGAACAACTAAGTAGGTAACAAAATTAAAATCCCTTATGAGATCACTGTTAATAAGATGACAATATTACTCAACTTAACATCTTCCCTTTGTAATTTAACATGTATGGAAAAGGAGAAGACAATGATATCATGAGAGGTTCTACACAGAAGAGCTTGCTCAATTAGAAGAATCTCTGGAAAAAGAAAGGAAGGTAAGTAATAGCATGATTAATGGAAGATTAATGTTTCTCTTTTCTGGAGAACGAAACCTCTGATGAACTGAAGATTAATGTCTCTTCATATGACACTAAAAGGTAAAAGAACATGACCCTTTTATTCTCTTCTATTTTATTGTTTGAAAGGAATGATTAATTACATTATAGCATGATCCACAACAAGTTAGCTAATCTATCTGACAATAACAATATTGTTTGTAATTAAAGCTAATCATTCATTTTCTAAAATTTATAAGCATTAAAATTCATAGGGTAATTTCACCGATGGTACACAATTTCATTTGTAAACTATTTTTGGATTTTGCAGCTTAAAGCACTGCAATCCGTAGCTAAGAAATATGAAGTTTTGGATAAAAGCTAAAAAATGAAGCAATAAACAAATTGTGGAACATCATAGCTTTTTTCATGGTAGCATGCTCTTGTCTTTGTTTTAATGGTCTATGGATGTATGCCATCTTCTTGGTTTTTATGGTTTATTTTCAGGGATTGAGACTTTGCGTTTACTTGCAACCAGATTCAGGATTACCTCATAGCACAAGGTTTGAGTACCAGATTCTTAACTAGGCTTAGAAGCAAATATAAAGCAAGACCAATTGAAATAAGCTAGACAAACGTATTCTAGAAATGAAGCTTGTTAAGTTTAGTTGTTCTATTTTTTGTTCCACAACTCTGAAGCACTCGGTGGATTTTCATAATTTAGCTTTGGGATGTAGTAGTATGAATTTATTACTAAATGTTCGAGGAAGTCATCTAAGGATTGTGACCATATTCCTGCTTTTGATCTGCAGATTCAGTTTTCTGCCCAAGAAGATGAAATAAACTCCGTAAGTATAGTTAGTTTGACAGCTGAATTTTACCTCAATCCTTGTATATCTTTCTGGCAGTGTGTCCACTGAGGTAAAGGCAAAGATCTATGTTACTGCCTTGCTGGGATTGTTATTGTTGAAAGTCGAAGGAGGTCTGAAAAAAAATCCCAAGGTGATATCTAAATATTTAGTATTTAGAAAGGAACAAGCAGCTGACATGATCCTTATTTGCAATGGGAGTATCTTGTAGGTATGAGTTGCCAAGTTTGAGGAGCTTCATCAAAAGTTTATGAAAGGCAAACCAGATCATCTAGAGGGTCTAAAAGGTATCTTTCGATTGTCCTTGTCCTTTGGTTTTGTCCTCTCACCCTTACGATCAGTAGTGTAGGGTGCCACAAAGGTGAAGCTATAAAAAAACTTAAGGTGGAACTATAAAAAAAACTTAGAATTGTAAAGGTATTTCAAATCGTAAGTTACATCTTCGAAATTTGAACTTAATCTTAGGGGTTTGTGTAATTGTTTATAAACCTGATTATTTCTTTGTTAATATCTCAGGTTTCTCACAGGTCAAAATTTAAGGTTTGTTTTTAAACTTATAATCTAAGCTCTTTTCTTTCTTTTCATTTCATGGTTATATTTTTTGATTGAATTTTCTGACGAAAAACTTATTAGAGGCAATTATGTAACAATATAAATTTCTTAATTTGTTTTTCTAGTATACAGTTCAGAATAACTTAGATAGTTTATTTTGTTTAAGCTTCTTTATGTATGTTATGGTCAGCTATCAAATAACTCTACTCCTGTTGTTTAGATACTAGGAAGCAAAGGTTTACGCTTCTATCGTGGACTGAGAACATGAACCTAAAAGATAAGATTAACGTCTCCTCATGCTTAATTTACTCTCGGAGTTTGTCCTTAGGTGTTTTGTTTTTTAACATGCATCTTTTGGGGCTCAATAATCCTTGTGATGCAGAATAGCAGATGCTATTTTGGGAATTTGAAAGATTCCATTAGATAAATGATAGCTATTGTCAGTGGATTCCACCAAGAGGTTTGACCGCAATAGCTATTAGGTACATTTAAAGCCTTAAATTTTGATGTCTCTCTCATTTCTTTCCCTGCTAAATGTTTCATCCTCTATATACAAAACATTGTTACTAGATTGGCGCACAACTAAATTGTTTCTATGACTGTAGATTTGATAGCCTTTGTTGGTCGATATGCTGCTGCTGGAAAAATAACCCATTTGGCCTTGGAAGAAAATCTCATGGCTTAGTAAGTTTGTAGATACTCAGAGCTCTATGTTTTTCATGTATATCTTCTCAATTAAAATATTTAGCATAAATTCATGTATATATTTGTCAGGTCTGTTCTGTAGTGAAGGTCAGGTGGTATTACTTTTTATGGACTACAGTGAGTCTGCTGTGTTCCACTTCGAGAGAGATTATTTTGTTGGTCGTGGATTGTAAGAACAATCATGCAAAACAGCCAAGTCTCCATCTCTTTATAGAGGTCATGATGTTTATTCCTCTTTATTATCCCATTCAGATTCCAAACTACATAAAATAACTTGGTGAAAGGATAATGATACAGTGAATATGTTTCAGGTCTAAAGTGAGGATTACTCATTTAAACAAAAGCGAAAAAACCAGAATGAAGAAACTTTGTTTCTTGTCAGGAAGATAAGTAATACATATATATTATATTAGACTCATGCGTTTCGATTAGGAGTCTTTCGTTAACAATGTTATGATTTTATTTGGATTGAGAAGTTTGTCAGTTTCTGGTCTCCTCTTGTAGGAAGCTTTTGCAAGTTTAAACACCCCCTCTTATGTTTAATCTTGAACAAGGAGATATATGGGAGAATATAAAAGGCTGAAGGTAGACGAAGATAACAAAGAAGCTCTCTAAATTCTCAATAAAGAGAAAACCGAAATTGTCAATAAGGTTAGTAACTTACTTCATAATTATCTTTGATTTAGATATGTCTTGGAGTCTGAGCATGTGAAGAAACATGCCTAACCAATAAATCTTAAATCTTTGCAGTTGTTCTTAAATTTAAAAATAAGTCAATTACATGATTTTTCCTTATCGTTTGGCTTGGTTCTGAAGAACCTTAAGGGTCCGTGTGATTATTACCCGAAACTAATGAACATGTGTTTCTGCTTGCTAGACACTATTTCAAAGCTTGAGGTGGACAAGGAGAAGCTCTTTATATGATATGAGCAACTAAGTAAGCCAACAAACTCATTTAGAGACCATACTCACTTACCCCTGTAGAATAGCATGCAGGCAAAAAAAAGAGGTGACAAGATACCTGAATAGGGGAGGATCTACAAAGAAAAGATTGCCCAGTTGGAAGACTCACTCAAGGTAAGTAATAAGCTACATTATTTCATTTGTATATTTTTTTTTTGGATTTTGCAGCCTACACCACTGCAATCCGTAGCTAAGAAAAGACAAAAACTGGAGCAAGAAACAAATTTGTGGAAAAGCATCAAAGTCAATAAAAAAATGTTTGTGACTTGTTTTGATGGTTTATATTGTGTTCTCTAATCAGAATCATTTAATGACGCATACCTCTAATTAGAATCCTTATTTCAGGTGTATTGCAGCGGAGCTCTCCAAGTGAAAATGGCGATGGGTCTATTTATGAAAACTGATCAAACACCATCTGGCTTGTTTCACTTTCACTGGTTCTAACTAAAGATTATTTCTCTTTTTGGTTGCAGGAACTCGAGTGTTCGACGTTGAAAGCTAGTTGCAGCACTAAAGAAAATGCCGTTCTAAATACAACCTTTTCACAAAATAGTTTTTTTTTGTTTTCTTGCTTTCTTTGACAGTGAAATTTTTATATTTTGAAGGTCTAGTCATTGCCAGTCTCTTTCACCCTCTCACAGTCCAAGAGAAGAATATCTATGGTTCCTGCTTTTGGAAAAATTTTCACCGTCCAGGTTTCCACTTTCAACTTGATAATTCTTAGAAATCTTTGTGCTACTATAAGATGATGATTTTCTGCTGTTTCCGTTAAATTTTGTTAGTAAGTCTACATGGTTTGGCAACCCATATATGATTTGGTAAGAGAATTGTGAGTGAATAAAGGTATTGTTTGATAAATGTGCATACACAGAGTTTTCATCAAGTTCATGACCATTGATCATAACATATGCAGTTTCAGGTATTTTTTCCACTGTAGTTGTAGAATTGATGGTCACAACATGAACATATTAATGTCATTTTGGTTTTCAGGTAAATTTAATACTCTAATCTGATAATCCATTTTAAGTGCAGGACAAGAAGTGGAGCATAGTGTCGGTGATGAGACTATAAAGGGATACTTGTAATTATTAAGTGTTGGTGTCTATGCTGTTGTTTTTTGTGGACTTGCGGGGTTCAATTAAGGAACTACAAAAGTCTGATGCGTTCCTTGTTGAGAGAGATTATCAGTTGGTAGTGGTATATTTCGAGAAGTCATGGTGTTTTCTCCTCTGTAGTATCTCATTCAGATTTCAAAGTAAGATAGAAACCGCAAACTGGATGTGAGTCAAAAGAAAGGATAGGGCCTTCGTTTCGATCTCCGGAGTTATCTTCTAGTTTTTGAAGTTTATTTATCCTCCCAGTCCCAGGTATGTATCATTATTTACTTCAGTTTAGTGTTTCGATTTTTTCTCTTATGTAGTAACATATTTCATAGCTAACATACTTTCAGAATTATATAGAGATTGAACAGGTTATAGACGGAAACACAGAGAATAATAATGTTATGGTCCTTGGTTCCTATAATAACATGATCTAAGTTGATCTCTTAACTAATAGCATACAATTATGTTTAGTTTCTTGCATTCATGCATGTTTGCTTCCTTGATTCACAGCTTGATTCTTCACTTGCATCATTAACCGTCATTTCCTTGCTTAACTTGTGTTTGCTTGTTTCTTTCACTAGTTGCATTCATGCATGGTTGCTTCCTTGATTCATTAATTGCTTCTTTACTTGCATCATTAACCGTCACTTCCTTGCTTAACTTGTGTTTGCTTGTTTCTTTCACTAGTTGACTTCATATATGGTTGCTTCCTTGATTCACTGCTTGATTCTTTACTTGCATCATTAACTATCATTTCCTTGCTTAACTTGCATTTGCTTGTTTCTTTCACTAGTTGCTTTCATGCTAGCTTAGCTCATTTACTTGATGCTTTCTTTGTTTCTTGCTTGCTCATTTTTTCAGTTCATTTATTAACTTGTTTGTGTGCTTACTTCCTCCATTCGTTATTTGGCTACATGCTTATCTTGTTTCCTTCTCTGTTTCTTCGATCTTTGTTTACTATATCATTCGTTGCTTAACTTGTTTGTATGTTTCCTTACTTCTTTCATTTTTTGCTTGCATGCTTGACTTTTTTTCGCACTTTCCTCTTTGCTTTCTTCACTTAATTCATTGTTTGCTTCCATGCTTTATTCGCTCTTTTTTTTTGTGTGCTTTCTTGTTTCCTTATTACTTGCATACATATATTCATGGATACATCATACATTTATAGACAAAAATATGTATGTACACTTGCATACTTCCTTGTACACGTACATAATTGATTTGTTACCATAGAAAATCAATGTCTTAGAATTTTGATTACACATATATATATATATATGTTATACATTAAATAATTTTGTCGTAAACATACCATTATTTAAATTAGACATATATATAAATAAATAAATACATAAATAAATACTGCATATAATTATATAAACAGGGAATTATATATATACTAGTATTACTACCCGTGCAATAGCACAGACATAACTTTTTTAATTAAACTTATTGATTTTAAAAAAAAAACTAAATTGTTAATTTGAGTTATTATCCAATACTAACAAAGATCCAAACTTAATAATATCTTAAACGATAAAAGAACTTTGTAAGATTGATATGAATTGAATCTAAAACTGTTGAAATCGAATGCTTGAATGACAATAATCCTTAAAATAATTTAAACCCTTTAAACCACCTATACATACATCATACTCAAGAGATTAACACAGCTACAGAGGATAAAGTAGTGAAACAATATATTGAATATCAAGTAAATTAATGACCCATAGGAGATACATTTTTTGTTTTGTTTTGTTAATACAACATCTTATTCTTGTCTTTACCTAAAGGAAGTACATATTTTACTTTGTTCGTGTCTACTCTAGGCATATTTCAATCAAACATAAACACAATTTTTTTGTAGACCTTACCTTTCCATACTCTTTCAATCTCGATTCGCTTTTCTCCCTGTTAGATTTTCAGCTTTGTTTGATCTTTTTGTAGATGAACCTAAAAAAAGTTTGTTGTCACAAACAAACACGAAAAAAATTATGAGAAACAGAACAAAAAATAAGAATTAATAACATATAAATAATACAAAATAAAGAATATATCTAACTAATTAGTCGGTGTTGTATTACGTACAGAGAATTTTTCTGCATTTTTGGATTACAATATAAGTGGAAGAAGAGAATAGATCATTTTTCAAGTACTTATAGATGGCTAATAGAAATATGACGGTTTACATCCGATAGTGACGGTTTACATCCGATAGAAGGGCTGGGAGAGTGGGAGATAGAAAAAAACATTGGCATAACTTTTTTCATGATTGTGGGAGTTAAGTTTCTCTCTTTATTTATTTTGCACCGAAATATATATTTTGTTAAGTCGCTATGCAAATAGGAGTTACCGAGTTAGTTTTATTAGATCGTGTAGTTGATTTTTTTAACGTGTTCTTCTTTTTGGAGAAAAATATTACATTAATTTTTAAATATAGTTTGCAATTAGTGACATGTCACCATTTAACTAGTTAATTGACTTTTGCTTTATAGTATAAAAGATATATATATATATATATATATCTGACTTTCCAAAATGTTATTATTTTAATATTTAAGGACAATCTACATTGATTTATAAATAAATCTATTAATTAATTTTAATGAAATAAAAAATGGAATATATATTATAGATAAAATACCATTTACATCATTCCAAAATCTATACATATTGAGTTTTTTGAGATAATGTTTTATAACTTAGGAAATAATTTGTGTGGTTTTGAAATGCATGTAATATCCATTTATATAATGTAATTTATTATATTAATATATATGCTAAGTTTAGCCGTACTTATTTAAACTTGTGATAATCATAACATTAAGTTTGTGCATGCCAGTTTCAAAAATAAATCCTTTAATATTACATCACTAGATATTCACCGCGGTACACCGCGGGGTTATTTTTTCATAAAAAGATTTAATTTGTTTGATAGATTCATTATATATATAACTAATGTTTAATTTGTATTTTTTAACATGTACAACCTTACAAATATAGATATAGAAATTAGAAAGTATTTTGTTTGAGGTTTATTGTTTTATATTATAGTATAACATACAATTAAATAAGTAGTGATTTATAGAAGGAATATACTATGTTTTTTTTTTTGATTTACAGATAGTAGTATTTTTATTATTTTAAATTGTTTAGATATATGTACAAAATAATTTTGTATTGTAGTTTTGTATGTTTTATATATAAAAAATCAGTTAACTTTAGTATATATAGTTTTGTTGTGAAATGCAAATAAAAGTTGTTAACAGTTATTTGTTTGACATGAATTCCACATTGTTTTTCTTTTAATAAATTTTGGTTATTAAAATGGACCCAAGATGTATGTATATAATTTGTTTAGGAAATGTTTCTATGGAGAAAATATTGTTTTGTAAAATTGGTAACTTTATATTAATTAAATTTATTATAAACTTAATATTTAATGTTAAAGGGAGTGGTTCCTATTATTATGGAAATTTTATTAGGATGAGAAATCTTGTTTCCAAAAATTGAAAAATATTAATAAATTAAATGAACAATAAATTAATAATTATTGCTAATGGCATGCTTGTAAATAGGGGTGTCAATCGGGTTGGCCCGGCCTGGTCCGGTCCGAAACCTGTAAAGCCCGCATATATTTGAGCCCGGCCCGGCCCGGCCCGAAATATTTCCGAGCCTATATTTCAAAGTCCGAGCCCGGCCCTAACAGGGCTACAGGGCTTTTTGGGCTTTTTTGGGTTTATCTTACCGATCAAAATTTCAAACTTATAAGCCGTAAAAAGCAGTGTTTGAAGATGCCCTATAAAACATATCAATCAAAAAATTAATAACTCATCTATATTCACTACAACCAACTTAATTTAATAGAAAATGTTTAAAACTAAATAAAACTTTGATACTTTAACCAAATAAATCAATATATAATTCATATAAAATATCATTAATAAAAATTTTAAAGTATTAAGTATGGTTATTAAGTAAATATGAATCCTAGGATTAGAGTTTAAAATTTTATTTACAATAAATTGTTAATCAAATATTTCAATCAAACAAAAATGGTAACAAAAAGGTACAAATATTTTTGTTAAAGGGCTTTTCGGGCTGGTCCGAGCCCGGTCGGGCTAAGCCCAAAAAACCCTATAGCCCAAACGGGCTGAACCCGAAAGGCCCGGTTTTTTCTGGATATATATATTTAATTCCGAGCCCGGTGTTTTTTAGGACCGGGCCGGGCCAGTCCACGGGCTTTAGCCCTAATTGACATGTAGGCTATAAATCCTATATATACATCTCCCTAACATGAATTTTATGTAGGCATGCTTATTGATTTGAAATTTAAAACAATATAACGTATGTGGTTTTGTGGTCCGGTGTCCATAAGGTGCATTGATGTTAACTATGCCGACGACAGCTGAAGCTCAAACCTTTCTTCCTTGCAGAACAACGGTAGATTGTGAATACCTTCACAGCTTCACTGCTCAAGCGGGACAGCTCTATGTGTAAATAGACAATGCCAATGTACGACTCATCAAACAAAACTCGACAACTTAAAGAAGATGGACCATGCTAAGAAGTGCAATTTGACTAAAGATTGTGATCCTCGTATGAGATTTACATGTGTCTCCGGTTCTTATATTTGTTTTGATGGCCTATGCATTTGTACCAATTAACTGCACGTGTTTTAAACGCTACATACTTCAATATTTTGTTTGCTTTTATTATAATTAAAACATTGCAAATGTTGTAAATCATTTAGGATGGACTCCATAACCGGCCCATACATTTTCCGATACCATGAAGCCCATCGGTCAAGACCATAAGGCCCATCGGCCATAAGCTTTAGTCTAAGTCGGTTTAAGTGTATTGTGTTTCCTATTGTGATAAGGCTTAGTCCTTTACTATATATATGTAACCTCTATTCGATTCAATCAATAAGAATAAGAGAATTACAATCTTCGAGTTCTCTAGTTCATAATACGTTATCAGCACGACTTGTTCTAAAAGTCCAACTGAGAAAAACCCTAAAAACCCT
Source organism: Camelina hispida (assembly GCA_023657505.1). Lineage (NCBI taxonomy): Eukaryota > Viridiplantae > Streptophyta > Magnoliopsida > Brassicales > Brassicaceae > Camelina > Camelina hispida. The sequence continues at coordinate 37,955,006 of CP094637.1, forward strand.
AAGACCGCCGCCGCACAAAACCCTTGTTCGTTGAAGTCCGGTGATCAGGTTCTCGTCCGTGACTAGTCCGAGTTCGTGGTCCGATTCTGTCCGGGGTGAGTTCTATTCGGAGATCTGTTCCTGTTCGAGCAGCAGTTCGAGTTCGTGACCGGTTCTTCCTCCTACCTAGGCCGAGGTTCGTGATCAAGAGAAAAGTAAAACCGAGGTCTTTAGCTCCCGGTTCAAATCCAGTCAACCTCCAAACGGTGGAAGGTAAACAATAATCAAACCCCCTTAGAACCTATGAAATCGAATCTGATCTTAAATCTAATGGAACCCTAATTAAAATCTACAAGTAAACAATCAACAAACAAAACTCTAAGCTTTAGACCCTAAAACCCTAAAACTTTAAAACTTTAAAATTGGTTGTTATGAGGTTTAGGGCTGTTTAGATTGTTTGCAACTTAAACCGATTATGCAAAGATTAAAATCCGAATATTATTGTTGATTGATTGCTTGAATTCAATTGTATGAAAACCCTATAACTAAAACCTAAATTCGAAATTCAAAGGCTCAATTTGATTGGAAAAACCTAAGGATCCAAGATTTTAAATCCGTGGATGAGTATAACTTAGAGCTATTTAAGATAGTCTTGATTTTGAGGTTGTGTGGTACTGAGGTTACTGAGAAGGATCTGCTAGAGAAGACATTCTCTACTTTTCACACTAACAACATACTGCTTCAGCAACAGTATCGTGAAAAGGGGTTTAAGACCTATGCAGACCTAATCTCTTGTTTGCTGCTAGCTGAGCAGAATAATGAACTATTGATGATGAATAGTGCATTGAGACCTCCTGGTACATCCCCATTACCAGAAGCACACAAGGTTGACATGGGAAAGAAAAATCCCATAGAGCCTAAAGAGCCTAAAGAGCCCAAGGAGACCAAGGAGTTTAATTACGTCTATAGAGATAAGCAACATGGCCGTGGTCATGGTGGAAGAGGACGTGGTGGCCGTGGACAATACCAAGGGAGCCGATATAATGTTTACGGCCGTGGAACCCGATCCGACTTTGGTCGTGGTCGTGGTGGTAGAGGCCGCGGGTCTTTCAAACTGCAATACAAGGCTAAATCGGTTTGTCACTGATGTGGTATGTCTAGTCATTGGGCCAAGGTGTGTAGAACACCTAAGTTTCTCATTGACCTATATCAAGAGAGTTTGAAGAAAAATCCAGAATGATGACCTACTTGACTATGAGACTTCTGATTGCCTAAAAGAAGATAACTAAGTTTAAATGTTGCTTTGGTTTAATTTCTATATTTTATGCTTTGCATTTGATTGGATTATCTTATTGGATAATTATTTGGTTTAAATTCAGTGATTTTATTTCCTTTAATATATATTTGCATGTTTTATTAAAAATTAAAACAAAATTATTGTCCATTATAGAAATGACTGAGGACAAGAATACACTTGTGGTGGATAGTGGATCCAGCCACACAATTTTGAAGGACAAGAGATATTTTATTAATCTCATAATGAAAAATGTCAATATTCGTACAATTGCGGGTATAGCAAGCCTAATAGAAGGCTATGGCCAGGCTCATATATTATTACCAAATGGCACACATCTTGAACTAAGTGATGCCTTGTATTCACCCAGCTCTAATAGAAGCTTATTGAGCTTTAAGGACATTCGATTGAATGGTTACCATGTTCAAACAAAGGGTGAAGGAAACAAAGAGTTCCTATATATCACTGAAATCGTGCAAGGACATAAGAAAGTCCTAGAGACTATACCTGCACTAGTCACTGGTCTTTACCATGCTAAGATTAATATGATAGAAGCTAATTTGGCAAAGAATAAAATGTTCAATGAACAATTCACTCTATGGCATGACCGGCTTGGCCATCCGGGATCTAACATGATGCCTAAGCTAATTATGAATTCATATGGGCACACCCTTAAAGAAAGAAAAGTTGTCCCTAAGAATCTCATGTGTGTAGCATGTGCACAAGGGAAACTTATTATAAGACCATCACCAGTCAAAGTAACTAAGGAGACTTTCAATTTTCTGGAAAGGATACAAGGAGATATTTGTGGACCTATACACCCACCTTGTGGGTCGTTTAGATATTTTATGGTCATGATTGATGCATCGACCAGATGGTCGCATGTTTTTCTATTATCCAAAAGGAACCTAGCATTTGCTAGGCTGTTGGCTCAAATTATAAGACTAAGAGCACACTTTCCAGATTTTCCACTTAAGACTATACGTCTAGACAATGCTGGTGAATTTACATCCCAAGCGTTTAATGAATACTGTATGTCCATGGGGGTGAGTGTGGAACATCCTGTGGCACATGTCCATACACAGAACGGATTAGCTGAATCCTTCATTAAACGAATACAACTAATTGCTCGACCATTGCTAATGAAGTCGAAGCTTCCTGTGTCGGCTTGGGGACATGCAGTATTACATGCAGCAGAGCTTACACGCATCAGGCCATGAGCCAGACATATCCCATCTCAAAACATTCGGATGTGCCGTTTATGTACCTATTGCTCCACCACAGAGAACTAAGATGGGACCTCAAAGGAGGATGGGAATATATGTTGGATATGAGTCTCCCACCATTATTAAGTATATTGAGCCAACTACATGTGATTTATTCAAGGCCAGATACGTGGACTGTCAATTTATAGAATCCAAATTTCCTATGTTGGGTGGAGAGACAAGCAAGCTGGTTAAAGAATTATCATGTAATCAAACATCCTTAAATTGGCAAGATCCTCAGACTCTAGCATGTGATGCAGAGGTCCAAAAGATTATTCATTTGCAAAAGCTAGCTAACCAATTGCCAGATTCCTTTGCTGACCCAAAAAGAGTAACTAAATCGTACATACCAGCTTGTAATGCACCAGTACGTATTGATGTTCAAAAGGAACACAATAATCAAGTTGCTACAGAGTCTAAGGCATGTTTGAAACATGGTAGACTATTAGGTTCCAAAGATAAGAACCCTCATAAATCTAAGAAATGTGCAAAACAAACCGAGGTTAAGGAAATTACAGACATGGCCGCGGCAAATCCTAAGGTACCAAATGAGGTTTGGGACGCTGAACCTCAAGGTCCTGAAGGTATTGATAATAATGAGATCTCAATTAATTATATCATGTCTGGGATACAATGGAACCGCAAAGATGTCCACATTGATGAAATATTTGCATACAAGGTAGCATTTGAAATAAATGAGGATCATGAACCCACGTCTATATTAGAGTGCACTCAAAGTAAAGATTGGTTAAAATGGAAAGAAGCCATTGACGTGGAGTTAAACTCTTTAAAGAAGAGGAATGTGTTTGGTCCAATCTTAAGGACACCATTCGATATAAAACCAGTTGGACATAAGTGGGTCTTTGTAAGAAAGAGAAATGAGAATAATGAAATCGTTGAGATATAAGGCACAGATTGTAGCACAAGGATTCTCTCAAAGACCAGGAATAGATTATGAGGAGACTTACTCCCCTGTGATGGATGCAACGATTTTTAGATTTTTAATAAGTTTGGCTATAAGAGAAAAACTGGATTTGCGGTTAATGGATGTTGTAACCGCATACTTATATGGTCCACTGGATAATGAAATTTATATGAGATTACCAGAGGGTATTGAGCTCAAAGATAAGAGTGGTTCTCGAGAACAATACTGTATAAGGCTGAACAAATCCCTTTATGGACTGAAACAAAGTGGTCGAATGTGGTACAATAGTCTAAGTGAGTACATAACCAAGGAAGGCTATAAGAATGACCCAATCAGTCCATGCATTTTTATAAAGAAGTTTGCAAACAAAGGGTTTGTAATCATAGCAGTGTATGTGGATGATTTAAACATCTTTGGGACCTCTGGTGAAATTGCCCAAACAGTAGACTATCTCAAGAAAGAGTTTGAAATGAAAGACCTAGGTAAAACTAAGTTCTGTTTGGGATTGCAGCTTGAGTACATTGACAATGGAATCCTTGTGCATCAAATGGCATATACAGAAAAGGTACTCAAGAGGGTTAATATGGACCAGGCTCATCCATTGACCAGCCCAATGGTTGTGAGAAGCCTTGATTTGGATAAAGATCCATTCGGTCCAAAGAAGGACGATGAAGAAGTTCTCGGTCCTGAAGTGCCATACCTCAGTGCTACATGAGCGTTAATGTTCCTGGCTAGCCACACTAGACCAGACATATGCTTTGCCGTGAACCTCCTAGCAAGATTTAGTTCTTGTCCGACCCAAAGGCACTGGAACGGTATTAAACATGTACTTCGTTACCTACAAGGAACGACATATTTGGGTTTGTTTTATACTAACTATAACAAAGAAGGTTTAGTTGGTTTTGCTGATGCAGGTTATCTATCGGATCCACATAATGCTAGATCTCAGACCGGCTATGTGTTTACACACGGTGGTACAGCAATTTCATGGCGTTCTATGAAGCAGACTATTGCGGCCACATCTTCTAACCATGTGGAAATATTGGCTATGCATGAGGCCAGTCAAGAGTGTGTATGGTTAAGGTCGACGACTCAACATATCAGGACGGATTGCGGTATGGTCGAAGACGAGGAGCCAACCATGATATATGAAGACAGTACGGCTTGCATCGCACAGCTCAAGGAAGGTTACATCAAGGGAGATCGGACGAAGCATATCCTACCCAAGTTCTTCTTCACACATGAACTATAAAAGGCCGGAGAAGTTCAAGTGGTACAAGTTCAGTCTAGCGACAACTCAGCCGATCTCTTCACCAAGTCACTTCCGACATCAACATTCAAGAAGCTCACGCGCCAGATTAGAATGCAGAGACTTAAGGACTTAGAGTGATGCTTGGAACAGGGAGAGTAATGCGTGCTGTACTCTTTTTCCTTCACCATAGTTTTGTCCCACTGGGTTTTCTTGGTAAGGTTTTACTGAGGCAGCATCCCCAAGCGTATTGCATTGATTCCTTAGCATCGGCACGGTTATGTCATCCAAGGGGGGTGTTGTAAATCACTTAGGATGGACTCCATAACCGGCCCATACATTTTCCGATACCATGAAGCCCATCGGCCATAAGCTTTAGTCTAAGTCGGTTTAAGTGTATTGTGTTTCCTATTGTGATAAGGCTTAGTCATTTACTATATATATGTAACCTCGATTCGATTCAATCAATAAGAATAAGAGAATTACAACCTTCGAGTTCTCTAGTTCATAACAGCAAGCTTCTTTTTTTAAAACTATATGAAGAATACATATTCATAATGATTATATATCTTTAAAAATGTTTTAATCATAAACTTTTAATATTAAATAACAAAATAATAAAATCATTAATAACATCTTTTAAAAAATATTTTAATTATTAATAAATTTACGATTATATACCTTTAAGATAAAATAATCATTAATAAATTTAAGATAAAATCATTATTTATGATTATATACCTTTTAAAATATTTTATGATTACATCCCTTTTAATAAAGAACTAGATTAAGACTCGTGCTAGAGCACGGGTTGAAATTCATTTTATTTATATAAAATATAACTTATGTGATTGTTTTTAAAAGTTTTTTGGATAAAATATTATGCAATAAAATCATATGCTAAATATGATGACTTGAAAAAAGACACTTATTTTGTAAGTTTTATATTGTTAATAATTCTAGATAAGTATATTTTCTATTTATTCAAAATAAAATTGTGTATTTTCTCCTCTTTTGTAATGTCTTATTTTATTTTATACAAAATTGTGTATATTTTCTATTTTAAAATAAAAATTTAATATGTTGTATTAGTTTATGTACATGAAGTTATTTCAACAATGTATATTCTACATCATGAATTGAATGTTATTATAAGACATTGTAACATCCGCTCTCTAAAATTGGGATGTAGGGAAAACCGAAGGAAATGATTTTGGTTTAAACCCTTAATTCTCCTTCTTTTTGTCGACATTTCCTCCTCTTTTGTGCTTTTTTCGACATTGTCATAAAAGAGAGAGAAAGACAGATAAGTCTTGGTTATTTGGTGTAAAGGAGAAAGAAAAGCAGATCAAGCTTTTTCCTTAGAGTTAAGAGAGAAACAGAACTGTCAGGATTTGGAAGAAGGAGGATCCGACTAGTTAAATCGTTTTGAAAGGTAATGATTTTTGGTAGGGTTGTAGCTAAGAGAGTTTCGTACACTTTCCTTTTTACAGAAGTGAATTTGAGTTAATATTCTAGGAGATATTGGCAATTTCGTGGGGGAGTTTCTTCTCTTTCGCGGATTGAGATCAGCGGGTGTTACGGGATCGATTGCGGTTTCATCTGATATCTGATCGTACTGAAATTTTTTGGGAAGCTTCTGGACCTATAGACCCTGTTTTTCACCGGAGAGATTAGAAAGTTGACGGTTCGTTTTGATTTCGTGGTTTCACTTGTGAGGTTGTTCATTTCTATTTTTTCTGCCAGTTTGTTTTCAATGTTTGTTTGTTGTTGTGATTGGTTGTAGGAGCGACTTTGGTTGTTTTTGGATATTGGAGGGCTTCTCTTTTGGTTGTAGTTATTTTCTTGAATCACTTGTTAAGGTGAGTGCGTGACCATGAGCTTATCTAAGCGATTTGGTTGTATGACTTATTTTGTGTGATGATGTGTAGGTGTGATGAAAGTGTTATTGGTAGTTCAGTTTAATGGTTGGTTTGTTATATTTTATTTGTAGTTGTACTCTTGATTTGCTTGTGTGTATAGCTCGTAGATGGGAGGATCACCTCACTGGGTATTTCTGGTAATACTCACGCATGTCATTGTGTTTGTGGTGCAGGTAGAGGCAAAGTGTGACCGTGGGATCATGACAATGAAGAGGAGGATGTTCTAGTGACTCGCTTGGTTGTTTTCTGGCTTTTGTTAGGTTGCTAGAGTTGAGTCTTAGAATGTTTTTTAGGATTGATAGTTCTCTGGTTTATGTTGATTGAATCTTTAGTTTATGATTTTGGAATTATTACGGTTTGTTTGATATTGATTATTGGTTTATTGGTTATTTATTGGTTTTATTATTTCTGCTGTTTGGTGTGATTGTGGTTAGGTGACTAGTGGGTATGAGACCACTAGCTTAGTTGTTTATTATTATATTATATTTATATATTTATTATTTAAAAAAATGGATCAGGTCGTTTCAGTTTGGTATCAGAGCCCTTACGGTTCTAGATTTGGGTTCACTAGGTTTTGTGTTGTAGATGTTTGGGATTTGCATGCTTTGATTGATTATGTGAGTTAGTCAATTGTGTGTGGCATGAAGTCCTAGAACATCTTCTTCGAGCCTACAATGTGATTCCACAGTGAGTTTTATTTTTGTGTATTTGTGTTACGAAAGAGTTTGCTTGTTAGCCTCTGTTCCTGAATTGGAAGTGCAGTGGTTGAAGGTGTTTGAGTTGTTGGTCATGGACGGGGACGTGGTCGTGGTCATGGTCGGGCGGGTCCTGAGGCCAGCGAGTGTGTGGTCTAGAGTCCCACGAGGAGGTACGCCAGAGGGTCGCAAGCGTATCAGGAGGGACCAGAGGGGGTTAGCCGGTGAGCGTGCCGGGGGTGCTGGGAACCCAGGTGTGGGGCTGCAGCAGGTGGAGCCCAGGGTCAAGATGATCGCTTTGTGGATCTGTTGACGTGCTATTGGAGCGGTTACCGAGAGGGGTACCAGTGCAGGCTCCAGTTGTACCGCATGTGGCGGGGTGCAGCCGAGGGCTGCGGATGTTGAGGACTTTCCTTCTTATGTTAGGAGGATGGAGCAGTTGTAGACGCCGATGCGAGATTCTTCTCGAGAGGTATCGAGCCTAGAGAGGCGGATAGGTGGACATTTGTAGTTGTAGCAGATATTTTCTCTGTTCCGTGGGTAATCCAGTTGGATATTAGAAGTTGAGTGGGCAGGTGTAACATTGAAATGTTATACTCGGACCACAGGAAGTACTTTTGGTCGGAAGATGTTTATTGTCTTTAAGGATTGTTGCTCCCTAGAGGATGGTGGTTTTCTTGAGGGGATGAGTAGTTTTCCTGATACCGAGATCTTGAGGATTGTGGTCCAAGAGTGAGACGGTATAACTCGAAGACGCTAGTCTCAGAGTGAGATCGGTAGGGCCTGAAGGTTGCGACCTAAGGGTGGAGGAGTTTGGAGCAAGCAATGCCTAGGACGTGAGTATAAACATAACAACGAAATGTAGACCTGGAGAATTGAGGGTGGTCTAATCTTGGATTTTAGTTGTTTAGCCAATTGTGTGGCCTTTGTGGCGGGCTGTTTAGCCAATTGTGTGGCCTTTGTGGTGGAGTGCTTAGCAAGATGTGTGGCTTTTGTGGCGGGCTGTTTAGCCAGATGTGTGGCCTTTGTGGCGGGCTGTTTAGCCAATCGTGTGGTCTTTGTGGCGGGCTGTTTGGCCAGATGTGTGGCCTTTGTGGCGGACTGTTTAGCTAGATGTGTGGCCTTTGTGGCGGGCTGTTTAGCCAATTGTGTGGCCTTTGTGGCGGGCTGTTTAGCCAGATGTGTGGCCTTTGTGGTGGGCTGTTTTGCCAGATGTGTGGCCTTTGTGGTGGGCTGTTTAGCCAATTGTGTGGCCTTTGTGGCGGGCTTTTTAGCCAGATTTGTGGCCTTTGTGGTGGGCTGTTTAGCCAATGTTGCCTGTTTAGGCGGTCCTTCGGGACAAGTGGTCTTTGTGACGATCCTTCGAGACGAGTGGCCTCGGTGGCGGTCCTATTTAGGACATTTGAATGGCCTTGGTGGCGGTCCTATTTAGGACATTAGTTTGGCCTTGGTGGCGGTCCTGTTTAGGACATTTGTTTGGCCTTGGTAGCGGTCCTGTTTAGGACAGTTGTTGGCCTTCGTGGCGGCCCTTGGGGCATCTATATGATCCTTGTGGGGTCATGAGGTATTCTAGTGTGGGGATATGTGGTTGGTAGGACACTGTCTTGTTTTACGCGAGCCACAGAAGGAAACCTGGTTAGGGATAGGGCTCAGACGTGTTCAGAATTGTTTGCTCGTGACTCTTGGGGGACTTTAGTTCTTCTTGTACTGCCATATTCTGAGACTTTGTGGCTTGAGGGTATGGTTGGTATATCGACTTCGGATGACGATCCGGGGGCGCGCTCTAGGGTGGCAACCCGAGAGATGAATATTGGACTTCCTTTTATATATGGCATGCGGGCTTAGGCCCGATGAGGAGCCAACATTATGGCATGCAGACCTAGGTCTGATGAGGAGCCAATAAAAACTCAAGGTTTAGACCTATGAGTAAAGGAAAGTCCAAAAGTCGAGAGCAAATAATGCCTGGAACGTGAGTCTATCGCCTAGAGGTGACCTTCGTAGATCAGTCGGAGGAGGTGCGGGCCATGGAGATGGTTGCACGGGAGTCCTTGGCTGATGGTTGTTCGAGATTCAAGGACGAATCTATGTTGGTAGGGAAGAATTGTAACATCCGCTCTCTAAAATTGGGATGTAGGAAAAACCGAAGGAATTGATTTTGGTTTAATTTAAACTAATTCTGGTTTAATTTAATTAAACCAAAAACCTTTAATTGTCCTTCTTTTTGTCGACACTTCCTCCTCTTTTGTGCTTTTGTCGACATTGTCATAAGAGAGAGAGAGAAAGAGAGATAAGTCTTGGTTATTTGGTGTAAAGGAGAAAGAGAAGCAGATCAAGCTTTTTCCTTAGAGTTAAGAGAGAAACAGAACTGTCAGGATTTAGGAGAAGGAGGATCCGACTGGTCAAATCGTTTCGAAAGGTACTGATTTTTGGTAGGGTTGTAGCTAAGATATTTTCTATACTCTCCTTTTTACAGAAGTGAATTTGAGTTAATATTCTAGGAGATAATTGCAGTTTCATGGGGCGTTTCTTCTCCTTCGCGGATTGAGATCATCGGGTGTTACTGGATTGATTGCGGTTTCATATTATATCTGATAGTGCTGAAATTTTGTGGGGAGCTTCTGGATCTATAGACCTTGCTTTTCACCGGAGGGATTAGAGAGTTAACGGTTTGTTTTGATTTCGTGGTTTCACTTGTGAGGTTGTTCTTTCCTGTTTTTTCTGCCAGTTTGTTTTCAATGTTTGTTTGTTGTTGTGATTGGTTGTAGGAGCGAGTTTGGTTGTTCTTGGAAATTAGAGGGCTTCTATTTTGGTTGTAGTTATTTTCCTGAATCACTTGTTAAGGTGAATGCGTGACCATGAGCTTATCTAAGAGATTGGGTTGTATGGCTTATTTTGTAAGATGATGTGTAGGTGTGGTGAAAGTGTAATTGGTAGTTCAGTTTAATGGTTGGTTTGTTATATTTTGTTTGTAGTTGTACTCTTGATTTGCTTGTGTGTATAGCTCGTAGATGCGAGGATCGCCTCACTAGGTATTTCTGGTAATACTCATGCATCTCATTGTATTTATGGTGCAGGTAGAGGAAAAGTGCGACCGTGGGATTATGGCAATGAAGAGAAGGATGTTCTAGTGGCTTGCTTGGTTGTTTTCTGGCTTTTGTTAGGTTGCTAGAGTTGAGTCTTAGAATGTTGTTTAGGATTGCTGGTTCTCTGGTTTATGTTGATTGGATCTTTAGTTTATGATTTTGGAATTATTACGGTTTGTTTGATATTGGTTATTGGTTTATTGGTTATTTATTGGTTTTATTATTTCTGCTGTTTGGTGTGATTGTGGTTAGGTGGCTAGTGGGTATGAGACACTAGCTTAGTTGTTTATTATTATATTATATTTATATATTTATTATTTTTTAAAAAATGGGTCAGGTCGTTTCAGACATAATTTTGTAAATTTGGAGTGTTTATAGTTTCTAACTTTTATATCAAGTTTTAATATTTTAAAAATATTTCAAAGTAAATTATTTAAAGTTTATTATATTATGCAAAATTATAAAATTCAACAAAAAAGTATGAAACTGAATTTATATATTCAAATTTTGATCCGTTACTCATTAAATTTTTTAAATTCAATAGATATTAGTTTTAAAGAATAATATTACTAAAAATTGAATATTTTATGGATTGAATCATTTATATTTGTTTTTAAAAATTTAACTTATGGTATATCTGAAAATAAAACTATTCTTTAATTATAATAAATAATATGATAATTTATTTGTTTCACAAAATAGACTCATATATAAAAATGAGAGGAAGTATAATGATAATTAACAAATTAATATGTTAAGTTAGATATCAAAGGATTTTATTTGATGAATAATTTAATAAAGGAAATTAATATGGTAAATTAGATGATATCAAATGATTCTTTACAATATCCTCTTTAAGATTTTTTGGAAACAACGTGTTCTAGTAATAAAATCTTCCAAAAATAAATTAAAGTTACACCCACTATTTAACTTGTAACTAATTAATCTATCAATTAATTTATAACCTATTTGTAACCAACTTATTAAAATTATATAGTCTACAAAACAATGTTGTGTACTTCCGTTTTATTAAATAGAGGATCGATTGACATTAAATTATGGTATTTCAAAGTAACTATAAAAAGTAGTAGATGTTTACATAGGTTATAGCCATAAAAATTAGAAATGGCTTCAAAGATCACAATCTTCTCCCTGCTTGCTCTCGTCGTCGCTTGTAAGTCTCTCTGTTCTCTCTAACAAGCTTTTTATTTAAGCATACTTATTGGACTTGAAGTTTGAACATGACACGCATTTTCCTGGTTCTATGTAATTCATTAGATACAATGATGGTGAGTATTCCAATAGCAGAAGCTGGGCTTGTGTTTCCTTGCAAAACAACATACGATTGTGAAAACCTTCCCTGCTCGGGTAAGCCATTTCAATGTATAAAGGGACAATGCAAATGCACCGTTCCATTGGCTCATCAAGCAAAACTCGATAATCTAAGAACAATGGATGAATGATGATGCTAAGACATGCAAGCTGACGAGTGATTGTGATCCTCGTATGAAATATTCTTGTCCATCGGGATCTTATATGTGTGTTAATGGCGTTTGTACTTGTATCTAATCTTAATATATTGTTGGTGCGGGATTTAGCACCCCCAACATACCGAACTAAACCATAAAGATAATTTGATCACTTAACCGGGAATTCGGTTAAGTACCCAATTCGATATTTCTTGGACCTGTTCGGAAGAGAGAAGCCCCGCATTGAAGACGAAGAACCGACTTCTCAATTCGCCCGGTGGCCGACTCGAGGAAAGAAGTAATTTTCCTTATCTTAGTTCAACGTTATAAGGAAAGTTAATATATTATGTAATCTAGAGGAATGTATAAATAAGGGGAGACTTCTCCATTGTAAGATCATCCAGCATCTAATACAATAATTCAGTTCTTCCATTGTTTTTAGCAAAAAACCCTAGCTTGAGTTCTAAGCGATCTAAAGCCCTTTTCCAATTTCAAAGCTTAGATCGACTTTCTAGAGAGATTACTTGTTCGAATTTGTTTCCCTCACCAAACAAATTCATTGTGGATACCTAGTTTCTTCAATTGGCGCCGCCTGTGGAGACGCAAAATCGTCTTTACAAGTCAATCTCTCACAACAGCTCAACCGAGTTTTCTCTTGAAGCTTACAATGATGTATCCAGTTACCAACAACGAAGTCATCAGCGCAAACCACACTACTACTAACGTGTCCGAACTCACCGGCATCACACCTTCCCAGGGCGACACCGAAACACAAGGCGGTGCTCCAGCCAAGCAAGCCACAGCCGTCTACATTCGTCGCCCCATCACCACATCGGAGAACCCAACTGACACTCGCCCCAAACCTTCAGTCGAAACCAGATCTGAAGGAGAGCCCAACCAGGGAACAGGGCGAACTCGCGAACAGCCAGTCAACCTCGATGTGGAACGTTCGGACGAACAACCCTTGAGCGGGGAAACGGTGCACGCCGCAGGACAACACTCTGGCGCCCAAACCGAGAATCCCCCTGATCACACTACGATGGCGAGCCAAAACCCGCAGGTCGTCTCCATGGAGGATATCAAAATCTTGTTCGGCACCATGACGAAGGAGATCTACCAGATGATCTATGACACCAACCGCAGAGTCGACGCCGTCGTGACCTAAACGACCCCTTCACAATTCTCCGAAGGGCAGTCACCTGCACTCGGGATAGGCAGTCTCACCCGTCGTCTTGATTTCTCAGACGTACCGACAGTTAACCAGACAGAGAGAAGAAATCTTCCCCCAGGCAACGTCAAGCATCCGCCCGACGAACTCGAACTCTCGGGTCCATGAGACTCCGACTATCCCGATCGCTCCCTCGGTGAACACGGAACTTTCCTCGACATCGAGGAGATCCAGTCGCAGATCCGCGGCATGAATTCTCTTCTTCATCGGGCCATCAGCACGGCTCTCGAGATCAACAAGATTGTCGAAGTCACTCAGCGAACTCCTTTCACTCAGCGGATTCTGAAAGCCGCCATACCAAACGTCAAGCTGAAGCTCCCAATCTTCCTCGGAGACAAAGATCCAGTCCTCTTCGTGACATCCTTCATGGCGACCGTGGCTAAGGCGCGATTCACCGACGAAAAAAGGGATATTAGATATTGCCAGCTGTTCGTCGATATCCTCTCTGGCCCCGCCTTAACTTGGTTCTCAAGGCTTGAGTCAAACTCGATCGACAACTTCACCTAGTTGTTGAAGGCTTTTCTCAAGCATTATCGAATCTTCATCGAACGAGGCGTGACGAGTTCGGACCTCTGGGAGATGGCCCAAGAACATGGTGAGCCCATCGGCAGCTTCCTAGGCAGATTTAAAGAAAAATTGGCAAACGTCTCTATCCCAGAGGACGCCACGATTGCTGCCTTCACGAAGAGTCTACCTCTTGGTTCGCCTCTACGGATGGACCTCAACATTCGGGAGCCTAAAGACCTCGATGACGCACTGCATCGAGCCTCCCGATTTGCATTCGTGGAGGACGAGGATGCCCAATTGGCCACGAATACGACCTTGACACCGTCATATCTCCCGAAGGCTAAAATTTGAGACGAACATCACGAGCCCCAGAACCATCATGATCCTCAGGATCGAAAGAAGGGCATCGTCCATACGGTCTCCAAAGTGGATGGCCAAAATAAGCAACCATCCGACCCGAAGGAGTTGTACTGCGATTTCCACATGATAGCCGGCCACTCCACGCATGAGTGCATCCATCTAAAGAACTATCTAACGACGGCCATGGTGCTGAAGGCGGCGGACGAGGCTACGCGAACAACGGCCCGACTAATGATATTCTACAGCCAGCGAACCAAGTGCTGGCAAATCACCAAGAAGAAATGCCCCAAGAGGACGAACTACCTGGTCCTCCTAAGCGACAAAGAGGGAAGAATCCTGAGAGCGCCAATTCCCCTCTCCGAGGTCGAAAAACTATGATACTCGGCCTACCAGTGGATTGTACCGACTCCGTTCGAGCATTGAAGAAGAGGGCACGCCAAGTTTGCAGTCTCCAGGCAGCCTCGAACAAGCCTCCACTCTACACAGACCCCATATCATTCACACCAGAGGATGCTAAAGGGATCCAACACCCCCACTCTGATCCCCTGGTCATTGAAGTAGCCATGGGCGAGTTCGACGTTGAAAGAGTCCTGGTCTATACTGGGAGCACCATCAACGTATTATTCCGGCGAACGCTAGAAAAAATGGGTGTCACGCCAGAACAGTTGAAACCCGAAACTTGGACATTGACCGACTACAATGGGATCGCTAAAATGTCGATGGGCGATGTGAAACTACAAGTGCGAGCTGGCGGAGTTACCCGGAAGACTAAGTTTGTGGTCATCGACGCACCCCCAATTTATAACGCCATTTTAGGGGCACTGTGGATATACGCAATGCAAGCCGTACCATCGACTTACCATCTTTGCCTTAAATTCCCGACCATAGGGATCTGCACGCTTTACGGCAATCAGAAGATCGCCCGATCCTGCTCCATTATCGAAAAGAATTAGAGGAAAACCGAGGACGCATAGCAATTACAGAGCGGGGACCATCTTACTGATCCCCATAAGCCGGAGCGCGACCATCTCAAGTCTCCAGAATGTTGGATCGTCCAGGCAAACATCGATCCCTCCGACCCCTTGCGAACTGTTGGCATCGGGGCCAAACTCGAGGATCATATAAAGACAAAGTGTATCGCCTTCCTGCTTTCTCGGTCCTCCACATTTGCTTGGTCAACAAAGGACATGGTCGGGATAACCCCCGAAGTCATCTGCCATAGGCTCAACGTCGACCCCACGTTCAAACCAATTAGACAGAAACGCAGGCGTCTGGGTCCAGATCGGGCAAAAGCGGTCCAGGACGAAGTCGAACGGCTAGTCAGATCAGACCAAATAATGGAAGTCCAATACCCCGATTGGTTGGCTAATCCAATCGTGGTCAAAAAGAAGAACGGCAAGTGGAGAGTCTGCGTGGATTTCACCGACCTCAACAAAGCATGCCCTTAGGATAGCTTTCCCTTACCACACATAGATCGTCTCGTCGAAGCCACAGCCGGAAACCAACTGCTCTCATTCATGGATGCCTTTTTGGGTTACAACCAGATCGTCATGAGTTCGACCGACCGCAAAAAAATAGCATTCATCACAGATAGGGGAACCTACTGCTATAAGGTAATGCCATTCGGACTGAAGAACGCCGGAGCAACCTACCAACGACTAGTGAACATGATGTTTGCCGATGTGGTCGGACGAACTATGGAGGTCTACATCGACGACATGCTGGTCAAGTATCTGATCGCGGAGCAACAGGTTCAACATCTCGCCGAATGTTTCGATATCTTGGATTAGTTCTAGATGAAGCTGAATCCAACGAAGTGTACGTTCGGGGTTACCTCGGGCGAATTCCTGGGATATATCGTTACCGAACGGGGAATAGAGGCAAATCCTAAATAGATCGAAGCCATATTGGGACTGCCATCGCCGACCAACAAACGAGAGGTGCAACGCCTGACCGGCCGAATCACAGCTCTAAATCACTTCATCGCCTGGTCAACGAATAAGTGCCTTCCTTTCTACCAACTCCTCCGTGGAAACAAGGATTTTCATTGGGACGAAGACTGCAAGATCGCCTTTCGGCAGTTGAAGGAGTATCTGACCTGCCATTCAGTGTTAGTCAAACCGGAAGATGGCGAAGCATTGTACCTCTACGTCTCAGTCTCCAGTTCGGCAGTCAGCGGTGTATTGGTCAGAGACGACCGCAGAGATTAAAAACCTATCTTCTACATGAGCAAAGCACTTAACGATGCGGAATCACGATATCCCACGCTGGAAAAGTTGACCCTCGCTGTGATCGTCGCCGCACGGAAACTTCGACCCTATTTCCAATCACATTCCGTCGTTGTGTTTACCGATCAGCCATTCCGAACAATCCTCCATAGCCCCCTCCAATCCGGACGCATGGCGAAGTGGACGGTCGAACTAAGTGAATACGGTATTGAATACCGCTCTCGTCCAAGCCTGAAGTCGCAAGTCCTGGCCGACTTCATCACCGAGCTATCTCTTGAGCTTGGTGACCCCACCCCCATGGAGGAAGATTGGACGATGTTTGTTGATGGTTCGTCGACGAACTAGGGATCCGGAGTGGGGCTCATTCTCCGATCTCCCACTGGCGAAATACTCGAGCAAGCATTAAAGCTCAACTTCAAAGCATCAAACAACGAAACGGAGTACGAGGCCGTTCTTGCGGGACTTCGGTCCATCAAGTTCTTGGAGAAATTCGGATTTCTCTCCTTCGAGAGTAAGCACTTGGGAATTCAGCTCGCCAATCTTCACGTTGGATTGAGCAATGATTCCATCCTTCTCGATGATGATAGCTTCGAGCTCCTTGATCCTGTTGTCTTTGGCTTCACTGGCTGCTTGGATCTATTCTGTGCACTCTTTCAACTTATCGAGCTCAAATCCAGAGGCCAACTGTGCCTTTGTTCGCCTATCGTACAACTAAGTTAGCGTGTTGATCTTGGTAGCAGTCTGTAAATTCAAGGAAAGCATGTTAGATCGCCCACACGAAATCTGAACATCTTAGGAAAAATAAGGGCACAAACCATTAAATGGGATTCGGCGATGTCGAGGTACACCTTTTTGAACTCCAGCTTGTCCGTTTTGGGAAGGATTCGATTGGAGATCTTCAAATTCCAGAAGAGTTCGCCAGAAGCGGCCCGGTTTGTAACCAAGGGATAATCACCAAAATAGTCAAAGCCAAACCGGTTGGTTTTGTCGTTTCCCCTTCTCAAGCGGAATGGATCAGCCGATTCTAATCCGGCTTCTTCTGCCGAACGCTTGCGATTAACCACGGGCTGCGGCTCAGAAACGGAATCGTCTCCGATCTGCTTCCCTTTGCTTTGTTTTTTCTTCTTCTTCCGTTTCTCCCCAGTTTCAAGCGGAAGGACGTTCTCTCCGGCAACTGGAGGGTCGGCGTCATCAAGGATGGGAGCAGGGATATCGGTTTCAACGATATCCTCGACACCGAGTATGTCGACGTTTTCTTCATTACCCTCCACAGGGTCGGTATCAGTTCGGACAACAGCCTGAGAGTCCGGATGCACAACTTGAAGGCAGCTGGCATCGATAAAACATGCTCCAACCGGCTTCGAAGTTTGTCCTAGTGAACTCGCGAAGCTTGGGAATTTTGTCCTGCCTTTACCCATCGTTTTTTCAACCCGCCTGTGAGTGATTAATTCCCACCGTCGAGAGGTTCTGGAGAACAATGCGTCTCTGACGGATTGATAGCCGCGAGCTAAACGAGTTGTAGTGAAAGGGCGATCTGAAAACAAGAAACGGAAAGTTAAAACTAGTTAGAGATGTCGCTATCAGTCAAAATGTACAGGAAAATTGAAAATCTACCAGGATTTTTATTCCACACTCTCCGATGGATGCCCAGAGGATCCTCGAACGAGTATTCGTCAACCCGGACATAAAAGTAGCGACCGGCCCATTTTTTAAAGTTACTGACTTTCCTGCCAAGGAGAAAATTGTGCTTTGGCCTCATATTCACTTCCCAGTTTTCCTTGCTCTTCGGTAGTTTGAAGTTCGATAACTGCTCGAAGCATTGAACTCCGATCTGGATACCTACTTCAGTTGCTATAGTGAGGGCAGCAACAATATTACAAATACTGCCCGGGGAGAACTGACAGATCGGCACCTTGCATCTTTGGGTGTACCGTGATAGTAAAGCCGGAATCGGAAACCAGAGGCGACATTCAGTGAAATAATCTTCATAAAGACAGACATACCCTTCTGGAGGATTCCAAGGTTGTTGGGATTATAATTGTAACACTGCTGTTAGCCAAACCGCATGAGTTCAACATATCGTTGACCGTTCTGATTGAACTCAGAGTTTTCTTACCTCCAATTCGCCCTTTGTGATCCAACGAGGGCGGAAGATCTTCGACCATGATCCCTACGGGAATGAACCGATCTTCTTCTGGGTGTAAATCGGTGTTGGGCAATTCGGTGTCCTCATCTTCGTGCCGATCTGATTCTAGGTTTACAGGTTGAGTTTGCGAAGAGGAAGCTCTAGCCAAACAGCGGACCAAAGAAAGTTGGGTTTTGGAGCCCGATCTGACAGATCCTCTGATCTGCGTGATACCTTCTGGTGCGGGAACTTTACGCTTGGAAGTGCACCGAACTAGTTGATCGCATTTGATTTCTTGTGAGGAAGTGGGTTCCGAAGTGTTTGCCATAATAGATGATCGGAGAGTGCGGAGGAAAATCAGAAAATATATAATAAAATAAGTAAAGAGGAGAGAGAACATAGCAAAATACCTTTAGTTCTTGGCGGAAAATGAGAAATGACGAGAGAAGCTGCATATTTATAGAGTCAAGTGGGCGGCAACCCTACGGGCGACTCATCATGACCTACGCGACTCTTCGGTTTCTAACCTAGCAGATGTGACGTAAAAGACATTTGTCATTAGGACAACGCGCAGCAAAATGGTGCGGAAATCCAGGTTATAAAATCAAAATTCTTTATGGTTCAGATCGGATATCTTATTTTTATAATTCAAATATTTAAATTAAATCCTAAATATTCAGAACTAGGGGGGGACTAATTGTTGGTGCGGGATTTAGCACCCCCAACATACCGAACTAAACCATAAAGATAATTTGATTACTTAACCGGGAATCCGGTTAAGAACCCAATTGGATATTTCTTGGGCCTGTTCGAAAGAGAGAAGCCCCGCATTGAAGACGAAGAACCGACTTCTCAATTCGCCCGGTGGCCGACTCGAGGAAAGAAGTATCTTTCCTTATCTTAGTTCAACGTTATAAGGAAAGTTAATATATTATTTAAACTAGAGGAATGTACAAATAAGGGGAGACTTCTCCATTGTAAGATCATCCAGCATCTAATACAATAATTCAGTTCTTCCATTGTTCTTAGCAAAAAACCCTAGCTTGAGTTCTAAGCAATCTAAAGCATTTTTTCAATTTCAAAGCTTAGATCGACTTTCTAGAGAGATTACTTCTTCGAATTTCCTTCCCTCACCAAACAAATTCATTGTGGAAACCTAGTTTCTACATATATTAACATATATGCATATTTCTTGCTTTTACCATCGCTGGGATGATTTTCTCAAGGATGTATAACATATTTCAGCAAAGGTTTCAACTGAGTTATTATGTTTTCATTTTTAGAAAGATAAAGATTGAAGGTTCATGGAGATCGCAATTAATCAATCCTTGGTCAAGTCAACTATTGGGCTAAGGGGGTTTTCACCACCTCATTTTTTTAGATCTCATTTTCTGCAAAGAGAAAAAAATTTAAAATCATTATAAAGGGTATTGTGATTTATCTTAGTATTATGTGACATATTTACAATAAAAATGGTAGACAACCAAATTGGACTGTCATTTGTAATTAATAAAATTATTCCCTTATTATGACTAACTATTTGATAAATTTATATGGCATCGTAATTGAAAACAGAGGCAATTCTTTTGTAAAAATATTTTTTTATTGATGAACAAAGTTAACACTCAAACAAACAAAAACCATAAATATGGTATTAAAAAGTAACCAAGTAAAGAATCATCCCCATTTTGACTAAACATAGATTCAATGCCAATATTTTTTATTGAATACTATTGAAAATCATTGACCGAAAGATTTTCAAATTAAATTCCCAAATTTCTAAGAGACTATAAATGAGTAGCAAAATGGGTGTCTTTGTCTTTGATATACATTTAAAAGATAATTGAAAATGACATCAAAAATCACATTCTTGTTCCTTACTGCCCTCATCATCGCTTGTAAGTCCTTTAAATCTGTCTAACAAGACTTTTACTTAACCATACATATTGATATTTGATTTAAATTTTGAACATAACATATGGTCTTTTTATCTATATATGTGCATCATATTAGGTGCAGTAATGGTGAGTATCCCGACATTGGAAGCTCAGATTAATCTTCCTTGCAAAACAAAAAAAGATTGCGAATACCTTCATTGCTCGAGCGGGACACCTCTATGTGTAAGGGGACAATGCACATGTACCATTGCATCGGCTCATCAAGCGAAGGTTGACAACTTATAGACAATAAAATATGCTAAGACGAAGTGCAAGTTGACATATACATACTTGTTTTTACTATCCTCGAATGATTTTCTCAACTAATGATAATAATAATATTTGCAGAAAGAGTTTTAATTGTGGTTGTCATTAAGGATGATTATTGCTTTTTAGGCATTTTTCAACGCAAAAGAAATCGTTAGAGAAGAATCTAAAATTAGATAAATGAAATCGTTAGTTATTAGATCATTTTTAATTTTCAATGTGAATGAGATCTTAACAATTTTCGCTATCTCCTTCTTGCGATTTCTTGCTTCAATTTTTGGAGGCGGAGTAAACAAAAAATTACTGAAACAAATAAGCCAAAGAAAATGTAATCAAGTTTTATGTTTAAACTAAAATAATTCACTGCAGTCTCAAGAGATAACGAGAAGATGAGAAAAAGAGATGTGCACTTTGAAGTCATGATCTTATGGTAAATAATGTACTATATATAAGTGAATTTACACCCACAGGTTGTTCCTTAGCTTTTTTTTGTTCTTTTCTTTGCGGTCTTTTTTTTTTTCATCTGCCAATATATTCATTATATAAAAACCTTGGTACAATAGTTTTGACGTGCATCGGCTATTACATTTTTCCTACTAATAGCTCGGAAATGGTGAAAATCATTAGCCAAAACAAGTATGTCATCCAAATATGCTTGAATTTCAGCAATGTCAGCTGGTTCTTTACTCCTTTTCCGAGATTGTTCCAAATATTTGTATAGGATTAATGAATCTTCACAGAAGGTAGTTGAGCGATAATCCAGGCGCTTAACTTTTGGAAATTAATATTGTGTCCTGAAGCTAAAGCATAGACTCTGAAAAGCTTCAACAGTTTTTGTCAATCTTCTTCATCAGCTTTACATAAAAGAAGTGAATCATCAGCAAATAGCATATGTGAAATTGACGGGCCATTCCTACTTTTCTTAAAGCCATGAATGTGATTTGTTTTAACTGTATCAGATAAAAGAGCTGAAAATCCTTTTGTGCAAAGTAAGTAAAGATAGGGCGATAAAGGATCGCGGTCAAAATTCCTTAGGTATTTGTTTTTATTGCACTTGTTTTCTTAATATTTTTCCAATTCAGTGACCTAAATAGTCAAATGCTTTTTTGCATTAAATAGGAAGTTTATATCCT
This sequence comes from Camelina hispida, assembly GCA_023657505.1. Lineage (NCBI taxonomy): Eukaryota > Viridiplantae > Streptophyta > Magnoliopsida > Brassicales > Brassicaceae > Camelina > Camelina hispida. The sequence goes on from CP094637.1 coordinate 37,976,672, forward strand.
GGCAAAATTAGGGTCAGAACTAGAGCTGTAAAACGGGCATGTCCGCGTCCGCCTGGACAGACCCGCCATTGTCCGCTTATTCCTTTAGACCGCAGCGGGTCGCCCGCTTTGACCGCGGACAGATAAAACAATGTCCGAACCCGTCCCGCAAAGATCATCGGGTATGCGGACCAGCCCGTGGGTATGTAAAGTTTAATGTATAGATGTACTATAATTTTAGATATGTAACTTGTAATAACAGATTAACCATCATACATTGAACTGTTAAAACAGATTAACCATCAATGATGAAACATATACATTTGAACATGAATCTGAAACATTCAAACTAAACAAAACCTGCAGTTAAACTTGCAGTTTACCAAAAACCTGTAGTTAACCAAAAAAACAGAACCTGCAGAGTGTAGTTGTATAGAACATTAGAACCTAAACCTGCAGTTTTATAAAACCAAAACCTGCAGTTCTATAAAATGTGAAGCTATGATTAGACAAACTTAAGGAGAAGGGTCACTTCATCGAATAGTCCCTGAAGCACACTAGCTAAGATAAGCTCATTTTCCTCGTTCAGGCCGTAACAGAGAAATGGAGATCTTGCTCAAACTGGTACACAAATACACAATAATGTTGTTTTCTAGTGCCGTTACTTCCACTGCATATCAAAAAAGTAGTAACTATAGCAGACTTGAAAACACTGAGTGTTTTAAACATGATTCGATTCATGGCAAAAACCTGCAGTTTTAAAAAAAAAACAGAACCTGCAGTTTTTATAAGAAAGACTAAAAAGTCTGAAACAATACTAAAACTCAATGTCACATTTTAAATTCAAACTAAAATCTGAAACTGAAGTACTAAACTGAAACATAAAAATAATTTGAAACTGGAACTCAAGCTGTTTCTTCATCATCAACAATCGATTGGAAAGAAGGTAGTGCCTCATCTTCACCAATTAATCCTTTCTCCTCCTCTACAGATTTCAAAAACAAACAAACAAGTTAATCGAATGGAAAGAAGGTAGTGTCTAAGACTGTGAAATTGAAAACTTATGAAACACATTTGCTTACCATTTTCATATGCTTCAAAACCTTTTAACCAATTGCGACTGCATATTAATGCTTGAACATTTTTTGGGAGAAGACAACTTCTATACTTGTTCAAAACTCTAGCTCCAATGCTAAAGGACGATTCAGAGGCTACTGTTGTGATAGGAATACTAAGAAGATCACAAGCCATGGAAGCCAATTCTCCATAGCGCAGAGAGTTATCTTTCCAATACTTTAGAATATCTAAACTCTCAAAATTCTTCATGTCTATTGCTGGTTCATCAAGATACATTTGTAAGGACGTCTTTCCACTAGCAACAACAGTCTCTTTTCGAAAGGCTAAAAAATCCTGCATAAGAAACAGTAAGAATTAAGAAACTGAAACTTTAAAACCAAAACTGCTAACGAACTAGAATCTTAAACATAACAACCAACGAACTAAAAACCTGCAGGTTTTAAAAAACCAGAACCTACAAAACAACCAACGAACTAAAAAACTGCAGGTTTTAAAAAACCAGAACCTGCAAAACAACCAACGAACTAAAAAACTGCAGGTTTTAAAAAACCAGAACCTGCAACTTTTGATAAACTAGAAACTAAAACATAACAACCAAGGAACTAAAAATCTGCAGGTTTTAAAAACCAGAACCTGCAAAACAACCAAGGAACTATAAAACTGCAGGTTTTAGAAAACCAGAACCTGCAAACAACCAACGAACTAAAAAACTGCAGGTTTTAAAAAACCAGAACCTGCAACTTATGATAAACTAAAACTAAAACATAACAACCAAGGAACTAAAAATCTGCAGGTTTTAAAAACCAGAACCTGCAAAACAACCAAGGAACTAAAAAACTGCAGGTTTTAAAAAACCAGAACCTGCAAACAACCAACGAACTAAAAAACTGCAGGTTTAAAAAAACCAGAACCTGCAACTTATGATAAACTAGAAACTAAAACATAACAACCAACGAACTAAAAACCTGCAGGTTTTAAAAAACCATAACCTGCAATTTTTGATAAACTAGAAACTAAAACATAACAAATTAACAACCAGAACCTGAACATTTAAAACCACGAAAAAACAGAACCTGAAACTAGTCAAACAGAGACTTTAGGAGTGCTTACATCGTAATTGCTGAAGGTAATTGCTGAAGTTTCCTCTTTGTCCTTCATTGTCATCTCTGTGGTGATCTGCTTCACGTGTTTCTGGAGATTGTGATGCAAAAACTGACTTGTTCTCATATAATTCAAACAAAGTAGTTAGTTTACTTTTCAAGTGTTCAATCTTCTGTTGACAAGAACTTTTATCAAGTTTACCAAAACAATAGTTTGCAAGTGTTAGCTTCAACCTTGGATCAAGCACTGTAGTCATTGCAAATAAATCACTTACTTCTTCCCAGTACTTATCAAACTTCTCCTTCATGGGTACAATCATGATTCTAATAACTTCATCTTCACTAAACTCATTCACTGTCAACCAGTTATTGATCTTCCAAACTTGCATGAAGTACAAGTTGGAAGTTGGATATGTGGAACCTGAAATAAGAGTAGTAACCTGATCAAACGGCTCCAACAAATCACACAAACTATTGAGTCGTTTCCATTCATCTTCTGTAGGAAAAAACTTATAGTCTTTCCCATCAATAACTTTGAGATTAGCAAATGCAGCTCTATACTTGAGAGCCCTATCAAGCATCTTGTATGTTGAGTTCCATCTTGTTTTCACATCCAACAGCAAACCAGCCTGATGCTTTATACCAACAGATTCCACACATTTTGCAAACAGTATCTCCCGATGTTCTGATTTTTTTACATACTTGATACTCTTTCTGATTTTTACCAACGAACTACCAATCACTGCCAGACCATCTTGAACAATGAGATTAAGAACATGTGCTGCACATCTCACATGAAAATGCTCTCCTCCACACAACAAATCGTTTCGCAACACAAGTTGATTTTTCACCATCTCTTGCATTGTATCGTTGTTAGTAGCATTGTCTAAAGTAAGTGAGAACACTTTTTTTTCAATCCCCCATTCCTTCAGTTTCTCAAGAATCTCCATAGCTAAGTGTGTACATGTATGTGGAGGCGGTACAGCACAAAATGCTAGAATTTTGTTGTTCAGCTTCCAATTCTTGTCAATGTAATGTGCTGTTAGACACATGTATCCCTCTTGAGTGATTGCAGACCATAAATCAGAAGTGAGACTGATCCTTCCAGGGAGATTAGCTAATTCTCGCTTTAAATTATCTGCTTCATTTTCATAAAACTTGTAAACATCGGCTGCTGCTGTGTTTCGGCTGATAATTTTCACATCTTCATTCAAATACTTCCAGATTGATCTTACTCTCTCATACTCAACATAAGCAAATGGGAGATCATGCTGAATTATACATTTAGCTATCATTTCACGAAAAACCATATGATCTATCTTCCTAGCTTGCAACTTTGCTTCTGAATTAATTAGCATTTGACTAATATCATGATTTCTAGGCTTAAGCTTACACCCTTTCAAATGACGTCTGTATGAATTTGTACCATTTTTGTGTGGATTATAAGTACAATCTGACTTACAATGCTTGCACAATGCTCTTTCTTCAGTTTTTCCGTTGCGATCCTTCTTAGTAATCACCGTAAAGTCAGCCCACACATCTAAATATTGCCTTCTTTTTTTCTTTGGTTGTGAATTTCCTTTGTCACCATCATCACCATCATCACCATTGTCATCATCATCAGAGATCTCAATGGATGACCTTTTACTATGCTTAGACGTTTCAGCACGTTCAGTCTGCCTTCTCTTCCTCTGTGTTGGTCACTTTCCTTTGTCACCATCATCATTGTCGTTGATCTCTGTTCCTCTTTCTCTTTCAGCATTTGCAGAATCAACAATTCTCTGAGATTCCAAATCTAACGATCTAAGATTGCAAGAATCACGTGACTCCTAAAACAAAACACAAACTATTACTTTTAAATTTTAGCTTAAATCATGTAGACACTATCTTAGTAAGTAGTAAGAAGTAACTTACCATTGCAGATTTCTGGTTTTGGTTGAATGTGGATCTTTGTGGTGAAGTTGTGAACTTATGATAATTGATAAATGATTTGAGCAGTGAAGGATGATGAATGATATGAGAATATGAGTTGTGATTTGTGAAACTAGGAATACTCTGTTTCAACTTTCGACACAATTTTATAGTTCAACGACGTAGGGTTTTTAGTTTTAGGTTAAATGTCTACTTGTATAGAAGATTAGTAAACCTCTATAAGAAACAGAAGCTTTAATAAATTTATTATCAATATAAGAAAAATAGAAAATAGAAACTTATGCGGACCAGACCGCAAACCCACTAACCCGCCACGGACAAAACCATTACTGCCGTGTTCCGCATGGACTGGACCCGCGAGGCCCGCATTTTTGTGGACAAAACTTACAGTGCCCAAACCCGCTCCGCAATGGTACTAATCGGGCCACGCCCGCGGGCTCTAAGCCCGTTTGACAGCTTTAGTCAGAACTAAATAGTTAAAGAAAACGGATATGATTCCAAGTGGGTTGATCGCTATCTAAAGAATCGAAGACAATGGAAAGAATATTTCTTGTGTATTATTCAATGGTACTATACATGGCTTTTATAGAATACAATGGGATCTTATAATATCTAATTACAATCAATGTAATATACGATCACAATCGTATCTCAATCACAATCGTATCAAATAACTTGACCAGATCTTTGTTAACTTGTTGCGCAAGTTGCGGAGCTGAATCCGTAATACCCTCCCTCATGTTGGAGCGTGCAAGTCTTGTATGCCCAACTTGAAACAAAACTGGTTATACTCTGGTCCGCCTAACGGTTTAGTGAATATGTCTGCAAGTTGTGAGTGACTTTTAACGTGTGACAAACGTATGTTCCTAGAGACGACTTCGTCGCGAACAAAATGACAATCAACTTCAACATGTTTGGTGCATTCATGAAAGACATGATTTGTGGCGATATGAATAGCTGCCTTGCTATCACAATGAACAGACATGGACCCAACATGTTGCACCCCAAGCGCTGCGAGAATCCTTTTAAGCCATATTAACTCTTGTGTTAAATATGCTAGAGCTCGATATTCTGCCTCTGCAGATGAGCGACTTACAACCTTTTGTTTTCTCGTTTTCCATGATATAGGTGACCCTCCAAGCTGAATGAAGTAACCAGTCACTGACCTCCTGGTTAACGGACAACTCGCATAATCACTATCGCACCAATCGTCAAGTGAAATGGTGTATCTGCTCTCAATAAAATACCTTGACCTGGATTGCTCTTAAAATAACGAACTGCTCGCAAAGCCGCATCCCAATGGTCTTGTCTCGGCTTTTGCATAAACTGAGCAAGAGAGTGAACGCAATAAGCCAAATCAGGTCTTGTTACTGCCAAATATATCAACCTGCCAACAAACCGTCAAAAAGGCGCCGGATCTTGCAATAGTGGTGATTGAGACAAGGCTAGTTGATGATTCGATTCAAGAGGAAAAACGACAGGTTGAGCACCTAACAGACCTGTGTCAGAGATAATATCCAGAGCATATTTTCTTTGACAAAGATACATACCCGTAGCGTTGCGTGCCACTTCAATCCCCAAAAAATACTTCAACTGTCCCAAGTCTTTCATATGGAAGCATGTTGAAAGATATTGCTTGAATTCATCGATGAATTTCAAAGTGCTGCCACTAATGACTAAGTCATCAACATAAACCAACACATGGAGCTGTTCTCCATTCTTATCCAATGTAAATAGTGAATAGTCAGAACGATTCTGTTCAAATCCATACTCGTTCAAACTTGTTGACAATTTAGCAAACCAGCATCGTGAACTCTGCTTTAACCCTTAAATCGATTTTCGAAGACGACATACCTTACCCGGAGCAGACGCTTTGAATCCCGGTGGTAACTGCATATAGATCTCTTCTTCGAGGTCGCCGTAAAGAAAGGCATTGTATACGTCCATCTGATGAACATCCCACTTGTTCTTCACCGCTGTGTCGAGGAACAACCGTACAGTACCCATCTTTGCAACTGGTGCAAAAGTTTCCCCATAGTCAACACCCTTAACTTGTTTGTTACCGAGAGCGACTAACCTTGCTTTATGTCGTTCCAATGTGCCATAAGATTTGTATTTCAGTGTGTAAACCCATTTACAACCTATTGAACCACCAAATCGACCTAGTCTTCTTTCTTGAGCAATACACACTGAAAGAAGACTTACAACCCTTAACTTGAGCTCTCTATTTCACGAAAAGGAAGAAGAAGAAAGAAGACTTGTCACCTCTATGAAATTGGTCATGGGCGTAGCAGAGACTACCAAACTTCTTCATGTGTTCATATACAGGTTTTTCACTGTATAACCGTTCATAAGGAGTCATTCCGTTTAACACCATACTTGGTGTTCGATTGATTAAGTATGCCGCCATTAAAACGCATTCACCCCAAAACTCAATTGGCATATTGGCTTGAAACCGCAGTGCCCTAGCTACATTGAGTACATGCCTATGCTTTCTCTCAACTCTTCCATTTTGTTGAGGAGTTCCAACACATGAAGTCTCATGCAAGATGCCTTGTTGCTTGAAAAACTCTTAAACAAAGAAATTCTGACCCGTTATCGCTTCTTATGACTCGAACCTGAGTTTAAAATTGTCTTTCAGTCATCGCTAAGAAGGTTTTAAGATGATTTGGTGCTTCTGATTTTTCAGACATCAAATAAAGCCACACTCCAAGAGAGTAATCATCTACCACGGTTAAGAAGTAACGAGCACCAGAATGTGTTGGTGTCCTATAAGGCCCCTATATATCACAATGCACTAAATCGAAAATCCTTTTCGTTTTATTCTCACTTATTGGAAAAGATAATCTTGTTTGCTTAGCGCGGAGACAAACATCACACGCTTTATTTGAAATTTCAGAAGCAACAACATGTGAAACAACTGGAAGCAGACCAACTACTTTAGATGAAGGATGTCCCATCCGGTTATGCCAGAGCTCCAACGACTTCACGTCTCTAACCATCACGGATGCTGCTAACTCCATACTTCGAAAGTGGAAGGTCCCTCCCATACGCTTACTAACTCCAATCACCATCCTCGTAGTACGGTCCTAAACAACAAGGAAATGATCAGCTAACTGTACTACACAATGGTTCTCATCCATTAACTGACATAGAGAGATCAAATCTTTTTGGAAATCCTCAACATAATAAACTGAGCGAAGTATGAGATCAGGTCCTAGCCTCACTGATCCTTCCTTAACTGCTACTTTTTCTCTACCATCAGCTAACACAATCCCAACTGGTAGTATATCCTTAACATCCGTTAAGATATCTAGTCGACCCGTCAGATGGTGTGAAGGACCCGTATCCATTATCCAGGAATGTGAAGAAGACGTACCCGTTAATTTTTCGGTTGCTTGAGTTGTCCCAGCATTAAGAAGACTCTTAATTGCTTTCCACTGCGAGTCGCTGAGTCCACTTACTCCATCTCTGTCCTTATCCGTCACCACATAGTTAGCTTGCTCATAGCCAGCTGGTTCCTTGATGTGAACGGCGTTGGCGTACGAAGTGATACCACAACCTCTTCCTATCACTCCACTAGTGCCTCCACGCCCACGTCCGCTGATATATCATGGTTTTTGTGGTTTTTAACCATGATATAAGTGTGCTTTTTGAGTCTTTTGATTTGTTTTCTAGGTTGTTTTTGAGTCTTTATAGGATTAGGTACTCAGTGGCACGGATGGAGCACAAATGAGCTAAAAGAGGATGATTTGGAGCATAATCAAAGCAATGAAGGCTAATCAACAAAGTTTGGAGACGAGATGAAGAGTATGCATCGACCGATGCAACATCAGCATCGATCGATGCAGATGTCACAAAGTCAAACGGAAGTCGTCCCACAAGCTTTAGAAGATTTACAAAATTTGCCCAAGTTTTCCTTATTTGCAATTAAGGCCCAAGACGTGTTTTAGAGTATAAATAGGAATTTTATGGTCATTGTTTAGACCTAAGTTATTTTCTAGCAATTTTCTAGCTACCTTTTGATTGAGAGCTTTTTGGGAGAGACAGACTGTAGAGAGAAGATTCTTGAAGTCCCTTATTATTTTCTTAATACCATTGCTTATTATTCAGAAAAGATGTCTTGTTCTTCATTAAACATGTCTGAGTAGTTTGCTTGTTAGGTTTAGGGTTTTTCATAGGGTTTTTATGGTTTATTAGATCTGATAATTTTAGGATTCATTATCTTGCTAGATCTTCATCTTAGGTTGTTCTTCATATTAATTCTTGATTGATCACCTAGAATTAATACTTTAGGAAAATAAATTGATATGAGAATATAATTGATTTTCCTGATAAAACCTTTTGATGAGCAAAGTTATTTCTTGCAAAGAGATTTGATTTAATAATTTTGTGAACAATCTAAACTTGTTTTTAAAAGCTGATTTATTACCTAGAATTTTAGCAAAGAGATTTGGATTTTCTGGTTTTAAATTTAGAATATAATTGCAGTGAGAACTGAATTATTTTACAACTGTGTTTAGAGTTCTAGATCTGAATTTGAATTGTTTGAATCCTAATTATTTGATTGATTTAATATCCCATAAATTCCTGAGAATTTCCCTAGGCCTAGCTCTTTGATCCTTTGAATTTACAACACTTTTTAATTCTGTTTTCTGCATTGCTTTTAATTTAATATTTTTTTGATTTAGCATAATTAAAAGAATAATAAGTCTATTGTGTGAACTTGAGTCTCTGTGGATTCGACCCCTAGAGTATTACAACTGCAAGGCTGTTAGTACCATTAGGGTATTACAATTTGAGCATATCAAATTTTGGCGCCGTTGCCGGGGACTCTTTTGATTCACCATTAGATTAAAATCTTTGATTTTGTCTAAATTTTTCTTTTTCTGTTTTACTCACACGCTTTTGTTTCTTTTCTCTTGTGTGTTTCAGGCACATGCCTAAGCCTAGCACCAGGAAAAATCCTACTGGTCCAGTTGTTAAGCTTACCAACCAAGAGTTAGGACAACTAGAGCGTGAGAACACCAAAGCAGCCAAATCAACAAAGATGGTCAACCCAATCATATTGAGACCAGATGCGGCTGGAGTTTTGAGAGATCAAGAGGGTCATGTGCGCAACGAACTTGGCCAAAAACTTGATGCTGAAGGGCAAGTTAGTCAGGAAAAACCTGCTGTCGTCGGTGAGAATGCAGATGGCGTCGATCGACGCAACGAAGGCATCGATCGACGCAACCAAGAAGGCATCGATCGACGCATAGTTGGCATCGGTCGACGCAATGTCGGGGCTGGTGCGAACGGAGAGCAGAACCTTCAGCCACGACGGGACAACAATGGAGAGCTTGTCAAGACTCTTGCGGACTTCAACAGACCAGACTTATTCTATGAAAATCGTTCCGCAATTGTCCCTCCTCCATTCCCAAGGAATGACTTTGAGCTGAAGCCTGCCTACTTCGCTCTTGTTGGACAAAGGCCATTCCAGAATCTTCCAAATGAGAAGCCTCTAGATCACATAGAGCACTTTGAGGATATTGTCACTAGCATCAAGGCTAATGGAGTCACAGAAGACTACCTCTACTGCAAGCTTTTCCCCTACTCTCTAGCTGGGGAAGCTTCTCATTGGCTAAGGCAGCTGAAGCCAGGATCTCTGACAACCTGGCATGACATCAAGGTGGCATTCTTGAATCACTTTTACGATGATGCTATGTCTGATGAGCTGAGGATCAAGCTTTCCACCTTTAGACAAGGTCCTACTGAATCTTACAAAGCTGCTTGGGTGATATTTAAGGCATACCAGAGAGACTGTCCACATCATGGGTTCTCAGAGGTGCAGCTGATTAGTATCTTCTTCAGCGGGATTGACTGGAGGTATCAAATGGCTTTGGATGCAGCTAGTGATGGGAACTTCAAAACAAGGTACCCAGATGAGGCAGAACAGTTGATAGAAAGGCTAGCATCAAGCAACAGTACCAAGAACGCAGACTTGGAGCGGAGAAGGGCACATGAAGGGTATGATTCCAATCAGTTTGCTACAGTGAATGCCAAGTTAGATACAGTGCATAACCTTCTTGTTGGAAAGAAGTCTGTACACTTTGCTGAAGATGTTGAGGTTTTTGAGCCAGAGCCACAGAATGTAGAAGAGGATGTCAACTTTGTGTATGGTAATCAGGGCCAAAAGTTTGGAAATCAGCAAGGCAACAAGTCTTTCAGTGGGAACAACCAGCGCAACAACTATCAGTCCAATTCTACAGGCTACATTCCTAAGCAAGACTATCAGAAGCAGCAGTAGAACAGTGGTTACACCAGGACTTATGGCAACTCCTCTTACCAATCTCCTCCTCCTAAGACAACTGAGAGTAGGATGGAAGCAATGCTTGAGCAAATTCTTCAGGGACAAGAGCAGTTGACAGTAACATTCAATGGAAAGATTGACAATGTCTATACTGAGCTTACTGGCAAGTTTGATTCATTGAATGTTCAAGTTAAGAAATTAGAGAGCCAAGTTGCACAAACTGCTGGAGCTGTGAAGAGACAAGAAGGATACCTGCCATCAAGAACTGAATCCAACCCTAAGCATTCCTGCAATGTCGTGACCTTAAGGAGTGGTAAGCAGTTACAGTCAGAAGCTGAGAAGAAGCAGAACGCCAAGGAATTTCAGGAACTGATCGATGAGGATGATGAGTTTGATGATCCGGAACCTGCATCGATCGATGCAGCTGCAAAGCATCGATCGACGCAACCTTCAGAAGTTGTAGAAGACTTGACTTTGCGAGATAGCATCGACCGATGCAAGTCAAGAATCGACCGATGCAATGTCGAGACCGAGAAGGAAGTTACGAAAGCTCCTGTTCCAGTTGCTGAGAGAGTGTACAAGCCTAGAGTTCCTTTTCCCAAGAACCCAAGGAAGTCTAAGCAGGAGCTTGATGATGCTAAGTGCAAGGCTATGATGGATAAGCTTGTTATTGAGTTACCATTGGTTGATGCAGTTAAGACTTCTCCAATGCTAAGGAGACATGTCAAGAGAATGGTAACCAAAGATTTGAATGCTGAGCAGGGAGTGATGATGATTTCAGCTCAAATCAGTGCCATCATTCAGAACAAAATTCCAGAAAAGCTTCCTGATCCAGGTAGTTTTGTTCTTGATTGCACAATCTTCAATGAGAGGTTTGCTAGATCTTTGTGTGATCTTGGTTCCAGTGTCAACTTAATGCCTAGATCAGTAGCACTCAGTCTTGGTATGACAGATTTCCAACCCACAAAGATTACTCTGATACTTGCAGGGATTTCTCCGGATTTGTGCATGCATAGGATTCATCTTGAGGAAGGAGCTAAGACATCTATTGAACACCAGAGGAGGCTGAATCCGAATCTGCAAGATGTTGTCAAGAAGGAGATCATGAAATTGCTGAATGCCGGGATTATCTACCCAATTTCTGACAGCAAATGGGTTAGTCCAGTTCATGTTGTTCCTAAGAAGGGTGGAGTTACAGTAGTGAAGAATGACAAGAATGAGCTGATTCCGACAAGGAAAATCACTGGACACCGGATGTGCATTGATTACAGAAAGCTGAATGCCGCAACAAGGAAAGATCACTTCCCGCTACATTTCATTGATCAGATGCTTGAGAGGTTGGCTAACCATCCATACTACTGCTTTTTGGATGGTTACTCCGGGTTTTTCCAGATTCCAATTCATCCCGATGACCAGGAGAAGACAACTTTCACTTGCCCATATGGTACTTTCGCTTATCGCAGAATGCCTTTTGGTCTCTGTAATGCTCCTGCAACATTTCAGAGATGTATGATGTCCATCTTCACAGACATGATTGACGATTACATGGAGGTTTTCATCGATGATTTTTCTGTTTATGGGTCTTCATTCAAAAGCTGTTTGGATAATCTCTGCAAAGTGCTAGCTAGATGTGAGGAGAATCACTTAGTTCTTAATTGGGAGAAATGCCATTTTATGGTTAGAGATGGTATAGTGCTTGGTCACAGAGTTTCAGAGGCTGGTATTGAAGTGGATCGCGCTAAGATAGAAGTGATGACAAGTCTTCAACCCCCAGATAGTGTGAAGTTGGTAAGGAGTTTTCTTGGACATGCTGGTTTCTACAGACGCTTCATCAAGGATTTCAGTAAGATAGCCAGACCACTTTCAGCTCTATTATGCAAGGATGTCAAGTTTGAGTTCACTGATGAATGCCGTTTAGCTTTTGAACGGATTAAGCAAGAGCTTGTGAGTGCTCCTATTGTTCAACCACCAGACTGGGATTTACCTTTTGAGATAATGTGTGATGCCAGTGATTTTGCAGTAGGAGCAGTGCTAGGACAAAGGAAGGACAAGAAACTTCATGTTATATACTATGCTAGTAGGACACTTGATGATGCTCAAAGGAATTATGCAACAACAGAGAAGGAGCTGTTAGCAGTAGTGTTTGCTTTTGAGAAGTTTCGTTCTTACTTGGTTGGATCTAAGGTAATAGTTCATATAGATCATGCTGCACTCAAATATTTAATGCAGAAAAAGGATGCCAAGCCAAGGCTGCTAAGATGGATTCTTCTTCTTCAAGAGTTTGACATTGAAGTTAAAGATAAGAAAGGGATTGAGAATGGTGTAGCTGATCATTTATCCAGGATTAAGATAGAAGATGATGTTCCAATTCATGATTCACTGCCAGAAGAGAATGTCTACTTTGTTGATGTTGGTTCTCAATCTACTTTATCCCGCGAAGTGTTGCAGACTCTTGGTTCTGCATCGACCGACACATCTTTTGCATCGATCGATTCAGAATCTCGAAACGAACAGGATTTGGCGACTGCATCGACCGACGCAACATCGTGCATCGATCGACGCATGGTTCAAGAATCATCGGGTTACGAGTTTGATGACAATGTGGCTGCTGTAACTTCTACTGATCAACCGTGGTATGCTGATATCGCGAATTACCTTGCTGCAGAGGTGGAACCAGACAAGTTTACAGGATATGCTAAGAAGAAGTTCTTGAGAGAGCTTAGACGATATTATTGGGATGAACCATACTTGTATAAGCATTGTTCAGATGGAGTTTACAGGAGATGTCTAGCTGAGACTGAGGTTCCTGATGTGTTGTTTCATTGCCATGGATCAGATTATGCTGGACATTTTGCTACTTTCAAGACAGTATCCAAAGTTCTTCAAGCAGGGTTTTGGTGGCCAACAATGTTTAAGGATGCTAATGAGTTTGTATCTCGCTGTGATGCTTGTCAAAGAAGAGGACAGATTAGTAAGAGACATGAGATGCCACAAAATTTCATCCTTGAGGTTGAAGTTTTTGATTGCTGGGGTATTGATTTTATGGGACCATTCCCTTCTTCTTACAAGAACAAGTTCATCCTTGTAGCTGTTGTCTATGTTTCCAAGTGGGTAGAAGCTATTGCAAGTCCCAAGAATGATTCTGCTGTGGTTCTTAAGCTGTTTAAGACCATTATCTTTCCACGGTTCGGAGTCCCTCGGATTGTCATCAGTGATGGAGGTAAGCACTTTATCAATAAAGTGTTTGATAAGTTGTTGAAGAAATATGGAGTTCAACATAGAGTAGCCAGTCCATATCATCCTCAGACTAGTGGACAAGTTGAGGTTTCCAACAGGCAGATTAAGGAGATTTTGGAGAAAACTGTGGGTGTTACAAGGAAAGATTGGGCTATAAAGCTTGATGATGCACTTTGGGCCTACAGAACTGCATATAAGACACCACTTGGCACTACTCCTTTTCATCTGCTTTATGGGAAAGCATGTCATCTTCCGGTGGAGCTAGAGCACAAGGCAGCTTGGGCTGTTAAATTGCTGAATTTTGATGCCAAGACAGCTTCAGAGAGAAGGTTAGTTCAGCTGAATGAGTTGGATGAGTTTAGACATCATGCATTTGAGAACTCTAAGCTTTACAAGGAGAGAACCAAGGCTTATCATGATAAGAAGATCATCTCCAGAAATTTTGAGCCTAATGATCAGGTACTGCTGTACAACTCTCGCTTGAAGCTGTTTCCTGTAAAACTTCGTTCTCGCTGGTCCGGACCTTTCACTATCCAAGAAGTCCGCCCCTATGGAGCTATTGTGCTGCTTAATTCCAAGGGGGAGAAGTTTACTGTCAATGGACAGAGGGTGAAACACTATTGGGCTGAAGCCAAGATCCCAGACGGACACATTGTGCGTTTGGATGATGCACCTTCTGCCTAAACCGCTGCCAAGTCAAGCTAATGACTTAAAACAAGCGCTGAGTGGGAGGCAACCCACTGGTAGGATTTAATTATTTTGAATTTTGTTTTTATTTTTAGGATTTACTAACATATTAATTTTTAGTTTTGAGTTTAAGTGATGCAGAAATCGTTAAATCACAACGGAAGTGGTTTTGCATCGATCGACACATCTGGTGCATCGGTCGATGCAAAGCTCGATAAGTTAATGGATCAGAGGGTTTAACGGGCTGATGGATTTGGGAATAATTGAATTGGAAGTGGGCTGGACCGAAGCCCAGTTGCATCGACCACCAGTTGCATCGACCGATGCAATCTCTGCATCGATCGATGCAACTAACCCTAAAGTCGCGATTAAAGTCTCTCCACTTCGTCTTCTTCGCCGTTTTTCCGGAACTCGAACCAGCGACGAACAAAAACTTCAATCACTCGTATCTCACTCATTTCTTCACCAAATCCAACGATTCAAAGCTCTATATACTCGGATTTGTCTCCTCTACTCGATCCCCACATCCTTTTTGCGATTCAGAGCAATGTCCTCCGGCCCACGAACGAAGAGAGCTCGCCGCGGCAATTCCGGCGACGCTCCGCCGCGCCAGATCAACCTCCCACCGCCGGCGTGTCCTCCTCCAGCTCCACTGAGAGCAATCCAACCACTTCCCGCTCTTGATGCACCATTTCAAGCTAATTGTCAAGAACCATGGCCAAAAAGAGAAAGACAAAGGATTCTACCACAGCATGATTGGCCAG
Organism: Camelina hispida; assembly: GCA_023657505.1. NCBI lineage: Eukaryota > Viridiplantae > Streptophyta > Magnoliopsida > Brassicales > Brassicaceae > Camelina > Camelina hispida. Next base: position 37,991,740 of record CP094637.1, read on the forward strand.
GACGTCCACTTGAAGAGGTTAGGAAGACTGAGTACATCAACAGACCGCTACTTGATGTTTGGGGAGAATATGAGACAATGTTCTACAATGCTTGGCTTAAGGTTGAGATTCTGCCGACTCGGTTTGTTGATCCTGTGACTATGCAGCGGCTTGGGATTCATGATGAGGTATTGAGGATTCTGGGGAAGATTGGACTTGGGACCATGTGCACTCACCATTATGACTTGTATCCAGAGCTGGTCCGGCAGTTCATGGCATCAGTCCGCCTTCTGTACCAAAACGAGCAGGTCCCGAAAGCTAGTGAAGGAAGGCTGTCTTTCTTCATTAGAGGAGTGCGGTATGAGATTTCTTTACCTGATCTTTGTGACATTTACGGTTTTAGCAGAGAGCCAGAGGAAGTTTCACTTCCCGCAGAGTTTGTAGATGTCTCGCATCTCTGGTCTTACTTTGGTACTGGTGATTATGATTCCCGACGTTCTACTATGACTGATGTGAGGCATCAAGTGATCAGGTACGTTCTTAGAGCCATAGCCAACACTATTTTGTGTAAGATGGAGGCTGGGAAGATGAGAGTGAGTGAGTTGCACTTGTTAGCATATGGGATTTATGATCTGATGGCTGAGGATGATAGATGGGTTGATCCTGAGAGGGTTAACTATGGTGCAGTGTTTGCTGATCACTTGATCTCTCTGAAGGTCAAGGCTTTTGGGCGTGGGAAAAAAGAGTTTGTTGGGAGTCTGCTTACTCCTATATTTCAGAGACTGCGTATTGCTACTGATTCTGTTTCTGTTCGTACTGAGAGGAGTGTTATTGATGAGAAGCATTTGAGGAGCTCTACTTGGATGAAGAGGAAGATGCTTTGGCGTTTTTGTGATTCTACTGGTTTTCATCTGATCAGGTTGCCGCGACCAGACCTCACCACTTTTGGAGAGGATGCCGAGCTGTTGCGTTTTCTTCCTCCTGCCACTGATTTTGTTATACCATCACCTTCCCGTCATGAGAGTGCTGCTGCTGCTGATGATCACCCTGCTGAGGGTTTTGAGATTGGTTCTTCATCTGGCACAGCTGCCTTTGAGTTTCCTGCTTTTCCTGAGCCACCGCAGCCTTCTCGTACTATGAGCCAGGGAGACTACCAGGAGTAACAGACATCCACCATGCGTACCTTGTGGAACGCGATTTCTCGATTTGCTTGCTTCCGCCGCACTAGGCGCAGATCCCGTTCCCGTTCTCCTCCCCTTGCTGGAGCTAGTGGTAGTGATGCTGATGGTGATGCTAGTTCTGAGGGTTGATCCTACTTCTGTTTACGGTTTCTTTTATCCTTTTTCTCTTTCACTTTGAGTCATTTTTATTTTTCCTTGAGTCAGTTTGTCATTTGTTTCAGATTGAACTTGTATTGCATTATGAACCATTATCTATCATGTTGCGTTTAATGTTGTGTTTAAGTGATTCTTAACAGTGCTGACGTCCATGAGAGAAACACAACTAACATGCAACTAACAGGATACGTCGGACTCTTGCACGATTTGGTTCTGCATCGATCGATGCAAACTCTGCATCGGTCGACACATAGGCTAACAGTTGGTAACACGAAACTGGTTCATATGTTTACTACTTTTTCAATTTGAATTTTCTTTCTTAGTCAATCTTAGACTTGATAACACTGGGGACAGTGTTGTTTAAGTCTGGGGGAGACAGTTACTAACTATGTTTTCTAACTACGTTTTTGTTTTTGAAAAAAAAAAAATGGTTTTATTGAGTCAAAATTTTGTTGGGAACTATGACTTTTCTTTTTAGTGTACTGCCTTGGTTGATTTATGCTGCAGATTGAATCCACAAATCCGACTAATGAAAAATCCAATGGCTGACCAGTGAACCAGAAACATCCAAATTTCCAACAGAATCCATAAAAGCTTGAGGTAATTTCTGTACTTTTCTTTTTAACTCATCAAGGAGATTGATTTTCATAGAGCTTGACTCCTTGTTCATACCTGACAAGTAAGATTTTAGAAAAGAAAAGATTTGGTACTCCTCTCCCTTATTTAAATTTAAAATATTTTTCCTGAGAGCTTTGTTAAAAAAAAAAAGAAGAATAAAAGATGAGATGATTTTGATCAGTTTAGAGAGGTAGGTAAATTACCTGTGACCTCATTATTCTACTCTTGAGTCAAATGATCACACAAAGCTTGGAAGCGAGGGGTAGGTAAATTACCGATGACCCCATTATTCGCCTACACCTTTGATAAAAAAAGATAAAAAAAAAAGAAAACAAAGCAAAGCTCTGAGGAAGATTAAAAAAGAATAAGTCTGGGGGAGAGAAAGAGTACCACATGTGGTAAAAAATATGTCTTGCTTGTTATGGTATTGTACGGGAATGAGTCTAGAAGGTTCTTGATATTGATCAAATTGATGAGACCCACCAATGAAGGCTTAACGGAGGAAGTAGTGGAGTTTGGTTTGAATTTGAGATGCTATGAAAGTCAACGGAGAATTACATGGTGGTTCGATTTGGATTTATCTGCTAAGCATGTGGATTAAGGTTTGGATGATCGTTGGCATTGCTTTAAAAAGAAAATGAGTTCCTGTGTTTTCAAACCTCTTTCACAGATCTAAGTTTCTGTTTTGCTTGAGGGCAAGCAAAGGCTAAGTCTGGGGGAGTTGATATATCATGGTTTTTGTGGTTTTTAACCATGATATAAGTGTGCTTTTTGAGTCTTTTGATTTGTTTTCTAGGTTGTTTTTGAGTCTTTATAGGATTAGGTACTCAGTGGCACAGATGGAGCACAAATGAGCTAAAAGAGGATGATTTGGAGCATAATCAAAGCAATGAAGGCTAATCAACGAAGTTTGGAGACGAGATGAAGAGTATGCATCCACCGATGCAACATCAGCATCGATCGATGCAGATGTCACAAAGTCAAACGGAAGTCGTCCCACAAGCTTTAGAAGATTTACAAAATTTGCCCAAGTTTTCCTTATTTGCAATTAAGGCCCAAGACGTGTTTTAGAGTATAAATAGGAATTTTATGGTCATTGTTTAGACCTAAGTTATTTTCTAGCAATTTTCTAGCCACCTTTTGATTGAGGGCTTTTTGGGAGAGACAGACTGTAGAGAGAAGATTCTTGAACTCCCTTATTATTTTCTTAATACCATTGCTTATTATTCAGAAAAGATGTCTTGTTCTTCATTAAACATGTCTGAGTAGTTTGCTTGTTAGGTTTAGGGTTTTTCATAGGGTTTTTATGGTTTATTAGATCTGATAATTTTAGGATTCATTATCTTGCTAGATCTTCATCTTAGGTTGTTCTTCATATAAATTCTTGATTGATCACCTAGAATTAATACTTTAGGAAAATAAATTGATATGAGAATATAATTGATTTTCCTGATAAAACCTTTTGATGAGCAAAGTTATTTCTTGCAAAGAGATTTGATTTAATAATTTTGTGAACAATCTAAACTTGTTTTTAAAAGCTGATTTATTACCTAGAATTTTAGCAAAGAGATTTGGATTTTCTGGTTTTAAATTTAGAATATAATTGCAGTGAGAACTGAATTATTTTACAACTGTATTTAGAGTTCTAGATCTGAATTTGAATTGTTTGAATCCTAATTATTTGATTGATTTAATATCCCATAAATTCCTGAGAATTTCCCTAGGCCTAGCTCTTTGATCCTTTGAATTTACAACACTTTTTAATTCTGTTTTCTGCATTGCTTTTAATTTAATATTTTTTTGATTTAGCATAATTAAAAGAATAATAAGTCTATTGTGTGAACTTGAGTCTCTGTGGATTCGACCCCTAGAGTATTACAACTGCAAGGCTGTTAGTACCATTAGGGTATTACAATTTGAGCATATCATCCGCGACCTGACGTTGTTCGGGATCTCGGCCTATCTCCCCACCACTCTGGATAGCCTATCACTCCATAGCAACTGTCGCTTGAGTGACCGGAACGATTGCAATGTTTACAGAACATTGTTCTGCTCACATCGTCTCTTCGAAATGGTTTTGCAGTTTGGACAGAAAAAGCACTCACCTCTTGATTTTCTTCAGCACCTTTTGTTCCGCTTCTCATCAAATCTTCCTCTTGCCTCACGATGGTGTAAACCTCCTCCATAGGCTGAATGGGAATTCGTGAAACAAGGCTAGATCTTACGGTTTGAAACAAAGTGTCATCAAGACCAAAAAGAAACTGATGCACCTTGTCTTCCTCCCGATCCTTCTCTTGAAGTTCTCCAAGATCACACTCGCATTTCCCGCATTTGCACAACCTCAAGGGACGGTAGTTATCCATGCTGTCCCAAATTCGAGTCAACTTCCCAAAGTAGGTTTCAATTGTTAAACCCCTTTGTCTGCAACAAGCAAGCTCTGCTTTGATTTGTTGAATTCTCGGTCCATTGGTGATAGAGAATCGCTTCTTCAGATGATCCCACAACTCCTTGGCCACATCTCGGTGAGATATGTTAGATCGAAGCTTTGGATCGATGGACATTTTAATCCATGAAACAAGAAGAGCCTGGATGGTCCACCAATCCTCCAAGTCGGGAGATCCTTCTCCAGGTTTGGCGATGGTGCCGTCGAGAAAGCCAAATTTTTTTCGAGAGCACAACACCGTCTTCATACCGCAAGCCCATTCGTCATAATTCATTCCCATCAACAATGGATGAGAAATGACCGCTACAGGATTGTCAGCCGCCGTCAGATCATAAGGCGAGATGGTGCGTCGGACTTCAGTGGTTGTTGGGTTCGTTGTCGGGTTTGTTGTCTGGTTCATGGTCGGGTTCGTGTTGGATCCACCGGTTGCCACCGTAGAGAATCAATATCTCTGTCGCTAAAAGAAAATTTTCAGAGGCGCTCTGATACCATAAAGAATCGAAGACAATGGAAAGAATATTTCTTGTGTATTATTCAATGGTACTTTACATGGCTTTTATAGAATACAATAGGATATTATAATATCTAATTACAATCAATGTAATATACGATCACAATCGTATCTCAATCACAATCATATCAAATAACTTGACCAGATCTTCGTTAACTTGTTGCGCAAGTTGCGGAGCTGAGTCCGTAATACTATCTGTTGCAGGGGAGGTCGTTATGGGTGTCTAAGGAGAGTACATGAGTGGGCTCTTGGATTTGGTGGAAAATTTTAAAATATAGAGACGTGGCTAAAACTTTGTGTAAGGTCAAGGTGGGGAATTGTTTGCAAACTTCTTTTTGGTTTGACAATTGGTCGCCTTTAGGCCGGTTAGTGGACTTGGCAGGGTCTCGAGGTGTTATTGATTTGAGAATTAGTCAGACAATGTCAGTGGCAGAGGCCTGGTCCGCTAGGCGTAGAAGGAGACCTCGTCTTCCACATCTCATCTCGATTGAGAAGGTGTTACGCTCGCAATACCAGCACGGAACAGAGCATGATGATCTGGTTCTATGGAAAGGGAAGAATGATAGTTTCCGATCAGAGTTCTCTACGACAGACACTTGGAATCATATCTGTTCCACGTCCACTGAGGTCTCATGGTGCCAAGCCATTTGGTTTACACATGAAACTCCAAAATATACTTTTTGTACTTGGTTAGCAGTCCATGATAAACTGGCCACAGACGATCAAATGTTGCGGTGGAATATTGGGGTCACAGGGACCTGTGTGCTTTGCCAGAAAAGTATAGAAACCAGGTCACATTTGTTCTTTTCTTGCAGGTTTACTTCTGAAGTGTGGGCCACGACGGCCAAGGGGGTGTTTCGAAATCGGTATACCACCGACTGGCACCAGCTCCTGGCATACTTAGCATACCATCACCTGGACTGCATGGTACGTTTTTCACTCGATATACTTTTCAACTCAAGGTGTATACCATATGGAGAGAAAGAAATGGACGGAGACATGGTCAACATGCCAAGGCAGTTAATTAAATGGATTGATAGACAACTTAGGGATCAGCTTTTGGCCATCCAACGATTGGGTGATAGGCTTGGTTCCAAATAAGAATCTGACACTAATCTTTATCTTTTTATGTAAACTAAACTATCTAAGTTCTTTCAAACAACTGAAGCACCAATTGTAACAACGCTATTTTTTCTTTTAATATATTTTAACATTAAATTTAAGAAAAAAAATAGATAAATCTTTCTTTTTTGGTTGATTTGTTACCATGGGCATTTATTAAGATTTTTTAGAGATTTATTAAAGATTTTTAAAAACCATTGATAAGTATCTAGGACGATAAAAAATCAACCCAAAAAATAAAATAAAAATTATCAACCGAAATATCATCCTCATTTTGGTGCTGGTGATTGGAGGATTATAAATGAAATAATTGGAAGGACTATGCTTACTATTATTTCAGTTTATTATTATATCTAAGTTAATAAACATATGTTTAATTATATAGCAAGGTAACAATATATGTGAATAATTAACATGTCAATGAAGCAGTTATCACATTGTTTATCCGTTTAACTATAGATACATATTTTGTCGGTCGTATAGTACATACTAATACGGAATAATTACTGTTACTGCGATAGGGAGACGTGACGCTGGAGAATGCGAATCGGATTAACTTCACTTTAAAACGCAAACATATAAATTTACTACATACGAACCCGCACGTACGTGCGGGATTGTTTTCATAAGTAATATTTGATTTCTTGTAACATATACAGAGTTGTGCCAAGACGAAAATATATCCGAAGCGACTTAAAAAAATACCCCAATTCAATAAAAAAAAATTCTACAAAAACAAATACCGTTGTGGTTAAAAGAAAACAAAAACAATATAACTATACAAACCAAAAAAAGATTAGTTCTAAAACATTTTTCTTTCTTTTTTCCACTAATTCGTTAACTAAACTTTCAAAATCAACTTTCTAACCAATCTTCTCCAAACAACAACAATCACTTACAAATATAAAAATAGTTTGGATGTAACTATTTAGGAAAATAGAATAAATAGTGTTAAAAAGTTAAAAACTTGAATAATTTTACTTTAGTATATATACAATTGATTTAGTGAGAGACACTTCGAAGGAAAACTTTGTTTACTGAGTTCTGTTCAGAAAAGAGGAGAAAATGATATATATTTCCTTGCTTACCCTAAATATTTATTAACTTTTTAAAAAACCTTAATTGTTGAAGTAATTGTTTTCTAATTACTTAATTAAACCCATATTGAAGCCCAATATTTGTTTCGTATTTATCTATATTATTAACACATTATTTTAGCATAACCATTAAGTCTCATACAAACATAACTCTATTAGGACTAAGGTCTAACTAATATATGCTCCTAATTGTTTCCCCAAAATTTGATGCACTAGACGAATGTTTCTTTTTTCCTAACTATGGCAAGGCTCTGAACATATAGTTATGTTGTTGTTAATAGAAATGGTTATGGAAACTTCTTAAATATAATTTTCATAAATATTGGGTATGAAATTGTTGGTATACAATAAGTCTATTTCAAGAACAATACTTAGGTTCACCCCTAGGGGTGAACCTTTGTATTCACCCCCTCCCTTTTCAACCAATCACAATGTTCTATTTAATATTTTATTTAAAAATAAATCAAAATTAATATTTAAAAGCAAAACAAATTAAGAAAACAAATTCTGTATACTTTTATTTAAGGAAAGCTAAATATTGACTTGGTTTAGATTTTAAAATTAGAACAAAATTATATGTCGGTTTGGGTTTACAAATGAGATGGTTAAGGTTTAGATTTTACAATTAGTACAAAATTATATGTCGGTTTGGGTTTACAAATGAGATGGTTAGGGTTTAGATTTTGCAATTAGAACGAAATTATATTTTGGTTTGGGTTTACAAATGAGGTGGTTAGGGTTTAGATTTTACAAATAGAACGAAATTATATGTCGGTTTGGGTTCACAAATGAGATGGTTAGGGTTTAGATTTTACAAGTAGAAAAAAATTATATGTCGGTTTGGGTTCACAAATGAGATGTTAGGGTTTAGATTTCACAATTAGAACGAAATTATATGTCAGTTTGGGTTCACAAATGAGATAGTTAGGGTTTAGATTTTACAAGTAGAACGAAATTGTATGTCGGTTTGGGTTCACAAATGAAATAGTTAGGGTTTAGATTTTATATATGTCGGTTTGAGTTTATTAAAAAGTGGTTTAAATTTTTAATTTTATAATAATATATACAGATTTTATTTCCTTATTTCATAAGGGGGTGAATGGAGAGGTTCACCCCTATTGTTCCTATTTCAAATAGTTTAATATGTGTGGATGTATGCACTTGCTCCTTAATACGATTACATGTTTTCCCATTTAAAAGTCTAAACACAATAAAATCAATCACAAGTAGTATAGTCTTCACGTCACAATTAAAGTCTCTTAATTGTACTACTCCCTGGTAATATGGTTTTGTACTTGTTTCTTGTGTGATCCAACATTAATTCTCCATGGTTAAAACTCTGCATAAACACACCCTAATTATTAGCTAATTTAAATACCAAACAATAAAATTCTTAATGTGTTTGATTCCCGAGTCCAAAATATCAAACCAAAGTTTGCCATCTTCAAAAAAAAACACACAAATTAATAATTAATAATACATAAAAAATAATCTTTAGTACAATTAATTTGAACCATAATAGATGAAATTTATTATAGATATTAAATTATACTATTAATCGTTATTTATTTTAATTAAATATAATATTTTTTATAAAAATAGATTTTAGACAAAATTAGAATTTAGTAGCTCTGTTATTTAAGAACATTAAGATATTTTCTTAAGTTTTAAAATAATAATTTCTGGATATATATATTACCTATAATTTAAATACTCCCTCCGTTTCATAATATAAGATGTTTAAAGGATTATTTTTGTTTCATAATATAAGATGTTTCCAACTTTCTATGCAACTTTTAGATTAATTTTATATTTTATATTATGCAGTCTTGGGTATGATTAGTTAAACTTTTTAAAAGTAATTTTTTCTTAATATGCGTGTTTCTACTAAAACATTCTATATTTTGAAATGGAGGGAGTATATTCTTATTAATCAGTTTGAAATCAATATAAAAGTGCATATTCCTTTTATAGTTGTTTCATTAGTTATTTTCATTTATTAATCAGTTTGAAATCAATATAAATGGGCGATATTTCATTTATTATTAAAATATTATTTGCCAAATATATTGCTTAAATTTTCTAATTGTTCGTTGATAGTTTCCACAAAATTTCATATCACCCATATTTTGTTTGAATATTTGTTTCATAAATAAAATTACTAATTACTTCAATTATCTTTAATTAATTCACACCATAATCGATGCAATTTTATTATAGATTTTAATTTATACTATTAATCGTTATTTATTTTAATTAAATATAATACTTTTTGTAAACATAGATTTTAGACAAAATTTAAATTTAGTAGCTCTGTTATTTAAGAACATTAAAATACTTTCATAAGTTTTAAAATAATAATTTTCGGATATATATATATATATATATATATTACCTATAATTGAAATATTTTCTTTTATTAATCAGTTTGAAATCAATATAAAAGAGCATACTCCTTTTTAGTTGTTTCATTATCTATTTTTTATTATTAATTATTGTTTTATTTTCATTAAAAATATTGTTAAGTTTTTAACAAAATTTGAAAATCTAATATTATCTATTTCCATTTTTGATAATCCTATATTTACTTTTTTTAATTAACCACGTCATTTATAATATCAAATTAAGAAAAATATATCTAAATATACTTATTACCAAGTTAAATATATTAACATATATATACATTTCCGAATTTAAATGACCGGTTTTTATGGTAATAAATTTAATTTTCATAAATATTAGGTAATTGTTATTATTGGACTGTGATTTGTTTGGAAACGGATTTAGAACCCATCTTAATTGCACCCGATTTGGAAGGGTTATATCATTTTATTTTGGTTTGGGTAATACTAGATCTGGGCGTTCGGATATCGGATCGGATTCGGTTCGGATTTTTTGGATTTTGGATTTTTTGGATATTGACTCTAACATCCATATGGGTATTTATAAAATTTGGATCGGTTTCGGTTCGGATTATTTGGATTTCGGATCGGTTCGGATATTATTGTAGACAACCATAATATTTTATTCGGATATTTTTTAAATCTGATTGTATCCAAATTACCATACTAACCGAGCTAATAAAATAAAAAACAATATAAATGAAGCAAATGACAAGCTCTAAGCTTAAACTTAAATCAAACCATACCAATAGATAAAAATCTGACATACTAATATCCAAAGTGAAGACTCAATGAAAGAAAAATCAAAACCAAAGTAAACCATATTATCCTAAAGATAAAAAAATAGCAAAATTAAATAACATCCTCAATCAAATTGAACGTAGTTCAAAAAAATTTCAGACCATAGCAGCAAACTTCTTCGGGATATCAACTGTTCTTATATTTTCAGATTTATGTAGATATCTATTGGATATAGGTTCGGATCAGATATTATCCGATATTCACAAATAATGGAAGCAAAATCCGATCGGATATATCTTCGGCTTTGGTTCGGTTTTAATCCAATTTTTTCAGTTCGGATTTGGTTCGGATTTTCGGATTTGGATTTTGTGCCCAGACCTAGGTAATACTATTAATTTCAACCTGTTTGGGTACTATCAATATCAATCTGTTTGGCTCCATATTTATACTTATCCCTATTCAGTTTTCAGTGGCATTTCATGTAATAATTTCTTAATCTATGTCTACTTATTAAAAAGGTTTCTCTTTTAATAGTATAGATATATAGGTTAAAACTAGGCATATATATCTAGTTTATTTATTCTGTGGCGAAGATGGATTCTCACCAGCCTAAGGAATTTTATAACCACATAATTAGAAAGGATCAGCCACGTACGTCTTACATCAAAATATCAAATTAGTAGATATAACGAAAGAACAGTAATAAATAAACCTTGTGGAAGTGTTATAAAGTGGTGAAAGTGGAGACATTAATTGGGTCATACATCAAAATATCAAGTTTTTCCTCACACAATTCTTTTTTAAGATCTTTAAAATGATCATATAGTTGAACCTTCAAACAGGTGAAGCGATTTTGAACCAAAGTTCGTTTTGTTCATCCTTCACTGTAATAATATCTGGGGCCATTTGAACGGGTTCGGTCACTTGCTCGGTATCAATGGAATTGAAGGTGGGTCCATGCCCCTTCACTCTTTAATTTATAGTGCAGTTGGAATTTTCTTGCTACAGGAATTACCCAATGAAGCATGCTCCACATCGACTCCTTAATGTGATTTTATGGCACATGAAAGTTACAATCTTTTATCGATTCGTTTCATCGATAAACTTTAGAAGAATATATTCTCATATATATATATATACATCATATCAAATATATATATATATATATATATATATAAATGAAGAAAATAGTTACTTGTATATATAATCTAAGGGAGATGTCAATTTTTATAAATTTGAAACTAACTTGTTGTCGTTATCTAATGTGTAGCCTATTTCTTTTTTCTTTTCTTTTTAACATCTCTAATGTGTAGCCAGTTATATATTATGTAGTATATATATACTAGAATTTGAACCCGTGCACGCCGGGATTTTAATTTAAAATATTTTTTATCAATAGAAATTCTTGAGTTCAAATATATTTATTGAAACTTTTGAGTATAAATCTATATAAACACTAAACTTACTTTACTAAGTAACATACAACATATATATTATTGTAGATAATGTTTATTTATTATATTTATTTGCGAGGGATTTTAGTTTAAATATTTTTAGGAATAAGAATCATTAAATATAAATATAATTAATCATTTTAAGTTTAAAAGATAAATCCAAATAAAAGTCATACTTATTTTACTAATCTATATTTAATATATATATTGTCTAGTGTCGCAATAATGTTTTCTGGTAAATCAATAAGATATCACATAGTAACAAAAAATGACTTAAAAATTTCCCTCGAATAGTACATTTCATATTTATATCCAATGAAAACATCATTTTAAAATTTCTAACGCCAAAGGTCGATCATTGACCTAATTATAGAGATCATTTAAACATATCGATATTCCACATTAAATGCAAATATACAAAGTTTCATGAACATTTTTAATGTTATGCAGCTACAACGGAGTTATCCAAATGCATTATCTGCCATAATAGAATTTCTGGCCGGCCAAGTCAAGAATGCTTAAATGGTGAAATGATTAAACCCGACATCCATTCACTAATCCAAGTTACATATATGTCTAAAACCCTCATATGTTATTTTCAGATGTTAATTTTGTGATGCAACCTCAGCTTCATCTTCTAAAAAAACATAGTGTACTTTAATAATATGTTATTTCTAGCAATGTTTTTGGTTAAAAGCATTGGGAAAAAACCCGAAAAATATGCCATCTAATTTTTTTTTGGCCGTTTAATTCTTCTAGTTATTAAATTTCCCGAAAAATACCTGGTTTAATTTCTGTTGTATTTAAAAACCTTCATCTTATTAATATTGGTAGATCCATACACGAGTCTTAACCAGGGTTAAAATTTAACACCCACGTGTTTAATTAAAGAGATCTAATGACACTATTGCCCTTCTTCTTCCACAAATCGACAACCTGTTTGAGAGTGTAACAACCCGTCCCGTGGACCCCGCTAGCCTCACTGCTAGCCCGCTAGCCTCACTGCTAGCCGCCCAAACGGACCTCAAGCTGGCCCTGCAGGGCATCGATCCTAACCCATCACTGTGGAAATCCACATCCACCAGTAGATTATTGGTGCGCCAGGCGTTCCTCGAACCCTGGTCCTCACCCTTTAACAACCTTCCCACAGGACAAGCTGTCACCAATTGACCTTGTAACATCCGCGAACCAATTTTTAAGGTTTTGGTGTGGGTGTCGATCGACACCCTTGGTGTATCGATCGACACCATATTTTCTGGTTTGGTCCGGTTCGTTTTAATTGCTGTTTGGTTCGGTTTGGTTTAAGGAAAATCCCTAAATCGTGTTATAAGTGGAGAAGCGACAAATTAAGGGTTTTAGGGTGTCTTGTCGCCGTTTTCAGAGATAGAGAGAGAGGAGAGAGCCTATTGTGGTGTGAAGGAGATTAAAGAAGAAAGTTCAGAATCGTTAGGGTTTGGGAGGAAACAGTTTCGGCATATCGAATCGTTCTCAAAGGTAATGAAATTTGGTAGGTTTATTCCCAAGTCTTTCATCGTCATTCGCCTTTTTACAGAAGTAGATTTAGATTTAAAATCGATGAGTTATTGGCAGTTTCGTGAGACACGTTTTCTCAGACGCGAGTTGGGACCATCGGAGATTGTAACTGAGATCGTGGTCTCGTGTGGTGCCTGATCGTGCTGAAATTTTGTGGGAAGCTTCGTGACGTCTAGGGGTAGCTTTTCACAGGAGCTATTTGATAGTTAACGGTTGGTTTTTATTTTAGGGTTTCTTCTTTGAGACTGTTCTTTTCTAATGTTTCTGTCCAGTTTTGTTATAAGTCGTTTTTGGTTGTGTGGCTTGTTGTATGGCGTTTTTGGGCTGTTTCAGACGTTAGGAGGGTCTCAACTGGTTGTATTGATTGTTATAATCAGTTGATAAGGTGAGTGCATGACCATGGCTTATCTAAGCCTGAGAATCCTTTGTTGTTCTTGCTTGATTGGTGGTGCTTTGTGGTGTTGTTCTTGCTTGATTGGTTGTGTTAGTGGTGTTGTTCTTGCTTGTGGTGGTTGTGTTATGGTTCTTATAGGTTCCTGAAGGTTTTTGGTAAGGTTGGAACGGATTGGAGATGATTGGAAACGGAGGTTCGTCTTTCGGATTCGTGCAGTTCGCGTCTGCGAAAGGAGTGTCGATCGACACCAGTTAGGTGTCGGTCGACACCATGTTTGGTCAGTGTCGATCGACACCTCTCTGGTGTCGGTCGACACCAAGTTGCTTGTTTCGTGATTTTTCCTGGTTTGTTGTGTTTGGTTGTCATTTGTTAAGCATTGGAATCTCAGTTGCTTGTGTGTATAGTCCAGTAGATGGGAGGATTGCCTCACTAAGTATTTGTGATAATACTTACGCATCTCAATTGTTGTTTGTGGTGTGCAGGTTTGTGACGTGGAATCATGGCAATGAGGAGGAGGATGATCTAGGGTCTCCTTTGTGTGTTATTGGATTTGTTGGTTATGTTGTTGGAACCTTGGTTAGTGTTATGGTAGGTTGCCGGATAGAATGGTTAGGAATGTTATTGTATTGATGATGTTGTTGGTTTTGTATTATTGGTATGTTTCCGCTGTGCTTAATGTTATTGCTGGTTTAATATTGAGTTGTGGTTTGGGTTGGTTAATTAAGTAGTATGGGATGCTTAATTATATATTGTTTGTAATTATTAAAAAAAAAAAAGGGTCGGGTTGTTTCATTTTGGTATCAGAGCCATTACGGTTCTAGGATGGTTAAATGGATGGTTAGAGCGGTTAGGAATTTAATTGGGTGAATTATTTTCCTTTTGCTTGATGCATGTTGTTGTGTGATGGAATTGATTATGAGTAGTTAGTAAATTTGTCTGCGGTATGGAGTCCTAGTATCATCCTCTTCGAGCCTTCAATGAGATTCCACGGTGAGTTATTGTTATGTTTCTTTGTGTGGTATTGATTTGCTTTCTGCTTGTTAGCCTCTGTTCTTGGAAGATCAGTGGTTAAGGTGTTTGAGTAGTTGGTCGTGGACGGGGACGTGGTCGTGGTCATTGTCGGGCGGGTCCCGAGGCCAGTGAGTGTGTGGTCCAGAGTTCCACGAGGAGGTACGTCAGAGGGTCGCAAGCGTATCAGGAGGGACCAGAGGGGATTAGCCGGTGAGCGTGCTGGGGGTGCTGGGAACCCAGGTGTGGGGTTGCAGCAGGTGGAGCCCAGGGTCGAGATGATCGCTTGGTGGATCTGTTGGCGTGCTGTTGGAGCGGTTACCGAGAGGGGTACCAGTGTAGGCTCCAGTTGTGCCGCATGTGGCGGGGTGCAGTCGAGGGCTGCGGATGTTGAGGACTTTCCACCTTATGTTAAGAGGATGTGGCGGTTGTAGATGACCGGTATGAGATTATTCTTAAGAGGTATCGGGCCTAGAGAGGCGGATAGGTGGACATATGCAGTTGGAGCAGATATTTCTCTGCTTGGTGGTTAATCCAGTTGGATATAAGTTGAGTGGGCAGGTGTAACATTGCAATGTTATACTCGGACCACAGGAGGTAGTTGTGTCGAGAGATGTTTATAGTCGTTAAGGATTGTTGCTCCTGAGGGGATGGTGATTCCCCTGAATACCGATAGCTCGAGGGGCTGAGGGCTCCGAGAGTGGCAGAGGGGATGTTGTTCTCCTGAGGGGATGAGTAGTTCCCCTGATACCGAGATCTTGAGGATTGTGGGCCAAGAGTGAGACGGTATAACTCGAAGACGCTGGTCTGAGAGTGAGATCGGTATGACTCGAAGGTTGCGACCTAAGAGTGGAAGAGTTGGGAGCAAGCAATTCCTAGGACGTGAGTATTAACATAACGATTGAATGTAGACCTTGAGAGATTGACGGTGGTTTAATCTCGGGTTTTGGATGTGTTGACCTTTGGGACAAGGTTTTATGACCATAGCGGTTATGAATGTTTGGCTGTGCGCCAGGATTGTGAGGCCGGTGGTGCCGGAGTCCCGGGAAGGGGAGTTACAGCAGGATTGAGCCGGGAGAGGCATGTTTGCCAGATACATAAGTTCACGAAAAGCCTTCATGGCAGGATAAACTAATCGTTGTAACGATGCTGGATGAAGTTCATTGGAGATGGACAGGGTTGCTAGATCCAAGGTTTTGGTAAGCTTGTTGGAGGGAATAAGTCAAGTGGTTTGAGTTAGCTGCCTGCAAAGCATTTGACGCGGTGAATCAGAATATGCGAACGTATGGTACTTGTTTGTTTTATTACGCTCGTATTGATGATTTACTGTGGAGAATTGCCAAGTGGAAAAGCTATTTCTGGAAGAAGTTATCTTGGGGAAGTTTCCCTAAGTGGCAAGTTACTAGAGGTTCTTGGACGAACAAGAGGGTTGATATTTAGGTGGCGGCGAGTTGATGTCGGCATACTTGAGTATTTGTTTAGTTGAGCTGAGGAAGCAACTAGAGGATTTATGGAGCAAGGGATTTATACGTTCTAGTGTATCACCGTGGAGAGCACTGGTGTTATTTATTAAGAAGAATGATGAGAGTTTCCGCTTGTGCATTGACTAATGGGGTTTGAACCGGGTCACTGTCAAGAACAAGTACCCTCTTCCCAGGATTGATGAGTTGTTGAATCAGCTGGGAGGTGCTACTCGGTTCTCTAAGGTAGATCTGGCGTCGGGTTATCATCAGATACCGATAGATGAGGCAGATGTGAGGAAGACTGCTTTCAGGACGAGCTATGGGCACTATGAGTTTGTGGTGATGCCTTTTGGATTGACTAACGCGCCAGCAGCGTTTATGAGATTGATGAACAGTGTGTTTCAGGAGTTTCTGGATGTATCCGTCATCATTTTCATCGACGATATCCAGGTTTATTCTAAGAGTCCTGAGGAGCATGCAGTGCATTTGAGGGCAGTTATGGAGAAGCTGCGGGAGCAGAAGTTGTTTGCTAAGTGGAGCAAGTATAGTTTTTAGCAGCGTGAGATGGGCTTTCTGGGTCACATTGTTTCTGCATAGTGAGTTTCTGTAGATCCGGAGAAGATTCAGGCTATCAGGGATTGGTGTAGACAACAGAATGTCACTAAGATCAGGAGTTTCCTTGGTTTGACAGGTTACTACAGGACCATGAGATGTAGTCTCTGGTAGGAGAGGTCAGTGCGTTAAGCTTGTGCGTGGTTTCTCGAGAACCATTGGGTTAGGAGGCGGCTTATGGAGCGGATCTTCTGAGCAGGGTGTGGTTGGCTCAGGAGAAGGATTTGGGGCTGGTGAATGTCTCTAAGGATGTTGATTCAGAGTATCAGGTCTCAACTAATGGTACTATCTTGGTGCACGGTTGGATTTGTGTGCCCAAGGATGAGGATTTGAGATAGGAGATCTTGAGGGAGGCTCATGCGAGCATGTTTTTCTATTCATCCAGGAGCGACTAAGATGTAACGTGACCTCAAGAGGTATTATCATTAGGTCGGGATGAAGAAGGTTGTAGCTAGTTGGGTCGCGAGGTGCGACGTGTGTCAGCTGGTGAAGGCTGAGCATCAGGTTCCAAGCGGATTACTAAAGAGTCTACCCATTTCAGAGTGGAAGTGGGATATGATCACGATGGATTTTGTGGTAGGATTGCCAGTGTCACGAACTTTTGATGTTATTTGGGTCATTGTGGACCGGTTGACTAAGTCAGCATATTTTCTATCCATTAAGAAGATTGATGGAGCAGCGGTCTTGGCTAAGAAGTATGTGAGAGAGATAGTCAGATTGCATGGGGTGCCAGCGAGCATTGTGTTTGACAGGGATTCTAAGTTCACTTCGGTGTTCTTGAAGGTATTTCAGGCAGAGATGGGCACTAAGGTGCATATGAGTACAACTTATCATCCCCAGACAGATGGACAGTCTGAGAGGACGATCCAGACGCTGGAGGATTTGTGTGTTGGATTGGGGTGGCCATTGGGCAGATCACCTGAACCTGGTAGAGTTTGCTTACAACAACAGTTATTAGGCAAGTATTAAGATGGCTCCTTATAAGGCTTTGTATGGGAGACCATGTCGTACACCGTTAGGTTGGACTCAGGTGGGGGAGAGGAGCATATATGGTGTGGATTTTGTTCAGGTGACCTCAGAGAAGATTCGGGTTCTGAGGCTGAACATGAGGGAGGTTCAGGATCGGCATAAGAGTTATGCTGATAAGAGGAGAAAGGATCTTGAGTTTCAGGTTGACGATAAAGTGTACCTCAAGATGGCTATGTTGCGGGGTCCGAACAGGTCAGTGACAGAGACTATGTTGAGTCCGAGGTACATGGGTCCGTTCAGAGTGGTCGAGCGGGTGGGACCAGTGGCATATCGGCTGGAGTTGCCTGAGGTTATGCGTGCGTTCCACAAGGTTTTTTCATGTGTCGATTCTAAGGAAGTGTCTTCACGAGGGTGACCGGTTGTTGCCTAAGATTCCTGAGGATCTTCAGCCCAACATGACGTTGGAGGCGATACCGTTGAGGGTACTCGGGAGTAGAGTCAAGGAACTTCGGAAGAAGAAGATTCCTTTGATGAGAGTCCTGTGGGACTGTGATGGAGTAGAGGAGCAGACTTGGGAGCCTGAGGCGAGGATGAAGGCAAGGTTTAAGAAGTGGTTTGAGAAGCAGGCCGCGACTTGAGCTTGTCTAGCCGGGTCTGAGTTGTAGTCCGTGGCTGGAGCGGGTACGGAGTATTCCAGCCCATCTCTCTTGATACTTGGTCGCTTAGGGGTGGTTGGTTGTGCGACTCAGTACTAAGATGAGGTGGTGCTCGGAATGCGGGTTGATGGATTGGATCGTTGTATCTTATTGTTTCTGTTGTATTTTCGTTGAGGTTGTAACGATTATGACATTTTGAGATTAATAAGATGAGTATTTTTCTTTATGTTTGACTGTTGTCGTCATGGGAAAAAGAGAAATAGCTCGGGTTTCTATTTTTGGAAGTTTCCATAAATAGAAAGTTTCCACAAAGGAAAGTTTCCAGAATTAGAAGTTTCTAAGAGGGGAATTTTTGTGGGAAGTGTTGAGGTAGATCTAGCCGGGAGATACTCGATGGCATCAGGTTTGTTTTGCTCAAGGCCGTGTGGGCCCAACTCATGTGATACCGATAGCTCGATGGACTTTGTGGCCAGAGAGTGGGAGTGGTATGAGGCTTCGGATGACGATCCGAGAGCGTGCTTGAGGGTGACGACCCAAGAGCGGGATATTTGAGACTCCCTGGATACCGTAGCTGTGAGCCGCGGCTTGGCAGTGAGCCGGTATGTCTCGAGGGTTGCGACCCGAGAGCGGGGGGAGTGTGTGTGAGTGACTTCCTGGATGCCGTAGCTTAAGGCGGTTGGCCTGATAGCGAGCCGGCATGATTCGTTGGTTGCGACCACGGACGGGGGAAGCACTGAGTTGTGAGCAAATAGTGTCTTTGATGCGAGTATATTGGCTAGAGGGAGACCTCATGGTTCAGTCGGAGGTGTGCGGGCTGTTGCGACAGTGCACGGGAAACCTTGGCTGACGGTATTTAGTCCGGTCGGGGACGTGCGGACCGTGTTGACGGTGGCACGGAGGTCCTTGACAGTTGGACGGTTTTGCGGGATTCGAGGACGAATCCTTGTTGGTGGGGGAGAATTGTAACATCCGCGAACCAATTTTTAAGGTTTTGGTGTGGGTGTCGATCGACACCCTTGGTGTATCGATCGACACCATATTTTCTGGTTTGGTCCGGTTCGTTTTAATTGCTGTTTGGTTCGGTTTGGTTCAAGGAAAATCCCTAAATCGTGTTATAAGTGGAGAAGCGACAAATTAAGGGTTTTAGGGTGTCTTGTCGCCGTTTTCAGAGATAGAGAGAGAGGAGAGAGCCTATTGTGGTGTGAAGGAGATTAAAGGAGAAAGTTCAGAATCGTCCCAGTTTCGGCATATCGAATCGTTCTCAAAGGTAATGAAATTTGGTAGGTTTATTCCCAAGTCTTTCATCGTCATTCGACTTTTTACAGAAGTAGATTTGGATTTAAACACGATGAGTTATTGGCAGTTTCGTGAGACACGTTTTCTCAGACGCGAGTTGGGACCATCGGAGATTGTAACTGAGATCGTGGTCTCGTGTGGTGCCTGATCGTGCTGAAATTTTGTGGGAAGCTTCGTGACGTCTAGGGGTAGCTTTTCACGGGAGCGATTTGATAGTTAACGGTTGGTTTTTATTTTAGGGTTTCTTCTTTGAGACTGTTCTTTTCTGATGTTTCTGTCCAGTTTTGTCATAAGTCGTTTTTGGTTGTGTGGCTTGTTGTAGGGCGTTTTTGGGCTGTTTCAGACGTTAGGAGGGTCTCAACTGGTTGTATTGATTGTTATAATCAGTTGATAAGGTGAGTGCATGACCATGGCTTATCTAAGCCTGAGAATCCTTTGTTGTTCTTGCTTGATTGGTGGTGCTTTGTGGTGTTGTTCTTGCTTGATTGGTTGTGTTAGTGGTGTTGTTCTTGCTTGTGGTGGTTGTGTTATGGTTCTTATAGGTTCCTGAAGGTTTTGGGTAAGGTTGGAACGGATTGGATATGGTTGGAAACGGAGGTTCGTCGTTCGGATTCGTGCAGTTCGCGTCTGCGAAGGGAGTGTCGATCGACACCAGTTAGGTGTCGGTCGACACCATGTTTGGTCAGTTTAATTAACCAACCCAGTTGCTTGTGTGTATAGCCCAGTAGATGGGAGGATTGCCTCACTAAGTATTTGTGATAATACTTACGCATCTCAATTGTTGTTTGTGGTGTGCAGGTTTGTGACGTGGAATCATGGCAATGAGGAGGAGGATGATCTACGGTCTTGTTTGTGTGTTATTGGATTTGTTGGTTATGTTGTTGGAACCTTTGTTAGTGTTATGGTAGGTTGCCGGATAGAATGGTTACGAACCTCCGTTTCCAAACAATATATAATTAAGCATCCCATACTACTTAATTAACCAACCCAAACCACAACTCAATATTAAACCAGCAATAACATTAAGCACAGCGGAAACATACCAATAATACAAAACCAACAACATCATCAATACAATAACATTCCTAACCATTCTATCCGGCAACCTACCATAACACTAACCAAGGTTCCAACAACATAACCAACAAATCCAATAACACACAAACGAGACCCTAGATCATCCTCCTCCTCATTGCCATGATTCCACGTCACAAACCTGCACACCACAAACAACAATTGAGATGCGTAAGTATTATCACAAATACTTAGTGAGGCAATCCTCCCATCTACTGGGCTATACACACAAGCAACTGAGATTCCAATGCTTAACAAATGACAACCAAACACAACAAACCAGGAAAAATCACGAAACAAGCAACTTGGTGTCGACCGACACCAGAGAGGTGTCGATCGACACTGACCAAACATGGTGTCGACCGACACCTAACTGGTGTCGAACGACGAACCTCCCTTTCCAATCATCTCCAATCCGTTCCAACCTTACCTAAAACCTTCAGGAACCTATAAGAACCATAACACAACCACCACAAGCAAGAACAACACCACTAACACAACCAATCAAGCAAGAACAACACCACAAAGCACCACCAATCAAGCAAGAACAACAAAGGATTCTCAGGCTTAGATAAGCCATGGTCATGCACTCACCTTATCAACTGATTATAACAATCAATACAACCAGTTGAGACCCTCCTAACGTCTGAAACAGCCCAAAAACGCCCTACAACAAGCCACACAACCAAAAACGACTTATAACAAAACTAGACAGAAACATCAGAAAAGAACAGTCTCAAAGAAGAAACCCTAAAATAAAAACCAACCGTTAACTATCAAATCGCTCCCGTGAAAAGCTACCCCTAGACGTCACGAAGCTTCCCACAAAATTTCAGCACGATCAGGCACCACACGAGACCACGATCTCAGTTACAATCTCCGATGGTCCCAACTCGCATCTGAGAAAACGTGTCTCACGAAACTGCCAATAACTCATCGTGTTTAAATCCAAATCTACTTCTGTAAAAAGGCGAATGACGATGAAAGACTTGGGAATAAACCTACCAAATTTCATTACCTTTGAGAACGATTCGATATGCCGAAACTGGGACGATTCTGAACTTTCTCCTTTAATCTCCTTCACACCACAATAGGCTCTCCTCTCTCTCTATCTCTGAAAACGGCGACAAGACACCCTAAAACCCTTAATTTGTCGCTTCTCCACTTATAACACGATTTAGGGATTTTCCTTGAACCAAACCGAACCAAACAGCAATTAAAACGAACCGGACCAAACCAGAAAATATGGTGTCGATCGATACACCAAGGGTGTCGATCGACACCCACACCAAAACCTTAAAAATTGGTTTGCGGATGTTACAATTCTCCCCCACCAACAAGGATTCGTCCTCGAATCCCGCAAAACCGTCCAACTGTCAAGGACCTCCGTGCCACCGTCAACACGGCCCGCACGTCCCCGACCGGACTAAATACCGTCAGCCAAGGTTTCCCGTGCACTGTCGCAACAGCCCGCACACCTCCGACTGAACCATGAGGTCTCCCTCTAGCCAATATACTCGCATCAAAGACACTATTTGCTCACAACTCAGTGCTTCCCCCGTCCGTGGTCGCAACCAACGAATCATGCCGGCTCGCTATCAGGCCAACTGCCTTAAGCTACGGCATCCAGGAAGTCACTCACACACACTCCCCCCCGCTCTCGGGTCGCAACCCTCGAGACATACCGGCTCACTGCCAAGCCGCGGCTCACAGCTACGGTATCCAGGGAGTCTCAAATATCCCGCTCTTGGGTCGTCACCCTCAAGCACGCTCTCGGATCGTCATCCGAAGCCTCATACCACTCCCACTCTCTGGCCACAAAGTCCATCGATTTTTATGTGACAACCCGTCCCGTGGACCCCACTAGCCCACCGCTAGCTGCCCCAACGGACCGTCCGTGGACCCCACTAGCCCACCGCTAGCCGGCCCAACAGACCCCAAGCTGGCCCTGCAGGGCATCGATCCTAACCCATCACTGTGGAAATCCACATCCACCAGTAGGTTATTGGTGTACCAGGCGTTCCTCGAACCCTGGTCCCCACCCTTTAACAACCTTCCCACAGGACAAGCTGTCACCAATTTCACAGAGAGAGTTAGAACCCTAAAATTTCAAAAAGCGATTTCTTATACTAATTACTATGGGACGTTGTGCCCAACGAGATGGCTTGTGGAGTGATCATAAATTGATAAAATCTCAAGCCAGTTTTATATTTTAATTTTTTTTATCATGTTATAGAATTGTAGCTCCGGTTGATAATATGCATTCTGAGATATGCTATACATGTCAGTTTTTTGTAACAACTTACATATCATTTTTTTTATATTTTTGTGATCATTGATTTTGTGTTTTTTTAGATGTATTAATTTTTCAAGATTCTTTTTCATAGTTTTTTCCACCAAAAAAATTGTGACCCTTACAATGTCTTCATTTTAGATCAAAACTTTTAAGTTGAGTTGAGTAATTAATCTTTTATTTTTCTATAAGTGAAATTGTTCTTTAGAAACTAATGTTTCACTTCAATTTTATTTTTATGTTTAGAATTTTATAAATTCAATTACATAAATTGTTTTTACCCTACAATCAATTAAAATCTTACTTATATTCTAAAACTTAATAACCCATTCTAAATTTTGGAATATGATCATTTTTGGTTAAAATTTAAATAATAATATTATTACTAAAATAAATCAATAGTATTATTTTTACTAGGTTTAATATATGTTTTTAAAGTGTTATGAATGAATAGATTAGAAGCTACATAGTGGATTAATATTTAGAATTAGGCCCAAATAAAAAGAATGAGTTGCTGATGCGGGGAGTGAGAAAAGTTAACTTTATATTTATAGACTAGATGAGGACTCGCCCGATGTGCGGGTTTAAAGTTTTATAAATTAAATTAAATTTAACAAAAATATATTAAAATTTGGTTTACGTTATTTATAAAAAAATTTTACAAACGTTATTTATAAATTTTATTTTTGTTATAATACACTGATTTATATCTATTTACATATTTTTATGTATGTTACCATTAAAAGTGTATTTTTTACACCTAAATATACTCTATGTTACAAATATATCTTTATCATCACCACCTAGAAAATGTCTATATGAACACATTAAGCCAACTATTTTTACTTTCACTTCTGCTTAGTTTTTTAATTACTAAATTGTTGGCTCAAAAAATATTTTGAATAAAGAATATATTATATAATCTACTAATCAATGATGTACTATCACAATAATGTAACCACCATGGAGAAAACCTTGGCTCCACCCTCATCTCTTATGGAGAGAACCTTGCGTCCAACCTCCTCCACCATGGAGAGAACATTGGCTCCGCCTTCCTTCCTTGGGGAGATAACCTTTCGTCCAACCTCCTCCACCTAACTCCCTTAGGGAGATAACCTTTTGTCCAACCTTCTTCACAATAGAGAGAACCTCGGGTAGGCTCTCCTCTAGTGTGGAAAAAACATGTTCACATCTTTTTGCTATCTCAAAATGGCTTGTTTCAACAACCAATGAAAGTAAAAAAACATTTTTCTAACGTCCCAAAATGTTTTGATATGTTAAATTTCTCAATGTATTCATGGAAATGTCTTTCACACACCATGATGTAGCCTTTGTCTCTGTAACGCCTCAACCGCCACCTTGCTTAGTGAGACCATGTCCACTCTCAGTCCATGGGCCCACCTTCCTAAGTGGGTCCAACATCTATTCCCAGCCTGTGGACCCATCCATATTTGATTGCTTTAAAAACTTGTTTACCGACTTTGGAAATCAACAAATGATATTTTTCTGAGTTTTGTCTTCATTTGCACAGTTTCAACAATCACTTCCAGGAAGGTCACTCATCATGAAGTTCCCCCAGGATCCTTGACCGAGAAATAAGTATATTTTGGTGACATATATGGTCAAATTAATTCTTTTAAACCTTTCCGCAAACCAGGATGTCACAGTCTTTGAGCTCATGCATATGGATCTATCAACAACGATTTATTTTTTTCCAATCAATCTAGCTACATTTGTTGTAAGCTTGTATTTGATTAGACTATTTTATCCATCCATTAGGTTGATGAGCTTCTACTTATTATCTCCCTTTGGGATTAAAAGAATAATGGTAAAAATTATGTTTGCAAAAAAAAAAAAAAGGTTTATGACCAACCAATCAAGGTTAGAAAAATTAGACGAAAATTAACTTGACATACTTAAAGAAACAATAGAAAATTAGAAGCACAGTAATATAGGAATCCCAAATAATTAAAAGATGAAAATATAAATTAGATAAAACAGTCTAAAAATACTACAATAAATTTTAAAATACAATATTAGGAAAAGAAGGGACATATATTAATCTTTTTTTGGGGTCAACATATTAATCTTAACTATTCCCAACTGAAAAAGGATAAAGTATGAGAAAATTTTTGTTTATAA
Organism: Camelina hispida; assembly: GCA_023657505.1. Taxonomy (NCBI): domain Eukaryota; kingdom Viridiplantae; phylum Streptophyta; class Magnoliopsida; order Brassicales; family Brassicaceae; genus Camelina; species Camelina hispida. The sequence continues at coordinate 38,016,884 of CP094637.1, forward strand.
AAATAAGAAAAATTTACCTTCCCTAAACTCTAAACCCTAAACTTCTATGTTTATATAGAAGTGAGTATTTACAAAAATTTAGAATTAAAAATTAACTATATATTTTCCTTAATCCTTTTTTCTATTCTTTTGTAGAATTAATAACTTAAAAATAAAATAAGTAAATAATATTATAATTTCAAATTTTATGAAATATATATATAATATACTTATAATTATTTCAAAAACTTTGTAATTTTTTATAATTTTGTAATTTTTGATAATTATCTTTTTATATTATTAATATGTTTTAAAACAAATATTTTGTTTTTGTTGTAATCAAATTCCTCCTATTAAATTTTAACTTTTACACATGTCAAAATCTCAGATTAATATAAACTTGACACATGTCAAAATCTTGTTATTGGCTAACTTTCAAAACCCAATTTTATATAATAAGATATATTTACATCATATCAAATATATATATATATATATATATATAAATGAAAAATAGTATATATAATGTAAGGGAGAAGTCAATTTTTATAAATTTGAAACTAACTTTTTGTCGTTATCTAATGTGTAGCCTATTTTTTTTTTTTTTTTTTTTTTTTTTTTTTTTTAACATCTCTAATGTGTAGCCCAGTTATATATTCTGTAGTATATATATATATATATATATATATGTCATGATCCTGTATAATTGTTGGTGCGACAAAGAAAAAAGGGAAACACATCCAATGTTCTAAATGGCCAGAATCTAATCGCTTAGACTACTTACAATGGAGAGATTTTAAGATTTATTCAACAGTTGAAACATTACAATGGTGAGTTGAAAAAAAGAAAAATGCTGAGGTGGAGACAACTGTGTTGAAACCATTCAACGGAGTTGAATCGCGAAAGTGTGGATTGTGCTTGCCACGTGGCACATTTTTATTGGTTGAATTTTTATTTTTATTTTTTTTTTGAACAAAAAGTTTTTTTTTTTAATTGTAGGATAATATTTCTAAATGTGTTGTGTTTCTATTGGATGGTGAGATTTCAGATATTTTTTATCCAACCCAATTATTTGATCAATTATCTTATAGAATCCGAAAATTTTTATTTTTATATTTTTATACCAAAATTCATCATTTTTCATTCTCTATAAATAGACACTTGTTTCATTTAATTTGAACACACAAAAAAAAACTCATCTTTTCTACTATGTTTTTGCTATCAACCTTCATAAACTCTTGTTTTTATTATTTGCAAAAAATTTATATTTTATTTGAGAAAAACAAAATCTCAATTTATTATATAAATTTATTTAATTTTTACTTATTTTAATTTTATTAGATATTAAATATGATTAATAATATGTGATCACAAAAAATATACACAAATAAAAGGTGAATAAAATTAGTGGGGTAAGGTGTTGTAATTTTATTAAACAAAACTGTTGTAGAAGGTAAAAATGATGTATGTGTTGAATTATGATGTAGAAGAGAGAAGATAATGTGGAGTGTTAAAAAAAAAAAAAAAGTGGGTGTTGTAATATCAAAACCATTATACATTTAGTGAAGAATTTTAAATTAATTGAAGTCTTGTAAAGTCAATGCAAGTGCGCCAATGTTAGACAGCTGAAGTATCATTGCCCCATCGTATCTTAAAAAATTAGCTTTAAAATATTTTAGATAAGTATATATATTTGATGAAAGTTAGAGAGTTTAATAGCTATGGAACTTTAGAGCCTAATTTTTTGCTGGAGTGGAATGACAATATATTTCGAATTATAGTATACTAGATGAGGACCCGTCCGATGGACGGGTTTAAAGTTTTATATATTAAATTAAATTTAATAAAAATATATTAAAATTTGTTATATGTTATTTATAAATTTTATTTTTGGTATAATACATTGATTTATATCATTTTATAAATCTTTTATTTTTACCTTGCGTCCAACCTCCTCCATCTTTCTCCTTTAGAGAGATAACCTTGTGTCCAACCTTCTCCACCATAGAGAGAACTTTGGCTCTGCCTTCCTTCTGTGTGGAGAAAAAATGTTCACGTCTTTTTGCTATCTCAAAATGGCTTATTCCGACAAAAAAATAAAATTAAAAACATTTTTTCAAACGTCACAAAATCTTTTAGTAGTAAGTAATGTTAAATTTCCAAAGTATTTGTGGAAGTGTCTTTGACACACCATGATGTAGCCTCTGTCTCTGTAACGCCTCAACTGCCACCTTGCTTAATGAGCCCATGTCCACTCTCAGTCCATGAGCCCACCTTCCTAAGTGGGGCATATATCTATTCCCGGCTCGTAGACCTACCCATATTTGATGGCTAGTTTGTTACGTCTGGGAGGCTTTAAAAACTTTTTTACCGACCCTACAAATCAACAAATGTTATTTTCCTTGTTTTGTCCTCACTCACATAGTTCCGACAATCACTTCTAGGAAGGCCACCCATCATGTAGTTCTCTCAGGACCCTTGACCAAAAAATAAGTACATTTTGGTGACATAGGTGGCCAAATCAATCATTTTAAACATTTCCGCAAACGGGTATTACAGTCTTTGAGCTCCTATGGATTTATCAACAACGATTTTTGTTTTTCCAATTTATCTATCTATGTTTGTTGTAAGCTTATGTTTGACTAACTTATTTTATCCATCCATTAGGTTGATGAGCTTCTACTCGCTATCTCCTTTTGGGATTGAATGAATAATGGTAACTATTATGTTTGCAAAAAAAGAAGGGTTTATGACCAACCAATGAAGGTTAAAAAATTAAAAGAAAATTAATTTGGCATAACTAAAGAAACAAAATAAAATTATAAGCACAGTAATTTATAAATCATAAATAATTCAAATATGAAAATATAAATTAAATAAAACAATCTAAAAATACTACAATAAACTTTAAAATACAATATTAGGAAAAAAGACACATATATTAATCTTTTTTTTTGGGTCAACATATTAACCTTACATATTCCCAACTGAAAAAGGAGAAAGTAGGAGAAAATTTTGGTTTTAAAAGATAATAAATATTTACCTTCCCATTAAAACAAACTCCCAATTAAACAAAATTGAAAACAGTGTTTTTGAATAAATTTTATAAATATGAGACGATCTATGTTTATATAGAAGTGAATATTTACAAAATTTAGAATTAATAATTAACTGTATATTTTCCTTAATCTTTTTTTTTCTATATTTTTGTAGAATTAATAACTTAAACTAAAAATAAGTAAATAAAATTATAATTTCGAATTTTATGATATATATATATATAATCTCCTTATAATTATTTATAAAACTTTGTATTTTCTTTTATAAATTCTGTAATTTTGATAATTATCTTTTTACATTATTAATATTTTTTTTAAACAAAATATTTTGTTTTTGTTGTAATCCTTATAATTATTTATAAAACTTTGTATTTTTTTATAAATTCTGTAATTTTGATAATTATCTTTTTACATTATTAATATTTTTTAAAACAAAATATTCTGTTTTTGTTGTAATCAAATTCCTCCTATTAATTATTAACTTTTACACATGTCAAAATCTGAGATTGATAACTTGACACATGTCAAAATTTTGTTAATGGCTAACTTTCAAAACCCAACTTTAATAAGATCTTAATTTACTTTTTCCTGATAGCTAACTATAATAAAACAAAATTCGATACTCTAATTTTAGTCAAGCCCGGTTTTATTTGTGTAAAAATACAGAGTAAAACGGTAAGGAAACAAGAGAAAGAAAAAATGTAAAACAATAAATGTAATTGTTTAACATATTATGGAATTGGTATTTGGTGTATTAGGATCTCTAGAAAATGTTTGGACCCACTCGTTACAATTTCTTGACTTAGTTATCAGATTAGCCACTATAATCCAAAGTTACAAAGTACATTTGTATTCTTTGTTTATATATTTATGATTTATGAATGTATGTATATTTTTTTATAAGCAAACATATATATGAATGTACGTATGCGAAAGTAAATAAAGAAAGAACAGATTTGACATGTTGTAGCACACACATTCAGTCATTGATGGTCAGATACATCTTTCGAAAATTCTTGCGATAGACCAAAGCCAAAGCCAACGCTTTTTTTGTTTTACTATCTCCATCCGACGGTCAATTTTGAAATCTGGCAACAATTTTTTAATTTTTTCTTTTTAAAAAGGGTAAGCCAACGTTATATGATATGATGATATCAAAATCGAACTACTATTTTTATTGATAGAGAAATTTAGTGCACAGAAACAATGTTTTTGCTGTCGTTGTGTTGATGATACAATTAGAAAAAAAAAAAAAAAAACTTTTCAAAAAGTTAGGAAAAAACTATAGTGATCTAGAAGTTCACAAGATTAATAACAATATATTCTATATTTATTATTTTAGATATTGCAATCATTGTAGTTTAGGAAACTCTTGTACTATATAATTCTTTGTAACCTAAAGATTATAACCTAAACACTAAGGTGTTCTTCTCTCATCACATCATCAACATGGTATCAGAGCAGGTTATGCTTGAGTTTATATCTAACAATCAAACTCCTTAACCCATACCTTCCTTAAGCTATTGAGCTTCTCCATATGTTTGTCTTTCTTTCTTTATCACTACTTTCTATTAAAAAAAAAAAAAAAAAAAAAAAAATCATCGACTTCCTCTTGTACGGGACAAGCTTCTCTCGGCTCATGATTTCACCAACACGAGATCCTCCATCTTCACTACTGGAGACGTTGATGGTGACATGATCTCGCCGAGTCGCCAAGTCACAGCCCGCCTTCCAACGAAGAAAAGCTCTGTTGCCACTGCTCCAACATGAACCAGCTCCGCCGCCTCTCGACTATAGAGAGAACAGAGGACAAATGTGTAATTATAGGACTGTCCAAAATCATTGTGTATATGGCTATATATATTGTAACACCATGTATCAATAGAATCATCCCCTATTTAATATTTCGGAAGTACACAACTTCTTTTTGATAGACTATATAATAGTTATAAGTTATAAAGTTATAGTTATTATTTGATCATTAGTTGGTTACAAAATAGGTTATATAGATTAACTTTCTTAGTTATACATAAATACACTTAAAAAGAATATTCCAAGAATAATACAATTTAAAAGAAATAAAATCTCTAACAATATATATTGTTACCATATATACTTTTAGGCAATTTAAAAAAATATATAATAAAATCTCAAAAACTTATTAAAACAAAATAAGATCTTACCTAACACCCCTCCAAACTTTTAATATAAATCATTGACATCTTCATTCACCGAAATACACCCTATTCATACCCAAAAAAAAGTTGTTCGATCCATAAAATATTCAAACTTTAGTAATATTATTCTTTAAAAAAATATCTATTCAACTAAAATTTTAACTGAGTAACGGGTCAAAATTTGAATACTTAAATTCAATTTCATATATTTTTTTGTTGAACTGTATAGTTTAATATATTATAATAAACTTATAAATAATTTAATTTGAAATATTTTAAAATAGTTTAATTTGATATTTTGAAGAATATCATAAATATATGATAGACCAAGAAGTTAAAAATTATAAACACTCTAATTTGATTAGTTATAGCACGAATCAATAATATTTCACTGTAATATGAAAGAATTCCAAGAAATATGAGCACAAGTTAAAATTTTCAAGAAATATGATTTCTCAGATTAAATTAAATTTTAGAATAATGTTGTTTTGTAGGCTTTCTCGGTTAAGATTATTTTGACAAACATATGTTACATTAATATGCGGTATACTTAGGGTTAAGTCATAAAATTAAAAATCAAAATAAAATATAACATTTTAAACACTAAACAAATCAAATAAAAAACATAAATTAATTTTTTTTATCAGACAACTTAACTTGCAGTATATCGCGGGTTAATTATCTAGATCTACTAAAATAGATCTTACAAAATATTTGTTATTTTCATAAATCATATTTAGTTTGACATAGTGTTTCATCCAAAAAAACTTTTAAAATAAATAAAATAATCATATATACGATGTTTTGAATAAAAATTACATAATAAATAAAAGAAATTTCAATCCGTGCTCTAGCACGGGTTATATTCTAGTATGGCTATATATATTGTAACACCATGTATCAATAGAATCAAGCCTTTCCTTACATGATATCAGAGCAGAAAAAATCCTTGACCTAAAAATTCTTTTTTTTTCTCTCGCCGCTCTCCTCTTCTTTCTTTCTAAAATCTTCAGATCTCCTCCTACGATGGCTTCCGCAACTGCTCCTTTTGATGTTATCAACACTTCTTCTGCCACTTCTCTTCAAAACATCAACATGGCCAATGTTACCAAACTAACGGCTTCCAACTTTCTCATGTGGAACCGTCAAGTTCGAGCCCTACTAGCGGGTTATGGTCTCGCTGGTTTTCTTGATGGCACCACCGTTGCACCTGACTCAACCATTCTTCAGGCCGGCTCATCCACTCCTAATCCGGCGTATGATCTCTGGATTCGCCAAGATCAGCTTCTTGTTGCGAGTCTCCTCGGTGCAATCTCGGTGGAAATTCAACCTATTCTCTCTAAGGCTTCCACTACCTCGCAGATCTGGAGTCTTCTCTCTTCCACATATGCAAAACCGACTTGGGGTCATATCAAACAACTGCGGGAACAAATCAAACAGTGGCGTAAAGGTACAAGAACGATTGATGAGTATGTACAAGGTTTGGTTGCTCGTTTTGATCAACTTGCTACACTTGGCAAACCTTATGAGCTTGAAGAACAAATCGAGTATTGATACTAGGATTTTTGTGTCTCCTAATAGGTCTCAATTAACCTTATGTGTTGTAGTACTTAAGGTGTCAATCCAAAGGGGATGTTGCTAACAATCAAGATGCAATCAAGCAATCACAAGTCAAGCCAATTCAAGAAGAGTGTTTGTCTAACAATCTTAGAATGGTCAAAATGCAAAACGAAAATGAGTTACAGAGCTAGAAACGAGAATGCATGACAAGAAGCGGAAATGAATAAAAACATAAACGAGTCTAAGCATGAACTAAAAGCAAGAAGCGAAACAGTCTCAGGAATGTAATAAAAATAAGAAGGAAAGAAGTCCTAAGGATGGGAGTAATTGATGTCGGTGGAGTATCCTAGTCTACAGAGTGTTTAACATACCACAAGCAAACTATCCCTAAACAATGAACATCACAATCCAATCTCTTGGCAAAAGCTACTCAGACTCAACCACTTCCATACCTAGCTCTCGCTAGAGGATCATGGTCGAGCAGGCATTACAAACAAGTTCATTCATGTCAACAAACATCCTAGACAACTAATCTCTTAGGCTAGGAACGTAAGTCTCTGGCACTACTTGGTCAGACATTTCATCAAACACCTTTTGGGTGTGGAAATGTCTCAAACCTAGTCCCAATTGATCAGAGAAAAACTAGTATTTTTTTACTCTAGTCCAGAAGGGAATCATGCAATCAACGCTTAAACACTCTGCATCCTAAGATCCTCCACCTAATCTATCCCATCCTCAAGAACTAACGCACTACTCAGATCCGAAAATCATCATCAACAATACAAACTCAGAAAACATTGAAACAAGCATTCTTAGATAGGTAAAAATGTGAAGAACAACTTTGTAGAAGGAATCAAATCAAAAATACTGAATAAGTTCAAAGATCTCAGGATACAAAGTCAGAGTACGTTTCTGGTGGCTAGCGAAACCTTACAAAAGAAAACGAGATAAAAACTAAGATCTCTTCAGCCAAGACTTAACAAAATGTATTTATAGAAAACATGTAAATCCCTAAAACTTAAAACGACAAGGTGAAGCGTCGGTTTTGGGAATCTCCTGAAGCGCGTAAGACGGAACGTCTTCCTGACATGTGCGGTCCAGTCGCGTGTCGTCTCTCCCTAGAGTGAGGTCGAGTGGAGTGAGTAGGAGTGGCTCCAGTGATGGCTCGATTGTAGAAGTGAGGAGCGCTCGATTGTGGAAGTGAGGAGCGCTCGATTGTGGAAGTGAGGAGCGCTCGATTGTGGAAGTGAGGAGCGCTCGATTGTGGAAATGAGGAGCGCTCGATTGTGGAAGTGAGGAGCGCTCGATTGTGGAAGTGAGGAGCGCTCGATTGTGGAAGTGAGGAGCGCGATTGCAGAAGTGAGGAGCGCTTGATTGCAGAAGTGAGGAGCGCTCGATTGCAGAAGTGAGGAGCGCTCGATTGCAGAAGTGAGGAGCGCTCGATTGCAGAAGTGAGGAGTAGCTTGATTGTGGAAGTTGAGTGTGGCTCGATCCTCTGCGCTTCCAACGTCTCCTAAACACCTGAAAAACTCCAAAATGCGCAATGTATGCAAGGATGATGCATAAACTTCCTAATCATGCAAAATGTACGAAAGAGGTTCTAAAATGATGCAAAACAACTAGTTGTCCTAGCTAAATGCTTGAGAAATACATGCTAAGGAGATGCAAAATACAGACATATCAACTCCCCCAAACTTATTCTTTGCTTGACCTCAAGCAAACCATCAAGAACAAAGTATGGAAGAGAGGTGTGAAGATGGGGTCTCAGAACCTAAAACATGCTGAATAGAGTAGTTAGAATCAAGGTCCTTGTTTTTAGTTCTATGATGCATGGTGAAGTAACTTAATTTCTAATCTACACATGCAATCTTATCAATCATCCCCTTTAACATTCATTAACAGAGAACCGTGAATCAAGCTAAGCAATGTTATTGAACTCATTTGGCTAAGGTAAGACATAGATGGTCTCCTCACCACGTGGTTTTATCAATACAGAACAAGGTTCTCTCACGAAAAGGAGTTGAGCTTAAGAGAAGGCTAAAGGTTGAAACCAACTGATACATACAAGAGCAGCGTCCTGTCTACCCAAAGAACACTCCAAACCGAAGTTGGTCCTATCTCTACCCTTCATCAGAAACTTCATCTCAAATTTTCTACACTTAGTCTTAGGAGGAGTTCACTTCTTTTCATTCTAGCGGATTGGGAAATCTTTATTATCACTATGGTTCGTTTTTTTTTTCCTTTGTCTAATCTTTTTATTTTATGCCCAGAACCAATATCTCTTTTTACTTTGCTCAACCCAAATCCTTTACTAGACTTGTAAACTATGTAAACACATCCCCCTCCTAAAGACTTTCTACCTCTTTACTTTTCTGCACAAATCCATACCCAATACCCAAAATCGAGTTCTCACCTAGTCCTACTAGTCCGGATAACGCGAACTAGAACTACACAGGATCCTACTCTTGTCGGCTAGAACCTAACACTTTCTAACAAGCTCAACTCAGAAAAGGCCTGACACTCAAGAATACAATTGGCTTGAAAGAACGGTTGGTTAAGGGTGCGGGAAACTGTTCCAAAGATGGGAATCAGCTACTTGGATTGACAAGGGTGGTAAAAATGTGAAAGACAATCCAAGTATGTGTATGATATCCATGAGTTCAACTTCAATGCATCACATGATAATTGCAAGTCAAGATTAGGTTCAGGGAATGATATCAATTCAAAACATGCTTCAATCTTACATTTTCAAGTTCAATCAACAAGCATCAAAGAACTAATAACAAGGGCCTTGATCCTATCCTATTGAATCCAGCATGCTAACAAGGTTACAATCATCATCAACCCCTATGCTAAATGCAACAACCCTATATGAATAAACATAGACTCAATCCTAGTATGCAAGTGCAAAACGACATGAACACTCTGTTTTTGTGGAAATTTTTGATTTTTGAATTTTTTTTTTTTTTTTTTTTTTTTTTTTTTTTTTTTTTTATGCAATAGATGGATGCAAACTCAAACATGATATGATGCAAAAATTAAAATAAGAATCACAGAACACAACATCAGATACATCATCTCAAACCCTCCCCAAACTTAAATTACACAGTCTCCTGTGTAAGAAAAATTTGCAGGAGGATTTAAGAATCACAACAGAAACAATGCAGGAATGAAATGGTATGTACAAAGGGAGGGTCGCAGTACCTCAGTAGTAGAAGAAGGAGTCGGTGCTCGCCTAAGGAGGAGCGTTATATTGACTTTGTCCTTCACCTTGTTCTGGATCCGCAGGGGTGTCCTCAGTGGTTTGGTCGACGTGCAGCTCAACCGCTTGCGTGTTCTGATAAATGTTCGGCTGCTCGTCACACTGCATGTCGTCGACTCTGGACTCGCCATGATCTGATACTAGCACAACAACCTCTGCAGGCTGATAATCCCCTTGATGTTTGATCTGCTGCTCAACTCCGTGCATGCCCAGACGTGGGCTCGAGCGGGTGTCGTGAGTGGCTCGAGAGAGGAAGTCGGAATGTGGTTCGATTAAGGCAGTTGGGAATGTCGGCTCAATTTGTCGGTTCGGAACAGCGAGAACAGCAGCTCGAGTGAGGCAGTCGGGAAGGTCGAGTCGCGAGCGTGATGTGCCGGTGTCGGTCGAGTCGAGTTTTGTAGACCCCTCTAGAATGTCTTGTCTAACCATATACTCTTTAGCATTCTGCCCAGGTTCAAGAAGAAAAGATCTTCTCTTCTTCATTATCCCCAACCTCCGTCTTGCTTTTCTTGGAGAAGAGATTTTAACTTTATCCTGGAGCTGCATGATTTGCCCTCTCATCTCCTCCAACGTGGCTGTTAACTCCGCCACTGTATCCCTTAAAATCTTGGTTGTTTGGGGTTCAGATAAACTGTCAAGCGCGGGAGGACTTGTCTCTTGCGGTTGGTGATTAGGAAGTATGTCTCGACGCGTAGGGAGGGTAACGACTGCACTCGAGTTGGAGAATGGTCGAGTGACACTTTGAGTTTTCTCTTTGGTTACCAAAACCTCTGTTTCTGCCTCATTCACATCCTCAAAGATGCCAAACCCAGATTTCTGATCTTTCTCTTCAATCACGAAGGTCTGTCTATCAATAGTTGGTTTCTTCTTAGAATCCTTGATATCAAACTTCATCTTGAAGTTGTTACCCAGATTGAGATCAATCATCCCCTTCTTTACATCAATGACTGCTCCAGCTGTAGCTAAGAAAGGCCTTCTCAGGATTAGTGGATCTTTAGGCTCTTCATCCATTTCCAGCACCACAAAGTCAGTAGGAATCTCAGCTTGTCCAATTTTGATGGGCAGGTTCTCTAATAGACCATGAGGCAATCTAGTAGTCCTATCAGCCAATATTAAGCGGAGGTTGCATGACTTGTATTCGTTGAATCCTAGCCTCTGAGCTACAGAGAGTGGCATGAGGCTTACTGAAGCACCAAGGTCACATAGGCACTTTTTAAATGTCAAAGGACCTAGAGAACAAGGCAAGGTGAAAGAACCAGGGTCCTCTAGCTTCTTTGGGATAATCATCTTCTGAATAACAGCCTTGCATTCATGAATAACCCCACCTATGTCATGTACTACCCTCTCATCTTCCAGAGCCTTAGCTTGAGCTCCTTTAGCTATCTCCTCCTTCTCTTTGGTCTTTTCGGTTACCAAGTCAGTTAAAAACTTTTGATATTGAGGCACAAGTGCAAATGCATCAAGCAAAGGCATCCTAAGTTCAATCTCCTTGACTTGTTTTTCGAACAGAGCTTTATACTTCTCAGTAAGCTGCTTCTTAAACCTCACTGGAAATGGTAGAGGTGGCTTGTATGGTGGAGGAATGAATCTCACAGGTTTATCCTTGGGAGCAGCAGGTTCTTTAGTAGCTTCAGGATCAGATTGCTTGGCTGACTTAATTGGATCCTTGAGCACCTCGACGGGATCCTTTATCTGAACTACATCTTGAAGAAAGTCCTCCCCATCTCAACTCTCATTGTCCTCAGTGAGCCGTACATCTACAGCTTGGGTGGTGATGGCATGGATAGTAGCATAGTCTCTGGGATTTTGAACTGCTTTTCCAGGTAGTTGGCCAAGTGTTGGGGTAGAAGTAGAAACAGTCTTGCCTTCCATGTACTTCATCTTGGAGTTAAGAGCTTCAAACTTGACATTAAGATCATTGTATGAACACTCCATTCGCTGACTGAGTTCAGCAAACTTCTTAGCAGTATCCAGAGATCCGCTAGCTTGACCCTGAAGAAGTTGTTGCATCATTTGCTTTATTTCTTGATCTGGGGCTGGAGTAGGCTGTACTAGTTGAGGGCGGAATCCTGGTGGTGGTCCTGAGGGAGCTTGGTATCCTTGCTGGAACTGTTGTTTAGGGACGAATCCCTGATTGTAATGCACAAAAGGTTTTTGTTGACCTTGTTGTTGCTGCTGAGGAGGGTACACCTGATCTTGTGGATTTGCAACGTTGGTGCTCCGGTAAGACAAATTGGGGTTCGTCTGATAGGGGTTGTAACCCTTGTTGTATCCACCTTGATTGTGAACATAGCTGATCTCTTCACTCTGCTCACCCTCCCCATCTGGAACTTGGAAAGAGTCGTCCTCAGAGACGAAGTGGACGCTCCTCTGCTGACTCAGCAAGATACAGTCAAGCTTTTCATTGACATTCTTGAGGTCCTTCTTGTACTTCTCTTCAGACCCAGCGTCGCCGCGAAATGTGCGGTCATAATCCTCATTGTAGTTGCCGTCGGACTGAGCGAGATTCTCCACCAGTTGCCAACCTTCATCGACGTCCTTGTTCAGGAAGTTACCGTTAGAAGCGGTGTCAAGCAGCATACGTATTTTGGGAAGGACACCACGGTAGAGAGTACTCAGTAATGACTCGTTGCTGAAACCATGGTGTGGGCACTGGCTGTGGTAACCCTTGAAACGCTCCCATGCTTCACAGAATGATTCTGAGCTCTTCTGAGTGAAGCTGGAAATCTCATTCCTGAGACGTGCTGTTCTAGAGTTGGAGAAAAACTTGGCCAAGAATGCCTTCTTGCAACCATCCCAGGTGGTGATTGATCCCTTGGGAAGGTTTTTCTCCCATTGATGAGCTTTGTCTCCAATGGAGAATGGGAAGAGGCGCAATTTGTAACCGTCCTCACTCACGCCGTTGATCTTGGTAAGACTGCACAGACGGTCGAACTCGTCCAAGTGGTCGAGTGGATCCTCCATAGGCAACCCATGAAACTTGTTGCCTTGGATCATGGTGATCAGAGCACTTTTGATCTCGAAGTTGTTGTTCTGCACGGCGGGAGGGACGATTCCAGCACGCTGAGTATGAGTGTTCGGTGCATCCCCAGCACCAATGTTTCGCGGTCCCTGATGTGGTTCATGCTGTTGTTCCATAGTGACTTGTGCGGGATGATCAGTGGGTTGACGAGCTTGTCGTGGGCGTTGCAACCGATTGATTTCGTCGATAACAGGAACGAGATTCTGATGCCCTCTTGATCTGGTGTGCATGCAAGGTTGCAATCAACAGGTACCTGAGATGCAAAACAAACAAGCAGAAAACCAAAGCAAGTCAGTACTCGGAATGATAAGTGTAACGGAACTTAATCTTGCAAAACTTGAAATCTTAAATGTAGCAAAACGAATCCCAAATGGCAACGGCGCCAAATTGATACTAGGATTTTTGTGTCTCCTAGTAGGTCTCAATTAACCTTATGTGTTGTAGTACTTAAGGTGTCAATCCAAAGGGGATGTTGCTAACAATCAAGATGCAATCAAGCAATCACAAGTCAAGCCAATTCAAGAAGAGTGTTTGTCTAACAATCTTAGAATGGTCAAAATGCAAAACGAAAATGAGTTACAGAGCTAGTAACGAGAATGCATAACAAGAAGCGGAAATGAATAAAAACATAAACGAGTCTAAGGATGAACTAAAAGCAAGAAGCGAAACAGTCTCAGGAATGTAATAAAAAGAAGAAGTAAAGAAGTCCTAAGGATGGGAGTAATTGATGTCGGTGGAGTATCCTAGTCTACAGAGTGTTTAACATACCACAAGCAAACTATCCCTAAACAATGAACATCACAACTTAGCTAATCCAATCTCTTGGCAAAAGCTACTCAGACTCAACCACTTCCATACCTAGCTCTCGCTAAAGGATCATGGTCGAGCAGGCATTACAAACAAGTTCATTCATGTTAACAAACATCCTAGACAACTAATCTCTTAGGCTAGGAACGTAAGTCTCTGGCACTACTTGGTCAGACATTTCATCAAACACCTTTTGGGTGTGGAAATGTCTCAAACCTAGTCCCAATTGATCAGAGAAAAACTAGTATTTTTTTACTCTAGTCCAGAAGGGAATCATGCAATCAACGCTTAAACACTCTGCATCCTAAGATCCTCCACCTAATCTATCCCATCCTCAAGAACTAACGCACTACTCAGATTCGGAAATCATCATCAACAATACAAACTCAGAAAACATTGAAACAAGCATTCTTAGATAGGTAAAAATGTGAAGAACAACTTTGTAGAAGGAATCAAATCAAAAATATTGAATAAGTTCAAAGATCTCAGGATACAAAGTCAGAGTACGTTTCTGGTGGCTAGTGAAACCTTACAAAAGAAAACGAGATAAAAACTAAGATCTCTTCAGCCAAGACTTAACAAACTGTATTTATAGAAAACATGTAAATCCCTAAAACTTAAAACGACAAGGTGAAGCGTCGGTTTGGGAATCTCCTGAAGCGCTTAAGACGGAACGTCTTCCTGACATGTGCGGTCCAGTCGCGTGTCGTCTCTCCCTATAGTGGGGTCGAGTGGAGTGAGTAGGAGTGGCTCCAGTGATGGCTCGATTGTAGAAGTGAGGAGCGCTCGATTGTGGAAGTGAGGAGCGCTCGATTGTGGAAGTGAGGAGCGCTCGATTGTGGAAGTGAGGAGAGCTCGATTGTGAAAGTGAGGAGCGCTCGATTTTGGAAGTGAGGAGCGCTCGATTGTGGAAGTGAGGAGCGCTCGATTGCAGAAGTGAGGAGCGCTTGATTGCAGAAGTGAGGAGCGCTAGATTGCAGAAGTGAGGAGCGCTCGATTGCAGAAGTGAGGAGCGCTCGATTGCAGAAGTGAGGAGTAGCTTGATTGTGGAAGTTGAGTGTGGCTCGATCCTCTGCGCTTCCAACGTCTCCTAAACACCTGAAAAACTCCAAAATGCGCAATGTATGCAAGGATGATGCATAAACTTCCTAATCATGCAAAATGTACGAAAGAGGTTCTAAAATGATGCAAAACAACTAGTTGTCCTAGCTAAATGCTTGACAAATACAGGCTAAGGAGATGCAAAATACAGACATATCAAGTATCTCCTTGGTGGTCTACTGGAGGATTATAAACCGATCACTGACCAGATTGAAGGTCGCGATACTCCACCCACCATGGCTGCGATCCATGAGAAGCTCATCAACTTTGAACTGAAGCTTCAGTCCCAAGGCTCTGCTTCCTCTGTTATTCCTGTCACTGCGAATGCTGTCTTCCACAACAACAACAACAAATCCTCTGGTTCTTCACATGGATCACGTAATCATCACTCCTCTACTTGGGGATCTTCCTCTTTCTCGTCGCGTGGAGGTCACGGCAGGGGCTATCAAGGGAGATGTCAGCTGTGTGGCGTGTTTGGGCATAGTGCTCGCCGGTGCTCTCAGTTGCCGGCTTCTTCTCGTGGTTTTCAGCCGTCTGGTGGTGGCTACTCTCCTTATCCCGCTACGCCGGGGATGCCTCATGCCAACGTCGCCACTATCCCGCCATACAATCCGGCGAATTGGGTAATGGATAGTGGTGCTACCCACCATATTACATCAGATTTGTCTAATCTTTCCCTCCATCAGTCATACTCCAGTGGCAAAGAAGTTCAAATCGCTGATGGCTCTGGTCTCAAGATCAACACACTGGTTCCGCCTTACTGTAACATCCGTGAACCAAAATCCTGGTTTAGGATCTGCATCGGTCGATGCAAGTTGTGCATCGGTCGATGCAAGGTTGAGTTTCTGCGTTTTGACTTAAGTCAAACGCTGCGTTTTGGGTAAGGGAAACCCTTAACTCGTGAGTTTTGTCTCATTCGTGTTTTTGGCCGCTTTTGAGAGAAACGAAAGAGAAATAAAGTGTTCTTGGTGTTCTTGGTGATTTCTTGGAGATTTGGGGCGTTCTTGGTGAGATCTGTAGCTGGGATCGTGGTAGAAGCTTCCTAGAAGCGTTTTCTTGCTTGTTTGTGGTTCAGTTTCGTCTTGGCAAAGGTAAGTGCATGACCATGGCTTATATAAGCTAGAGGAACCTTTAACTTGCTTGTTTTGTGTTGTTAGGCTTGTTAGATTGTTGGTATGGACGTTAGGAAGCTTTCTTGTGGCTTGGGAATGAGTTTATGTGGTTGTAGGAACGAAATCCGGCGAGAAGCTTCGGGGAAATCACGGTGTTCGACGTTGCGTCGATCGATGCAAATGCGAGGACGGCACGATAAACTTTAGGGTTTTCGTGTTGCGTCGAGCATGCGTCGGTCGATGCAGATTGGGTATTGGTCGATGCAGCTTCTGCGTCGGTCGATGCTTCCTCATTTGACATCGGTCGATGCATGGTTGCATCGGTCGATGCCGAGTCCTGGTTCGTGGATTGTTGCGTGTTGATTGTTGTGTGTGGTTATTGGTACTCTATTGCTTGTGTGTATAGACCAGTAGATGGGAGGATTGCCTTACTGAGTGTTTGTAAAATACTCATGCATTGCAATATGTGTTTGTGGTGCAGGTAAAGGCAAAGTGTGATCGTGGAATCCAGGCAATGAAGAGGAGGATGTTCTAGGGAATCGGTTTTATGTTGTCTGGCATTGCTAGGTTGCTAGAGTTGGGTCATTAGAACATTGCTAGGTTGCTGGTTCTATGATTTATGTTATTTGGTTGTTGGATACTGTTTATGATGGAATATTGTTATATTTTATTATTGGATTATATTTGGATATTGGTATTGAGTTCCGCTGTTGAATGTGTTTGTGGATAGGTGGCTAGTGGGTATGGGACCACTAGTTGTAGTTTATATTATTATATTATATTTATTATTTATTATTAAAAAAAAAGGGCGGTCGTTTCACTTACTCCCTACACCATCTAGTACTCTTGCTTTAAAAGATGTTCTATATGTTCCAGATCTTTGCAAAAACCTTATCTCGATATATCGTTTGTGTAATGATCATAAGGTGTTTGTGGAATTTTATCCTGCCTATTTTCAGGTGAGGGATCTGAGCACGGGGGTCCGATTGCTCCAAGGCCGAACTAAGCATGGACTGTATGAGTGGCCGGTGGAAAGAGATACCATCAACGTCTACTCCGCGACTCCATCACCAAAAACCGACGTCTCTTCTTGGCATTTTCGACTTGGGCATCCCTCTATCTCTTTTTTAAACGCTATTATCTCTAAATTTTATTTACCTATTTCGTCTTCCATACAAAAACAATTGTCTTGTGCTGATTGCCTTCTTAATAAGAGTCACAAGCTTCCATTTTCCACAAACACAAATCTCATCCACTCAACCTCTTGAATATGTTTATACTGATGTTTGGTCCTCACCCATAACCTCCACAGAAAATTTCAAGTATTACCTTGTTTTGGTTGATCATTTTACAAGATATACATGGCTCTACCCTTTAAAACTTAAGTCCCAAGTAAAAGATGTTTTCATTGCTTTTAAAGCTTTGGTCGAGACTCGGTTTAACACACGGATACGTACTCTGTATTCCGATAACGGTGGCGAGTTTGTTGCTTTGCGGTCGTTCTTAGCGTTACATGGTATCTCTCACCTCACCACGCCACCTCATACGCCTGAGCATAGTGGTCTTGCGGAGCGCAAACATCGACATATTGTCGAAACTGGTCTAGCCCTGCTCAGTCATGCCTCGGTCCCTCAGAGTTACTGGTCCTATGCGTTTGCAACAGCGGTTTATCTAATTAATCGGATGCCTACTGATGTTCTTGCTGGTGACTCAACGTATCATAAGATGTTTCACACCCAACCGAATTATCAGAAATTGCGGGTTTTTGGCTGTGTTTGCTATCCTTGGCTTCGACCCTATCGGCACAACAAACTTGTGCCTTGCTCTGCGCCGTGTGTGTTTCCTTGCTACTCTCTTACACAGAGTGCTTATCTATGCCTTGATGTTGCGAACGGGAGGCTTTACACGTCCAGACATGTTCAGTTTGTTGAGACACAGTTCCCATTTGCAGAGAAAACGAAGACCACGGTTGCCTCATCTCCGGTAATTCCTGCTTCTCATCACCCGTCAATGGTGATACCAATGTCAGCTACATCGTTTCAGACTCCTTCGGGTTCACCATTGGGTCCTGATCCTCCTCCTTCTTTCTCTGCGGGGTCACCTTCGTCGACGTCAACACCTCCGACCTCTCTGGTTTCGTCCTCCGCATATTCCTCATCATCATCAACATCGGCATCCTCAGACATGGATCACGAATTGAGGACCAAACGGGCTCAAGATGGGATTCCTTCGCAGCCTTCTCCAGGCCCAATAATTTCTCACCCTTCAAGCCCATCTCCACTTATCCATTCCTCCGATCCATCAAGTCCATCACGGACTGTTTCAAGTCCATCAGTAACGCGGAGGTCTCCTGCAGGTTCGCCATCCTCTTTCTCCTCTGACCCGACGAACTCTGCCTCGTCCTCCTCGCTACCTGCTCCGTCTCCTCAACCGCCTCCGCCTCTGCCACAACACTCTATGCAGACACGCTCCAAAAATAACATTCACAAGCCCAATTTGAAATACAGTCTTGCGGCTGTCACCACTCCGTCTATACCGACAACGGTGGCCGAGGCAATGCGAGACCCGGATTGGAGAGCAGCAATGGTGGAGGAAATAAATGCTCAACTTCGTGAGTATTCGTGGGATCTTACACCTCCGACTCCGACACAAAATGTAATCACTTGTAAGTGGATCTTTACTCTCAAATATAATTCTGATGGATCCATTGTTACATCGACTCGAGACTCCTCCATATGTGTGCATTTTTTGCATCTTTCTGCTTCTTTAAGCTATATGCTTCTCAACGACTTATGTCGTTTCTGATCCAAAGTTGATCATAAATTTCTAAGTCTTTCATGACTTCCTCTAAGCTATTTTCTTCCCCGTGCCTTCACCAAGGCATTTTACGGTCCGTCTAATAACATGGTTCAAGCGTAATGCTTCTTCAGTCGTATCAATCTCAAGCCTTCACACCATGACACTTTGAGCTTGAGGGGGCGTATAGAGAGATCTAGAAGTTCACAAGATTAATAACAATGTATTCTATATTTATTATTTGAGATATTGCAATCATTATAGTTTAGGAAACTCTTGTACTATATTAAAATGCAATGAGAACTGTATAAAAAGTGGTAAATAATCAAAAAGCGTAGTTCTAGTGGAAAGTTATAGGGAAAAATGATTGTATAGGGTTTTCAAAAAATTTAATAAGATTGCTGAGTCACATATATTTAAATAGCCATTAGAATTTTTAAATAGGAGAAAAAGGTTTTTTTCAAAAATGTAAATTGGTGAATAGTTATAAGATTGTTTGTGAAATGTTATTTATTTTTAAGATTAATGTTATGATAATTAATTTTAAATATACTTGAATAGTTATAGGATTTTTTAAACTATAGAATAAGTTTTGCATTTCAAAAAGTTAAATAGATAATAAGTTTAAATTGTTTGTGGTATTACTTTTATAATTATTGTGATAATTTATTCCATTAAATTTTCTAAATATAATTGAATAGTCATCAGACTTTTCAAAGAATAGTCATGAGACTTTTCAAAATAGGAGAATAACTTTAACATTTCGAAAAATTAAATAAAATGGTTTATATTTTTTTGTGAAATGTAATTTACTTTTAAAAATTAAATAGGTTATGAAAGTGATAATTAAATACATTTTTGGATTTTAATAGTTGATTAAATCTTTCATTTAAAAAAACTAAAAGAAAAAACATTGTCTCATATATTTTAAAATCCCATCAACCATGGTTAGTGAGAAACTTGATAACATTATCCATTCATCTTCTTCCAGATCGTTTATAAAGATATCACGATAAGGAGGACGCATCATTACATGGATTTTTTTTACCCTACATTAAAGGAATATATATAAGTAAAAAATTTAGAATTTTATCATAACGCGGTGTATACTGTAAATATACCTTATCATCAACTACAATCAAGTCTGTTGATTTGAAAAGAGGATGACGGCACTCAAACTTCCACAGTATTTTGATGTTAATTTTCCACTCATGAGCGAAAGGGTTTAGGTCGTCCACATCGTAAAAATAGTCTCTCTTCCCGATCTTTTTTTTAATAGCATTGGATAGAAGGTTAGCCATGTTTTCAAAAGAAAAAAAATCTTAGGCTAAAACGAAACCTACGATTTTGACTTTAAAAAGTTTTAAATGATATATATATATATATATATATATATACATAATACAAATAAGTTTTCTGGAATATTTACATTTTACGATATTGTCAAAACTTCAAATTAATTTATCATTGGATGAACTTAAATGGTATTTGTACATTTATCAGTAATCACTAAATATATTATTAGATTCCCCACTTATTTATTAGGAAATTACGATTAAAATAAGTTTAAAATATTTTTTTAGATATTTCATTCAATGAATATAGAAAATATATCACTATGAATATTTCTGGAAAATATTAAGGTCCAAGACTAATTTACGTTTATTTTTTATTTTTATCAAAAAATTTAATATTTAAAAATTCATATTTCGTAGATAGGTCAATATTTTTATTATATATTATCGTTTTAACAAATTTTTAGGTTTATAGAATAATAAAATAAATAACCCGTTTAATTTTAGACAGATAATAAAAAGTTTTATTCGAGAACTTTAAACGTTTATGCTGAAATTCTTAACATTGTTAACCACTAAAAGGAACACGAAGTTTATCCCAATCAATATTAGGAACAACACATTCTTTGACATCTTTCTCAATAACAACCCTAACTTCTTCTAGCTTGGTACGCTCTGCAACCAAGTCGATATGCCCCTTCAAGATATCATTGATTAGCGAGAGTTGAGCATCGATTGTTTCAAGTTGACATATTAGGCCAGTAGATTCTTCCTTCTTCTTGATATAATCTTTCAACATATCAAGGATCGCAGTGAAACTGAAACGACCGACCTTTTTTTAAAAAAAAATAATAAATATAATATAATAGTATAAACTACAACTAGTGGTCCCATACCCACTAGCCACCTATCCACAAACACATTCAACAGCGGAAATCAATACCAATATCCAAATAAAATCCAATAATAAAATATAACAATATTCCAACATAAACAGTATCCAAAACAACATAAATCATAGAACCAGCAACCTAGCAATGTTCTAATCACACTTTGCCTTTACCTGCACCACAAACACATATTGCAATGCATGAGTATTTTACAAACACTTAGTAAGCCAATCCTCCCATCTACTGGGCTATATACACAAGCAATAGAGTATCAGTAATCTTCACACAACAATCAACACACATTGATATATCATGGTTTTTATGGTTATTAACCATGATATAAGGAGTCTTTTAGAGTCTTTTGATGTGTTTTCTAGGATGTTTTTGAGTCTTTACAGGTTTTCTAGGATTTTGGCATGAAAGGAGCGAAATGGAGCAATTTGGATCGTTTTGGAGCATAAATCTCGGATCAAAGCATGGGCATCGGCCGACACCAAGATAGGAGGCATCGATCGACACTCATCTCTTCCGACTCAAGACCCAAGTTTTGGAAAATTTACAAATCTGCCCCAAAGTTTTCATATTTGCAACATAAGTCCCTGACGTGTTTTAGGATATATAAATAGTATTTTTAGGTTTTCCAAACCCTCAAGTTATCTTCTAGCAGTTTTTGAGAGAAAAGATATTGAGAGCTTTTTGGGAGAGATCTGATCTTCATTGAGAGAAGAATTTCTAAACTCTTTCTTACTTTTAATATCTATTGCATGTTATTCAAATTATGATTTGTTCTTTATTTAACATGTCTGAGTAATTTGTTTGTTAGGTTTAGGGTTTTTCATAGGGTTTTAATGATTTATTAGATCTGAGATTGTTAGGGTTCTTAATCCTTTATGATCTTCATCCTTGGTTGTTCTTCACAATAATTCTTGATTGATCACCTAGAATTGTTATCTTAGGGAAATAAATTGATATGAGAATATAATTGTTTTCCTGATTAAACCATTGATGAGCAGAATTGTTTCTTACAAAGAGATTTGAATAAATAATTCTGTGAACTTATCTAAACCTGTTCTTAAGGCTGATTTATTACTTAAAATTTTACAAAGAGATTTGGATTTTCTGGTTTTAAATTTAGAATATAATTGCAGTGAGAACTGATTATTTTACCAAAAGTTTAGAGTTCTAGATCTGATCTATATTGCTTGAACCTTAATTAATTTATCTGATTTAATATTTCATAATTTCCTGAGAAATTCCCTAGGCTTAACTCTTTTGATTTCTGATTTACAACACTTTCTTTTAAATATTTGCATTGCTTTAGTTTTAATTCAATTTAACTTGTTTAGCGTAATTTACAAAACTCTACAATCTATTGTGTTTTTATCTTGAGTCTCTGTGGATTCGACCCCTAAGTACTGCAATTGACCTCTTAATTTGAGAGAGTAGCTCTAGGGTAAATTTGAGCATATCAAATTTTGGCGCCGTTGCCGGGGACTCTCTGATTTACCATTAGATTTGAGTTTTTAATTTCGTCTAAATTTTTTCTTTTTATTTTCTACTTACACGTTTTTGTTTTTCTTCTCTTTGGTGTTTCAGGTGCATGCCTCCTAGACCTCACACAAGGAGCAACAAGTCTGGTCCTACTGTGAATTTGTCAAACAAAGAGTTGGGAAAACTTGAACGTGAGAACAGAAAAGCAGCTAAGTCTCTGAAGATGGTTAATACAATCATTCTGATGCGTGATGAAGCTGGTGTTTTGAGGGATCAAGAGGGCCACTTGCGCAATGAGCAGGGCCAAAAGATTGATGCTGAAGGCAATGTGATTGCCGAACCTGTTGTCATTGAGCAGGCTGTCGTGAATCAGCAAGCTGATGTCGTTGATGATCCAGACCTGGGTGTCGATCGACACCAACCAGGTGGCATCGATCGACGCCAACTTGCAGACGTGCGTGGAGCTGCCAACCACGTACAGAACCCAGTCCGACGACAGGAGAACAACCGGGATCTTATCAGGACCATTGCTGACTACAACCGGGCTGATCTGGTGTATGAGAACTGGTCTGCTATTGTTCCTCCCCCTTTTCAGAGGAATGATTTTGAGTTGAAACCTGCGTACTTTCAACTAGTTGGGCAGAGACCTTTCTCTGCTTTGCCCAATGAGAAACCCTTGGATCACATTGAGCATTTTGAGGATCTGGTGACCAGTATCAAGGCTAATGGAGTGACTGAGGACTTCATATTCTGCAAGCTCTTTCCATACTCACTTGCAGGAGAGGCATCTCAGTGGTTGAAACAGCTGCCTGCTGGATCATTGACAAGCTGGAGAGATGTGAAGGTGGCCTTCCTCAACCACTTCTATGATGATGCAATGTCAGATGAGCTGAGAGTCAAGCTATCCACTTTCAAGCAGAGACCAGATGAAGCTTTCAAAGCAGCTTGGGTGAGATTCAAGGCTTACCAGAGGGACTGTCCACACCATGGTTTCTCAAAGGTTCAACTGCTAAGTATCTTCTTTAGAGGGTGTGACTGGAAGTATCAGTTAGCTTTGGATGCTGCAAGTCATGGGAATTTCAAGACAAGAATGCCAGAAGATGCTGAATTGTTGATTGAGAACTTGGCTTCTAGCAATAGCACTAAGGGAGCAGATGCTGAAAGGAAGAGATTGCATGGAGGATTTGATTAAAACCAGTTAGCTTCTGTTAATGCTAAGCTGGATTCGGTGCATAATCTCCTGATGGGTAAGAAATCTGTTCATTTTGCTGCTGAGGTTGAGACATATGAGCCAGAACCTGATCAAGGACACCAAGAGGAGGATGTGAACTATTTGTATGGGAATCAGGGACAGCGGTTTGGAAATCAGCAAGGCAACATGCCTTACAATGGTGACCAGAAGCAGCAACAGAACAATGGCTATACAAGGACCTATGGGAACTCATCTTATCAGTCTCCCCCTCCTAAGACTTCTTCTGAGAGTAGAATGGAGGCCATGCTTGAGCAGCTTTTGCAAGGACAAGAGAATCTGACAGTGACATTCAATGGAAAAATTGACAATGTCTACACTGAGCTGAATGGAAAGATAGAGGCATTGAATGTTCATGTTAAGAAGCTGGAAGTTCAAGTTGCACAGACTGCTGGGTCTGTAAAAAGGCAAGAGAATTATCTTCCAGCAAGAACTGAGTCAAACCCCAGACATGCTTGCAATGCCATATCAGTGAGAGATGAAGATGATGGTGAAATTTTTTCTGCAGAACAAGGAGACAAATCAGCGAATCTGTCGGATCCAGATGTGAGCATCGATCGACACCACCTGGGTGTCGATCGACACTCTTCTCAGACGAACCCAGAAACTGCAAAATCTCAGGTTCCAACAGTTGAGAGGGTGTACCAACCGAAGATTCCTTTTCCTAAGCCACGAAAGTCCAAGCAGGAGATGGAGGAAGCTAGATGCAAGGCTATGATGGACAAGGTGATGATTGAGATGCCATTGATTGATGCAGTGAAGCTTTCACCACCACTTAGGCGCTATGTCAAGAGAATGGTATCAAATGGTTTGAGCCCTGAAGAAGGAGCACTGCTTACTAAGGATGTCAGTGCAATTCTGTTGAACCAGCCTGTACAGAGGAAGAAGGGAAAGAAGCAGGAGGTGGTTGTCTCTAAGGAAGTGAGTGCAATCATTCAATGTAAGACTGCGGAGAAGTTACCAGATCCTGGAAGCTTTGTACTTGATTGCTCTATCTCCACAGGAAGGTTTGCACACTCACTTTGTGATCTTGGCTCTAGCATCAACTTGATGCCACATTCTGTTGCTGTGAGACTTGGGATGACAGAATTCAAGCCAACTCAGATTTCTCTTATCCTGGCTGATCGATCCCGAAGAATTCCTGAAGGTGTTATAGAGGATATTCCAGTTAAGGTTGGCAACTTCATGATTCCCACTGACTTTGTGGTGCTGAAGTATGATACAGAGCCTAAAGATCCTCTCATCTATGGAAGATCTTTCTTGGCTACAGCTGGTGCAATCATAGATGTGCAGAAAGGGCAAATAGCACTGACTGTGGATGGTTTGAGTATGAATTTAGAGATGGATAAGCTGAGGAGGGCTCCTACTATTGATGGACAGACTTTTTCTGTTGAAAAAGTTTCTGCAACACGAGCAACATACTTAGTATCGATCGATACCCCTTCAGCATCGGTCGACACTCCTCCACCTCCGAGACTGAACTTGTCCACAACTGATGCTTCAAGTCAGAAAGCTGTTCCTAGACAGAAAACCCCACACTCCACACTCCAGAGTCCTCAGGTAAGGCCAAGGTACACATCTTCTTTACCCAAACCTCCTCTTATCATCAATAGGATTTTCAAAGCTACAAAAACTGTTTTACAGTTAACCAAGCCACGAGATTATCATAGAGCGCTTGTTTCTTCTGTTGATGATTTTGCAGGACATAAGAGAAGCAAACCCATCCCTAAATCCCACTCTGGTCTTGTTCCTCGCATACTTGGCAAGCCTCATGCACCAAAAGCTTATACACCACCTTGGATGAAGAGGACTTCAATGCCATGTTCTGCTCCTCCGGATGCCTGAGCTCCAACACAGTCAAGCTAATGACTGAAAACAAGCGCTTAGTGGGAGGCAACCCACTGGTAGGTTTTTCTTTTTCTTTTGATTTTGATTTTTGTTTATTTTATTTCTATTTTTGCTTTCCTCTTACTTGATAACACTGAGGACAGTGTTGTTTAAGTCTGGGGGAGGTTAGTACTAACTATGTTTTATGTTTTTGAGTTTCAGTTGTGTCAGTCAAAACCATAAAGTTTGAGTCAAATTTTTCAAAATTTTTCTTTTTGTCTTTGGGAATTATGATCTTGATTAATGATTTCTCTTATTTGGCTAACACTCTAATGATTATTTGTTTATGCTTGATCTCAGAACTGAAGCTTAGAAAGACTATGAGCCTTATCAACAATCCTGAAAGCCCTTATTCAATGGATATCTGATTGATCTAACGTTGTCTCAACTTTTATCAGGATTTTAACCGGACTTAATCTCTTACTTTGGGGTTGGAAATCAGTGGACTAGACTTCTTCTTCAGGCCATACAAGACAGTGCAATTTTTCAAAGTATGTCTTCCCTCTCTCTTCCCTTCAGTGCATTCAAAAAAAAAAAAAAAAAAAAAAAAAGAATAAAAGATGAGATGATTTTGATCAGTTTAGAGGGGTAGGTAAATTACCAGTGACCTCAGTATTCTACTCTTGAGTCAAATGATCACACAAAGCTTGGAAGCGAGGGGTAGGTAAATTACCGATGACCCCGGTATTTGCTTACACCTTTGATTTAGAAAAAAAAAAAGAAGAAAAAAATAATGGAAGTGAGAAAAGGGAGAGGAAAGGAGATGTAAGAAGAATGTCTTGGCCTGAAGAGAGTTCATATGCCACTGATCAATACACCCAAGGTAAGAATTCACCTTATTTATGCTTTAATATTGACTAATGAGATGACAATGGAGATTTCAGAGATTCCAGAGGATTGTGGGATTTGAGTAAGGAATGTTGATGCTTATCATGGTTGAGTATAAGAAGTATGTTCTTGAGTCAGGTAAATGAAGAGTGTGAATAAGAATAATCTGCAATTGAGTGAGTTCCTTGTTTTCAAACCTCTTTCACATGTCTAAGTTTATGTTTTGCTTGAGGGCAAGCAAAGGCTAAGTCTGGGGAAGTTGATATATCATGGTTTTAATGGTTTTTAACCATGATATAAGGAGTCTTTTAGAGTCTTTTGATGTGTTTTCTAGGATGTTTTTGAGTCTTTACAGGTTTTCTAGGATTTTGGCATGAAAAGAGCGAAATGGAGCAATTTGGATCGTTTTGGAGCATAAATCTCGGATCAAAGCATGGGCATCGACCGACACCAAGATAGGAGGCATCGATCGACACTCATCTCTGCCGACTCAAGACCCAAGTTTTGGAAAATTTACAAATCTGCCCCAAAGTTTCCATATTTTTACGTTTTCCAAACCCTCAAGTTATCTTCTAGCAGTTTTTGAGAGAAAAGATATTGAGAGCTTTTTGGGAGAGATCTGATCTTCATTGAGAGAAGAATTTCTAAACTCTTTCTTACTTTTAATATCTATTGCATGTTATTCAGAATTATGATTTGTTCTTTATTTAACATGTCTGAGTAATTTGTTTGTTAGGTTTAGGGTTTTTCATAGGGTTTTTATGATTTATTAGATCTGAGATTGTTAGGGTTCTTAATCCTTTATGATCTTCATCCTTGGTTGTTCTTCACAATAATTCTTGACTGATCACCTAGAATTGTTATCTTAGGGAAATAAATTGATATGAGAATAGAATTGTTTTCCTGATTAAACCATTGATGAGCAGAATTGTTTCTTACAAAGAGATTTGAATAAATAATTCTGTGAACTTATCTAAACCTGTTCTTAAGGCTGATTTATTACTTAGAATTTTACAAAGAGATTTGGATTTTCTGGTTTTAAATTTAGAATATAATTGCAGTGAGAACTGATTATTTTACCAAAAGTTTAGAGTTCTAGATCTGATCTATATTGCTTGAACCTTAATTAATTTATCTGATTTAATATTTCATAATTTCCTGAGAAATTCCCTAGGCTTAACTCTTTTGATTTCTGATTTACAACACTTTCTTTTAAATATTTGCATTGCTTTAGTTTTAATTCAATTTAACTTGTTTAGCGTAATTTACAAAACTCTACAATCTATTGTGTTTTTATCTTGAGTCTCTGTGGATTCGACCCCTAAGTACTGCAATTGACCTCTTAATTTGAGAGAGTAGCTCTAGGGTAAATTTGAGCATATCACACATCAATCACAAAACAGGACTTAGCATCGACCGATGCCACACTAGCATCGACCGATGCCAAATGGAGAAGCATCGATCGATACAGAAGCTGCATCGATCGACGCAAGTATAACTTGCATCGACCGATACCCAGTCTGCATCGACCGACGCATGCTCGACGCACATGAAAAACCCTAAAGTTCATCGCGCCGTCCTCGCACTTGCATCGACAGATGCAAGGTATGCATCGACCGATGCAAGGTATGCATCGATCGACGCAACGTCGAGCACCGTGATTTCTCTGAAGCTTCTCGCCGGATTTCGTTCCTACAACCACAAAACTCAATCCCAAGCCACAAGAAAGCTTCCTAACGTCCATAACAACAATCTAATACGTCTAACAACAAACAACAAGCAAATCACTGAATTCTCTAGCTTAGATAAGCCATGGTCCTGCACTTACCTGTGCCAAGACGAATCTGAACCACAAACACTCAAGAACAAGCCTCTAGGAAGCTCCTACAACGATCCCAGCTACAGATCTCTACAGGAACGCACCAAAACTCCAAGAAAACTCCAGAAACTCTCCAGAACTCTTTCTCTCTCTCGTTCTCTCTCAAAAACGGCCAAACAACACGAATGGGACAAAAACTCGCATTTAAGGGTTTTTCCCTAACCCAAAACGCAGCGTTTGACTTAAGTCAAAACGCACAGAATTGAGCCAGCATCGATCGATGCTCCTACTGCATCGATCGATGCACATCCCAAACCGGAATTCCGGTTCACGGATGTTACAATTCTCCCCCACCAAACTGGATTCGTCCTCGAATCCCAATCAACCATCAGCCAAGGACTCCCGTGCAACCGTCTCCACGGCCCGCACTCCTCCGACCGATCTACAGAAGGTCACCTCTAGGCGATAGACTCACGCTCCAGGCGTCATTTACTCTCGACTTTTGGACTTTCCTTTTCCTCATAGGCCTAAACCTTGAGTTTCATCGGCTCCTCATCAGACCTAAGTCTGCATGCCAATGTTGGCTCCTCATCGGGCCTAAGCCCGCATGCCATAATATATAAGGAAAAATCCAACTCGTCTCTCGGGTCGTCACCCTACAGCGCGCCTCCGGACCGTCGTCCGAAGTCGATATACCAACCATACTCCAAAGTCACAAAGTCTCCGAATATGGCAGTACTAGGAGAACCAAAGTCCTCCAAGAGCCGCGAGCAAACGATTCTGAACACGTCTGAGTCCTATCCCTATCCAGGTTTCCCTCCCGTGGCTCGCGTAAAACATCTCAATGTCCTACCAACCACATATCCCCTCACTGGAATACCTCATGACCACACAAGGATCATATATACGCCACAAAGGCCGCCACGAAGTCCAAACAAAATGTCCTAAAGAGGACCGCCACCAAGGCCAAACAAATGTCCTAAAGAGGACCGCCACCAAGGCCAAACAAATGTCCTAAAGAGGACCGCCACCAAGGTACTCTGGCTAAACAGCCCGCCACAAAGGCCATCTGTCCCGAAGGACCGTCACAAAGACCATCTATCCCGAAGGACCGTCACAAAGACACTCTGGCTAAACAGCCCGCCACAAAGGCCATCTGTCCCGAAGGACCGTCACAAAGACACTCTGGCTAAACAGCCCGCCACAAAGGCCAAACAAATGTCCTAAAAAGGACCGCCACTAAGGCCACACAAATGTCCTAAAGAGGACCGCCACTAAGGCCACACAAATGTCCTAAAGAGGACCGTCACAAAGACACTCTGGCTAAAAAGCCCGTCACAAAGACCACACATTGCCCAACAAAACCGCCACACACGGCCACACTGACTCGAAAGTCCGCCACAAAGGCCACAAAAGCCCCCTCCAAGGCTTCCCACCGCTACAATGGACAAATTCTCTCTTCCGAAAGACCTTCCATAAATAGCACTTCCCATTTCTGGAACCTTTCCACTTCAGGAAAACTTCTATTTCGGGAAACTTTCCCCAAACCTCGCCTCACGGAAACTTTGTACCCCGAGCACCACCTCATCTTGTTACTGAGTCGCACAACCAACCACCCCAAGCGACCGAGTAACAAGAGAGATGGGCTGGAATACTCCATTCCCGCTCCAGCCACGGATTACAGACGGAACCAAACTAGGCAAGCTAAAGCTGTGGTTGCTTCTCATACCACTTCTTAAACCTTGCCTTCATCCTCGCCTCAGGCTCCCAAGTCTGCTCCTCCACACCATCACAGTCCCAAAGGACTCTCATCAAAGGAACCTTCTTCTTCCGAAGTTCCTTGATCCTCCTCTCGAGAACCCTCACTGGTCTCCCCTCCAAAGTCATGTTAGGCTGAAGATCTTCAGGAAACTTAGCCAACAACTGATCATCCTCACGGAGACACTTCCGCAACATAGACACATGGAATACCTTGTGGAAAGCTCGCATAACCTCAGGTAACTCCAATCTATATGCCACTGGTCCGACTCGCTCAATCACTCTGAGCGGACCCATATACCTCGGACTCAACTTAGTCTCAGTCAATGACCTGTTCGGACCCCGCAACATGGCCATCTTGAGGTACACTCTGTCTCCTACCTGAAACTCAAGATCTCTCCTCCTCCTATCAGCATAACTCCTCTGCCTATCCTGAGCCTCTTTCATGTTCAGCTTGAGAACCCGAATCTTCTCTGAGGTCTCCTGAACAAAATCTGCCCCGTACATGCTCCTTTCCCCCACCTGAGTCCAGCATAACGGTGTACGACACGGCCTCCCATACAAGGCCTCATAAGGAGCCATACCAATACTCGCCTGATAGCTATTGTTGTAAGCAAACTCTACCAGGTTCTGGTGATCTGCCCAATGGCCACCCCAATCCAAAACACACATCCTCAGCAAATCCTCCAACGTCTGGATCGTTCTCTCAGACTGTCCATCTGTCTGGGGATGATAAGCTGTACTCATATGCACCTTAGTGCCCATCTCTGCCTGAAAAGCCTGCCAGAACACCGAAGTGAACTTAGAATCTCTGTCAGACACAATGCTCGCTGGCACCCCATGCAATCTGACTATCTCTCTCACATACTTCTTAGCCAAGACCGCTGCTCCATCAGTCTTCTTAATGGCCAGAAAATGTGCTGACTTAGTCAACCGATCCACAATGACCCAGATAGCATCAAAGGTCCGTGACACTGGCAATCCTACCACAAAATCCATGGTAATCATATCCCACTTCCACTCA
This sequence comes from Camelina hispida, assembly GCA_023657505.1. Classification (NCBI taxonomy): domain Eukaryota; kingdom Viridiplantae; phylum Streptophyta; class Magnoliopsida; order Brassicales; family Brassicaceae; genus Camelina; species Camelina hispida. The sequence goes on from CP094637.1 coordinate 38,048,000, forward strand.
GGAATGAGTAAGCTCTTCAGTAACCCGCCAGGAACCTGATGGTCAGCCTTCACTAGCTGGCACACATCGCACCTCGCGACCCAACTAGCTACATCCTTCTTCATCCCGACCCAATGATAATACCTCTTGAGGTCACGGTACATCTTAGTCGCTCCTGGATGAATGGATAACTTGCTCGCATGAGCCTCTCTCAGAATCTCCTGCCTCAACTCCTCATCCTTGGGCACACAAACCCGACCGTGCACCAAGATAGTACCATTATCTGAGACCTGATACTCTGAATCAACATCCTTTGAGGCATTCACCAGCCCCAAATCCTTCTCCTGTGCCAACCGCACCCTACTCAAAAGATCTGCTCTGTCAACTGCTTCCAAACCCAACGGTTCCAGTGAAACAGCACACAAGCTCAAAGCACTGATCTCCCCTACCAGGGACTCCATCTCCTGCTCTTGAGCCGAAGCTACCCTCTTCCGACTCAGAGCATCTGCAACCGTGTTAGCCTTACCAGGATGATAGGCTATCTCCAAATCATAATCCGCCACAAGCTCCATCCACCGCCCTGCCTCAAATTCAACTCAGGCTGAGTGAATATATACTTTAGGCTCTTATGATCTATAAACACTTGCACCTTTGCACCATAAAGATAAGATCTCCAAATCTTCAGGGCAAAAACTACCGCACCCATCTCCAAATCATGAGTAGGATAATTGCCTTCATGCACCCGCAACTGCCGCGAAGCATAGGCAATCACCTTCCCATGCTGCATCAGAACACACCCCAAACCAACTCTAGATGCATCTGTATAAACCACATAGGGTTCTCCCTGCTCAGGCAAAGCCAACACTGGCGCAGTAGTCAACATCTCCTTCAGGCTTGCAAAGCCTTCCTCACACTCTTCTGACCAGACAAAAGGAACATCCTTCCCTGTCAACTTAGTCATAGGACGTGCTCTGCTTGCAAATCCCTGCACAAATCTCCTGTAATAACCTGCCAATCCAAGGAAACTCCTGATCTCTGTGGCATTCTGCGGTCTAGGCCAATCCCTAATAGCCTGAATCTTCTCTGGATCTACAGAAACCCCCGCTGCAGAAACAATGTGACCCAGAAAGCCCATCTCACGCTGCCAGAAACTGCACTTGCTCAACTTAGCAAACAACTTCTGTTCCCGCAGCTTCTCCATAACTGCCCTCAAATGCACTGCATGCTCCTTAGGACTCTTAGAATAAACCAGGATATCGTCGATGAAAATGATGACAGATACATCCAGAAACTCCTGAAACACATTGTTCATCAATCTCATAAGCGCTGCTGGTGCGTTAGTCAACCCGAAAGGCATCACCACAAACTCATAATGCCCATACCTCGTCCTGAAAGCAGTCTTCCTCACATCTGCCTCATCTATCGGTATCTGATGATAACCTGACGCCAGATCCACCTTAGAGAACCAAGTAGCACCCCTCAGCTTATCCAACAACTCATCGATCCTAGGAAGGGGGTACTTGTTCTTTACAGTAACCCGGTTCAAACCTCGATAATCGATACACAACCTGAAACTCCCATCCTTCTTCTTCACAAACAACACCGGCGCTCCCCACGGTGATACACTAGGACGGATGAATCCCTTACTCAACAAATCCTCTAGCTGCTTCTTCAGCTCTGCCATCTCTGCTGGAGCCATTCTGTAAGGAGCCTTGGATAACGGTGTCGTCCCCGGTTCCAGTTCAATGGTGAAAGGATCCGACCGAGATGGTGGCAATCCCTGCAAAGACTGAAACACATCCTCAAACTCCTCTACTACCGGAATACCGCTAACCATAGACTTCCCCACTGACTCTGGCATAGATATAGTAACTAGATAAGCCTCACGGCCCTTCTCGATCATCTTCCCAGCCTGAATGGCTGAGATCACGAGACTCCCCGAAGTCGGTCTAATCCCCTGAAAGACCAACTTCTCTCCTGGACGCTCAAACTCCACTCTTCCCCTATGGCAATCCAAATGCACCATATGCCAATGCAACCAATCCATCCCGAGAATAACATCATACAACTCCACTGGACTGATAAGCAAATCCGCTGGCCTCGACTCTCCTGCGATCTGAATATCAACCCCTCTAGCTCGTCCAATAACTCTCAGGAACTTGCCTCCAGCAACTCTAACAACTCCTGTACGTTCCCCGGGATCCCCTCTGATTCCCGCACACTCTGCACACTCCGGAGTAATGAAGCTATGAGAAGCTCCAGAATCAAACATAACGTGGGACTTAAACCCGCCCACCAACAAGGTCCCTACACAAAACCTCATGTGTTGAGAACCTAACACTTTATCACAGGAAAACACAAAATCTGTACCTACTAAAAATTCACAAAGTTTAAGTACCATAAATTATACATGTGATCGCCCCGGCACTGGTTCCACCAGTCTCTGCTCTCGTGTAAGCACGTGGCGTCTGCTCAATCCGTGCCACCTGCTGACCTAGAGGCTGCATCTGCTGCAACGCTGCCACTGCTACCGGCTGCAACTTGGGACAGAAAGGCCTGATGTGCCCTGTCTCCCTACAATGATAACATACCCGAGGCCCTACCGTCGGAACACTCCTCTTGGGACAACTAGCAACCTTGTGATCCTTGCTTCCACAACCGAAGCAACCTGCACCACTCGGCCTCTGCGTAGCCTCCCACTTCCTCTTGGTTCCCTGAGCATGCCTACCGCCCCTGCTAGAACCACCCTGTTGCTGAGCCTTACCAGGCTGAACTGCTGGAGTAACCGACACTGAATGTGCCCGGATATCCTCCTCAATCTCTGCTGCTGTCTCAACCAGCTCTGCACGCGTAGCATAACTCCACCCTCTACAGTGAACCCTCAAGTCATCCCGTAGAGCCCTCAAAAACCTCCTGATATGAGCCTCCTCAGACTCCATAGCCCGACCCCCATAACAGAGAAGTCGACTGAACTCCAGATCCAGCTCCCGCACTGATCGTGTCCCCTGAGACAACTGAAGGAACTGCACCTCCAAACGATCCAATGCCTCTCTAGGAAAATACTTGCGGTTGAACTCCAAGACGAAGTCAGCCCAAGTCATCTCCCGCTGCACCCTCCTAGCAGCCATAGATCTCCACCACAACTCAGCATCACCACTCAAAAAGTAGACCCCTATGTCCACCCAGAACTCCTCAGGACATCTCAGAGTGTGGAAGTTACGTTCCACTCTCGTCCTCCACGCATCCGCAGCAGTAGGATCTACACCTCCTGAAAACTGCTCAGTACGCAACCGGCCCATCTCTGTCAACATGCTGAGATAACTAGCATGGACCCCCACATCCGCAGCCACTGGCTGCCGCTCCTCCGCCACCACTGGTGGCACTACCCGAGCCTAAGCCGGTACCACAGGTGGTAACCGCTCCAACACCTGTGCTAGCAAAGCCGCAATGTCAACACCAGGGACTCCACCCGCTGGGGCTCCCACATCCAGGACCCTAGCATCACCGACCACTGGAACATCAACACCGCCCCCTCCGGCCACACTCACTGAATCCCCCGGAACACCCTGCGACTCGCCAACACCCTCAGCTGTCACACTCTGGTCCTCGGTCTCACTAACCACTGGGGCTCTGCCCCTACCACGACCACGACCGCGTCCACGACCGCGTCCACGACCTTGACCAGCAACAGCATCCTCTCTAACCATCTGCACTACCATGAACAGAAGGCTAAGCAAACAATTACTATTTAACACAGAAATAGAAACTCACCGTGGAATCACCAATAGGCTCGAAGAGGATGTTCTAGGACTCCATGCCACACACAATTGACAAACTCACATAATCAATCAAGACATGCAATCCCAAACATCTACAGCAGAAAGCCTAGTGAACCCAAACCTAGAACCGTAAGGACTCTGATACCAAAATGAAACGACCGACCTTTTTTTTAAAAAAAAAAATAATAAATATAATATAATAATATAAACTACAACTAGTGGTCCCATACCCACTAGCCACCTATCCACAAACACATTCAACAGCGGAAATCAATACCAATATCCAAATATAATCCAATAATAAAATATAACAATATTCCAACATAAACAGTATCCAAAACAACATAAATCATAGTACCAGCAACCTAGCAATGTTCTAATGACCCAACTCTAGCAACCTAGCAATGCCAGACAACATAAAATCCGAGTCCCTAGAACATCCTCCTCTTCATTGCCTGGATTCCACGATCACACTTTGCCTTTACCTGTACCACAAACACATTGCAATGCATGAGTATTTTACAAACACTCAGTAAGGCAATCCTCCCATCTACTGGGCTATACACACAAGCAATAGAGTATCAGTAATCTTCACACAACAATCAACACACATCAATCACAAAACATGACTTAGCATCGACCGATGCCACACTAGCATCGACCGATGTCAAATGGAAAAGCATCGATCGATACAGAAGCTGCATCGATCGACGCAAGTATAACTTGCATCGACCGATACCCAGTCTGCATCGACCGACGCATGCTCGACGCACACGAAAAACCCTAAAGTTCATCGCGCCGTCCTCGTACTTGCATCGACAGATGCAAGGTATGCATCGACCGATGCAAGGTATGCATCGATCGACGCAACATCGAGCACCGTGATTTCTCCGAAGCTTCTCGCCGGATTTCGTTCCTACAACCACAAAACTCAATCCCAAGCCACAAGAAAGCTTCCTAACGTCCATAACAACAATCTAATACGTCTAACAACAAACAACAAGCAAATCACTGAATTCTCTAGCTTAGATAAGCCATGGTCCTGCACTTACCTGTGCCAAGACGAATCTGAACCACAAACACTCAAGAACAAGCCTCTAGGAAGCTCCTACAACGATCCCAGCTACAGATCTCTACAGGAACGCACCAAAACTCCAAGAAAACTCCAGAAACTCTCCAAAACTCTTTCTCTCTCTCGTTCTCTCTCAAAAACGGCCAAACAACACGAATGGGACAAAAACTCGCATCTAAGGGTTTTTCCCTAACCCAAAACGCAGCGTTTGACTTAAGTCAAAACGCACAGAATTGAGCCAGCATCGATCGATGCTCCTACTGCATCGATCGATGCACATCCCAAACCGGAATTCCGGTTCACGGATGTTACATAAACGTCTGGTCGTTTCCTTTAGTACCACATCTCTCGATTTTTGAAACGCTTGTTTAACCTTCTCGATTGCTCCATCTTCCCATTCGAAATCTAACATGAGCTCTTTGCGTTTCCTAGAACTTCCACCTTCCATTACAAATTCTGGAATAAAATATTTCTGAAACACTATAAACTTCCAAACCAAGAATACAAGAAATGAAAAAATTAAGTAAATATCGATTGAGATCTTACCACAAGGATATGGATGGTAATTGTAACATCCGTGAACCAATTATTGGTTTTTTTGGGATGGGTGTCGATCGACACCAATGTTATCTGGTTCGATGATTGATTTAATTGTCGATTTTGGTCGGTTTGGTTTAAGTAAAACCATAGAACCGGACTATTAAGTGAGAAAAACGACATAGGTCGTGTTTTTGGTGTTGTCTCGCCGTTTTTGAGAAAACAAAAGAGAGAAAATTGTTCTTGAGGTTCTAGAGAGAGATTGTGAGATTTCAGGACTTTGTGGGTGAGATCATGCAGTGGGAGTGAGGATTCAAGGCTAGGAACGTGTGGGAAGCTTGCTGGGGGTGTGGTTTCGTCATTGTTTGTCAGAATCTTCCTGCAGAAAGGTGAGTGCATGACCATGGCTGATCTAAGCCTGTGATTCCTTGTTTTTGCTTGTTTGTTGCTGTGTTTGTGTGTTTTTCTTGTTGGGATTGGTTGCTACAGGTTCCTACAGAGGTATATGGCTTGGGTTTTGAGTATTGGACGATTTGGTGGAGTTTGGGAGCGAGATTCGACTCCCGGCTTCAAGCGGATTGCGGTTGCAGAGGGAGTGTCGATCGACACATTATTATTTTATATCTCAAAAAATATACTCAACGATTTTAATTTATAACTTTCATGTATACATGCATATACGCTTTATTTTTGAAATCTATAATGAGCTTATTAGTAAAATAAACTAAATACCTTAATATCAGATAAAACCATCTCCAAACTTAGACATTTTTCTTCCCACTAACACAAGACCTTCACACGGATTTTCCATTTGAAGGATTCAAACGCGAAACATCATCGAAAATACTATACCTAACCATAGTTTTTTTGTTTTTTGTTTTCTTGTTTGATTTAGGTTGAAAGTCTAAAGAGTCGGATATAATTGATATTTTTTAGCCTTTTTAGAATATTTTACTTATATTGATTTTAAAAGATAACTAGGTGATACTCCGTGCTACAGCACGGGATTATATATTTTGTTAGTTACTTTTTTTTGTAATTTGTATTTTTGTAATATAGTTATTTATTTTGACTTATTTTCTTTGTTTATATAGTGTTTATTTATATATTTGGGGTTATATAGTAAATTAGAAATGTTAATAGAGTAAGTAGTTTGTAAAATGTAGCTTTTCACGGAAACAGACACACCGAAATAGTAGATAGTAGTTTTCTAAGAGAATAGACACTCCGCAATATCAGATAGTAGTTTTGTAAGTGCATAGACACACCCCGCTTCCATGGCTTAATTTATACTTTGATAAAAATACATGTTTTAAAAGGTTTAACTCAAACTTTTTTATATATTTTAAAATTTTTAAGAGTAAAAATATTAATATTACTTAAATATTTTATAGACTTTAAGATTTTTAAGAGTAAAAATATTAATATTACTTAAATATTTTATAGACTTTAAATATATTATAATATTTTAAACTTTCGACAGAGTTCAAATATTTATAATAATTTAAACATTCTATCAAAATTTTAATATTTATAATATCTTAAAAAAATTTTAAAAACGTAAATATATTATAATATGTTTACTTTTTAAAAGTTTAAATATTCTCAAATATAGAACCAAATTAAACTGTTAAATTTGGATACCTGATAAATCCAACTTCCTGCTCATTTGTACTCAAAACATTTTTGTCATATATTTATAGTCATTATGAACCATATTCCAAAATATTTAGTCGATGTGTGATATATAGTACACCTTTTCTGTAAATTAGTTTACAACTTCACATATATATAATTTCTGCGTTTTTAATTTTTTCCATCTATACTACTCATAATTAATTAATATAATTTCGTTAAGGAAATATTAAAAAATCTAAACTAAATGATGATTTGTTTTTATTTAATTGTATTAAGTTGATTTGTTGTTTCCATAAAGATCTCACAATATAAAAGCAAATCAAATAAGTTTACATATATATACAATTTCGTATTTAATCTATTGATTATTTTGGAAGCAAAAAAAATATACAATCGATAAGTATTAAAGATTTCTCATTATTATTAATATTCGTAATAATTATAGGGATTAAGTATGGTAGTAGTTAATATTTGATATTACTGAAGCCATTAAATACTCGATACCAGTTTTCTTATTTATAGGAATTATATTTCTGTTTGGCGACGGGAATAATTATTCTTGAACCAAACAACATACAGAATCTGAATATTATAAACCTGGAGTACAAACAGATCTGCGGATTTTTTTTCTTCTATTACCGGGTTAAAGAGGATCCGCGTCCCGACCCGGTGGTAATTAAGTGGGCGAGCAAGGGGTATTTTCGTTATTTAGTGAAAACGAAACTATAGGGTAATTTAATTAAATTAAATGATTCTCTAATCATTTTTAATGAGAAACGTACCAAAACAAAGTCATGGTCCAATTTGAGTCTAGTGAGTACTTCAGCTTTAATAGTATAGATATAACTTTGACTTGTATATTTGTAAGTAAATTTTAATGAAATTTTGCCTTAAAATAGTATTTAATTATTTAATTAGTTTTAATATGTGATATTTAAATTTGTGTGAAAATGATGATATATCTAATTATTATTAAGTTAATTGTTGTTTAAAAAATATAATGGCATGTTAATGTAATTAAGTAGAAAGTTTAATGGTATTTTGCTAAAAGATGCATAGAGCTCTCTGGCGGGGACACATCAGCTTTTTCAAGAGTGTACTTCTCTATTAATATATAGAGAATTAAATTATTTAATTAAGTTTAATATGTGATATTTAAATTTGTGTGAGAAATGATTATATATCTAATTATTATTAAGTTAATTGTTGTTTAAAAAATATAATGGCATGTTAATGTAATTAAGTAGAAAGTTTAATGGTATTTTGCTAAAAGATGCACAGAGCTCTCTGGCGGCGACACATCAGCTTTTTCAAGAGTGTGCTTCTCTATTAATATATAGAGGATGTGCATTTTATTACATTCTCAGTAACAACAATGGTAATGCATCTATTAGGAAAGACTTTGAAATAACCATGTACTGAAATTAAAACATATGATACACGTGAGATTAGGATATGATAGCGATTACACCTTTTCATGATGGCATGAGAACATAACATGTCTTTCGTAATGGTCTTTGATGTTTGATTTGTGTCATTCTCCCTAAAAGTAAGGTAGGAGATAATGTGAATAAAAATGGAAAAACTGCTTTAAATATTTCAGAAAAAGAAAGCTATAGGAGAAATTAATAGTGATTTGTTATAAACCACTTAGGGATTGACTCCATAACCAAGCCCATACACGGTCCATATCCATAAAGCCCATCGGCTAGAAGCAAAGGCCCATCGGCCATGAGTATTAGTCTTAGGTCGGTCTAACATTATGTATTTCCTATTCTGTTTTGGACTAAGTCCTACACTATATATATGTAACCTCAAGACGTTTTGATCAATAAGAATAAGAGAATACTTCCTTCGGATTCTCTAGTTTACAACACGTTATCAGCACGAATTGCTCTAGAGTTCCAGCTGAGAAACCTAAACCCTAATCGGCCGCCGCCTCTATCTCTTGTCCGATCAAACCCTTAAACCGCCGCCTCTTTCTCTCCTTGTTCATTTGAAGACTCGGCGGCTGTTCGGACTTGTTACCTGATCGTGATCAATCCTTGTTCGTGGAAGCTCCCGTTCGGCGATCAGTTCGTGTTCAAGGGGAAACAAGGTTCGTGATCAAAGTTTGTTGGAGTTTTGTTCGAGGTTCGTGGTTCGGGGTAAGTCCTGTTCGGGAATCAAGCAAGGTTAAAACCAAGGTCTTTAGCTCCCGGTTCATATCCAGTCAACATCAATAAGGTGTAAGGTAAACAATAATCAAACCCTCTTAGAACCTATAAAATCGAACCTGACCCTAAATCCTATAAGAACTATTAATCCTACAAGTATACAATCAACAAACAAGCTTTTATTTCCCTAAACCCTAAAACTTAAAATCGGATTGAGGTTTAAGATTGTTTAGTTTGATTGCAATTACACCGATTATATGATGATTAAAATCTGGTTTCTTGTTTGTTGTTGATTGATTTATGTGCTGCATGCATAGTTGTTAAAATTGGATCATGCATAAGAAAGTATAAAATCGGCTGCATAGATATTGTTTCTAGGATTGTTAAAATCGAACCTAGTATAAGAAGAGCATAGAACCGTTTATTGATAATTGATTGCTTGTTTATTCGGTTGCTTGAAAACCTTAGAATTAGAAAACTAATTTCGAATCTCAAAGAAGAAAACATTAAACTGATTGTTTGCTTGGTGCATGAGAACCTTAGAACTAGAATCTAAAATCGAAATCCATAAGAAACATTAATATGTTTGTTCTAAGCTTTAATCCGATTATCTTTGATAAGTTGTTTAAAAATCAAAACCCTGAAATCAATTCTTAAATTCGGGATTCTTAATATTTTGCATGAAAAATCAAAACATAAGATTAGGATAACTTCCAAAATAATTCTAGACATTATCCTAAAATCCTAGAAAATTTTCCTAAAACTTTTCCTAATTATAATAGGAATTCCATTATAAGGAAAAGGAAACTTTGCTAAAAGAATTAAAATTTAGGATAATTTCCAATTTAATTCTAGTCATTATCTTAAAGGTCTAGAAAATATTTCCTAAATATTTGTCATTATCCTATTAGAAGATAAAAGGAAAATCAATCTAAAAAAGGAAAATTACTAAAACTCAAATTACTTAAGAAAGAAAGGAAAACTTTGCATGCTAGTATCTATCTAGGATTTGTTGTCTTGCATGCATATTAAGCCACGAAAATTATGAGTAAAGGAAACGCATGGTTTGGTCTCAAATACCGCATGGCCTAAGGCATGGTTCGGTCTCATTACCGCATGACCTAATATTGATTGCATGGATCGATCTCATGATACCACATGCTAATGATCGATGTATGTTTTGCATTATAGATGGCAAAGCTCAACAACCTCATGTACACAGCCCTTAACGCCTCTGGTGATAATTATTTACAATGGGCATTGGATACTAAGATCCACTTGAAATCAAAAGAGCTTTGCGAATGCATTGAGGATGATAATACTGTTCTAAAGGAGATAAGTATAAGGCGATTATGTATATACGCCATCATATGGATGAGAGCCTCAAAAGTTAGTACCTCACTATTGAGAACCCTCTTGAGCTTTGGACAGAGTTGAAAAACAAATATGGACACCAAAGGATGGTGCTCCTACCAAAGGCTCAAGTCGATTGGAAAACTCTAAGGCTCCATGATTTTAAATCCATGGATGAGTATAATTTAGAGCTATTTAAGATAGCCTCAAGATTGAAATTATGTGGTATGGAGGTTACTGTTGAGGACTTGATAGAGAAGACACTCTCAACCTTTCACACTAATGACATACTGCTTCAGCAGCAAATTCGTGAAAGAGGTTTTAAAACATATGCTAGTCTCATCTCCTGTTTGTATGCCGAATCATTGGGACAAGATGGGCAAAACGTTGAGCATTCTATTGATCTCTATCAAGAGAATTTGAAGAAAAATCAAGAAGCCAATTTGGTGCATCTCGATGGTGAGGGTGACTTTGACCATGAGAATGATGACCAATTGGACTATGAGACATCCGATTGCTTAAATGAAGATAATCAAACTCAAATGTGGTCTTGATTTAATTTCTATGATTTATGCTTTGCATTTAATTGAATTATTATTTTGGTTTAAATTCAATAATTTTATTTCCTTCAATATATATTTGCTTGTTTTATTACTTTAAAGTTTAAAACATAAATTCTTGTCCATATTTGAAATGGCTAAGGACAAGAACATAATTGTGGTGGATAGTGGATTAAACCACACATTTTTCAAGGATAAGGGATATCTTGCAAAATCTCATAATTAAAATGCCAATATTAGCAAGATAGCGGGTATAGCAAGTCTAAGTGAAGGCTACGGCCAGGCATATATTTTATGGCACACATCTTGAACTAAGTGATGCCTTGTATTCACCCAGCTCAAAGAGAAGCTTATTGAGTCTTAAGGAAATTTGTTTGAATGGTTTCATGTTGGAACAAAGGGTGAAGGAAACAAAGATTTCCTATATATTACTGAAATCACCCAAGGATCTAAGAGAATCCTAGAGTCTATACCTGCACTAGCCACTGGTCTTTACAATGCTAAGATTAATATGATGGAAGCTAATTTGGCAAAGAATAAAATGTTCAATGAACAATTCACTTTATGGCATGACCGGCTTGGCCATCCGGGTTCTAACATGATGCGTAAGCTGATATTAAATTCAAATGGGCACACTCCTAAAAGAGAGAAGAGTTATCCCTAAGAATCTCACGTGTGTAGCATGTACACAAGGGAAACTCATTATTAGGCTATCACCAGTAAATGTAACTAAAGAGATTATCCACTTAAGACTATACGTCTAGATAGTGCTGGTGAATTTATATCCCAAGCATTTAATAATTATGGTATCTCCATGGGGGGGAGTGTGGATCACCCTGTGGCACATGAACATACAGAGAATGGATTAGATGAATCCTTGATTAAATGTATTTAATCAATAGCTCGGCCATTGTTAATAAGGTCGAGGCTCCCTGTGTCGGCTTGGGAGCACACAATATCACATGCAGCAGAGCTTATACGCATCAGGCCATCTAGTGAACATAAATATTCACCATCCCAATTATTAACGGGTCATGAGCCAGACATATCCCATCTAAATAATATTCGGGTGTGCCGTTTATATTGCATCATCACAGAGAACAAAGATGGGACCTCAGAGGAGGATGGGAATATATGTTGGATATGAGTCTCCCACTATTATTAAGTATCTTGAGCCAACTACAGGAGATTTATTTAAGGCCAGATACACGGACTGTCAGTTTACAGAATTCGAATTTCCTATGTTGGGTGGAGAGACAAGCAAGCTGGTTAAAGAATTAATATGGAATCAAACATCCTTGAATTGGCAAGATCCTCGGACTCTAGCATGTGATGCAGAAGTCCAAAAGATTATTCACTTACAGAAGCTAGCTAATCAATTGCCAGATTCCTTTGCTGACCCAAAGAGAGTAACAAAATCGTACATACTAGCTTGTAATGCACCAGTACGTATTGATGTTCAAAAAGAACACAATAATCAAGTTGCTACAGAGTCTAAGCTACGTTTGAAACGAGGTAGAAAATACAGACCGAGGTTAAGGGAATTACAGAAAATACAGACATAGCCGCGGCAAATCCTAAGGTACCAAATGAGGTTTGGAACGCTGAACCTCAAGGTCCTGAAGGTATTGATAATAATGAGATCTCAATAAATTATATCATGTCTGGAATTCAATGGAACCGAAAGGATGTCGACATCAATGAAATATTTGCATACAAGGTAGCACTTGAGATAAATGAGGATCATGAACCCACGTCTATATTAGAGTGCACTCAAAGTAAAGATTGGTTAAAATGGAAAGAAGCCATTGACGTGGAGTTAAACTCTTTTAAGAAGAGAAATGTGATATAAAGCCAGTTGGACATAAATGGGTATTTGTAAGAAAGAGAAATGAGAGTAATGAAATCGTGAGATATAAGGCACGGCTTGTGGCACAAGGATTCTCTCAAAGACCAGGAATAGATTATGAAGAGACATACTCCCCTGTGATGGATGCAACGACTTTTAGATATCTAATAAGTCTGGCTATAGGAGAAAAACTGGATTTGCGGTTAATGGATGTTGTAACCGCATACTTATATGGTCCACTGGAAAATGAAATTTATATGAGATTACCAGAGGGTATTGAGCTCAAAGATAATAGTGGTTCTCGAGAACAATACTGCATAAGGCTAGACAAATCCCTTTATGGACTGAAACAATGTGGGTGTATGTGGTACAATAGATTAAGTAAGTACCTAGCCAAAGAGGGCTATAAGAATGATCCCATCAGTCCATGTATATTTTTAAAGAAGTTTGCAAACAAAGGGTTTGTAATCATAGCAGTATATGTGGATGATTTGAATATCCTAGGAACCTCTGGGGAAATCGCCCAAACAGTTGAATATCTTAAGAAAGAATTTGAAATGAAAAACCTAGGTAAAACTAAGTTCTGTTTGGGATTACAGCTTGAGTACATTGATAATGGAATCCTTGTGCATCAAATGGCATATACAGAAAAGGTACTCAAGAGATTTAATATGGACCAAGCTCACTCATTGACTAGCCCAATGGTTGTAAGGAGCATTGAATTGGATAAAGATCCATTCGGTCCAAAGAAGGACGATGAAGATGTTCTCGGTCCTGAAGTGACATACCTCAGTGCTATAGGAGTGTTAATGTTCTTGGCTAGCCACACTAGACCAGACATTTGTTTTGCCGTGAACCTCCTTGCACGATTTAGTTCTTGTCCGACCCAAAGGCACTGGAGTAGAATTAAGTATTTGTTATGTTACCTTACAAGGAACTAAGGATTTGGGTTTATATTATACTAACTATAACAAAGATGGTTTAGTTGGTTTTGCTGACGCAGGTTATAACAAAGAAAGTTTAGTGTATTTGGTTGAGGTTGATGACTCAGGTCGGATTGTGGCATGATCGATGATAAGGAGACAACCATACTATATGAGGACAATACCGCTTGCATCGCACAGCTCAAGGAAGGTTACGTCAAGGGAGATCGGACGAAGCACATTCTACCCAAGTTCTTCTTCACACATAAACTACAAAGGCCGGAGAAGTTCAAGTGGTACAAGTTCCACTACAAGAAAACATGCATTTTGGGACTACAATTTGTGACTACTTATTCAGTCGCAAAATATAGCGACGTTTTTGCGACTAACTTGCGACGATTAAGCGACTACAAAAAAATTGGAGAGAAAAACGTCGCTTATAAACGACGAAAAATAAACGTCATAAAAGGGTCTCAAATAAGCGACTACATTAGGACTATTTTGCGTCGAAACGAAATTCGTCTCATAATGGTCACAATTGTGCGACTAATCTTTGACCAGTTCTATTGTCACTAAGAATAATCGCAAAAAAGTCTCATATTGAGGACTTATTTGCGTCCATATTTTTTACTCCTACCACGTAACAAAGTAGTCACAAATTGCGACTATATTGTGACATGTATCTGAAGACTTTGAGACTAACATCTGACTTAGCTACTCTTTTAAGACTGTTTAGCCACTCTCTATATTTTTTATTTTGAAATTTCACATTTGAGATTCATCCACATGTTTAGGTTGAAGTTTATACTTTGTTTTGCTCAATTTGTCAATAATAACTTTCTCAAAGTATTAAATTTCAATGTCTATAAACTAAACATCCATAACTTCAAAATTTATCCTAAGTGTTACATGTTCATTTATAAGAATGTGTTCCAATGAAGAAAAATCAAAACTAAGTAATATAAACACTGTTTAACTAAATCTTACTATTATAAGTACTTTATTGTATCTACTATGAGTCTCCTTAGTGATTTATATTGTTCATAATGTGTAGAATTCAAGATTTTTATTTTGTGACTTTAATAAGGTAGTGTTAAATTAGTCACATATTGCGACCTTTTTGCCACTATATTACGACTAACACCTGATTTTGCTACTCTTTTAAGACTGTTTAGCCACTCTATATATTTTTTTATTTTGAAATTTCACATTTGAAATAGTCACAAAAGAGTAACAGTTTGCGACTAACTTGCGACTGATTTGCTATTTTGTTTTGGCGGTATATCTTCCCACCACTTATTAATCTAATTAATTTGGTTGCGACTGGTTTGCGACTAAAGTGCGACCTAGTTTCGTTATTAACTAGGCAAACCCATTAAACGATTAAACACTTCTTCCTTCTTTTTCATTTGGATCTAGGGTTTTCGAGAGAAAACCTCTCAACTCTCCTTCTCTCAAACCTCTCAAACCTCTCAATCATCTCCTTCTGTCAATCCTCTCCTTCTCTCAAACCTCTCAATTCTCTCCTTCTCTCAATCCTCTCCTTCTCTCAAACCTCTCAATCCTCTCCTTCTCTCAATCTCTCAATCGTCTCCTTCTCTCAATCTCTCAATCGTCTCCTTCTCTCAATCTCTCAATCGTCTCTTTCCTCTCCTTCCTCTCAATCGATCTAATGCCTCCTAAGGGTAAGGCTTCTTCCAGAGGTCGCGGTGCCAGAACCGCCACCGGTGTCCGAATCTATAATCCGAGTAACAGTTTGTCTTCTCAATCGTCGAACCCCTCTCAACGGACGCAGTCGGCAAGCCATTCACACCAAAGTCGACCTTCTCAGTTCCCGCCGACGACAAATCCAGGTCCGATAACGAGTCCATCATCGAGTACCCATCCACCGTCAAGGGAAGATCCTGAACCGCGGAGGGAACTTACATCGCCGAGTACAAATCCACCGCCGAGTACAAATCCACCGCGGAGGACAAATCCTCACCAACTGCCTCCTCATTAGCAGCCTCCTCATCAACCGCCTCCTCATTATCAACCGCCTACTAATTAACCGGAGCAACTGCCTCCTCATGAAGAGGAAGATAATGGCGAAGAAGGAAACCAAGAGCAACAAAATCCAAATGTCGATTACTACCAAGAGCTTTTGGATGGTTTGCTAAGACTTCCAGGCCGAGAACATCTACCACTCTTGTCTCAGCATCCTATCCCTGGCCGAGAAACGCTATGGTATGAAACTCTTTCCTTTGCTACTCGGTTGTAGTTGTTGATTACGGTTGTAGTTGTTGATTACTCGGTTGTAGTTGTTGATTACGGTTGTAGTTGTTGATTACGGTTATAGTTGTTGATTACGGTTATAGTTGTTGATTACGGTTGTAGTTGTTGATTACTCGGTTGCTTGTAGTTTCTTGAAACGCTATGCTATAAAATGCTATGGTATTAAGTGTTTGTAGTTGTTGCTAAAAGTTTCTATAAGTCTATAAGTGTAGTTCTTGATTTAAGTGTTTGATATTCAATAGTTTGATATTCAATAAGTCTAAGTTTCTAGTTGTTGTTTGATATTCAACAAGTCTATGTTTGATATTTAATAAGTCTAAGTTTGTAGTTGTTTCTTTAAGTGTCAATAATTCTAGTTGTTGTTTGATATTCAATAAGTATAGTTGTTGCTTTAAGTGTCGGTTGTTTGATATTCAATAGTTTGTTTCAATTGTTTCAAGTCCATATTTAGTAGTAGACTTACTCATTTTATGTAACAGGTTTAACCGGCAGAAAGGTCAGCTGTCTCGAACGATTTCTGGAATATTGAGGAGAAAGTTTGATGGGCCTTACTACAGTTGGAAGGTTACTCCAGTCAAAATTCAAGAGCGATACTTCAGGACATTTGCGGTAAGGTTTACTCCTTATTTCTGTTATTGTTGCTAACTATGTTTTGGTATTGTTGCTAACTATGTTTTGTGTTATTGTAGCGGAAGTACAATTGGGATATCGGCATTACTGAGCTCGTGAAAGCAGGTTTCTTGAAGATAGCCAAGAAAAGGATGAAAGGAATTGTCAGTCAAATTAGGAGGAGGGGTGTACAACCACCATGGATTGGTGAAAAATTATGGCCTGTTATGGTGGAATATTGGAAGACCCCTGATGCAATTGAGAAGAGTGAGAATGCTTCACAGTGCAGAAACTCTGATCGTGGAGGTCTTGGAGTGCACAAACACTTAGCTGGTCAGAAATCATTTGTGCAAATTCATCAAGAGATGGTAAGATTTATCGAATTCAGCTCAAAGTTTTTCTGATACTTCCATGTTTTTCTGATATTTACATGATTTAATCTGTTTCACTATCATTGTAGGAGGAAGAGTTGGGGCGTCCTGTGTCACTAGTGGAAGTGTTTCGTAAAACACACACTCGTCCGGATGGAACATTTGTGGATCAAAAAGCCAAACAAGTTGCTGAGACATATGATAGGACCATAGAAGAGAGACAAGCTGAAACAGAGGTAGATGGTGGTCCAGATGGTTCAGAGAGTTCAACACATCATAATCTTTCCCTTGGTGAAAGAAATGAAATCTTCCTTCAGGTAAATTCGTTTCTGTCTGTTTTTTTTTTTAAATCTGGTTCCATTTAGTCTGTGATGATTACTAAATGTTTATCTCTTGGTTTAGTGTACTCATACAGACCACAGAGGCAACCCATTTGGACTTGGATCACTTGTGGAGACACTAAAGAAAAGGAAAAGGGCAGAGAGTTATTCAAGTGCTTCTCCAACAACTCTTGGGCAGCTTCAAGATGAACTTCGGCGCAAGATTTCTGAACATGAGGCTGAGAATGCACGACGTGATCAGGAACACCGGGAGTCTCAAGCTGAACTGAAGAGGCCTCTCCTCTATATGAAAGAAAAAAATCCTGAGTTTGAAGCTTTTATGGTTTCTCCTCCTGAATCATCCACACCTCCAACCACCCATCCAGCTACCGCACCTGCAACCAATGCACAACTCACTGGCGGAGGAACCACACTAGGCACCACACCAGTCTCCAGTCCAGCTGCCAATTCTCCTTCCTCTAATACTGCTTCCAATTGAACTTGTTGCAATTCCCTTTTTTTTTAATGAACTTGTTTTGCTTTTGAATACTTTTTGGATGATCTTTTTGTTTAGGATGATAATTTTGCATGATTAGTACCTTAAATCATCATTACTTTTGATTAATATCATTTCAAAATCTGAAATTAATCAAATTTAGGATTGCTAAACCGTGACTAATTTGTGACCAAACCAATTCAAAAAATGTAACTACTTTGTGACCAAACCAATTCAAACAATGTGACCACTTCGTGACCATATCCAAATTACATAAATAGTCACAAAAAGTCCCCAAATAGAGTTGGTTGCAGTTTAGTCGGAAACTGCAACTACCACATTCGGTCACACAAACGTCGCTAATATACGACTTTATTAACGAGTCTTAAATCAGTCGCAAATAAGCGACCATGTTGCGACCAACAAATTTTGCGACCGTTTTTTAGCGACCATCGCAAATAGTTGCTAAGCGGTCGCAAAACCCTTTTTTGCGACCATTGAGCGACCATTACGTGTGTCGCAAATGGCATGTTTTCTTGTAGTGTTCAGTCTAGCAACAACTCAGCCGATCTCTTCGCCAAATCATTACCGACATCAACATTCAAGAAGCTCACGCACCAGATTGGAATGCAGAAACTTAAGAACTTAGAGTGATGCTTAGAACAGGGGGAGCAATGCGTGATGTACTCTTTTTCCTTCACCATGGTTTTGTCCCACTGGATTTTACTGGTAAGGTTTTAATGAGGCAACACCCCCAAGCGTATTGCATCGATCTCTTAGCATCGGCATGGTTATGTCATCCAAGGAGGAGTGTTATAAACCACTTAGGGATGAACTCCATAACCAAGTCCATACACGGTCCATATCCATGAAGACCATCGTAAAAGTTTAAAATTTTTAAACATGATGAAGCAATGACCATTGTTTAAAAGTTTTTCTCATGTTGATGAAGCAATGACCATTTTAAACATCGTAAAATTTTTAAACATGATATGAGCAAATGTTTATGGTATGTTTTAGATAACTTGATTTGTGTTTGTTTGTTCTGATAATTTGTATAATTGTCTTCTCTGTCTTTGAAACTGATGTTACTTTCTCTTATCTCAGGTTTTGGTGTTGATTATCTGTCTTACAATTTCATCCGAACAACATGGCAAAGCTATTTCATGGGACCATTTTATTTTTCAGGTTCGTTTGTGACACATTTGGATATATAGTTAAGATATTTTTGTATGACAATGTGAGTCTTTCGGAAATGAAAGTTATATAAGAGTGCTTGTGGTAATTGAAAATTTTGGTATATGGATTTCATGGTTTTAAATTTGGAATTTCATTTCAGGTTTCTGATTTTTACAATTTAAATTATTTTTTTTGGGACATACACATGATTAGGCACAAAATAATTTCATGGTTTTGCTTTTCAATGCTTTCTTATGATTTATTGGATGAGTTGCATTTGACTAGAACTCTTGTAAGATCATTCATATGCGCTTACAAAGCCTCTCGTTTGTTTGGCAGGGAATAGTAATGTGTATCAAAAAACCTTTCAAGTACAATATGGAGATGCAGTAATTATGATGATGATAAAGTCAAAGGACACATAGGTCATGTACTTTGGGAGGCTAGCGTGGCATTTTCCAAGGTACATAGATAATATTACGGGTTTGCACATGTATTACAGGTTTGTGGACTTTTTCTTCTATTTTGTTTCTATGTCATTTTCAATTAGAACATACGTGCTATTTTTCTAGTAGTCTTTTTTATGACTCAAAAGTATCGTTACTTTATTGTCTCGCTTTTCTTTCTGAAACATTTTTGGATGTCTATCTTGATTTTTCAAACACTTTTGAATGTCTATTTTGAATGTCGTTACTCATTTTTGTCGTTGCAGGTGAAATTGTTTTTATCAAGTACAAAGTTGCTCCTCTCCAATGGAAATTAAATCATTATTACTTCAGAAATTCTAAAGATAATATGGTAAGTTATCAATAATGTAAGTTTTCTTTTATCAACTTTATAATCAATTTGTAAGTAATTGTTCAAAAGGTTTTTTGTTCAACAGTAAAATTAAACATGAGAAATTACATTAAGCAAGTTTTTGTTTCTATTCACATACCAAATATTATAATCAGTTTAAAGTATATATAGTCACGCTTCTTCAAGTTTGACCTAAAAACTTTATGAGTAAATAATCTTGCTTTTGCATAGTTCTAGATTTTTTGACTTATCTGAAAAATATTATTGTATCATATAATTTTAGGTACAAGCTACATTGCCAAATGATCATAAATTCATAATTGAAAAAATACTTCAAATTCATGTCTTTCGTTCTATTCTCATAAAAAAAATGTTCTGTTTATGGAATGATCATATTTTAAAGTGAGTTTATTTGAAAATTGGAAGATAGAACGAAACACACGAGATTAATGTATCTTCCCAAATGTGATCAGATGGTAGTGTAGTTCGTATCTATATTTGTAAAATACAACATTGTTATCCAGAGAGGGGTTATGCAAAAGCAATAAATTTACTTAAAAAGTTGTTTTTTTGGTCAAGCTTGGAGAGGCGTGGCAAGGTACTTTTGAACAGAATAACAGATTCTAATATTGGATACCTGATCAAAAAAAAAAAAAAAAAGAGAACAAAAGTGTACTTATATGTAGTAATTTATCATGTTTCTTTATACTCTTAGAAGAAAGAGATTTAAAAATAATTACTTGCAAATTGATATTATAAAGATATTAAAAAATTTAGATCATTGATAATTTATCAAATCCATCTCTTGGAAGATAATAATCTCCAAGAACTGCAACTTTACCAAGCCTGTGGTTTGGGAGTTCGAGTGTTGATGTGTTTGATTCATTGATTAGAGCTTGTACAGAGAATGGTGATGCTGAAGGAGCTTATAGAGTGGTTAAGCAGACGAGAGCAGAGTGTTGTTGGGTTTCTATTTATGTGTTGAATCATTTTATGGGTTGTTTATTGAATTTGAATCTGATTGATTGGTTTAGGAGGGTTTAAGGAGATGGAATCACTTTAAATATGGTTATTTATTCATTTTGTAAGGAGAATAAGTTGCTTGAAGCGTTATCAAATGTTGAAATGTGGGGTTTGGCCTAATGTTGTTGGCTTTAATATTGATATTTTAAATATCAATCATAAATTACTAATTATAAACCAAAAACATAAAAACTACACCCCTAAGCTGTAAAATACTACAAACTGGTGTAAATACAAATTCTAAATAGAAAACATAAAAATCAAACCCTTAAACTGTAAAGTGTAAAATCTAACTTTTTTTTTTTGTCAAACTCTTTGCTTTCATTCATTCAAAATAGAAACAAGTGCAAGTACAAGAAGAAAGAGCCCCAAAGTTTGAAACATTACAATACAAGACATTTTCCAATGCCAAAAGGTGATAAAAAGAATTTATCGATTGTATATATCTAAGAGAGCTATGAACCATAAGCTTGGGAGCATACTGACACATGTGAGATCATGGTAAATTGAGAGGCCATCTCGAAGGCTTCGAAGGACGGTTGAATGGTCACAATCATCTGACACTATGAAGTTAAAAAGAGAGTTGATGCTTTGATGTCCACCAGGGCGAGAAGTATCCACGGTAAAATCTAACCTAAAAACTTCAATCCTAGCCCACAATATAAACAAAATGTTGTATTTTCATAAATTTGTAAGATTCAACCCTTTTAACAAACCCATAATCGAACTCTAAAATAATTTCAAGCTTTTTATTTGATTTCCAACTGTTTCAATTTTTGTTCGGTTGCATCTATTGAATTGGTCCTAATCGAGTGTCAGAAATAAGCTGTGTAAGAGATATAGAAATAAACTGTGTAAGGGATTACACAAATTTTGATGAAATTTTTGAAGAATCATCTAAAAACCGAAAGGTTAATCTCAATGGAACATCCACCAATCCAACCAACAGTTAAACCAAACCGAACCAGTTTATCCCAAGCTTGACCTTGTCATCTCATAAGCCAAGAAGCAAGCAGCGTTAGCAGGAACACTCCTAGCCATGGCTGGACCAAATCCTTTATACAAACCTTTAACTCCTTCCGACTTCAGAATCTTTCGGAAAGCATCCATCGACCCCGTGTATTTCGGGTTCTTGTAATCGTCGACTTGAAGAACACTCTTCACGACATCGGTCGGATATACAATTCCCCAAAACGACGCACCAGCGACTCCACCAGCCATGATCAATGACCCTTGTCCTAAGCTTGAAGTGTCTGAACCACCGGCTAAAAACCGCTTGAAAGCTTCATAGGCTGCAAACATCATTGCATTCCCCGGGACTTCACGGGCGAAAGTCGGGACTAAACCTTTGAATAGACCTCGTGTGCCGCCTTCAGATCGTAGGACATGACGGGCTACGTCCATCGGTCCACCGTATTTCACAGCTGCAAGCACTGAGCCTGTGGTAGTAGCGCTGGCTAGTCCACCTTGTGCTTGCAACCTAATGGTGAAACAAGATTGAACACACACACAAAGAGACATTAGTTCTGTTTCAGTGAAAGAAACAAAATGCAGTGGTACCGCTTGAGTAATAGGCACAAGTATATTATAGGCTCTGAATGGTAAATATGTCAAAAGAATCTAACCTGCATTTGATCAACTCTGTAGGACAAGCAAGGAACGCAACAGCGAAACCAGCGCCTGCACCGCACACAAACTGTTGACTAATAGTCAAAGGAACTCCAGCTTCAGACCTAAAAAGCCCTTCCATTTGTCCTCTCACAGTGAACAAAACCGCATTGAAGGCAGCAACGGTTGCAAGAGGAGCTCCCATACCTTTGAACAAACCCCTTGGTCCTTCAGCAGCAACGGTCTGTTTAACCGCATCGATTGCACCTGAGTACCTTGGAGTTTGACCTGGCGCTGGAGTCGGCTGGCTCTGAAGTTTGACCTTGATTGTGTCAAAGGGATGGCCTACAATTAGCTGAGCTGCTCCTCCAACAGTCCCTGAAGCTAAATCCTTCGCTACATCCGCCATTTTTCTAAGAAACACAAATCAACCAAGTTTCTCAGAATCAATCAAAATCAAAACCTTTTTTTCTTAATGAAAGATAAGTTTGATTGACAACCACTTACATCAACCAAAATACTCAGAACCAACCAACATATAAAACTTATGTTAATGAAAGAGTTCTTCACATTTAAACTAGTGACCTAAACCACTCTAACAAACTATCCCAAATCAATAGTTTTTTTTTGTTAATTGTAACCTGAACCACTTGAACAAGTTTGGTATAAACAAACCGATGAAGTAGGAATCTTGTGATCCTCAGAACTCTAACGCAAATGCAATCCAATCACAATCCCAAAAGCAGAGGATTCAGAAAACAATGAGAGAAAAGGTTAACTAAAAATAAAAGATTGAATCTTTAAATCCCCAGAGAGCTCTAAATGGACAATGAGGTGAAATCAGATCGAAAGCCCCACAAGGTAATTAGATTTTGCCTTACCAGAGATTGATTAGAGGATATCAAATCGATATCAAATGGATCCGAGAAAGGGAAGCCACGAGAGTATAATTGAAAACAAATCCAGATGCGAATCCACGGGATATAGAGAGAATCAGAGACACAAACGAGTGATCGATCAGATAAAATCCAAAAAGATTATATAAAAAAAAAAAAAAAGGTTTCAAGTGGACATAAAAGTTTTAACTTTAAATCACTCCCCAATGGCTCTCAAACGCCACAAAGGCTGGAGCTTTGCAGAGACACAAGTTTCTTTTTTGTTTTGTTTTTCTTTAAACTTCTTTTAGACAAAAGAGGCGATTTTGTTTAAGTGGTTGGTGAAAGTTGGAGATCAGTTTCAGATTTGTCTCAACAAAACATGTCAAATTGGCTAAGTGGCTCATCGGTCGATTTCAGATGGTTCAGGATTCAATTCGGTTAAGTCTTTGGTTTACGGATTGAGCTGGTTTGAAGCTGATTGGGAGGTTCTCTCATCTATGTGTGAATATGGGCCGTGTGGTTCTTAATAAGGCCCAAGTTGTTAAAGATGGAGAAAGCTTCTTTTTATTCCGTTTGTGCTCTTGTAATTTTTTTGATATACCAGAAGAAGGATGTCCTCAACAAGGACAAATACCAATCCAAAAACCAAGAAATCTCAACCATACCAAGATATGGAACTGTTGGTCAACATGGGCATCCAAGCAAGAGATATACGCATGGCATTCTTTTTATCATCAAAATAGGTTGATGAACAATCTTTCTTTTTTTAAAAAATATATGACTATAATAATTTGGAAAAATTATCTTCTACTGCATCGATGTTTTCAAACAAAGTACGCTTGAGGTGGAGATGAGTAATGACTTGTGTTGTGTGTATTTTGTTAACTTCATCGTGCGCTCCTTGATCAAACATATATATAGATTATTAACAATAATATTTGAAACCTTGGGTATGTAACTTTGCTAAGAAATATAGAATTATAATTGATGATAGTAATAGAGAGCGTTGAGAATGGATCTGAATGGGATATACTAACATTGATGCTTAATTGACAGCTGCAATTAGTAGGGACCGACCTTGTCGTTAGCCCTAGCTCCATGACTATGAAGGTAACTTACTAGGGTATGACTGTTAATGTATTTTAAGTGTAATTTATGTTTTGATTTATGAGAAACTTGATTGGTTAAATATTGTTTGTCTTTTTAATGTGTTTTAGTTGATTAGTTACGAATGTACGATTATGAAATAATAACAGAAAAGGATCGTGCAATTTCTTAGTTAACAATCTTATGCAATTTCTTGTCTCATGCAAAAAATAATATAGTGTGTGTGTGTGTGATTTCCAACCCACACGTTGTCCACATTCTTCATAAATTATTGTTTTTAGTATGAAATAGAGAACCACATTTGTGAAAAATTATACGAAAAACGTTTAAAAAAAAAAATTATATATATATATATATACATAATTGCGCTTTAGGTAGGAATCATGAAATCATGTGTTTGCAAGATATTGTGTTATTTTGAAATTGTGGGTATATTCTGATAAAAAAAATTATGAAATCATGTTTTAAGAAAACAAACATGGTAAGTAGGATCTCTGGGGCCTAGGGGTCATCTACTTTTCCAATGTGAGATATATATAAATTTTTGACACTTCTAATTTTAATATTAAAGAAAAACATTTTCTATGTTTCCAAATTATCAATGTTACTAGATCAGGACCCACGGTACACTGCGGGACAATTTTTGTTTTATTTTTTATAAATATAATCTATATTTTGTTAAAATATAATTTGTGTTTAAGTTTGTTGTCTAATTATTTTCTAAAATTTATATATCTCTCATCATGATATTGAATTAATAATATGTGTATAACTGAATGATATTATGTGATTTTTATGTATATACTAATCTAATAATATACACAATTTTTTGCCTAATTTCTGTTAATCTAGTAATCATTTTTTACTTAAACATAAGTATAATTTGTAATTTTAAAATTATGAATATTTTTTTAACCTAGAAAAGGATAAAAAAGTTGAAAAAAAGATTAAAAATATTATTATATTACAATAATATTTTTTTAAGTTATTGTTTGTATGACTTTGTTTGAGCCATTGTTTTTTTACTGGATCATATTTTACTTGCTGGACTTCACTGGGCTTGAAAAATTTTAGGAAAAAAACAAAAAATAAATGAAATTGAGAAAAGGAAACAGATTTGACGTTCATTCTGGTTTTGTTGCTCGTTACTTCATAGAACTTACAAAATAGATATTTTTTTGTACCAGCCTAACTTGGGACCGGAAGAATTGATTAATTTATAGCGAATATTTATTTATAGAAGTTATACTGTATGTGTAGATTTGTATATACTTGATAACACCATATCTTAAAGAATATTGAGATATAGGAGATTTACATTTATCTTATTCTAATACCCCTCCGATGGTACGTACTCCGTAACACCCAACGTGGACAACAGTCACTCAAATGTTAGTCGTATGATTGCTTTAGGGAGAAGATCAGCAACCTGATCACTAGTAGAGATGTGTTCTGTTTTAATCAGTTTGGCAAGAACAACATCTCAGACTTGGTGACAATCTGATTTGATATGTTTTGTACGCTCATGGAATACCGAAATGGCAGCAATGTGTATTGCAGCCTGACCATCACAATGTAGAGATTGTTGGATAATTCTAACTTGTGTTAGAAGTTATCTCTTTAGGATGCTGCTTGAAAATATAAGAGATAAGATATAAGGATGCACAAGCAAGATTGAGATAAGGAGGAGCTTATTTAGATAAGGCTTTGTGTTGTAATTATATTAGAATTAAGAGTTGTTTAATTCATTATAAATAGAGAGGTCAATGGAGAGGTGTTCCAAATGACTTGAGAGAGATTTAGTTTTTGAGAAGTTTTATAAATCAATAAGAAAGGTGTTCTTACTTTCAAGCTTTCAATCTTATATTTGGTATCAATGAAAGTGATCAATCTTGGCACAGAACCTGGTTCTAAGGCTTATAGACTCTATGATCCGATTGCCAAGAAAGTAGTGGTTAGCAGGGATGTGATTTTTGATGAAAATAAGGCTTGGGACGGGTCATCTACGGCAGGTGAATCAGAGGGTGAAAGGAGCGTTTAAACTCTTTCAAGAAGGTTTTATAGAAGATGGTGGTGGACACGGTAATGATCAACAAGATGCAGGTCACGAAGCTATAAACCATGAAACGAAGAAGAGGAAGAACGAAGAAGACAATGAGGTTGATGAGATTGCCGAGAATCAGGGCCGGCCCTATGTTGAAAGTGGCCTAAAGCATTTTCGAAACAGTAAAGGGAAAAAAAGAAAAAAAGCTCATGAAGTACCAAATTAAGATTTGAACCTAAGATATTAGACAAAACAAATGACTACTGAACTATCTGACTAAAGAGGTTATTTTAAATTTTGGCCTTTCAATTATCTATATCTTTTGTGGCCTAAAGCAAATGCTTTGCTTGCCTTATGGACGGGCCAGCCCTGCCGAGAATCAAGTTAAGGATCAACAAGTCGGAATCAACCTTTGGTAACCAGGTCTGGTCGTGTGATAACAAAACCACGTTATCTCAATGACTATGTTTTATTTGCAAAAGCAGAGAGTTGCAGGTTGTTTCTAACATTGTATGGAGACCTAGAGAACTACTTTGAAGCTGGGAAAATAAAAGGATGGATCAATGCTATGAAGGCAGAGCTAGACTCTATTACAAGGAATAATACTTGGGAGCTTGTAGACAAACCGGTTGGTGTCAAACCTGTAGGAGTTAGGTGGGTCTATAAACTAAAGAAGAAAGCTGACGGTTTGGTGAATAAGTATAAGGCGAGATTAGTTGCAAAGGGATATGTGCAGCAACAAGGTATAGATTTCGATGAGGTTTTTTCTCCGGTGGCAAGAATCGAGACTATACGGCTTCTAATAGCACTCGCAACAACAAGAGGTTGGGAGATTCATCACTTAGACGTGAAGACAGTCTTTCTCAATGGTGAGTTAAAAGAGTTAGTCTATGTTACACAACCTGAGGGCTTTGAGAAAAAAGGTGAAGAAGATCGAGTGTATAGGCTTTATAAGGCTTTGTATGGCCTCCATCAAGCCCCTAGAGCCTGGAATACAAAGCTTTATCAAGTTCTAAAAGAAATGAACTTCAAGAAGTGTGCTAAGGAGCCTACAGTTACCGTAAGAAGGAGGAGAATGAGTCTTTGATTGTAGCTATCTTTCTTGATGATCTGTTTGTAACACGGACTTCACTCAAGATCATTAAACAGTTTAAAGAAGACATGTCAAGGAGGTTTGAGATGTCGGATTTGGGGAAGTTAACATATTATCTTGGTATAGAAGTTTTTCAAGGAGTTGATGGAATAAGAATTAAACAAGAAGGATAAGCTCAAGGAATTCTCGTTGATGCAAGGATGGGTTCCTGCAACTCAACTCACGAACCAATGGAGCCTGGTCTGAGTTTGTCAAAAGCAGAGAAAGAAAAAGAGATCGATGCTACAAGATACAGGAGAACTACAGGATGCCTAAGATACCTTCTTTATACAAGACCAGACTTGTCTTTTGCAGTTGGAGTACTTAGTCGATATATGCAGAGTCCAAGGGTATCTCACAAGCAAGCTATCAAACATGTTTTAAGGTATCTAAAAGGAACTACAGGTTACGGTCTGTTTTTCAAGAAGGAGGGATCAAGAAGGATCACCGGATACAGTGACAGTAGTCACAACATTGACATCGACGATGTAAGGAGCACCACATGACATGTTTTCTACTACGGCTCATCACTTATTACGTGGACAACACAGAAAAAGCCGACTGTGGCATTATCATCGTACGAAGCAGAGTTCATGGCCGCTACGGAAGCTGCCAAACAAGCTATTTGGCTAAAAGAATTATTGAGTGAGATACTAAGCTTGAAAGGAGAGAAGATCCTGCTTAGAGTTGATAACAAAGCAGCAATAGCTCTAACCAAGAACCCAATCTTTCACGGGAGAATGAAGCATATGTTTGCCAACTACTATTTCATTTGTGAGTGTGTAGAGAATGATCAAATTGAAGTTGATCAAGTGCCAGGAGAGGAGCAGAAATCCAACATACTTACAAAACCTTTAGGACGAATTAAATTCAAGGAAATGAGGAGTTTACACAGAGTTGAGGAGATCAAACTTCCTGGAGTTCATGTTGGAATTATGGGGGAGGATGTTGGATAATTCCAACTTGTGTTAGAAGTTATCTCTTTAGGAAGCTGCTTGAAGAGATAAGAGATAAGGATGCACAAGCAAGATTGAGATAAGGAGGAGCTTATTTAGATAAGGCTTTGTGTTGTAATCCTATTAGAATTAGGAGTTGTCTAATTCATTATAAATAGAGAGGTCAATGGAGAGGTGTTCCATATGACTTGAGAGAGATTGAGTTTTTGAGAAGTTTCTAAATAAATAAGAAAGGTGTTCTTACTTTCAAGCTTTCGATCTTATAGAGATATCGGAGAAATAAGAGGAACACCTAAGTCTTTGAAAAGATCCTTTAACCACTTGACTTCTTTAAGAGTATATGTCATAGTGCGATACTCTGCTTCTGTCGAAGAAGACGAGACAATGACCTGTTTATTTGTTTTTCATGAGATCAGGGAGTCTCCCAAATAAGTGACATAAGCGGAGAGAGAACGTCGAGTGAGTGGACATGCTTTGTAGTCAGAGTCACAGTAGGCAGAGACGGCAAGCGCACTGTCAAAATGCCTTGTGCATGAGACCCCTTTCAGATAACGAACAAGACACGAAGCTGCTTCCCAATGCGCAACTCGTGGAGTCTTTATAAATTGGGAGAGAATGTGAACCACATAACACAAATCAGGTTGGTGATGGTAAGATAGATAAACTGACCAGCAGAACAGCGATATTGCTTGGGATTGTCGTACATTGGACCTTTGTCAGTAGCAAGTTTATGATTGAGTTCAATAGGGACAGCGGAAGGTTGACAACCAAATACTCGCTTTGTTAACGATATCCAATGCGTACTTGCACTGAGATAAACAAAAAACCATTGGGAGCCTGAGAGACCTTAATTCCCAGAAAATACTTCAGCTTGCCAAGATTCTTCATGTGAAAACACTTATAAAGCTGAGCTTTGAAACGCTTGATAGCAACAAGATCATTCCCAGCAACTATAAAATCATCCACATAGACCAAAACATAATTAATCTTATCACCCTGTTGTAGAGTAAATAAAATGTAATTCTGATAAGTTTGAGTAAAACCAAGTTGACAGAGTGTTGTAAACAACTTAGCAAACCAAAAATGAGGCGCCTGTTTGAGCCCTTACAACGACTTACAAAGACGACAGACTTTGGTAAGATCCGAGCAGTTAAAACCTGGTGGTAGTTTCATGTACACTTCTTCCTTGAGATCACCATGAAAAAAAGCATTATGAACATCCATTTGGTGAACCTCCCAATCTTTGGTGGCAGCAACAACTAGGAGAGATCGAACCATAGTCATTTTAGCAACATAAGCAAAATTTTCTTTGAAATTTGTACCCTTTTTCTAAAGATTTCCCATAACCACTAGACAATTTTTGTAGCATTCAAGTGTACCATCAGAATTGTATTTCAGCTTGTAAACTTGTTTGCTATTGATGGCCTTCTTTCCATGTGATACATCAGTAATATCCCATGTATGGTTGGCTTCAAGTGCATCATTTTGTTTTGTAATAGCATCACACCTTTCTTTAATAAGAAAAACATCCTTGAAGTGTTTGGGATCCATACTATCAAGGATTGCAGCCATAAAGGCAATATGATTGGCTGAAAAACAAGCATTCGTCAAATAATCAGAGATGGGGATAAAGAATTTTACTAGAAACTGATTTAGAGACCGTTGAAGTGGGGAGACTAAAGGAGAGAGCGTGAGAGGGGGAGTGTACAAGGTGCGATGCAAATGACTTCTTTTCTTTAGATATAGTGATGAAATCTTTTAGTAGAACTGACTTCTTCTTTTCTCTATGTCCCCTTCCCAACAACTCATGAAGACCTGGAGACAAAGGAGAGGTAGATCCGAGTGCAGGCAACGGAGAAACATGTCCAGTTTTTGGTAGGTGCAGAGCGATCGACTGAAAGATTGATGGGATCGATTGGTCGTTTCTGTTCTGAAGTCATAATAGTAGAATCATATGATGTAGGATCAAGCGGGCTACTTGATGGATTGGTCAGTCGAGTCACTGCAGGTCCAACATGCAGAGAATCTAAGGGCAACAGATCAGTCGGTTGGTCTGGCAGAGTGGTCGATCAGAAACATCATGGAATAACATCACACTGAATTGACGTGCTTTACGAAGATGCTTTCAGAGCAGGACTGGTTTGTGGAGTAGGCACAATGGCAGGTGACAAAGGCAAGAACCAATCATCATTATCCAAAAGAGGAGCAGTAGAAGAAACTGTATGAAGAGGTGCAGTTGAGAAGAATATGGTAACACATCTTGTTGAAAATGAACATCCCAACTTGCAAAAAACCTTGCTCCGTGAGGATCATAGAGGAATATACAACGATGACTCTGAGGAGTAAACTTATCTTTGCTTCGTGGTTTGATGTGAGCATATTATAAACATCCAAAAGTGCAAAGTATGTCATAGGAAGGATATTTGCTAAACAAATTTTCATACAGTGTTTTCCCACTCAACACCGGTGAAGGAGTGCGGTTAATGAAATGTGTAGCCGTGAGAATGCTTTCACCCCAAAATTTGATGGGAGGTTCCCTTGAATTAGACATGCACGTGCAATGTTTAAGATATTATGGTGTTTCCTTTCAATCCGACCATTTTGTTGCGGAGTGTCGACATAGGAATTCTGGTGCATAATATCATGCTCTTGGAAGTAGGATGTTAAACACACAAATTCAGTACCATTGTCATTACAAATGGCCTTAACTTATTTGCAAAACTATCATTCGACCATGACACAAAAATTGCGCAGAAATTATGAAACCTCGTATTTAGCAGACATGATATATGTCCAGACAGATCAGGAGTAATCATCAACTAGTGTGAGAAAATAAACAGCAACGGTAATATATGGAGTTTGATATGGATCCCAGACATTGCAATGAACTAAAGAAAAATATTTCATTGTTTTATTTTTGGTAATTGGAAAAACCTCTCGTGTTTGTTTAGCAGGAAAACAAGTATCACAACTATCAAGCTTGTCAAATCCTGGAGAAGATTGACGACATTCTGGTAAAGAAAGAAAAAAAAGGTAGAAGGATGACCTAGTCTAAGATGCCACAAGGCTCCACACGAGCAGCCAAAACACCAGTAAAATAGTACACTCCCTCATGTTCTTTTCCCGCCCCAATCAAAGTCATTGAAAAACGGTCCTGTAAAAAACACAACGTGTTAGTAAAGATTGCAATTGAACTTGTCTGTTAAAGTAATTTGGAAACAAAGATCAAAGTGCAATCGAAATCATGAACAATTGTAAGAGGCACTGAGAGAGAGTGTGCCACATTTATGATCATGAGAAGCTTTGCTATCAGGTTTCATGACAGAAGATGGAATAATATCAAAGACATCTAGTAAAATAGAACAATCTCATGTCATATGATGCAAAGCACCAATATCAATAATAACATCGGTGGGACATGTTTTACCCAACAGACGTTCAGAGGTAGTGTTAAGACGTTGAACTTGGAGAAGAGAGATGAGCTGAGATGCCACAACAACGTGTAGAATTTTGGTTACAATACCAATCAGGATAGCCATAAACCAAAAAACATCCGGTCACCTTATGAACTTTGCGGTTGCAATGAGTACATAGTAGAGTAGAATGGTCGCAGGGCCATGATACATTAGGAGGTGAGACGCGAGGTGGGATACTTGATTGCACCGAGAACCCAACAGCGTATGTTTTTAGCAAGATCTTTAGAGCGAGAGGCGTTAAGGTTTTGTTCCTCACAAACCACATGAGAGTATACTTGATAGAGATCTGGTAGCGGCTCAACATCTGTAATAGAAGAGAGCATATGGAACTGAAGTGATCATCCAAACCGAGGAGCAACTTATGAACACGGTCATTGTCACGTTGTTTCTATTAAGGTAAAGGCTTATTGTATTAGATGAATGAGATACAGAGTATATATAGGCATGTACAGAAGGGTTTTGATATACACTAATTACAATTATATCCTTAATACACATTACTCCCTTATACGCCCCCTCAAGAAGGAAGCAATCTCTTGATTCCTATCTTGTTGTTGAGTTCCGCGAAGCGTGGCCCCGGAAGAGGTTTGGTGAGTCCATCCGCGAGCTGATCATGTGTAGAGACATGAACAACCCTTAACATGCCAGACTGAATGTGTTTACGAACAAAGTGATAATCCATGGCAACATGTTTCATCCTTGTGTGGAAAACAGGGTTTGCGCATAAGTATGTTGCACCGATATTATCGCAGTAGATGACCGGAGGCAGAGGCAGAGTTATCCCCATCTCTGTGAGCAAGGAGCAGATCCACCGGATTTCAGAGGCAGTGTTAGCGACAGCCCGATACTCGGCTTCGGTAGAGGACCGAGATACACTCTTTTGTTTCTTGGAAGACCAAGAAATGGGACTGCCACCATAGTAAACAACGTAAGCATTGGTTGAGATACAATTACCTCGGTCACGATCCCAGTCCGCATCAGAGAAGGCGTGTAGCGTGGACGGTCCATCACGTCAAAGGAAAATCCCCAATGACCTCGTTCCCGCAAGATAACGTAAGACACATTTAGCCGCAATCCAGTGTGCATCGGTGGGTTTATGCATAAACTGAGACAAGCGGTTAACCGCAAAGGCAATGTCTGGTCTCGTAAATGCTAAGTACTGAAGACTCCCAACCACCATTCGATATTGAGAAGCATCACCAAGAGGTAGACCGGTTAGGAGAGTGAGAGGCTTCTGCGTCATTGGAGTGGTGACCGCTTTAGCATCAAGCATGTGTGTCTTGGCAAGTAAGTCTGTTATGTACTTCTGCTGCATCAAATGAATACCAGTGGAGGATCGTGTTGCCTCTATACCCAGGAAATAGTGAAGAGGACCTAGATCCTTAAGTGAGAAACGATGAGCGAGATTGGCATTGAACACGTTCACAGCTGAAGGATCCCCAGCAATGATGATATCGTCAACGTACACTAGGACATAAATGTAAGAAGAGCCACGATGACAGATGAACAGAGAGGCATCAGCGAGCGACGTTTTGAACCCGGATTGAATGAGGAAGTGACGCAGTTCATGATACCAGGCACAAGGTGCTTGTTTGAGGCCGTAAAGAGCTTTGTTTAACCGACACACATGATCAGGCCGGTCCCGATCAATGAATCCTGGGGGTTGCGTAACATACACCTCCTCTTGCAATGTGCCCTGTAGAAATGCATTATTGATGTCGACTTGATGAAGAGCCCAATTGCGTTTGACTGCAATCTCAAGCACCAAGCGGATTGTCGTCGACTTAATGACGCGACTGAAAGTTTCGGAGTAGTCGACACCATACTGCTGATTGAAACCTCTCGCCACCAATCGAGCTTTATACCTATCAATAGACCCATCAGGTTTATATTTGAGAGTGAATATCCACTTACAAGTGATCACATTGCGGGCCTGGTCTGGCGGAACATAGTCGAAGGTGTGGTTGCGGATTTGAGCATTCATCTCCTCAGACATCGCATGTCGCCAATTCGGATCCCGGAGAGCTTGCGCCACCGTCGTCAGTATCGCTGGAGTCACCGCCGCAACCATGTTAAAACGTTGTTTAGGCTTGGTGATCTGATTTTTGGACTTGGTTTTCATTGGATGAGCATTAAGAGGTGGAGGACTCGGTGAGAGAGATGGTGCTGGAGCCGGAGCCGGTACCGGAGACAAGTTTGGCAAACATGGCAAGGTCGGAGATGGATCCGGTGAGGAAGAGGACATTGGCGACGAGGTCGAGTTGTGCGAGGAAGACGATGATGATGGACTGTGCAATGTTGGGCCTAAAGATGATGATGGGCCTAAAGAAGATGATGGGCCTGTTGGAGATGGACTGGATCGAATTGTTGGGCTTTGGTGAACCGAGGGAGAATCATGGATTTGTTTCGTTCTCGTTTCATGATCGATGTCAGGTGAGACAAACGACGAGGATTGTCTGTCCGGCGAGGCTGACGGAGAGTGAGCAGCCGGCGGTGGAGATGAATCGGGATGAATGGAGGAGTGAGGATGAAGGGAGCACGGAGGCGGAGAAGGAGCTGATGATGGCGCGAGACGAAGAACCGACGACCAGTTTGAGCCCGCAGACGATGACGATGGAGTACACACCGGCGGAGTCACGGGCAATGGTTGGTGAGCAAACGGAAACGATGACTCCACGAACTGCACATGACGGGACACATAAACGCGACCAGTTTGCACCTCAAGACACAAATACGCGCTTTGAGTCAACGAGTAACCAAGGAACACACAGGCGGTGGATCGACTTTCCAGCTTGTTTTGGCGGTAAGGACGGAGCCATGGATAACATACACAACCAAACACCCGGAGTTTGAGATAGTTTGGTGTCGTGTTGAATAGTTTCTTGTATGGAGATTCACCGTGAAGAACATCCGTTGGCATCCGATTTATAAGATAGACCGCCGCACCAAACGCATATTGCCAATATGTTTGAGGAACAGAGGCGTGTGTAAGCATGGAAAGACCGGTTTCAACCACATGTCGGTGCTTGCGTTCGGAGATACCATTGTGTTGTGGTGTGTGAGGCGGAGTCGTCATGTGCGAGATACCATGAGAAACCAAGAAGGATCGCAGTGCGATAAATTCTCCACCATTATCGGAATACAGAGTACGGATCTTACTTTGAAAACGATTCTCGACTAGGGCTTTAAAAGCAATAAACACTTCTTTAACCTGTGATTTTTATTTCAAAGGATAGAGCCAAGAATATCTGGTAAAGTGATCAACAAGAATGAGATAGTATTTGTGATTTTCGGTAGATAATATGGGGGAGGACCACACATCGGTGTAAATATATTCGAGCGGGTGAGAGGAGACAATAGTGTTTGTAGAGAAAGGCAATTTCTGACTTTTATTGAGTAAACAATCCGAACAAGAAAATTCTTTGTGAGGAGATGGTGAAAGTGGTAAGGAGAACTGAGAAACAATAGATTTTAAAACAGAAAAAGAAGGATGCCCTAGTCAAAAATGCCAAGAAGATAAGTCCGTCCGTGGTGTTGGTGTGGCCGAGAAAACAGACATGGTGTTGCGGTTCATCGGCCATTCATACAGCTCATTCTTAGTTCTGCCTTGGAGCAATAGGGCCCCCGTGCTCAGATCCTTCACCTGAAAATGTGCAGGAAAGAAATTCACAGACACTTGATTATTGTTGCATAACCGGTAAACAAAGATAATGTTCTTGCACACGTTTGGAACATATAAAACATCTTGAAGCGCAAGAGAACGAGAGGGAGTAGGGAGTAAAGCTGAACCCGTGTGAGTTATGGGAAGGCCGGAGCCATCTGCAATGGTGACCTCCTCACCACCATTATAAGGCTGATGAAGAGCAAGATTGGAGAGATCAGTGGTGAGATGATGAGTCGCGCCACTGTCACAGATCCAGGGGGTCGAGGAAGACACGGCCGCAACATTTGCGCGTGGTTGCCACGGTGGTGCAGACGAGGCAGAGTAACCCCCACCAGAGAAGCCACGGCCAGAGGATTGAAGCTGAGAGCATCGCCGCGCACTGTGACCATAGACTCCACAAAGTTGACATCGTCCCTGGTACCCACAGCCTTGTGATCCACGAGAAGAACCTTGCGAGTTGTTCCATGAGCCACGAGATGAGCCACGGTTCTGGTTACGAAAATTTTGATTGTTGTTGTTGTTGTTGGATCCACCAGAAGACTTGTATGACACGGCATTGGCGCTAACCGAAACAGAGGATGAGGTGGCACGAGCAAGAGCTTGTAACTTCAAATCATAATTGATCAGCTTTTCGTGAATCTCCGTTAATGATGGTGGCGTATCACGGCCATCAATCTGATCAATCACCGACTTGAAGTCTTCCGGAAGGCCACCGAGAATGTAGTCGACCTGATCCTCATGCTCAAGAGGCTTTCCAAGCAGGGCAAGTTGATCAAACCTTGTGGTAAAACCTTGAAAATATTCATCGATCGAGCGACCACCTTTCTTCCATGATTTGATTTGCTCCCGAATCTGTTTGATATGTCCCCAACTCGGCTTAGCATAAGTGTCAGAGAGAGTGCTCCAGATCTGCGCAGAGGTGACCGCTTTGGACAGCAAGGGTTGAACTTCGACAGAAATAGCACCAAGAAGACTAGCAAAGATCAGCTTGTCTTGTCGTTTCCAGTGGCTATACTCCGGATTCACCTTATCAACACCAGCGGAGGTGATGATCTGAGAAGGCGCGGCGGTGGAACCATCAACGTACCCAGCAAGTTCATGTCCATCCAACAAGGCATGAACTTGGCGATTCCACATCATGAAGTTTGTAGCGGTGAGCTTCGTGACATTAGCCATGTTAACGTTGTGAAGGAGAGATGGATCGAAGGTGACAACAGTGTCACTTTGAGACGACATGATGCAAACAAGAGAGAAGAACGAAGAGAGAAGGGAAAAGAGATGAATCTTGCAGAGAGAGATGCAAGAAGAAGAGGAAGAGCGGTGTAGAAAATAAAAATTTAGGGTTTTTAGGATCTACTGCTCTGATACCATATTAAGGTAAATGCTTATTGTATTAGATGAATGAGATACAGAGTATATATAGGCATGTACAGAAGGGTTTTGATATACACTAATTACAATTATATCCTTAATACACATTACTCCCTTATAGTTTCTTGATGTCAGCGGCAGCTTCACAACGACAGACACGTCTCGTCTTGTAATTTTGTAGTTCTTCCCAAAGTTTCGTCAAACGTTCATAATGCAAGAACTGGTTGAACATCTTGTGTGCATGCAGCAATCTCATCCTTTAGAAGATTCTTACGCACATCGTTTCTAATGGAGAAGCATCGACGAAGACTCTCTCAAAGTTGGGATGCTTAGAAATAAAAGAAACTGTAGAACGAATTGGTGGATCGATGGAGGTGTGAATCCAGCCAACAATCATGGAGTTTGTTGCAAGCCACAAACCTAACTCTGGATCAGCAGCTGGCTTAGGGATGGAAACGTCAAGGAACCCTAGCTTTTGTTTTCCTTAAAGGGAATTGCAAAGCTCCACAGACCATTCAGCATAGTTATTTTCTTTGAGAACAACAGAAGAAATCAAGGCACCAGGATTGTTTGATGCGTTAAGGGGGTATGGAGTAGACGTGGAGGTAGTTGTTGCAGCAGTCCCGGATTGGGAAATTGTAGGCCGAAGCAAAGGCATGTCTTCTCCAGCCATGATAAAGTCGTAGGAGGTAGTAGATTAGAAGTAGTTATAAGAAAGAGATAGTAATAAAGAGGTGATATTAGAAGAAGCAACGAACATCGGCGGTGCAAAGAACACCAACGACTGCGGTGGTAGAGAGGAAGAAAAAAAAAAATAGGTTAATGATTTTCGTTTCTGATACCATAAAATATTGTGCAAAGCATAAGTTTATTCAATAACTAGATGAGGACCCGCCCGATGTGCGGGTTTATTTTTTTATAAATTAAATTAAATTTAACAAAAATATATTAAAATTTGTTGTATGTTGTTTATAAATTTATTTTTGTTGTAATACACTGATTTATATCCATTTATAAATCTTTTATGAATGTTAATATTAAAAGTGTATTCTTTTATATCTAAATATACTCTATGTTACAAATATATTCTTTATCACCACCTAGAAAATGTATATATGAACACATTAAGCAAACTATTTTACTTTCACTTCTGCAAAGTTTTTTAATTTCTAAAAGTGTTGGCTCAAAAAACATTTTGAACAAAATATATATTACATAATATTCTAAACAATGATGTATCATCACAATAATGTATGACCACCATGGAGAAAACCTCAGCTTCGCCCTCATCTCTTATGGAGAGAATCTTGCGTCCAACCTCCTCCACCATGGAGAGAACCTTGGTTCCGCCTTCTTCCTTTGGGAAGATAACCTTGTGTTCAACCTCCTCCACCTTCCTCCTTGGGGAGATAACCTTGTGTCCAACCTTCTTCACCATAGGAGAGAACTTTGGCTCCGCCTTCCTCTCTTGGGAAGCTAAGCTAACCTTATGTCCAACCTTCTTCACCATAGAGAGAACCTCGACTCTGCCCTCCTCCTATGTGGAGAGAAAATGTTCACGTCTTTTTGCTTTCTCAAAATGGTTTGCTCCAACAACCAATGAAAGTAAAAATCTTTTTCTAACGTCACAAAATCTTTTGATAGTAACTAATGTTAAATTTCTCAATGTATTCGTGGAAGTGCCTTTGACACACCATGATGTAGCGTTTGTCTCTGTAACGCCTCAACCGCCACCTTTCTTAGTGAGCCCATGTCCATTCTCAGTCCATGGGCCCACCTTCCTAAGTGGGTCCTACATATATTCCCTGTGGATCCACCTATATTTGATGGCCAGTTTGTTACGTATGGGAGGCTTTAAAAACTTGTTTACCGACCCTAAAAATCAACAATGATTTTTTCCTCTGTTTTGTCCTCACTCGCAAAGTTCCGACAATCACTTCTAGGAAGGTCAACCATCATGAAGTTCTCTCAGGACCCTTGACCGAAAAAAATAAGTGCATTTTGGTGACATATATGGTCAAATCAATTTTTTTAAACATTTCCACAAAACAGGGTGTCAGATTCTTTAAGCTCCTATGGATCTATCAATAATGATTTATGTTTTTCCAACCTATTTATCTATGTTTGTTGTAAGCTTATGTTTGATTAGCCTATTTTATCCATCCATTAGGTTGATGAGCTTCTACTCGTTATCTCAGGATTAAATGAATAATGGTAACAATTATGTTTGCAAAAAAAAAAGTTTGAGAAATTAGAAGAAAAATAATTTGGCATAATTAAAGAAACAATAGAAAGTTATAAGCATGGTAATATATGAATCCCTAATAATTCAAAGATAAAAATATAAATTAAATAAAACAAACTAAAAATATTACAATAAATTTTAAAATACAGTATTAGGAAAAGAAGACGCATACATTAAACTATTAATATTTTTTGTTGGTCAATATATTAATCTTACCTATTCCCAACTGAAAAAAGAGAAAGTATTAAAAAATTTTGGTTTAAAAAAATAAGAAAAATTTACCTTCCCATTAAAAAAAATTCCAATTAAACAAAGTTGAAAGCAGTGTTTTTTTAATAAATTATTTAAATATAAGACGATTTATGTTTATATAGAAGTGGGTATTTACAAAATTTAGAATTAATAATCAACTGTATATTTTCCTTAATCCCTTTTTCTATATTTTTTTGTAGAATTAATAACTTAAAATTAAAAATAAGTAAATAATATTATAATTTCAAATTTTATGAAATATATATATATATATATATTTATATATAAATAATCTCATTATAATTGTTTTTAAAAAACTTTGTATTTTTTATAAATTCTGTAGTTTTTGATAATTATCTTTTTACATTATTAATATTTTAAAAAACAAAATATTTCATTTTTATTGTAATCAAATTCCTCTTATTAAATATCAACTTTTACACATGTCAAAATCTAAAATTGATAACTTGACACATGTCAAAATCTTGTTAATGGCTAACTTTCAAAACCCAACTTTATATAATAAGATACAACTATAGTATTTATACATGTGTAGAGTTTCCTATACTTAATAGTAACACCGTATCCTAGAAAATATAAAGATATAAAAAATTTACATTTATCTTATTATAATAAGTTCCAACATTATTATGATCATCGGTTTACCAAATTGGATTGTCGAAAAAAAAAGAAAATTGGATTGTCGAGCAGCCAAATTTTTAACCTTTTCGTTGCTCACAAACTAATTTACAGTTAAAGCCAAATAACGACTTGTAGAAACTTGAATGTTTACTGGAATTTTAAAGAAAGACATAAACGCAAATACAATACATTGTGATAAACGCATCACAAGTTTTTTAGTATTTAAAAGAAGTATTCCAAAACAAAAAGCCTTCGTAAGAAGCATTGAAGAGTTCAGAAGACTCATCCAAAAAATTGGAGGAGGAGAAACAAGGTACATTAATTTTCAAAATTGATTGATCCGAGTTCAGAATCCGTCACAAAAACTTTAATGCAAACATCTTTTAATACTATATAATTGTGTGTTTTACTAGTAATGGTAAATTAATTACTACTAATAGACATTCCTACCAAAAAATTACTACTAATAGACATCATACATGATTCTAAATAATAAATTAAAACATCATATATCAATAGACATCATACATATGTCATATATGTTTCAGACTTTTAG
Organism: Camelina hispida; assembly: GCA_023657505.1. NCBI lineage: Eukaryota > Viridiplantae > Streptophyta > Magnoliopsida > Brassicales > Brassicaceae > Camelina > Camelina hispida. The sequence goes on from CP094637.1 coordinate 38,088,847, forward strand.
GAGCTATCTTTGTTTACAAAGTATTTTAACCAAATATAAATATTGAGTTTATATTTTATTGAAAGTCTATTTGCAAAAAAAAAAAAGAAAACACACAAAAACTGCAAATAAATATATATATGATCATGATGCATGCTGCATTAATACGAGAACAAACACATTAATTTACTAATAGCCCTTGTTTTAGAAATAGCTAGCGCTAGTCGGGCGGACGGGATGGGCATAGCGCCTAACGAGAAAATCGGAGATTAAACGAAGATTAATCGGGGACGAGTTTTAGGGTCATTTTATTAAATCAATAATAAAATAAAAATATATATTATTAGATATATGTATAATTCTGTTTATGTTAAAATAAATATATCAAATAAAATATAAAAGTATAAAATTGTCTTTAAGATTACTTTAAACACATAAGTAACTTTAAAAAAAAATTATGATTTTTATCAAAAGTTTGTACATTAGTTATTGTAAAACATCATAAACTCTTAATTTAAATGTCTAAATAACAATAAAAATACATATTTGATTTATATTTGGCTTTAAAAATGATTATTATATACAAAATTAAGCGAAAAATAATCGAATTAGACGGGTTATAATCAAATTAGAAAGGTATAATTGGATAATATACTAGACAAAGATTAGTTATTAATCGAGACGGAGAAGGTGGGTCTAGCGACTTTGCGGGACGTAATCGGTGCTAGGCGGGGATTTAGACGTAACGTATGTTCTGATTCTGGGGTTTACATACACTACACACGAAGTTTTATCTCTACTTTAATTCATCGCCTAACGAAGTAACCACAATAATTTGTTTGTCGTCTAACTAAACACCTGTTTAGCATCTAGCGTCGTCTAGACAACATCTAAATGTATGATTTTTGAGTCCAGAACTTTTTGGAACATATCTATAAGAAGAGAAACATTATCTGTGTCAGAAAATTGTTATTAATATCGTATATTGTATTTTTTTTTTCTTGAAACTCAGATTGCAAAATGTTACTAATATCGAATCTGTCAGGAAAAAGTTTTATGGACAGTTGAATAGCGGGGACCAAAGTTATAAAGATCCCAATTTAGAAAAAATGATACTCCAGCAGTAACATATAAAGTTGCAATAATCAATTAATAAGATTGTGTCCTTTTCTGTCTCTGACATCTATTTTTGTGGAGGAAAATTTCATCACGTGGGTTGTTTGATTTTCGAAATCTAAAAATAGCTGACGACATACAATTATACAAAGGTACAATAATCATTGAAAATAAATATAGGTTGAAAATGCTAAAGAAATCTTAAATATATATTAAATCAAGACAGCTAAAACATTAAATTTTACAAAAAAAAAAATGGCCTAACATGGTTGATCATATAACTTGTTGCTGCTAATGCCAAATATAGAAACATTTTGATATGTGAAAAAAGGCGAGTAAATCTTTTGATTCATTTCGGTTATAAACTAGTTTGTTAAGATTCTCATGATCAAAATGCCTAGCAAGAGAGAAGATTTTTTCTTTCATTTTCCGGCGAACTGTTAAGGGCTTTGGGGAAACTAATTAAATACTATATTATATACATGAAAAAGAAAAGGTTTTTTTTATATATGCATGGTGGCATAAAAGAACTCGTCGACCTAAAAACAAAAGGATTCCATCATAGAGAAATAATGTTAAAGTTGCGTAGCTCATGTCATTGTATGGGGGGCCTTCAACTTTAATTGACTCCCTTTAGCAAATTTACAGGAACCCCACTTAAAAAAGGACAATTAGCTAAGTAACATCTTTTGATGAATTTGTTTACGCAAATATGTATATCCAAAAGTTCATTATTACGTAACTAATTCTTGCGCCAATATTATTTATATATATTTAATATCCTTAATTTATGTGTGATTATATCTTTTTAATATGATTGGTCATCATGAATTCATAGTGCGTGGTGCAAACCATAAAATCTATCGACAACATGTGAAAGTTGTTAAAAAGTTCTAAACGTTTTTGAAAGTTTTCCACATATTTTCAAAAACTTTGGAAATTATTTTCGTTTTTGTAACTTATTTTGTTTCCAAACATTATCCTGTAAGGGTATAAGAAGCACAACACACTGATTCACACTTGGAACGCGCCAAGCCAACGCTTTTCTATTCAATCTTATTAACAAAATTTATCTTTTACAAAGATACAATTTTGTCTCGGCCCTTATTCAACCTATTCTACCCAATAGGATTGAACCCGACTAAGAATGAATCTGACCCCTCTTCTCTTTTCTATCTAAAGACACACCTGTGTAGATCTAAGAGAATAAACTCGCCCTCTCTCTTTTTAGCTAAGAGATTAAAACTCACCCTCTCTCTTTTCTATCTAAACTCTCACCAGAGTAGATCTAAGAGAAAGAAAAAACAATTCTCTGCGCACTTAATCACCACCCTGATTAACGTCACAGAGAACTGGGAACACCCCTTCTAAGCCTTATTTTTGTGGCTTCGAAGTTTACAACTGTATCAATATTCTAGAGTGCTCAAATCCTACTCCTAGAATATATATACACAGACTTGAGAAATCCTGGAAGGCAAATCTCCAAGTATCACGGGATAAGGAAACTGCTTGCTCCTCAAGCTTATCCTTTCCTTATTTATCGTAGAGAATATTTTCCATATCTCCAAGTACAATCTTGTCTCTATCTTCAATACCACGTCAACAGCCTTCCTTGACGCATCATCACATCCACTCACGTCTTGCCACGTCAGCAACTCGAGCGTCTGTGATCTGATGCAGCTTCCTGATTGGCACAACGCTCTGTTCGACACAACGACTTGTTCCTCACAGCGGGTTGTTCCAGAATCTGCATTTACATATCCTACCATTCGACCAAAGCAAAAACATTTTCCTACCATAAGTGGATACGTTTTTCGTAATCTAAATAAATATATGTTTGATAATGTAACAAAGTTTTTGGAATACTTATTATAATAATGTAACCTAATAAGTGAATACTAATTAGGTTTCCGAAGTTTTCATAATTTTTCGAAACTTAGGTAAATCATTGTTCATAATTTTTCGAAACTTAGGTAAAATCATTGTTCATTTTCCTCATGTGAATATGAAGTATTTTTGCATATCTTAATCTAAAATCGTCATTTAATTTTTAAATATTTATTCATCCGATCGAATCTAAATCGTCATAATTATTAACTCTACTCCTGTTGTTGGAACAGTTGAATATATAACAAACATGTTAACTATTTAAGATTATCATTCAATTTTATATGGGGCCAAACATTCTCACAACAAATACTATCACGGCCAATCAAACACTATCACGTCCCACAACAACTGTTAACCATCCAATCCAATGCTATCATTATCTAGCTTATGACGACATCTTGGGATCCATATGATTCAAGAGCGAAGTTGACGTGTCTCCCGTAAACACTTTAAACCGGTCCTTTTACTTGTGGTTGCAACAGCGGCAGCGACGTGGCAAAACAATGGTGGCCGCAACGAGTAAATTTTTTGCTTTTTTTTTAGTGTATTTATAAGGAGTTGTATAATTGTAATTAGTCATAAGCTAAACCCTAGTGTAAAGTCTATATATGTTGTAAATTATTTATCTTGATGAATCATTCAGTCTACGATTATAAGAGGTGCCAATATAGTGTCTTTAAACGTAATCAGATAAAGTTTGCTTTGTATACAGGCGGGGACCTTTTTCTTTGCATTGATCCACTGACCATTTTAACTCTCCAGTCTCCCACCTAGGGAGAAAAAGACAGAGAATAAAATTTTCAATAAAATTTAATCACTTGTTAGTTGCTCCACATACTGGAAAGAGTTCATATTATTATTAATTTGTTCATACTAATTTACTTACTATATAATGTAATCAATTCATTTTCAATAAGATCTTTTAGAACATTTCTATCGCTGTATATATTGTTTTAATAATTACTATACAATTTTGTTATACATTTAAAGATTAAATCATAAAAAATTTAACCATAAATAATGTGCCAACTGCCATCTGTCCAAAAACGTTTTTGATAGGATTCTTTAATCGAGAACCATGTGAGATACGAACGATAGACATGCTACCTCGGCTTAACATTACTAATTTTTTCTGTGAACGAGTGAATTATTGTTGTTTTAGGACATTAGTTTTTTTCATAAGAATTGTCATTTGTTGACAAAAAAAAAAAAATATATCGTTTAGATTTTCAATTCAGATATTTGGTAAAATAACTAATTGTAACCCAAATGAATCATTATACATGACTAAAATTTAGGAAAATAACAGTGAAAAGGATCTGAAGTAGGCGACTTCTCTCCCAGACCCAACTCTCAAGATAGCAAAAGCGGTAAAACTTTTTCAAAAAAACATATCTCACCTACTCAAAACTACTAAAAAGAGTATTATCCAGCGGGTAGTCAACGTTCTGTGAGAAAATCTAGTGGTCTTTGGAGTTTCTTTCGACGAACTTAGTGGCCGCCGGAGCAGCTCCACCACCGCTCTCCCTCCTAACTGCCATCTTAACCCTTCTTGACCTCTTTCTGAAGGTATGTGTTTCACATTTCACTAGTCGCATACTCTACCTTGTATCTCACCATATCCCACCTCCCTGAAAACCTTTTGTAACCCTGTGTAAACCATACAAACTTGGTGAACCCTCGCGAAATTTGTCCCTTGAACCCTGTGGCACCCTTTGAACCTGATTGCGGCTTACCTTAAGCTTTAACATGGAGAAACGAATACCCTACCACCTAAAAGGGAAAGAAGTGGTGACTGATAAACCCTCTCTCCCCCCCCCCCCGCAGAAGAATTCGAGCCCTAGAACTGGACACATCGACGCTCATTGAAGAAAACTCCCTCACCCTCATGGGTCGTCTAACAAACCCAGCAGCTCAAAGACTGTGGTATCTCTTCCCGTTCCTGGTCAACCGCTGGGACCTGAAAGGACGTGCTGTAGGATCAGACCTTGGAAGAGGCTGCTTCCAGTTTAGGTTTTATTTCGAGGAAGACTTACAAAAAGTGCTAGATAATAGACCTTACCACTACGACCACTGGATGGTAATCCTTCAAAGATGGGAACCGGTCATCTCTGCCACCTTCCCTTCTCAGATACCTTTCTGGATTGAGGTCCAAGGCCTACCAAAGTACTACCGGCAACCACAGATGTTACAAACCATTGGAGATGAACTCGGACATCTTGAATCCATGGAGATAACAGATGGATCTGCAAAAATAAGAGTCCAAATAGATGGCCTGAAACCCATTGTTAAGGAGACAATAATTGACTTCCCAAATGGAAGTGAAGCCTTGGTTACACTTGAATACAAAAACCTAAAGGCTCATTGCTTACACTGCTTTATGCTCACCCATGAAATGAAGAATTGCCCTCAACTAGCAGAGAGAAAAGACCTTCCGCTACCACCCCCTAGATCCCAAGACTCAGTATCAAAAGAGGTGTCAAGGAACTACTATACGCCCCAAGATAATTTCATGGCTCCGAGAAGCGCTTTACCCCCAACCCATTCACCGCGCCTATCCTAGCGGTTCTGCTAAATCTCATCGTGAGACCCCGGAATCTGACAGAGACCGTATAGTCCACTCTACTGGAGGAAGAAGCTATGGAAGCTCCCACTCACGTCACAGAAGTCAATCATACAGAGCTCATCCCTACCATGGCAGAGAGACTCGACGTGAATACCTCCCCCGAGGCCAACGTGAACAAGAGAAGAGGGCTCCTAGAAGCCCAAGAATGCAATGGAGGGAAAGGATTACTCCCTCGAATGGTTCCCAGATAGAAGCATCTAGGTCCTCCAGACCTAGGCGGCCACCCCTTGAGAGGAATGAAGTTAACACTGATCCTCCTACCCCACCCCCTCCTCCCACAGGCTTGACAATTCCCTGTCTTGTCAAAAGAACAAGTGTTAGACGAATTAAGAGAGGTAACAGTGCAATATTTAGCAGTTTCTGACCCAACAGAAAGTGCGGCCAGAAAACAAAGAGTTATCCAAGGTGAGGCTAGAAAATCCTCCAAGAAAAGACTGCAGAGGAAATCCTCCAAGCTTCGGCTCTCCAAATTGCTGCCTTACAGTCTGAAGAATTAGCCTCTCAATCTCAGGCTTTACCCGAGGCAGACAACCCACAGGAAAGACCGGCCATTGTCCAGTCTACCATCCAAGGTACTGAACCAGAGAAAGTATCAAAACGAGGAAGAGGAAGACCCCCAGCATCAAAACCTCCAGCAAAGACACAAATGAAACTGATTGGGATCAGAAGTCAAAAAAGGAACCTGACTATGAACTCTCCTAAGAAAGGAGGAACCACGAGTACGCATAAACAAAAAGGAAACTCAGCAGGAACAAGCAAAAAGAGACCTGACAAAGGGAAAGGAGCGAACAGGAATGAAGCCTCTAGTGGAGCCCCTCCCAAAGCCTCTTTATTTCCTGTGATGACAAAGAAAAAGATGGATTTTCAAGATCCACCAAATCCTCTTCCTTAAAAATCCTGAGCTGGAACTGTTGTGGGTTGGGGAACCCCACAACAGGCCGGCGGCTTCGTGAGATGCACCTAAGTATCTCACCTGACATTCTGTTCCTTATGGAGACAAAAAATGGCGATGAAATAGTTAAAAAGGCAGTGGAATGTATTAAATTTCAATCTCACCTATTGGTTCCCCCGCATGTCCCAGGAGGAGGTGGTTTAGCTCTGTTTTGGAAGCAACATGTTGAGATCACCATCCTGTCCTCCTGCAAAAATTTTATAGACACATGCGTTAAATATGAGGGCAAAACTTTCTACTCTACCTTTGTATACAATGAACTCGATAGAGCAAAAAGGAAAGATATCTGGCAACAGTTAAGAGGCATCAGGATTGAGAGGGAGGAACCATGGTTCCTAACAGGAGACTTCAATGACATTGTTGATGGGTCTGAAAAACGGGGAGGACCACCCAGGGCAGAAGGTTCTTTTGGTGACATCAGAACCCTCATGTCAGTGTGTGATCTCTATGACCTTCGACACTCAGGAAACTTCCTCTCCTGGAGAGGTAAAAGGAACGATCATTTGGTCTTCTGTCGCATCGACAGAGCATTGTCGAATTGAGCGTGGGCAGTGGAATATCCTTATAGCCGATGAGACTACCTTAACTTTGAAGGATCTGATCACCGACGCGTCCTCACCCACCTTGACCTATCAAAACAGAAGAAACGTGGAATATTTCGTTATGACAGAAGGTTGAGTGATAACACTGAAATCACAAGCCTGATTCAGAATAGTTGGGCAGATAAGGAAGAAACAGATGTGGAAAGGAAACTTGCTAGATGTCGATGGGAAATCATCAGATGGACAAAGGAAAAGCAGTTTAATAGCCAGAAGGAAGTGAACTTACATAAACAAAAGCTTGAAGAGGCTCTGACAAGCGAGGAGGAGAACAAGGAACTGATATCCTCTTTGAACATCAGCCTTCTGAAGGCGTACAAAGCGGAGGAGGACTTCTGGAAACAACGAAGCCAACAGTTATGGCTAGCCCTTGGGGACAAAAACTCGGGCTACTTCCATGCTGCAACAAGAGGAAGACAAGTGGTTAATAAGTTCTCAGTCATAGAAAATGATGAAGGTGTACCGGTATATAAGGAGGAACAAATAGCAGAAGTCATCACCAATTATTTTGAGAAACTCTTCACCTCTGAAGGGGGAAGTCGAGCAGAAACCGTTAAAGAGGCAATCACACATCGTGTTACACCTGAAATAAACCAGTCCCTCACATCAATACCTTCACCGGAGGAAATTAAGAGAGCATGCTTCTCCATACATGCTGAGAAAGCACCGGGACCAGATGGGTTCTCAGCAAGCTTCTTCCAAACCCACTGGGAATCAGTTGGACCAAATATCATCTTGGAAGTCCAAGGTTTTTTCATATCAAGAACCATGCCAGGAAACATAAATAAAACCCACGTCAGGCTTATTCCTAAGATCCAAAGTCCCCAAAGAATGGCGGACTACAGACCGATAGCATTGTGCTCAGTCTTCTATAAGATCATCGCTAAGGTACTAACAAAAAGGATACAACCGTTCCTGCATCAAATGATATCAGAGAATCAGTCAGCTTTTGTACCAAAAAGAGCTATCTATGACAATGTGCTTATCACTCATGAAGTCCTACATTACCTGAAATCCTCGGGAGCAAAGAAGCAATGCTACATGGTAGTGAAAACTTACATGAGCAAGGCCTACGACCGCATAGAATGGGACTTTATTCGGCTTGTCATGGAGGAAATGGGATTCCACCAAACTTTGATCAGATGGATCATGACGTGCATCACCACCGTCTCGTACACCTATATACTAAATGGGACAGAACAGGGTCAGGTTCTCCCAAGACGTGGCATACGACAGGGTGACCCACTGTCGCCGTACATCTTCATCCTCTGTAGCGAGGTCTTGTTTGGACTATGTGCAAAGGCCCAACTTGAGAAGGTCTTATAAGGTGTCAAGGTGTCAAAGAATGGCCCCCGGGTGAACCATCTCCTATTTGCAGACGACACCATGTTCTTCTGTCGCTCTGACCAACAAAGCTGTAAAGCACTGATGACCATCCTGCGAAAGTATGAAACTGCATCAGGCCAAATGATCAACAAAGCAAAATCCGCTGTCACATTCTCAAACAAAACAAATGAACATACAAGAATCAGTGCTAAACAGACATTAGGGATACAACAGGTTGGCGGCCTTGGGAAATACCTGGGTTTACCTGAAGGCTTTGGGCATAAGAAAAAGGATATGTTCAACAATATTGTGGACAGGATCAATCAGCGAGCCAAAAGTTGGTCAACGAGGTTCCTCTCGGCGGCAGGAAAGACTACAATGCTTAAATCCGTGCTTGCTGCTATGCCAACACACACAATGTCATGCTTCAAGATACCAGGTTCGCTTTGTAGAAGAATCCAATCCGCACTTACAAGATTTTGGTGGGACTTTATCCCGGATAAGAAGCGAATGTGCTGGATCTCCTGGGAAAAGATGACTAAACCAAAGAGAGAGGGAGGATTAGGATTCAGAGATATCTCAGCGTTTAATGATGCTTTACTGGCAAAAGTAAGTTGGAGAATACTTACCAGACCATCGTGTCTTCTGGCTAGAGTCCTGCTTAGCAAATACTGTCAACAAGCTTTGTTCCTTGAGTGTACCGTTCCTGCCTCTGCATCCCATGGCTGGAGGGGAATTTTCATTGGACGTGATCTCCTTCAAATTACCAACTTGGGGAAAGCCATAGACTCTGGAGAAACTACTCCGATTTGGTCTGAACCATGGTTGTCTTTGACTGAATCCATAGTACCAATGGGACCTGCACCAGCCAATAGCTGCACGCTGGTAGTCGCAGATCTTTTACACCCAAGCTCCAACGAGTGGGATGAGACAAAGATACGGCTCACACTTCCGCAGTATGAGGACCAAATTCTGTCAATCAAACCTAGTAAGCTTGGAGCTTCAGACCGGTTTCTATGGCTCCCCACACCATCTGGCGAATACTCTGCTAAATCTGGATATCAAGCAACCAGGAAATTAGCAAATGAACCTGAACCCCAACCAGACCCAACCAATGATTTTAACTGGGAAAAAGATATATGGAAGGTCAAATGCTTACCAAAAATAAAGTTCTTCCTCTGGAAAGCATTGCGGAATGCCCTGCCTACGAGTGAAAACCTAAAGAATAGAGGGATTAACCTCACAGCAAACTGCGCCTTCTGTGGTCAAGAGGAAACTAGCGTTCACCTGTTCTTCCACTGCCAATTTGCTCAACAGATATGGTGCAAAGCTCCGTTGGTGCCTTCAATTGATCCCACCCGAATATCCAATCACAGAAAGAGACTCGAGCTGCTTGGTAAATTGAAGTGCCTGCCTCTAGTAGGGATTACAGATGGATTCCTTGGAGCCTGGATCCTCTGAATAATTTGGAAGACACGCAATAAGCTAATCTTCGAACAGAATTCGATCTCAAGCTTGGAAGCGGTTTCCCAAGCCATTGCTTTTGCCAGAGAGTGGCGGATCGCGCAGGAATTACAAATCAAACCCCCACCCAACCAAGGGAAGCAAGCCTTGAGAGTGATGAATGCGAGACTTATCCACTGCTTCACTGATGCGGCATGGAATGAGGAATCAAAAACGGCGGGCCTTGGATGGCTGTTCCTGGATCCAATAACGAAGATTGAGATCAAGGGAACTGACACAGCATCACACGTCCTCTCCCCTCTTATTTCGGAAGCACTCGCGTTGAATTGTGCTGTCCAACATGCCACAGATCTAGGTTACCAAAAACTTTCTTTTGCTTCAGATTTGCAGACGCTAATCAAAGCAACAAACAAGGAGATCCACGAGATTCTACACGACATCCTTCAAAGATCCATGAACTTCGATGAGATTAGCTTCAACTTCGTCCCTCGTGAGATGAGCAGAAGAGCAGATGAGATCGCAAAAAACACTTTAAATTCTTTGTTTTTAATTCCTCAGTTATGTGGTACAACCACCGATCAAAACTTAAGTCTTGTAACCCCTGAACCGAGGCTTACCGGTCCGGTTTAGTCTTATTTATAACAAGATTTGGATTGACAAAAAAAAAAAAAAAAAAAAAAAAACTAATTGTAACCCAATTGTTTTAATATCTTGAGTCTTGACCAAAAAAAAAGAATATATTAAAAAAAATGTAAATTTTTTTTTTAATTAATTTCTTAATTTATGTGAGAAATTTTAAACAACAAGTAATTTGAAATGGAAGAAGTATGATTTATTGCATAAACATAACATACTTATGTGCGAATGTAAACACATACTAGATTTGGACCCGTGCTAGAGCACGAGTTGAAATTCTTTTTATCTGTATTATAATTTTAAAATAAAATATAATTCATAAGACGGCTTAATATTGTAAACTGAAAAACGATTGTTATTATTATTATTATTATTATTATTATTATTATTATTATTATTTTTTATATGAATATGAGAGATGTATTTTGGTGAATAGAGATCTGAATGATTTATATCAATGTTTTTTAACCAGGACCGGACCGGCCTGTCGGTTTGATCCAACCACAACCCAATAGGTATTCCGGTCTGGGTAACCTCTTGAAACCTAACAAATAAAACCCTCAAAAACCAGAAAACCCCGCTAAAACCCCGTGAACCGGTGGTTGAACCGGCAAGTCAGCCCGAGTTGTCGGTCTCAAATTAAAATATTTTATTTTGGTCACACTTTAAACTTAAACCAAATTAAAAATAAATGTTGTTATTTATAAAAGAATCAGTTAATTATTTATCGAATCATTTAAAAGTTTAATTTTAGTTGTTTATTACTTAACCATGTATGTTTTGTTCATATATTTATAGAAAAGTATATGTTATATTTGTAAAATGTAATAAAACTAATTGACCCGTAATTTAATCGGTCCGACTTGTTGATTGAGTGATCCGAAAGACTTCCGGTTCACTTTCCAGTCCGGTTTTAAAGACATTGATTTATATTAAAAGCTTGGAAGGGTGTTAGGTCAGATTTTATTTTGAAATCCACAATAAAATCTCGGAAATCACGATTAAGTATGATTACTTAATTTTATTTCTTTTTACGCCTAACAGTATATATGGTGTAACAATATATGGAATAATCAAGATTTTTTTTGAAAATTGTATAAATCATTGGAATATTATCTTTAAGAGGATTTTTGAGATATTCTTAAGTGTATTCGAAGTTTCATATAGCCACGGATTTCATCTATAACATTTATTTTGTAACCAACCTATATTTAATATATTATCTATTTTGTAACCAACTTATAAAAATTATATATTCTACAAAAAAAGTTGTGTACTTCCGTTTTATTATACAAAAAAAAATTGTGTACTTTCTTTTTATGATTGAGAGTATATTTTTATCCTTTTTAATAACGTGGTTAACGTTGTGATTTATCAATAAAATCTCAGGAAAATAAATTGGTAATATTGTGATTGTAGATCTTTGGAAACAACATGATCTTCCGAAAATAAAGTTTGGAATATTCATAAACTATCAATTTGGAATATCCCGTTTAAGACTTCGGTTACAATTAAAGTTTTATTTGTTACCATTAATATATGAACTATCAACTTGTAACCAATTAATATATGGATTAATCTATAACCTATGTATAACCTATTTGTAACCATTTATTAAAATTATAGCATCTACCAAAACAATGTTATGTACTTCCGTTTTATTTAAAAAGGAGATTCACTATACTTCCCTTTTATTTGTTACCATTAATATATGAACTATCAACTTGTAACCAATTAATATATGGATTAAAACTTATGTATAACCTATTTGTAACTATTTATTAAAATTATAAAGTCTACCAAACAATGTTGTGTACTTCCCTTTTATTAAAAAGGGGATTGTTTGGACCATATAATTTTTTTTTCTATCATTATTTGTAAGTCGAGCTATCTCTAGACCTCCGACTTCTATTTCTGTCTCACTAATTTTGATTAACATAGGTTGTTTCTATAAAAAGGCCGTCGACCAAAAATTGCATAAATGATAAATGTTATTTTGTATGGTTGTCGGATTACACAACATGTTCTAATATATTTAATATATCTATTGCAATTGCCTTTACCTAGCTAGACAAGTGGTTGTAAGTTAAACGCAGTAGAATAGAAGGTACCAAAGATATAAATATCTCAAATAATTAGAAAACGACAACGTTACTGTATTTAATTGGTAACTTTTTTTTGTAAAGTTAATGTAAAAAACTGACAAGATAAAAAAAAAAATTGGAATAAAATTCTGAATATCTATATCCCTTAGTATATACCTTCGCGCTACATTTATAAAAGACATATTCACGAGTGCTGATTTTCATAAAACAAAATATAAATGTTATGGAAAATTTATATATATACATTTTTAGAGATATTTATAAAATAAATTATGAAGTTGGTATTTATTTACAGGAATACCATTAATATTAAATAATTTATTTAATAAATAAATTAACTCTACCTATATTACATTTTTGTTATAGAAACTAAATGTTTTAAAAGGTAACAAACATAATTGCAAATGTATACAGATTTTTTTCTTTATTTTATAAAGAGGTAAATGAAGAGGTTCACCTCTAAAAATTTAAAAAATTGATTTGATAAATAGTGATTTTTAACTTCACATATTATATTTTACTTTTAAGGGTATCGTATGATGAGTTTTTGTGGATTAAAAATATTTGAACATGTTGTGTGATCCGCTTAGCATGGGGTTTGGACTATAGAACCAACACTAAAACTATTAGTTTATTTCATATACTATAGATTTGTAGTCATAGTTTAGAAAATTAACTTATAAATCATTTAGTGTATGAACTACAAAATATTACACATACTACAACACATTATTAAATATTCAAAAAAAAATGTATTGTAACACCTGCAAACCAATTTTTGGTAAATTGGTGGGGGTGTCGATCGACACCACAGGAGGTGTCGATCGACATTGTTTGTTCTGGTTCGTCCGGTTCGATTTAATTATCGATTTTTTGGTCGGTTTGGTTTGTGGAGAACCATTAAACCGTGATATTTAAGTGGGGGAATGACCTAGGTACTGATTTGTGGTTGTCCAGCCGCTGAAAACAAAGAGAAAGAGGAGAAAACATCGTTCTTGAGTTTTTGGGAGTTTTTGTGAGATTTCAAGGCTTTGTGGGTGAGATCTTGCTGTGGCAGTGAGGATTCAAGGCTAGGAACGTGTGGGAAGCTTGTTGAGAGTGTGTATTCGTCCATTTTTGGTCAGAAACTTCCTGCAAAGAGGTGAGTGCATGACCATGGCTTATCTAAGCTAAGATCTCTAGTTTTTATGTGATTTGGTGCTTATGTGGTTGTTTCTTTGAGTTCTCTATGGTATTTCGTCGCTGCTTTGGCTGGGTTTTGCTTCTGGGAATGCATGGAGCGGATTGGAGAAGATTGGAGGCGAGATTCGGAGTTTTTGATCGAAGGAAATCGCTGCTCGGCATCGGTGTCGGTCAACACCAATTGGGGTGTCGGTCGACACCAACGCGAGGACGGCTCGAGACTTTGGCGAGTGTCGATCGATGCCATGTGGAGGTGGCGGTCGACATAAACTAGGGTTTTTCGGGAGTGTCGGGCAGGGTGTCGGTCGACACCCTTCTTTCAGCTACGACGGATTGTTGTATGCTTTGTATATTGCCTGGTTTGTTTATTTGATTGTTGATTGTGGCATGTAGAGATCTTATTTCTTGTGTGTATAGCCCAGTAGATGGGAGGATTGCCTCACTGAGTGTTTATCAAATACTCATGCATCTCAATATGTGTTTGTGGTGCAGGTAAAGGCAAAGTGTGATCGTGGAATCAAGGCGATGAAGAGGAAGATGTTCTAGTGGTTTGCTTGGTTGTCTGTCTTCTGTTAGGTTGCTAGAGTTGAGTCCTAGAACATTGTTTAGGATTGCTTGTTATTTGATTTATGCTGTTTGGATCATTAGTTTGTGACTAGAATTAATACTGGATATTATTTATTGGTTATTGGTATTGTTATTCCGCTGTTGGTTGTGATTATTGTTAGGTGGCTAGTGGATATGGGACCACTAGTTGTAGTTTATTTATTATATTATATTTATTATTTAATATTTAAAAAAAAAGGGTCGGTCCTTTCATTTTGGTATCAGATCTCTTACGGTTCTAGGTTTGGGTTCGCTAGGTTTCTGTTGTGATGTTTTGGATTGCATGCTTTGATTGAATATGTGAGTTAGTCAATTGTGTGTGGCATGGAGTCCTAGAACATCCTCTTCGAGCCTTCAATGAAATTCCACGGTGAGTTATTGTTATGTTTCTTTGTGTGGTATTGATTTGTTTTATGCTTGTTAGCCTGTGTTCTTGGAAGATCAGTGGTTAAGGTGTTTGAGTTGTTGGTCGTGGACGGGGACGTGGTCGTGGTCATTATCAGGCGGGTCCCGAGGCCAGCGAGTGTGTGGTCCAGAGTTCCACAAGGAGGTACGTCAGAGGGTCGCAAGCGTATCAAGAGGGACCAGAGGGGGTTAGCCGGTGAGCGTGCCGGGGGTGCTGGGAACCCAGGTGTGGGGTTGCAGCAGGTGGAGCCCAGGGTCGAGATGATCGCTTGGCGGATCTGTTGGCGTGCTGTTGGAGCGGTTACCGAGAGGGGTACCAGTGTAGGCTCCCGTTGTGCCGCATGTGGCAGGGTGCAGCCTAGGGCAGCGGGTGTTGAGGACTTTCCACCTTATGTTAAGAGGATGGAGCGGTTGTAGATGACCGGTATGAGATTATTCTCAAGGGGCATCGGACCTAGAGAGGCGGATAGGTGGACATATGCAGTTGGAACAGATATTTCTCTGTTTGGGGGTTAATCCAGTTGGATATTAGAATTTTAGTGGGCAGGTGTAACATTGCAATGTTATACTCGGACCACATGAGGTACTTTGTGTCGAGAGATGTTTATAGTCGTTAAGGATTGTTGCTCCTAAGGGGATGGTGATTCCCCTGAATACCGATAGCTCGAGGGGCTGAGGGCTCCGAGAGTGGTAGAGGGGATGATGTTCCCCTGAGGGGATGAGTAGTTCCCCTGATACCGAGATCTTGAGGATTGTGGTCCAAGAGTGAGACGGTATAACTCGAAGACGCTAGTCTGAGAGTGAGATCGGTATGGCTCAAAGGTTGCAACCTAAGTGAGGAAGAGTTGGGAGAAAGCAAAGTATAGAACGTGAGTATGAACATAACGACGGAATGTAGACCTCGAGAGTGATGATGGTTTAATCTTGGATTTTAGGATTATGTTGGCCGGTGGGTCAGGGTTTTATGACCGGAGTGGTCAAGAATGTGTGGCTGATGTGCCAGGATTGAGTGGCCGGTCGTGCTGGAGTCCCGGGAAAGAGAGCTGCAGCAGATATGAGCTGGTAAGGGCATGGTTGCCAGGTACATAAGTTACACGAGAAGCCTTCATGGCAGGATAAACTAATCGTTGCGACGATGGTGGGTGAAGTTCATTGGAGATGGACAGGGTTACTAGATTTAAGGTTTGGGTAAGCTTGCTGGGGGGAAACAAATCAAGTAGGTTAAGTTGGCGGTCTGCAAAGCATTTGATACGGTGAATCGGAATATGCAAACGTATGGTACTTGTTTGTTTTATTACGCTCGTATTGATGATTTGCTGTGGAGAATAGCTAAGCGGAAAGCTAATTTTGGATTAATCTATCTTGTGGAAGTTTTCCCTAAGAGACAAGTTACTAGAGGTTCTTGGACGAACAAGAGGGTAGACATTCAGGTGGCTTCGAGTTGATGTCGGATTACTTGAGTGTTTGTTTGGCAAAGCTGAAGAAGCAGCTAGAGGATTTGTTAGTAAGGGATTCATCTGTCCTAGTGTATCATTGTGGGGAGCACCAGTGTTATTTATCAAGAAGAAGGATGGGAGTTTCCGGTTGTGCATTGATTATCGGGGTTTGAACCGGGTCATTGTGAAGAACAAGTACCCTCTTCCTAGGATCGATGAGTTTTTGGATCTGTTGAGGGGTGCTACTTGGTTCTCTAAGGTAGATCTGGTGTCGGGTTATCATCAAATACCGATAGATGAGGCAGATGTGAGAAAGACGGCTTTCAGGATGAGGTATGGGCATTATGAGTTCGTGGAGATGCCTTTTTGGGTTGACTAACGTGCCAACAGCGGTTATGAGATTGATGAACAGTGTGTCTCAGGAGTTTCTGGACGTGTATGTCATCATTTTCGTCGACGATATCCTGGTATTTTCTCAGAGTCCTAAGAAGTATGCAGTGAATTTGAGGGCAGTTCTGGAGAAGCTGCGGGAGCAGAAGTTGTTTGCTAAGTTGAGCAAGTGTATTTTTTGGCAGCGTGAGATGGGTTCTCTGGGTCACATTGTTCTGCAGAGTGAGTTTCTGTAGATCTGGAGAAGATTCAGGCTATCAGGGATTGGCCTAGACTACAGAATGTCACTAAGATCAGGAGTTTCCTTGGTTTGACAGGTTACTACAGGACCAGGAGATGAAGCCTCTGGTAGGAGAGATCAGTGCGTTGAGCTTGTGTGCGGTTTCTCGAGAACCATTGGGTTAGGAGGCGGCTTATAGAGCGGATCTTCTGAGCAGGGTGTGGTTGGCTCAGGAGAAGGATTTGGGGCTGGTGAATGTCTCTAAGGATATTGATTCAGAGTATCAGGTCTCAGCTAATGGTATTATCTTGGTGCACGGTCGGATTTGTGTGCCCAAGGATGAGGATTTGAGATAGGAGATCTTGAAGGAGGCTCATGCGAGCATGTTTTCTATTCATCCAGGAGCGACTAAGATGTACCGTGATCTCAAGAGGTACTATCATTAGGTCGGGATGAAGAAGGTTGTAGCTAGTTGGGTCACGAGGTGCGACGTGTGTCAGCTGGTGAAGGCTGAGCATCAGGTTCCAAGCGGATTACTAAAGAGTCTATCCATTCCATAGTGGAAGTGGGATATGATCACGATGGATTTTGTGGTAGGATTGCCAGTGTCACGGACCTTTGATGCTATTTGGGTCATTGTGGACCGGTTGACTAAGTCAGCACATTTTCTAACCATTAAGAAGACTGATGGAGCAGCGTTCTTGGCTAAGAAGTATGTGAGAGAGATAGTCAGATTGCATGGGGTGCCAGCGAGCATTGTGTCTGAGAGGGATTCTAGGTTCACTTCGGTGTTCTGGAAGGCATTTCAGGTAGAGATGGGCACTAAGGTGCATATGAGTACAACTTATCATCCCCAGACAGATGGACAGTCTGAGAGGACGATCCAGACACTGGAGGATTTGCTGAGGATGTGTGTGTTGGATTGGGGTGGCCATTGGGCAGATCACCTGAATCTGGTAGAGTTTGCTTACAACAATAGTTATCAGGCGAGTATTAAGATGGCTCCTTATGAGGCTTTGTATGGGAGACCATGTCGTACACCATTATGCTGGACTCAGGTGGGGGAGAGGAGCATGTTTGGTGCTAGTTTTGTTCAGGAGACCTCAGAAAAGATTCGGGTTCTCAAGATGAACATGAAGGAGGCTCAGAATAGGCAGAGGAGTTATGCTGATAGGAGGAGGTGAGATCTTGAGTTTCAGGTAGGAGACAGAGTGTACCTCAAGATGGCCATGTTGCGGGGTCCAAACAGGTCATTGTCAGAGACTAAGTTGAGTCCGAGGTATATGGTTCCGTTCAGAGTGATTGAGCGGGTTGGACCAGTGGCATATAGACTAGAGTTACCTGAGGTTATGCGTGCATTCCATAAGGTTTTCCATATGTCTACGTTACGGAAGTGTCTCCGTGAGGGTGAGCAGGTGTTGGCTAAGATTCTGGAGGATCTTCAGCCTAACATGACTGTGGAGGCGAGACCAGTGAGGGTGCTTGGGGTACAAGTTTCCATGAGGCAGGGTTTTTGGAGGAAAGTTTCCTGAAAAAGAAGTTTCCAAAAGTGGAAAGTTTCCAAAAATGGAAAGTGCTAAATATGGAAAGTTTTACGGGAGTTAGAATTTGTCCATTCTAGCGGTGGAGAGCGTTGGAGGGCTTGTGTGGTCTTAGTGGCAGACTTTCGAGTCAGTGCACCCGGGTGTGGCGGTCTTTTTAGATATTGTGTGGCCTTTGTGGCGGGCTGTTTAGCCATGTGTGGCCTTTGTGGCGGGCTGTTAGCCGTGTGTGGCCTTTGTGGCGGGCTGTTTAGCCATTGTGTGGCCTTTGTGGCGGGTTGTTTAGCCAATTGTGTGGCCTTTGTGGTGGGCTGTTTAGCCAGAGTGTCTTTGTGACGGTCCTTCGGGACAGATGGTCTTTGTGACGGTCCTTCGGGACGAGTGGCCTTGGTGGTGGTCCTCTTTAGGACATTTGTTTGGCGGTCCTCTTTAGGAAATTTGTTTGGCCTTGGTGACGGTCCTCTTTAGGACATTTGTTTGGCCTTGGTGACGGTCCTCTTTAGGACCTTTTGTTTGGCCTTGGTGGCGGTCCTCTTTAGGACATTTTTTTTGGCCTTGGTGGCTGTCCTCTTTAGGAAATTTTGTTTGGCCTTAGTGGCGGCCCTTGTGGCATGTATATGATCCTTGTGTGGTCATGAGGTATTCCAGTGAGGGGATATGTGGTTGGTAGGACATTGAGATATTTTACGCGAGCCACGGGAAGGAAACCTGGATAGGGATAGGACTCAGACGTGTTCAGAATTGTTTGCTCTTGGCTCTTGGAGGACTTAGGTTCTCCTAGTACTGTCATATTCAGAGACTTTGTGGCTTGGGAATATGGTTGGTATATCGACTTCGGATGACGATCCGGGGGCGCGCTGTAGGGTGGCAACCCGAGTGACGAGTTTTGATTTTTCCCTATATATATTATGGCATGCGGGTTTAGGCCCGATGAGGAGCCAACATTGGCATGCAGACTTAGGTCTGATGAGGAGCCAATGAAAACTCAAGGTTTAGGCCTGTGAGTAAAGGAAAGTCCAAAAAGTTAAGAGCAAATAACGCCTGGAGCTTGAGTCTATCGCCTAGAGGTTACCTTCTGTAGATCGGTCAGAGGAGTGCGGGCTGTGGAGACGGTTGCATGGGAGTCCTTGGCTGTTGGTCGTTCGAGATTTGAGGATGAATCTAGATTGGTGGGGGAGAATTGTAACACCCGCAAACCAACTTTTTATAAATTGGTGGGGGTGTCGATCGACACCACAGGAGGTGTCGATCGACACTGTTTGTTCTGGTTTGTCCAGTTCGATTTAATTATCGATTTTTGGTCGGTTTGGTTTTAGGAGAACCATTAAACTGTGATACTTAAGTGGGGGAATGACTTAGGTCGTGTTTTGTGGTTGTCCAGCCGCTGAAAACAAAGAGAAAGAGGAGAAAACATCGTTCTTGAGATTTTGGGAGTTTTGTGAGATTTCAAGGCTTTGTGGGTGAGATCTTGTTGTGGGAGTGAGGATTAGAGGCTAGGAACGTGTGGGAAGCTTGTTGAGAGTGTGTATTCGTCCATTGTTAGTCAGAAACTTCCTGCAAAGAGGTGAGTGCATGACCATGGCTTATCTAAGCTAAGATCTCTAGTTTTTATGTGATTTGGTGCTTATGTGGTTGTTTCTTTGAGTTCTCTATGGTATTTCGTCGCTGCTTTGGCTGGGTTTGGCTTCTGGGAATGCATGGAGCGGATTGGAGAAGATTGGAGGCGAGATTCGGAGTTTTTGATCGAAGGAAATCGCTGCTCGGCATCGGTGTCGGTCGACACCAATTGGGGTGTCAGTCGACACCAACGCGAGGACGGCTCGAGACTTTGGCGAGTGTCGATCGATGCCATGTGGAGGTGGCGGTCGACACAAACTATGGTTTTTCGGGAGTGTCGGGCAGGGGTCGACACCAGTATGGTGTCGGTCGACACCAGATTGTCAGTGTCAATCGACACCTTCTGGTGTCGGTCGACACCCTTCTTTCAGCTTCGACGGATTGTTGTATGCTTTGTATATTGCCTGGTTTGTTTATTTGATTGTTGATTGTGGCATGTAGAGATCTTATTGCTTGTGTGTATAGCCCAGTAGATGGGAGGATTGCCTTACTGAGTGTTTATCAAATACTCATGTGAGATATGTGTTTGTGGTGCAGGTAAAGGCAAAGTATGATCGTGGAATCATGGCGATGAAGAGGAGGATGTTCTAGTGGTTCGCTTGGTTGTCTGGCTTCTGCTAGGTTGCTAGAGTTGAGTCCTAGAACATTGTTTAGGTTTTCTGGTTATTTGATTTATGCTGTTTGGATCATTAGTTTGTGACTGGAATTAATACTGGATATTATTTATTGGTTATTGATATTGTTATTCCGCTGTTGGTTGTGATTCTTGTTAGGTGGCTAGTGGGTATGAGATCACTAGTTGTAGTTTATTTATTATATTATATTTATTATTTAATATTTAAGAAAAAAAAGGTCGGTCGTTTCATGTATACACATAAAAATATACACTAACATACCATATATGCATATATACCTCTTTTAATTATTGAAATATAACTAAGTATTTTAAAATTTTAGATTCTATCTAATAACAAATTTAATGTAATTAAGTTCTAAACTGTATAAAACATAAGAAGGAGAAAAATATTCTAAACAAAATTATAAATAAATTAGATAAAAGTCAATTAATTAGGAATTTGAAAACTAAATAAATTAAAAATTATTATTTAAAATACAACAATTTATAATTTAGTCACGCGGTGTACAGCGGGTGAAAACCTAGTGAATTAATAAATCAGTTCATAATCATTTGAGAGTGTTTTGTACAAAAAAATATGCATTTATAGTTACTGATAAAAGACAAATAATTAGATAATAAGTATTATGAGAAACTGGGACAAAGTAGCAAAATATATAAAAAATGTTGGTGAATATCTTCTGTTAACTGTTTTTGATAAACATAGAAAGATCATGTTTGGAATGTTTTAGTAGAACTACCTTTTTTATTTATTTATAAAATACTGTAGTCAATAATATGTTCTTAATTATTTGTTCTCAGTTTAATTTTCGATTTCCCTCAAGTTTATTCTATTTTATGATGCACTAGTTGTAAAAACGTTATTTTATTTTTGAATATAATTTAAGATTACATTTTAAAAAAAATATATGTTCTTAATTAAAAGAGACGAGCTGTGTGGTGTGGTTGAAGACGAGCTGTATTATGTTGTTGCATTCAAGTTAAACCTCCCTACCTAAAGTGGTTGTAGGAGGTTTCTTTCGTAGATTATTACGACGTAATTTCTCGGATTGGTTGGAATACCCTAAGCAATCGTTCAATCATCGCATGCATCTATTTTCCCCCAAACGTTTAAAAAGCATTCTAGGCAAACAATTTTGTAATTTTTGGTAAAGGAAAAACATGTATTTACAGAAAACGTAAACATTTGTTTATCAATTACTGAAAACAATCCCAATAATTACCCTTGACTATTTTACCAAAATTTGTGAAAGTTTCTTACATCTTGCAAGTTACCAAAAATTGTTTTGCCAACCAGAAAATCGTGATAAACTAACTATGGAAACTAACTTTTTAGATACTTAATAAATAACTTTTGCTAAACATTAAAATTTCGATCCATTCAAGAACAAACTGTGTCTGTGTTAACACAATTAAATACGTGTATACAATGAAGAAAAAGACATGAATATTGGAAAAGAGGATGTGGTGGTAGCTGCTCAGTTGCTCCTCCTTACGTTTTCTTGGTCTCCTTATCTTTTTTTCAAACTCTCCCTTCCACATAAGCCAACTAAAAATACAAAGATTCAGGAAAAAAAAAACCACTGTAGTTTCTGATATTTTGGTGTTGCAGTTATTTAAAGTTCACAATTTATGTATGTGATCTGCTAAATTTGTGGTATTATAATAATTGAAAGAGAATTTAAGCAAATAACAATAACTTTTGTCCTTTTTTAAATTTTTATGAAAATATGATTTTTTTTTTGTAAAACATTGGGTCACAACAAGCCGGCCCATCAGTCAAATCTCTATTTTTGTAAGCTTCCTTCTTTACTTTTGCGTACTCCTCTGTCTCTTTTTCTGTCATTTGTCCTTCTCTTCCGAGCAGGTTGTGGAAAGAAGCCCCTCCTCTTCGACTAGTCAAGCATCTTTGGGAATACGGAAGCTCCCCAAAAGGAAATGTATAGCATAATTCGGAGTTGAAGGTCGGGAGTGTCGAAGCAGACCCTTCAGTTTCATCCACTTTGTAAGGAGTATGACTTGATTCCGGATGTGATGGTGTGTTCTACAATTGAACTTATTATTAGTCATTGCACTAAAGTCATTTTACCATTTAAATTATTTTATAACATGATAGTATAATTTTATGCAGATGTGTACGTAAATGATAAATATTAATTTTGATTTAATAATTTAGACTCTAAGGTAAAGAAATTATAAAATAACATGTCACAAAAAAAAAATTGCAGAGAAAATTAACTATTTCTTAAATAAAGGAAAAAAAAAAAGAAAATTGGCTAAAATTACCAAAAGTTAAACCCAAGGAACCTTTATTGGTTTGTACTTTAGTTGATTTACAATGGATGTTTATTAACGTACGTCATCAATAAATCATTACTCGGTTTGTATCTTAGCTTCGATTAATACTAGGTGTTAGTTCACGCCACGCGTGAATTCTTACATAATCGCTATTCTATTTTGAAAAAATAATATAAATGAATATGTTATTATTATTTTGGTTTTTCGGTGTAAATCAAAATTTAAAGACTACGTAGTATATATTTAGATAAAGTAAAAAAATCAAATTTTATTTTGATGATCATATATTTAATGCAATTAAGTCATATTGTATCTTACATGTCATATGCCATACATTTTTGTAGTTGTAGTCATATTTCAAAATCATTGAGATATATATTTTTAAGTTGTGGAACACCATCAAATGCTCACCTACCAAACATAGAGTGATGCTGCTACTTTCTTTCCATAATTTTCTTCTTTTATTATGTCTCAAAATGTTGATAATCTGAATTTGGGTCAAACAAATAAAGCTGTAAAAAAAAAGAGATATATATTTTTATAAAATTTATTTTGTGGTGTTAGTTATGCATATTTTTTATTTTCTTTTTATGGTGATAGCTTAAAGAGATTTAAAATGTTTCAATTAAAAAAAAAAATCAAAATAATAAACAGTAGGTTTGCAGTGTATCATACATATATAACTAAGTAAGTCTAACCATAGATTATTAGACTAATACATTTTCTACAAAAAATAAAATAAAATAATAGCAACTACTTTATTAGGTTATTATCTTAAAGTCTTTAATTGTGTATGGACTTTGATTTATATGAAATAATAATGTTTCATATAGAAACAAATAATTAAAATATATATCATATAATACATGTATATCCTTTTCAAGTAAACTGAATCTTTTATTAAGTTAAGATATCATTGGTTAAATCAAGGACAAATAAACGATATTGTAGAATTTATAAAATTATGTGAGAGTTGAAATATGAGACCATGAAGGTTATAGTGAAATATGTGTCTTTATTTTAATAGATAATACAGAAATCAGTGTATCAAAGATAACTATTTGAGAGTTACAAAAGTGCAATTAAGTGCATACTAATACATTTTTTAACATTTTTTTTGGACAACAAAAGATTAGCTCAAACGAGCCAATGCGTAGGGAAATTGTTTACATACAAAACACTTTGCGGAGATGCGCGCGCATAGCGTGCAAGAAGATCCGCTTTTGAATTTGCATTTATGGGAATATAAGATAAGGAAAAAGAAGAGAACTCCTCCCTGTCCGTCCTTATATCATCTAGGTATGTTGAGAAAGCCGGCCAGTCGTGCGGTGAAGACACCATCTTCACCAAATCAGCGCAGTCCGAGTAGAAAGCCACATCGCGGTAATCGTGTCCGATCATGCAGCGCATTGCCCAAATGAAAGCTTCCATTTTTTAACATTTTCTATTATATTAAATTAAATTTATTGAGAACACTACTATGATATTATTATGGAGTTACAAACAAGCTTTTATACTTTTTCAATTCCTAATATTAAAACTCATTAATTTAAAAGTGAGTGTTGGTGGGTCCATCTAATTCTCAAATAAACTTGTTTTTTTTTGTTAAATCTAACATATGTGAATTTAAATTTAACTATGGAAATTTAAAAAACAAATATGAATAGATTAGAAAGGCAAGTAATATAGAAGAACTATTTTATTTTTATATAAATAAAATAAAAATTTTAAACAATGTTAAATATCTATAATACTTTCTAAATTAAAATATAGAATCAAACTCATACAACACATATGAGATATAACAACATATGATATTGGTGGAAGAGGAGGAGAGACTGATTTACTTATAAGATGATAATACAAATTAGATAATGCAGATGAATCTTAAAAAATAAGAACTGTGTAACATATATATCATGTAGTTTCTAAAATTAAAATTTAGCTTTAAAAATTTACAATGATATTTCATTTGATTTTTTGTAACCCGTACAACAAAAATAAGAAATTGGAAACAGAAAAAATGAAAATGATTTGAGGTATTGTGGAAGAGAATGAGAAAATGTGAAAATGAGAAAGTAAAAGAATGACAATATGAGAGAATTAGAGAATGCTTATTAATATGATAAGAATTGATGGAAGTTACATTTAAAATTATGGAGTTATAATAATAATTTATTGTGTTTGAATAAAATTGAGATGTGTAATATGATTAATGCATAATTTATTTTATTTTCAATTATAATTTCATTTTAATGTGTGAGTTAAATGTATTGTGTTAATCGGATATTAAATATTGTTTAAAAAAATTAAATAAGTAGAAAGCAAATAAAAAAAAAAAAAAATTAGAAAATATTAAATGAAAATCAACTAATAAGGAGAGACCAAAACCTTACTTTTATGCATATGCATATGATTTACATTATCTTACTTTACTATTGCCATCTCGTTTAGTTTTTCAAATAATGTGTTATTTAGGTTTTCCATTACAGTTTAGGGCCTATAGAAAAAATTATTTGTTACACACGGCAGTTAAATAAAATATATACCTCGACTCAAGTAATTTATTTCTATTTACTTCATTTTGTTCAATTAAAAACGAAAAACCTTATTACCATGTTCTGAGTTATCATTTTATACATTCATGGTTGTTTTATTTATTTAAGTAAAAAAAAGAATCTAGAAAATGTGGTCCTTTCACCTGGTGAAACATCAGCAATCGCACATGGGTCATTAAAACTTATATGGAAAGAAAATCCAAAAAAAGAAAAAACATAATAGTGAATATGTATTTTTTCATGCACCCGTACGTGTGAAACAAAACAAAAGAGTTCACTCTCTCTCTTCTTGCTTTTGTTTTTGTTTAGATACTATAAATAAACGACTTGAGTCCGAACCACTTCTACTATTCCGGCGACGATGAATACCGACGATAACTTATCCATGATCGAAGCTCTCTTAACCTCCGACTTGTGGCCACCTTTACCTCCGGCGAATCATCATCTTAGCCTCGAGACCACTCTCCAGAAGCGTTTACATGCTGTGTTGAGTGGTACTCACGCGCCCTGGACTTACGCTATTTTCTGGAAACCGTCATACTTTGACCTTTCCGGCGAATCAGTTCTCAAATGGGGCGACGGAGTTTACAATGGCGACGACGAGGAAAAAACTGGACGAAGGTTGAGGAGGACGATCAAGAAGACGATTCCGTCGTCTCCGGAGGAGAAAGAGCGTCGGATTAAGGTTCTCCGGGAGCTTAACTCAATGATCTCCGGTGAACCCTTTCCGGTGGTTTTAGAAGACGACGCCAAAGATGATGTTGACGACGTTGAAGTGACGGATACGGAGTGGTTTTTCTTGGTTTCAATGACGTGGACTTTTGGTAACGGATTCGGGTTACCGGGTAAGGCGTTTACTACGTATAACCCGGTTTGGGTTACCGGTTCGGATCAGATTTACGGGTCGGGTTGTGATCGGGCTAAACAAGGAGAGGGTCTAGGGTTACAAACCATCGTATGTATTCCTTCGGATAATGGAGTGTTGGAGCTTGGATCCACGGAACAGATCCGTCAAAACTCGGATCTTTTTAATAAGATCCGGTTCCTTTTTAGTTTCGAAGGATCCAAAGATTATTCCGGAGCCCCGACTTCAGCTCAGTTTCGTTCATGTACCCACAACCCGAATCCGAATCCGGTTTATCAACCGATTCAGATTAGTTTCTCCGGCGAAGAGTTTAAAAGGAGCTCAGATGATCGGATGAATGAGACAGTGATACCGGAAAAGAAACCGGGGAAAAAGCGCGGGAGAAAACCGATGCATGGTAGAGAGAAGCCGTTGAACCACGTGGAAGCGGAGAGGATGAGACGCGAGAAGCTTAACCATAGATTCTACGCGTTACGAGCGGTTGTACCAAACGTATCAAAGATGGACAAAACGTCATTGCTCGAAGACGCGGTTCGTTACATAAACGAGCTGAAATCAATCGCTGAAAACGCAGAATCGGAGAAAAACGCGGTTCAGAATCAGCTCAACGAGCTCAAGAAGATAAAGGGACGACAAAACGCGACTTCTAGCGTTTGTAACGACGGCAAGGAAAATGTATCGGAGTTGAAGATCGAAGTGAAGACTATGGGAAGTGATGTGATGATTAGAGTGGAATCGGGTAAGAGAAATCATCCTGGAGCAAGGTTGATGAATGCTTTGATGGATTTGGAGTTAGAAGTGAACCACGCGAGCATTTCTGTGATGAACGATCTTATGATCCAACAAGCGACTGTGAAGATGGGATTGAAAACCTACACGCAAGAACAGCTTAGGGATATGTTAAAATCGAAAATAAATTAAGGGTTCTTGACAAAATTATTGACTTAAAAGTGTGTTTAAGCTTTGTGATTTTCTCATATATAAGTTATCCAGCCGTTAGACTAGCTTTTGTCCAGTGTCGTTTACCAATTCTTTTAATTGCGCACGTGCTTGGCTTCTTAACAAAGAGATTTTTTTTTCTTTTTCTTTGAAAACTATGTAAAGTAGCCACAAAAAATTGGCTACTCTATTATATTCTCTGTATAATGTGAATTATATATATACTAAAGAGAATATCTATTTTGATTCTTACCAGTTACGGCACTATATTAGTACTTTAGGTGAAAATATATAGTTTTGAGAAACTCATATAAAAATCGTACCTCCAATATGATTCGCTCATACGCATCCAGACACGAACTTCGAGACAATCCATCCACTTCCACTCTGCGGCGTCGGCGTAGCTCCGGCTTGCCGGCGTTGGAGAGCGCTTAAAGCTGCTTCCCTCTGTTTTAGTTTTTCTTCTTTTAGATCCTTTTTTGTTATCTTTCCCCCTTTTTCTAACCTTTTGTTATTTCTCTCAATCTCTCTTGGAAACCCCAAATCTGGGCAATTCATCAATTAAAGATTGAATTTGGCTTCCGGCGAACCCATCCATCCTTCTTCTGTACCCAGTCTCCATAACCACGGATCTGAAGTCCACTGCACAAATCAAATCTCAAACCAAAATTCCATTTTCACTTGGAAACTTCACCTCGGATTCGTTTATGGCGGGAGAGCCTCTGCTTGTACCATCAGCTACGCCTCGCCGGGGGAAGAAGCCGATGGCGCATGACGGGTTTATTTTCGGGACCACGGTTTTTGCATCTCCTTGGATCTTCGCTTCAACCCCACTACCTTGCCAAAACTTGATTGGAGCAAAACTGTTTCCTCCAGAGATGTATAGCTCATTGCAAATCTTGTCAATTCCTCCGACTAGCCGCCGCACATCGATCAACTTAGGGACACCAACGAAAACCCTAGGTTTTCCTTGGTGGACTTGAATTTTGAAGAAGGCCCATTAACAATTTCTATTCTTAAGCCCATATCACAAAAATCCAGGTTCGCTCTTGCACTTTGTTTGGCAAACACTAGCTCGTATCAAGGTCTAGGCTTTGGATATAGTCTCTTAGGCAGCAGAACCCTCTTGAGATATACACCAACTAGAATGCTAGTTTCGCTAAACCAATCTTTTAGATCCCTGGTATATGCACTTTATGTGTTATTTGTTTTGGCTCCAATGGTCCCAAAGTCGCTTGGTGTTTCAGTCCTGAATTCCTATTGCCAACAGCCTGATTGCGGTTATGATAGTCTCTTAGCCATCAACCACCCTGTGTCAATACTAGCTAGCGACCCCAACCATCACTTAAAGATTAACAATTCTATAATTTGTTCAATCCCGCAACCTTTAAAAACCAACACCCATCGAATGCCGAGAACACTAAACCATTCATTGTCTGTGTCATGTCGACGGCAAGCTTTGTGTGAAAGCCTTAACCTCCATAGCCAAGGCTCTTATGAGTGGGAGACTCCACCTGCTCTGCTACGGTTTGACATATATCTTTGGCACATCCATCTGATAGCTTCATTGGAGAGTTTCTTTGCTCCCAAACACATGGAGTTCCATGTTATGGCCCTTGTATTACTTCAAGAAGCATCTATTGCGCCGGAAAGTTGCTTAGCCATGACAACCTTGTCAACGTCACCTAGTCATAGTTTGACAGGGACCATTCCGTCTACCACTGAGCTTTCTGTGGAAGATTTATCGACAAACCATTACCTCTCATGTGACATTTGCTTCTTAGCTAGTGTCTCAAAGCTCTTTTGGATCATTTGTCGATGTTTATTATCACTATTTGTATGGCATTGGGGATTGCCTTTCTTTTGCTTCTGTTTTAGAACTTGGATCATTGTATCTTTCTCCTTGTATTTGGTTTTATGAGATTGAATCAAGTGTTTGAAAAAAAAAAAAAAAATCATACCTCCATTGGCGCATTATTACTTATTTTATTTGTGTCCTAAATCAAAGTTAATTGTTCGATGAACCTTTTGGTAAAAATGAAAATCCATGTTTGAACTTCTATATTTTTTGAAAAAAAAAAAAGAAATCTCCACTTTCGTGAACTTGCATGATCGTTGATATAGTCCATGAATTTGGTTTTGAAATAAATCTAATTCTCACGGTTAGAGATTATAAATATATGTTCTCACGGTTTCCTAATGAAACATTCGGGTTTTCTTATCGATTTGATCACTACTCTTTTTTGCTAACCTGAATGACTATTATCACTAAACCAACTCTTTTAAATCCATGTTTATATGTGAGACATTTTCTAGATAACTAAAATTGAACGCGCGGTACACCGTGAGATAATATTTTTAATTTTAAAAATATAAAATTTATATTATATTTATTTGTTTTATTAATTTTAAAAATATAAAAATTTTCAGGTATTTGATATAAGTATTCAAAGTATATGATTTTTGTAGTGTTTTCAAGGTTTTAACCCGTGTGGTATATGTATAGTCTAGTAATATATTTATCTCCTGGTACACATCTAAAAGTGTTAAAAAAAACAATTCCACTTAACTCTCTATATGAGATTAATGCCAACCCGTCTCACCAAAATCAAAATAAGTTTTTGCGTAAAAGAAAAAATCAAAATAAGTTTTTTTAATCAAGTTTAATTATGTTAATTGTTTTACCAAATTAGCATATTTGTATAGTTTATAATTTTTCCATGTCAATATATATAGTTTATGATAATTAATAGAATTTTTTTTTTTGGTAATTCCTCAAAAAATAAAATATAAACCAAATTATATGGAGGTTTTCAACATATCTAATGTGACATTTTATAATTGGATTTTCGGTTTAGGAAATTTATTAATGTTAATATAATTATGGATATTGTAAATTTTTGTTATGGAAAATCTGTTGTATATTATTAAAATTTGAGAGATTCTAGCATCCATAAAAACAGTTTTGGAGATTTAATGGGTTAAAACTTTTATTGGTAGAGTTGTTTTTGAAAAAATCGAAATGTATAGATGTTGTTAAGATTTTATGGCAATAAATGTAACAAATATTGGTTAATTTAAGAAAGTTTAGTATTTGAGTTTCTCTGCAATGTTATTTACGAAATTGTTTTAGGGGTTAATGTTGTAAAAAAAAAATTAAATAAGTAAAACTTAAAAGGCATAAACCAAAATGTAATTTAAAAACGTCAATATAGAAAATAGCATGGGAACGAAAAAGGTTAGCTCTCGTCTTTAGCTAGTTCTTTAAACATTAAAAACTAGCAAATAGGTTGAGAAAGAAAGTATTGGTAGGTTGGATTATTTATTTTTGTTTGGAATTGGGAAATAAAGAAGAAAGAAAGGTTTGATCAAAAAGATTTTTAAAACCAAGTCACTAGGGAATGTAGTAAAAGTAAAAGAAACTCTAAGTTTAAGAATAAAAGAAAAAGTTTTCCAAGTTCCCCTAAGATTGTAAAAATTATGATTTTGATGGTTGTGAAAGCACAATTACCTGCATGAGGACAAGAATATTGTGAGGACGTCTTCGCATAGTGTCCAAGGAATACAACCGACGAGTAACAAAACCTAAGATTGAAATGTCATTAGTCATAAGATTTAGGAAAATCCATGTTAAGAGAGAACATAATATGTAACTTTATCCACTATTACAAGAGGAGGCTCTTTCAATTAATCCACTGTACAAACAAACACATCCACGAGAGCTAGCAGTGCTGATTCACCATCATATACAAATAAACAAAATTAACTACAAGTTCTTATGCTCAAACGTCAAAACCAATGAGATATAGTGATGTGAGCACCGGACAGGAAGCCGACCAAGACACGCTGGACGCGACCTGAGACGCCTGATCATGATACACTGGATGCGGCCAAGACTCAAGCAACCGACGCGGCCAAGGCACCAATAGTTCTTCCGGGAGCCACGACACGATCAAGGAGTTCAGCAAAGGCGACCAAGCAGCGGATCAACCTCTTCGTTCGATCATTCGTCCAGCATCAATCGTCTATGAAGACCTCGAAGGTTCAGTTTGCATGGTCTTCACTCTTACCCAAGAGTGAAGACAACCAAAGTCACTTTAGCAAGGATGTGTACTCTTTTCCCTCACCCTGGGTTTTTCCCATTGGATTTACCGGAGAAGGTTATAACGAGGCATTGAGCTTGGTGCAAAACGCTCTAAGGCTAAGTTGCTTCCCGCGTCAAGGCTAAGGCGGTTATCCTTCTTTCCCTTTGTTTTGCATTTTAATTTGAACTTGGAATATTCTCTTTTGAACGTTGAGAGTGTTAAGTTGAAAGTATTAAGAGGCGACGTGTTCCATTTACAAGAAGAACACGTCTAAGGACAAATGTGCGGATCAATATGAATCCGCGTGTCCCTAAGCCCTCTCTTGACCTAAGTATTTAAACCCTCTCTTAGCTCTTTGTAGTCTTCAGACTTGAATGAAAATAAAACTTTTCTCAAAGAGAGATTCTTTGATCTTGTCTCCTTCCTTTCATTAGTCAATCAGGGATTATCTAAGGAAAGAACCCTAGCTATCTTCGAACCGGGTTCGTTGCTAGTTAGCGACTATATTAAGAGGAGAGCCAAGCCTCTTGTGTCGTCATTCAATCCATCTCCTCTTCCATCGTTTCATTTCATCTCGCAACCTCTATCGCTTCTTACCACATCCATCCGATAGTCGATCCGTCCGTCCGTGTGTCCGTATCGCATCCCTTCGACCCGATAGAGGCTTCACGACCGTTCTCTCAAACGGCTTGTTAGAATCTCGTCAAACTCTGTTTCTCTGGTTTTAATCATCCCTAGTTTCGAAATCTCAAACCTTGTCTGACGAAAGTTTCGCGCACCTCGATCTCTCCGAAGACGCTTCCTTCGGTCGTTCCACAACCGCAACCCTCGGTCACATCATATAGAGTCACAAACATTGCATTTTTTCTTTCATGGGTCCAAAACTTCACGCTTTTATGGATACTGCATAATATGTAGAGCCACTAAATTTAAAGGATACACATTTAATTTTAACCTTGTTGGTAACCTATCAATCCCAACTTTGGGAGGTGGAAATGAATGAAAGCTTTCTACAATAACAACTAGTGTTAACAAGTGACATGATTATCAAAAGATGGGTGCAAAGATGGAGAGAAGCTTAAACTTATAAGCATTTCAAGAAAATTCTCCTTCTTAATAGGATACCATATTGAAATCTAATCATGACACCAAGAGAAACAAGATATCACAAATACTTGAGGTCCACCACATGGCGTATGCATCTATCACTGGATGAGTATTACGATAATGAAAAAAGACTCAAAATGAGGATCTGGTGTACTACCTATACTAACCATTTATCCACACGACATAGCTCCAAGGTGGCAAATAACAGCAATTAATGATGATATGATGATGATGATGATAGTATGATGATCCATCCGATACTCATCATATCATCGAGACCACATCCATCCGATAGTCGATCCGACCTATCACCGTTTGGGAAGTCTTAAAGGTCGAGATGCGACGGTGCTACGTGCCCCCTTTCTATCACCGCAAGCTCCGGAAGAGGTTCCAGAAGCTCACTCAAGGCACACACACCGTAGAAGAGTACTTCGAGGAGTTTGAGCATTTACGCAACCGTTTGCAATTTAACGACTCTGAAGAGTCACTTATGGCGCAGTTCTTGGACGGATTACAAGACCGCATCGCGCGTAAGGTCGAGCGCCAGCCCTATCAAACCTTTGATGAGTTGTTGCATCTTTCGGTGCAAATTGAGAGTCAGATAAAGAAGAAGAACACCTCCGTGACTCGTACCAGGACTCAGGGAGCTCCAAATTGGTCTCCTATTGTGTCATCATCAAACCGTCTCCAAGAGAAGCCGAAGACGACCAATGCTGACACAAGGTTCAAACCAAGAGAGCCGACCACCAATGAGCGCCAAGATCCGCGACGCAACACTACCAACGTCCGGAGCCGTGACATTGTGTGTTTCATGTGTCAAGGGAGAGGCCACTACACTCATGAGTGTCAGAACGCACGCACAATGATCCTTACCAAATCAGGCGAACTCGAGTCCGACGATGAAGCGACCGAGGAGAACGTTCGAGTAGAGGCGGAGCTGGAAGAAGCTGTAGCTGAGCCAGACGTTGGGGAGCTCCTGATGATCTAGCGCATCCTAAACACTAGCGTAGCCACCGTCGATGACGCAAGCGAGCGCGACAACATCTTCCACACCCTATGCAATGTAAGTGGGAAGGTTTGTGGCTTGATTATATTCGGCATATCTTGCACCAATGTTGCAAGTTCTAGTCTAGTCAAGAAACTTTCTCTTGAGACCACAAACCACCCTCGTCCCTATCGTTTTAAATGATTGAATGACAAGACTGTGATCCATGTAAAGGAACAGGTTACGGTCGCGTTTAGTGTCAGTCCGTATAAGGACCAAGTCCTATGCAACGTGGTGCCTATGCAAGCTATCCACCTCTTATTGGGGAGACTATGGCAGTTTGATAAGTGAACCACGCATTGCGGCCACACAAACCAATACTATTTCGTTCATGACAACAAACACATTTGTTTGAAACCATTGAACCCAAATCAAGTGCATGAATTGCAAACTAAGTTGTCAAAGGACTCGGACGATAAAAAGAACTTTTTAGTTCAATATGGTGATGTTAGGAAGTCCATTAGGGACTCTGGCCAAGTGTTACTGATGGTCTTTCGAGATTTATTGTTTACATGCCTTGAAGGATAGATAGACGCTCTACCGGAGGTGATACGCGACGTCCTTAGGCGCTTTGCCGACATGTTTCTTGATGAACTCCCTGAAGGTTTACCACCGATTAGAGGCATTGAACACCAAATCAACCTTGTTCCGGGAGCACAACTACCGAACCGGCCAGCCTACCGAGTCAACCCCGAAGAAGCAAAGGAACTGGAGAGCCAAGTGGCCGATCTTATGGCTCAAGGATACGTTCAAGAGAGTTTGAGCCCGTGCGTAGTTCCAGTCTTGCTCGTGCCTAAGAAGGACAATTTGTGGCGCATGTGTGTTGACTGTCGAGCCGTCAACAATATCACTATCATGTATCAACATCCCATACCACGCCTTAACGATATGCTCGATGAACTAAGTGGCGCCAGCGTCTTCTCAAAGATCGACCTTAAGAGTGGTTATCACCAAGTGCGCATGAAGGAGGGCGATGAGTGAAAAACAGCCTACAAAACAAACCAGGGTTTGTATGAATGGGTTGGTAATGCCATTCGGTCTTTCTAACGCCCCTTCTACATTCATGCGCCTTATGAATCATGTCTTAAGAGAATTCATCAATAAGTTTGTGGTCGTTTACTTTGATGACATCCTCGTATATAGTTCTAGTCTGTCCGAACATGTTAAGCATTTGGAATCTGTCTTGTTTACTCTCTGCGAAGAGCAACTGTACGCCAACTTGAAAAAGTGCGTCTTTGCTGCTGATGAGTTAGTGTTTTAGGTTTTGTTGTAAGTTCGCAGGGCCTTAACGTTGATGGAGAGAAGATACGCGGAATAGAGGAGTGGCCCACGCAAACAAGCATCACACAAATCCGATCATTCCACGGTCTCGCGAGCTTTTACCGGAGGTTTGTGAAGGACTTCAGTACGGTCGCCGAGCCCCTCACCGCTGTTATCAAGAAGAATCAAGAGTTTAAGTGGGGAGAGGAGCAAGAATGAGCGTTCACCGAGCTCAAGCGACACCTCACGCAAGCTCCTTTGCTCACCTTACCCGACTTCAACAAAACATTTGAGGTCGAATGCGATGCTTTGGGAGTAGGGATCAATGCAGTTCTTACTCGGGGAGGCAAGCCCGTGGCGTACTTCAGTGATAAACTTAGTGGTGCTGCGATCAATTACCCGACGTATGACAAAGAACTATACGCCCTCGTACGCGCATTGGAGGTTTGGCAACACTACTTGTTGGCACGAGAGTTCATGATTCACACTGATCACGAGACGTTGAAGCACCTTCGCGGCCAAACTAACCTCAAGAGGAGACACGCGAAGTGGTTGGAGTTCGTTGAATCGTTTCCATACGTCATCAAGTACAAGAAGGGGAAAGAAAACATTGTGGCCGACGCTTTGTCAAGGAGACATGCTTTGATCACCACGATGGACGCTCGCGTGTTGGGAATTGAAAGCATCAAGGATGCATACGCTGACGATTTGGAGTTTGGTGATTGTTTTAAGAACCATGGGAAGGGAATCAACACCGAGTTCTATCTACACGAAGGTTTCTTGTTCCGAGGCCGGCGTCTTTGCATTCCCATCGGATTCATACACGAGTTGTTAGTTCAAGAAGCTCACAGTGGAGGCTTATCGGGTCATTTTGGCATCACTAAGACGCTAGCCGTACTTCAAGAGCAATTCTACTAGCCGAAAATGCGTGCCATGGTCGAGAAACACTGTGGACGCTGCGTCGTCTGTCGAGCTTCAAAGTCGACAACCCATCCTCACGGCCTCTACATGCCTTTACCGGTGTCAACAGCGCCTTGGATCAACTTGTCTATGGATTTCATCCTTGGCCTACCTCTCTTAGCGCATAAGGATAACATCATGGTTGTGGTGGACAGGTTTTCAAAGATGGCACACTTTGTACCGTGCAACAAGAACAATGACGCCGTGCAATTGGCGAACTTGTTCTTTAGTCAAGTGATCAGGCTTTATGGCGTGTCGCGCACCATCATCTCCGACCGAGATCCAAAGTTCCTCGATCACTTTTGACGAACCATCTGGAGGAAACTCGGCACAAAACTTCTCTACTCCACCGCCGCTCACCCGCAGACTGACGGCCAAACGGAGAACCATCTGGAGAACGGCGATCGCAAGCAATAAGGGTTCCTGGCTCGAATGCATCCCTATCATTGAATTCGCCTATAATCAAGTTGTGCATTCGACAACAAAGAAGTCGCCTTTTGAAGTCGCCTATGGGTTCAAGCCGCTTACACCATTGGATCTGCTTCCTATACCACCGGACGAGACCGAGAACCAAGACAGAGTCGCAAGAGCAGAGCTATTCAAGACGCTGCACGAGGAGGTTCTAGCGAACATCAAGCGAGGGAACGAGCAGTATGCGCGCTTTCTCAACCGCGGGCGTAAACCAATGTTGTTCAAGCTTGGCGATTGGGTTTGGTTGCACTTAAGACCAGAGAGGTTCCAGAAAAAGCGAAAGGATAAGCTCAGCCTGCATGGAGATGGTCCATTCCGAGTCATCGAGAAGATCAATGACAATGCCTACCGACTCGAACTACCAGGTGAGTATACTACTTCTACTTCCTTCAACGTCACTATCCTTGTTCTGTTTAATGTAGGTGACGACGAAGATGTTTTGGGGACTAAACCTTTTCAAGAGGGAGGGAATGATGTGAGCACCGGACAGGAAGCCGACCAAGACACGCTGGACGCGACCGAGACGCCTGACCAAGACGCACCGGACGCGGCCAAGACTCAAGCAACCGACGCGGCCAAGGCACGAATAGTTCTCCCGGGAGCCACGACACGATCAAGGAGCTCAGCAAAGGCGACCAAGCAGCGGATCAACCTCTTCGTTCGATCATTCGTCCAGCGTCAACCGTCCCATGAAGACCTTGAAGGTTCAGTTCGCATGGTCTTTACTCTTACCCAAGAGTGAAGACAACCAAAGTCACTTTAGTAAGGATGTGTACTCTTTTCCCTCACTCCGGGTTTTTTCCATTGGTTTTACCGGAGAAGGTTTTAACGAGGCATTGAGCTTGGTGCAAAACGCTCTAAGGCTAAGTTGCTTCCCGCGTCTAGGCCAAGGCGGTTATCCTTCTTTCCCTTTGTTTTGCATTTTAATTTGAACTTGGAATATTCTCTTTTGAACGTTGAGAGTGTTAAGTTGAAAGTATTAAGAGGCGACGTGTTCCATTTACAAGAAGAACACGTCTAAGGACAAATGTGCGGATCAATATGAATCCGCGTGTCCCTAAGCCCTCTCTTGACCTAAGTATTTAAACCCTCTCTTAGCTCTTTGTAGTCTTCAGACTTGAATGAAAATAAAACTTTTCTCAAAGAGAGATTCTTTGATCTTGTCTCCTTCCTTTCATTAGTCAATCAGGGATTATCTAAGGAAAGAACCCTAGCTATCTTCGAACCGGGTTCGTTGCTAGTTAGCGACTATATTAAGAGGAGAGCCAAGCCTCTTGTGTCGTCATTCAATCCATCTCCTCTTCCATCGTTTCATTTCATCTCGCAACCTCTATCGCTTCTTACCACATCCATCCGATAGTCGATCCGTCCGTCCGTGTGTCCGTATCGCATCCCTTCGACCCGATAGAGGCTTCACGACCGTTCTCTCAAACGGCTTGTTAGAATCTCGTCAAACTCTGTTTCTCTGGTTTTAATCATCCCTAGTTTCGAAATCTCAAACCTTGTCTGACGAAAGTTTCGCGCACCTCGATCTCTCCGAAGACGCTTCCTTCGGTCGTTCCACAACCGCAACCCTCGGTCACATCATATAGAGTCACAAACATTGCATTTTTTCTTTCATGGGTCCAAAACTTCACGCTTTTATGGATACTGCATAATATGTAGAGCCACTAAATTTAAAGGATACATATTTAATTTTAACCTTGTTGGTAACCTATCAATCCCAACTTTGGGAGGTGGAAATGAATGAAAGCTTTCTACAATAACAACTAGTGTTAACAAGTGACATGATTATCAAAAGATGGGTGCAAAGATGGAGAGAAGCTTAAACTTATAAGCATTTCAAGAAAATTCTCCTTCTTAATAGGATACCATATTGAAATCTAATCATGACACCAAGAGAAACAAGATATCACAAATACTTGAGGTCCACCACATGGCGTATGCATCTATCACTGGATGAGTATTACGATAATGAAAAAAGACTCAAAATGAGGATCTGGTGTACTACCTATACTAACCATTTATCCACACGACATAGCTCCAAGGTGGCAAATAACAGCAATTAATGATGATATGATGATGATGATGATAGTATGATGATGGTATGAAGATGTGATGATGTTGGCGATGATATGATGAGGAGTACGTTGCAATCAAGTAGAAGCTTATACGTTGAGCCTGTTGAAAAAGAGATATGAAGGCTATTACAAGAAGTAAAATGGCCTAGAAATATCAAAAACATTCCCAAGGATTTTACACAGTATAATTGATAGAAATTAGCAGTTCTATCAAGCTAAGCAAGTGCAACTTCGTGATGAGGTTAAAGGGGTTATGTGTACTTCCAATTGTTTTCAGTAATGCTAACTTATGAAGAAGCATTGCAGTAGTATTGTTATCAAAGAGTTACGTTGTTGTCATATCGAAAAAGTAACAGATTAGCATGACGACTTTGGGGAAAACTATACACATAGGTATCCATTCTGCCCGCAGCATTAATTTTTCCATGCCCCAAAAATGATAAAACTAATTCATCGACGTGGATCTTGTATCCAACGCCACCTATATATGGTATTTTTAATGGTTCATATAAATAAAGTAGTTAGACGCTTGGAGTTTTCCTTAACAAGAATTTGAGAATACATATTATCAGTCAATGTTTGCTAAGGCGCAACATCCGCGAACCAAACTATAGCTTTTGGGGATGGGTGTCGATCGACACCACTGATAGTTTTGATCGATACCAGCAATTCTGGTTTAGTCAGATCGTTTTAAATCGTCAAATTGGAGCGGTTTGGTTTAAGTGGAATGATAACATCATTATTTTACTCATTTTAACTATAGATTTAGTATGCATTTAGGAAGATTTTAATATTATTTTAAGGCTTTAATGTCTATTATCAAGTATTTTAGGTTTCAAGAAGGTTTTACAGGTTTTATAACAAAAAGGACCAAAAGACAAGGAAAATACGTTTTAGGAAAGATTCAGAGCTTTACAGTAAGGGTAATTTTTGAAAAACTTCCAGAACTTACATTTCAACGCGCTTGGTGTCTATGGAAAGCTGGAAGAGTCATCTTTCTCCTCGAAATGGAATAAAGTCAATCCGGTCATTCACCAGGAAGTTATGCCCGATTTACGAGACGTGTTATAAACCGACGTAAAGAGAACCAATAAACCAAGTGGACTTTAATGACGGCCCGATTAGCAACCATCACAGCGGCCCGGCCCGGAGGAGCCAACACGTTCTAGAAGCTTCCTATGCCGCCCCTTGTCCTTCACTCAACAATAAAAGATGTTTTTACCCTTACAAAACCCTAAACCTATACAAAACCCTATAAATACTCTTCTAAGCCCTAGGGTTTAGGGTGTGCCTTCAAAGTGCCTTCACCCTGCCACCAAAGAGATCACGACCAGCAGCTCTCTCTCTTCCATCTCTTGAAGCTTTGAAGTTCACCAAACTCTTTTTTATTCTATTTGCTTTGTTCTTTGTTTCAAAAGGAAGAAGATCCTAGACTTTGTTTGACAATTATTGAAGTAATATCTAAAACCCTTTTCTCTATTTATTCTTTTATGTTTATGAGTTTATTAAACCTTGCTTTGATGATTCCTTTAAACATGCTAGAGTAGTTTTCTAGTTGGGTTGAAAGGGATAATCAAAGGGGGGAGATGATCTTAGTTAATGTGGCAATTTTTAGGGTTTGTTAGATTTAATTTCTCGTTTATTCTATACTTTAATTCTAAGTCTTTGCTTAATGCTTTAAGTTAGCCTCATGAACTAACTATGATCTAAAGTGTGTGTGCTTTGCCAAAAGCTTGCAATGGTGCTTGACCTAGCTTAGATGTGTGGGGAGTCATAAGAAGCACATACCCCTTACATATGGAATCTCATGGATTAGAATCAAACCTTTTTAAAATGGTTTGATCTATGCGTCGTTGCCTGCGATAGTTGAGTAACGGAGTGTAGAGATCTTAGACGGTTAGCTTGTAATCTATAAGTTAACGGTTCATTCGTGTTTCGTAGTCCGAGTTTTAGATAAACAAACTAACCCTAAACTTTCCTAGATAGAAAGATAATTGATCTCCTGCGATTCCCCTTGATGCCCAACGCTTGTCTTATTATTTTTACTTGCTTTTATTTACGTTTATTTCTTACTACGACCGTGACAACCAAAACCCCCCCCCCATTTTATTGAGTCCTAGCCTTACTTACTTCCGTCG
The DNA here is from genome assembly GCA_023657505.1 of Camelina hispida. NCBI lineage: Eukaryota > Viridiplantae > Streptophyta > Magnoliopsida > Brassicales > Brassicaceae > Camelina > Camelina hispida. The sequence continues at coordinate 38,129,381 of CP094637.1, forward strand.
GATTCTGTTGAACAACAACTCTCTCTCTGTGGGATCGATCCTTAAATACTACTACCGATTAGCTGTGCACTTTCAGTCGTCGTGTGGTCTTTTAAGGTAAAAGATTTTGAAGTGAAAAACCACACACATCAAAGCTTTTTGGTGCCGTTTTCGGGGAGAGATTGTTGTTTACAAGAGTCTAGGAACTAGAGTAACGTCTAGGACACCTCTTGCTTTTTAATTTTTTCTTTTTGATTTTCACTTGTTTCAGGAGACCTTGAGGATGAACCTTGACGCTCTCCCAGGAGATTTTGAGAATCTCACCATCGCACAGCTCATGTCACATTACCGCACAACGGACGGTCCGTCCGGTCCGCAAGCCCATTCGCTGCACGGTTCACGCATTGGTCACTCTCGACCAACCGTTGTACTATCACTTAGGCGACCTTGTCGCAGTTCTTTCACTCGACCACCTCAAGGCCGAGCACCTATGGGACCAGCTTACTGCCCAGCTGACCATTCTTTCACTCCGTACCACACGCACGTACCATACTTTACAACAGACCAATACCTTGATCCGCAAGAAGTCATGAATGTCGATGTCAATGAAAACTTTTTCTATGACACTCGAAAACCAATCACTTCAAGGAGCTCACACACTAAAGACAAGATCATGAAGATGATGGAAGAACTTATATCAAGTCAAGAGGAGGCTGATAAAGTTTTAAATGCTAAACTGGATAAGATAAACATTGAGTTTGGAGCTAAACTCGAGGTTATCACCAAGGACGTTACACGCTTGAAAGAACAAATCAATGCCATCAACAATCAAGTTTTATACATTATGGAGGATATACAAGATCATGGAACGAAGATTATCAACATGGGTTACACCATCAACACCATTGAGAGCCGCCTAGAGTGGAAAGTAGAAGCTATATTCAACAAATCCGGTGAATGCAACAACTGGAATGATGATCAAACTGCTGAAGCTGAGGAAGGATATGGAGCCTTACATGATGATCCAACCGATCCTAACAAGTCCAAGGAGTGGACTAGAGAAGAATATTACCAAACCGATGAAGGAGATGCTTATTTTGAAGAAAATGCCAAGGAGAATCAATATGAAGATTTGCCAATAGATAATGATGAGCCTTATGATCTATCATATACTAAAGAAGATGGAGAAGAATAACTCAAAGACTTCTACTGTTGCATGACATATCAGTTCCCTAGTGAAGAAATTTCCGAAAACCAAAATTTTTGACGATTCCAACATCAAGAAGAAGCTTTCTACAGAGGTAACCCTAGAACCTGACCATCTCCAGCACCTTATGATATCTTTGAAGATTGGGAATCTGTCCCAAGTCACCGTCCATCACGTTTTCAAAGAACTTATCCAAGGAGAGCCGGAGCCAACTTAAACCACTCCTACCGAGACCCTTTCCGACTTCCACACCAAGTTTACCAAGACAACTATCATGTGTCTACATAACAAAGAGCTGAAGAAGAGAAGATGTTGAACTTAATTAGTCGGATGACAGATTCTCTAGATGAGACTGTGAAGATGCTACATGGAAATCTCGACAAAATCTAATCTGATCTTTCGGGAAGAATGGATGATATTGCTGTTGAAGTTAAAAGAATAGAGGAGGAAAATTCTAAAAATGTTGAAATCATGGAGAAGAAGCTCTTCTGTTTTGAAGAAGAACAAGTTCAACATTCAAAGGAGATAAGAGAAAATGCTAAGGATGTTGGGGATTGCAACTTGAGGATAAATACCTTGGAGAGCCGCTGCTATAGCAATTCTGAAGCCACTCTTAACAAGGCTCAACCTATGCAACCATATGGAGAATTATGAAGAAAGAGCCAAGAAAACCGAGATCAAAGTGGAAGAGATTGGTAAACGATTTGATACCTTGGGAGACACTCTAACCAAAGAGTTCACTAGTCTTCTTGTTCCACTACTTTAGTCTAACATTGGAGCTAAGCAAGTCGCCATTGAAAAGAGAATCAAGTCTCTTGAGGAGAATCTAGAGATCTCAATCTCGTATGTTGCTGGAACCATCCAAGAAGGAAACCAGATCGATTGAGAAGAAGAAGGAAGAAAAAAGGAAATCCTTGATGAAAAAGGAAAACATTCATGTTTCCTTTTTGGAAAAGGAAACCTTGGCCTTATAAAAATAAGAGACAACCCTACTCCTCCTCCACAACATCTCGACGTGAAAGAAGCTCCCCTAGAAGCTGAAGAACCAAAAAAATATTTTCTGCGAGATAACCAACAAGTTTTGATGAAGACCAAGAGTTCCATACCCGATTTGCAAAGGATCTCTAGAGAAGAAGAAGTTTTGATCCTTACCAAGGATTGTTTTTCTGTAACAACACTTGAAGCCTCACCACCACGAGACCTAGAAGGTCTAGGAGAAGAAGAAATCGCTGAAGAAGAAGAAGAATATGAAACCGATTATGATGATTAGTCCATTGGAGATGATGGATCCAATCTTGCTAGCCCTCGACAAGAAGAACCAGAAGCTGAGCCGGTCGTAGAAGAAGGAGAGGAACACCAAACCGCCGAGTTTGGAGAGATTCAAACAGTCTCTAGATGGGATGTGCCCCCAAGAGACAAGTTTAAGACTTTGATGAAGGCTATTTCACCCCACATATCATTCAAAGAAGCATGGAGAAAGTTCCCATTGAAGCGTTTCTTCATGGAGAGCTATATTACCGAAGAACATGTGGAGGATCACTTTAGAGAGGCAAGACTATCTCTTTATCCAAACACACCAGCTGGGACACAAAAACTATGGCGTAGAAGACACATTAGCGAGGAAGATTTGGAGAAGTTCAACAAAGCTGTTAAAGGTTTACCCCTTGGTACGTCTTTCATGATTTCTTGGTGCCAACATGATATCTCTCGTGTATTTTTGGAAAGAAGAGAATCAGTAGACGAGATTAGAGATATGTTCCTAAAAGCTTTGGAACCTGAAGATTTGCGAACACTACACAAAGTGGAGAGCCCTGGCATATTCCTTATCACTTGTTCTATCAATGAAATTAAATTTGAAGATGCACTATGTGATTCCGGTTCATGTATCAACATCATGTCAACCGATGCTGCTAGGAAGATTGGCTTGAGACACTTACAACCCTCAGACATACACATAGGACTCGCCAATTCCTGATTCACAATACACAAAGGTATGGTCCGAGACATCCATGTGAGAGTTGGAATCTGCAATGTTCCAACTGATTTTCAAATTATCAATGCTGAGAGAGAAAGGTTTACACCACTTATCCTTGGAGGAGCATTCCTAGCCACAGCCAGAGCCGTCATGGACTGGCCTAACCGAAGAATGAATCTCACCAACATCAATGGAGACATCTTCTATGAAGCTAAACCTTTCAACCCGCCTACTCGAAGATGTTGAGAAGAAGACTATGCAAGAGAGCCACCTGATGCCTACATTGGAGAAAGATCCAAGAGAGCTTGTCTAAGGACAACCGACTCTCCTCACCCTGCTTGAGAAAGCAAGCTAACGTCGAGCCAACGACGTTAAACAAGCGCGCTTCATGGGAGGTAACCCATGTCTAGTAAGTATTTATTTTCAAGATTTATTTTCTTTTACTTTTAATATTTTTGCATTTTAGTTTCAGGTTTATAAAAACAAATAAAAAAATAAAAAAAAAAATAGAAAAGCCAAAAAGAAGGAAGAAGAAGTCCATCGATTGGCAATGCACACTATGTCTAGTGGCAAGCACCACCTACTAACCGGTCATGTTCAGCATGTCCGACGCAAGCCAAAGGCAACGGATCGATCAAAATCCTCATGTGATCGATGCCGAGAGTCCCCACTAGTCGTACAAACCGTAGCCGATGCCATGTCCTATGTACCGTGTACCACATACCACGCCCCACCGTACCAGCTGCTGCTGTCCGCGACCATTCACCCATGTACCGCGAGACTAATCCGAACCACCACCATCCTCACCACCAACCATCACCATTCTTTTACTTAGGTATGTTTTTATTATTTTTATTTTTATCATTATTATTGATGGTTATAGGTTTTTGTTCAAGGAGGATGCATTTAGAGATATATCAAACACAATTCAAATGAACTTAGCCTAGTTCATATTCGATGTCAAGCAACCAAAGGAAGTTACAAACGGTTAGTCACCACACTTTCATTCCACAGCCGAACTCTAAGACAATTTTGGGCAACCATAAAATGTCTAAGAGTCGACAAGCATCATTTCATCAAGGTGACATTGTTCTTAAACCCTACACTTTTCCTTATGATTTTTAATCCTCAACTATTTCTTTTTTCCCACCGAGGACGGTGTGATTTAAGTCTAGGGGGAAGGATGTTCCATCCTATACTAATGCTACTTTCTATTTTGTTGACTTGAGACATTTTTCCACTTTTTACATCAATAATTTTGACGTTTTTTCGAGTCACATTTTTTTTTATTGAGTCAAAACTAGTAGGGGATTATGATCTTATTCTAACGGTTTATTTGATTTGGATTAACACTCTTATGACTCTTGATTATGCTTGACAACAAAACCAAAGTTTGGAAAGACTGTGAGCCGACTCAACAATCCCCATAGTCCCTATTCGATGGATATTCAGATGATCTAACGTTGTCTCTAACTTTTATAGGACCTAAAACGGAGTTAATTTTCAAACCCTGGGAATTGGTATACATTGGACTACATCTCTACATTCAAGCCACACAAGACATTACACTTCTTCAAAATTATGTTCTCCTCTCTATTCCCTTCAATACTCTAAAAAAAAAAAGAGAGAGAAAAAAAAGAGAATAATAGATGAGATGATTTTGATCAGTTTAGAGAGGTAGGTAAATTACCTATGACCTCATTATTCTACTCTTGAGTCAGATGATCACACAAAGCTTGTAAGCGAGAGATAGGTAAATTACTGATGACCCAAGTATTCGCCTACACCTTTGATTAAAAAAAAAAAAAAGAAAAAAAAAATATTAGAGAGATAGATCCCTTGGAAGTGAGAAAAGGGAGAGGAAAGGAAGCATACAAAGAAAGTCTTGGCTTGAAGAGAGTCTACAAGCCTCTGATCGATTTTCCCTTGGTAAGATTTCACTTTTTTTTTATTGCTTTAATTTATGTAAAGATATGACAATGGAGATTCTAGAGACTCTAAAAAATTGTGGGATCAAGGAGAATTGATGATTCTCATGGTGGATTACAAATGAAAGTTCCTAATGTCAAGGCGAAGAAGAGTGCAAAGACAATATCCCCAAAGATAAGTGAATTCCCATTATTTTCAAAACCTCTTCTCCATGATTTATTTAGATTATTTGCTTGAGGACAAGCAAAGTCTAAGTCTGGCGGAGTTGATAACATCATTATTTTACCCATTTTAGCTATAGTTTTAGTATGCATTTAGGAAAAGATTAGTATGATTTCAAGGATTTAATGTCTATTATCAAGTATTTTAGGTTTCAAGAAGGTTTTACAGGTTTTATAGCAAAAAGGACCAAAAGACAAGGAAAATACGTTTTAGGAAAGATTAAGAGCTTTACAGTACGAGCAACTTTTGAAGAACTTCCAGAACTCACATTTCAAAGCGCTTGGTGTCTATGGAAAGCTGGAAGAGGCATATTTCTCCTCGAAGTATAATCAATTCAATCCGGTTACTCACCAGGAAGTTAGGCCCGTTACCGAGACGTGTTATAAACCGACGTAAGGAGAACCAACAAGCTAAGTGGACTTTAATGACGGCCCGATTAGCAACCATCACGGTGGCCCGGCCCGGAGGAGCCACCACGTTCTAGAAGCTTCCTACGCCGCCCCTTGTCCTGCACTCAACAATAAAAGACGTTTTTACCCTTACAAAACCCTAAACCTAGACAAAACCCTATAAATACTCTTCTAAGCCCTAGTGTTTAGGGTGTGCCTTCACCCTGCCTCCAAAGAGATCACGACCGGCAGCTATCTCTCGTCCATCTCTTGAAGCTTTGAAGTTCACCAAACTCTTGTCTATTCTATTTGCTTTGTTCTTTGTTTCAAAAGGAAGAAGATCCTACACTTTGTTTGACAATCATTGAAGTAATATCTGAAACCCTTTTCTCTATTTATTCTTTTATGTTTATGAGTTTATTAAACATTGCTTTGATGATTCCCTTAAAAATGCTAGAGCAGTTTTCTAGTTGGGTTTAAGGGGATAATCAAAAGGGGGGGGAGATGATCTTAGTTTAGGTGGCAATTTTTAGGGTTTGTTAGATTTAATTTCTTGTTTCTTCTATGCTTTAATTCTAAGTCTTTGCTTAATGCTTTAAGTTAGTCTCATGAACTAACTATGATCTAATGTGTGTGTGCTTTGCCAAAAGCTTGCATGTGTGCTTGACCTCGCTTAGATGTGTGGGGAGTCATAGGAAGCACGTACCCCTTACCTATGCAATATCATGGATTAGAATCGAACCTGTTTGAAATGCGTTGATCTATGCGTCGTTGCCTGCGACAGTTGAGTAACAGAGTGTAGAGATCTTAGACGGTTAGCTTGTGATCTATAAGTTAACGGTTCATTTGTGTTTCGTAGTCTGAGTTTTAGATAAACAAACTCCTAAAATTTCCTAGATAGATAGATCATTGATCCCCTGCGATTCCCCTTGATGCCCAACTCTTGCCATATTATTTTACTTGCTTTTATTTACGTTTATAGCTTGCTACGACCATGACAACCAAACCCCCCCCCCCCCATTTTATTGATTCCTATCCTTACTTACTTCCGTCGGATTCCGTTGAACAACAACTCTCTCTCTCTGTGGGATCGATTCTTAAATACTACTACCGATTAGCTGTGCACTTTCAGCCATCGTGTGGTCTTTTAAGGTAAAATATTTTGACGTGAAAAACCACACACATCAATGGTAGTGTCGATTGACACCAATTATGGTTAAACCAGATCGTTTGAAATCGTCGAATTGGAGCGGTTTGGTTTAAGTGGAATTCCAAACCGGGATATATATGTGAGAATTAGACCTGAGGATTTTGGGAAAGTGACTTTGTGCTGTCCTAGAGAGAAAAGAGAGAAGAGGGTATTCTTGAGAGATTGTGGTGATTCTTGGCTTGTTTGAGAGATCTGTTCATGTGGAGTGGAGATCTTGTGCTAGGAACGAAGGAGAGGCCTTCTAAGGTGTTAGATTCGTCAGTTTGGGTTAGAAACTTCCTGCAAAAGAGGTGAGTGCCTGACCATGGCTGATCTAAGCCTCAAAATCCTTTGTTTTGCTTGATTTATGGTTGTTTGTGGTGTTTGCTTTTATGATTTTGGTTGGATGGTTGTTTCCATGAGTTTCCAGGGCATTTGGGTGAGTTTCGGACGATTTGGAAGAGATGGAAAGCGGTTCTTCGATTTTCGGCTTTGAACAGATCGTGTCTGCGGAGTCGGTATCGATCGACACCAAGTAGGTGTCGGTCGATGATAATATCATTATTTTACCCATATTAGCTATTGTTTTCAAATGCATTTAGGAAGAGTTTGATGAGATTTCAGATATAAAATGTCTATTATCAATTATTTTAGGTTTTAAGAATATTTTACAGGTTTTATAGCAAAAAGGACCAAAAGACAATAAAAACGTTTCAGGACAGATTCAGAGCTTTACAGTAAGGGCCACTTTTGAGGAACTTACAGAACTAACAGAACTCACATTTTGACGTGCTTGGTGTCCATGGAAAGCTGAGAGAGTCATCTTTCTCCTCGAAGTGGAATCAAGTCAATCTATAAAACAATCCGGAAGATATGCCCGATTTACCGAGACGTGTTATAAACTGACGTAAGGATAACCATCCAGCCGATGGGATTTTATTGAAGGCCAGGCCAGCAACCATCACGGCGGCCCAGTCCAAGCCTTCACCACCTTCCAGAAGCCTCTTTCGCCGCCCCTAGTCCTGCACTCAAGAAGAAAATATGCTTTTACCCTCACAAACCCTAATCCAAAACAAAACCCTATAAATACTCTTCAAGACCTAGGGTTTCAAGGTGTGCTTCATTTGTGCCTCTTAAGTCTTTATTCACGCCTCCAGAAGCTTACCTACAGACGACCATAGACTCCTCTAAAGCCGTGAAGCTCATCCTCTCTCTGCTCCTCTTAGAAGCCATCGCCGAAGTCACCAAAACTCTACTCTTTCTAATTCTTTCATATTTTCATTGCTTTTGGGATCAAGTTACTTTTGTGACATCTAGAGAAGTTTTCTTAGAACCCCTTTTGTTTATTGATTTGGTTTTGATGCTATACTTTATAATATCAATGTCGTTTATTTGCATCATGAGCGAGTAGTTTACTTTGTTGGGTTTTATGGGGTGATTCAAAGGGAATTCATGGTTCGCTTTAATTAGGTTGTTAGATCTTATTTTCAGTTCTATAATAGAGTTTTTTTGGGACATCTTTATCTTAATGCATGTGCTTGGATTGATCACCAAGTGCTGATCTAGAGAAGGGCAGTGTTAACCGCGTTAACCGCGTTAACCGCGTTATCCTAATTCTCCAAACTAGTGTTATACCAAAACCTCGCGTCGTAACCTGCCTAAGTTGTGTGGCGGAGTTTGGTGAATGTATCAAACTTGTTTTACTAGCTGGTTGACATGCGTCATTGCCTGCGAAAGATGAGTAACGGAGTTTGAAGAATTTAGACTTTCATTCTATGAAAATAGCTTGTTAGTTCATTAGTTTTCGTAATTGAGAACCTAGACCAAGATTAGTATTTACTTGTTAGATCTTACACTTAATATTGCTTAGAAATATGAAAACCCTGAGATGACTCCCAAAACGCCCAACACCTTAGTCTTATAGTTTTAAACCGTTCTTATTTACGCTTTCTTTATTTGCAATAGAGATTAGGAAAACCAAAACCCCAATCTCTTATTTAGTCTTAGCCATAGTTCTTTCTCTTTTAATTCAATTTGTGTTAGTTATTACTCTCTTTGGGATCGATCCTAAAATACTACATTGATTAATTGTGCACTTTCAGTCGTTATGTGGTCTTTTCAGGTAAAAGATTTGGGGTGAAATTCCACACACATCAAAGCTTTTTGGCGCTGTTGTCGGTGAGTAACTAGCTGTCCATTGAATTTGATAAGAACTTTCGTCTAAGATACTTTGAAAATTTTCTTTGGAATTTTTCAATTTTAGTTTTTATTTTTTTGTTTTTCGATAACCTCTATTTTCCCTTTTAGTTTCTGTTTTTGGATTTTGTAGTGCATGACTAGGAGTCAACCCTCCGGAACCGTATCTCCAGTTCAAGACATTGATCGACTAGAACGTGAAATTAGGAAACTTCGAAGACAACAACTCATGGACGAAGAAAGGAACCATGACCAAGGTCCCCTTAACCTCGACCAACAACTGATACCTCCTGTCCTCAACGAGCAAGGAGAACCGATTCTCGCACAAGGTGGTAACCCCATACTTGCACCCTCTGGTCAGCAACTCGACCCATTAGTTGGCCAAGACAACCTACAAGCTCCTCGTGATGCTAATCCTCTAGGCGTGGGAGCCAACCTCGATGCTCCTCCTCACCACCCTCCACTCATCGCTAATCCACCACTACCTCAAGCTGGCGGAAGACAACCTGCTTATGTGAACCCTCTAAGGGATGCCGCACCTAACCATACCATAGCCGACTATGATGCTCCCAATCAATACCCTCAAGACCGCGCTGCTATCCGAATCACTCATCCTCCAAGACGTGATTACGAGATTAAACCTCAAATTATTGGCTTGGTAAAGCAAAATCAGTTCCATGGCCTTACTACTAAACATCCGATGGACCACATTGATCTTTTTGAAGAAATTTGCTCTACAACAAGAACCAATGGAATTCCCGAAGATTACTTGAAGTGTAAGATTTTTACTTTCTCTCTAGCCAACAAGGCTCATAGATGGTTAAAGCCTCTACCTCCTGGATCGATATCTAGCTGGGAAGGATGCAAGTCAGCCTTTCTCAACCACTTCTACACAAAGCCAAGATCCAACTCTCTTCGGAACAAGCTGCATAGTTTTCAACAAGGACCGGTAGAATCTTTTTATGAAGCATGGGAACGTTTCAAGTATTATGAACGTGACTGTCCCCATCATGGTTTTGCTCAAGGTAACCTCTTAAGTACTTTCTACAGAGGATAACACTCAAAGTATCAACTTTCACTCAACACGGCCATCAATGGAGATTTCACTACAAAGACCGTTCAAGAAGGATGAGCTTTAATCGACAACCTTGCCGCAAGTAGTAGCACCACTTGCACCAATTTTGATAGAACCATCCGTTCTAGTAATTTAAACGCTAAGGAGATTGTCGATATTATGAACATGATGAACCAACTTCTAAGGAACCAACAACGCGGAGTAAACGCTTGTGGGACTATTAACAATGGAAACATGGAGCCTTTCCAAGAGGATTCTTATGACCGAGAAGAATAAGTCAACTATGTTGGTACTCAAGGATACTACCAAAACCGTGGGTACAACAACAACTTTAGAAATACTTCTAATCTTTCTTATAGGAACCCGAATGTGGAGAATCCCCAAGATCAGAATTATCCTAAGCAAGCTAACCGCTTTCAAAGCAAAACCTTTGGTGGAAACAACAACAACTTTCAGCCACGAGCTCAATTCAACAACAACAAGCCGCATTTCCAGTCCGGACCAGCCCAAGCGCCTACTTCTCAAGATAATGCTAACGTCGACATAAGGATGCAAGAACTCCTTGTTGCTTTTCAAAAGCAGTCAAGAGATATCAACACAAGGATGGATAACATCTATACTGAACTGAATGGGAAGTTTGAAAGCATTTCTATCCATGTTAAGAACCTTGAAACTCAAGTCGTTCAAACTGCTAATGCCGTTCCACGCCAAGTTGGTGTACTTCCGGGAAAACCCGAAGAGTATCCTAAAGGATATTGCAATGCTAACTCAGTCGTACCAGCCCTCACCTACCGTGAAACCAAGCCTATGGTACCACTCTTTGACTCTCATGAAGATGTTATTCGTATGACATGTCCATTTGATGAAGAAACCGCAAGCCACTACCCCTTAAGGAGACTACCTAAAGCTGAAGATCCAGGACGTTTTTTTGCTCATGCTCCATAATAGGCATTGAATTCTCTAACTCTCTTTGTGATTCTGGTGTTAATGTTAATGTTATGTCAAGAAGTGTAGCTGAAAAGCTAGGATTGCGAGACATATCGCCATCCAACCTCGGTTTAGTCTTTGGAGACTCATCACAAAAGGTTCTCGACAGATTAGCTCGAGACCTACAACTTGTAGTAGGAGATTGCATAGTCCCTACCGATTTTCACATCTTAGAGATGGAAGAAAAGACCGAGGGACCTTTGATTTTAGGAAGACCATTCCTAGCTACTGTTGGAGCTATCATCGACCACAAGTCAAAGAGAACAATCTTTGCTAACATCAACAAGAAGAAGTCATATCTGACTATCTCTAAGCCGAAGCTATGGCCAACCAGCTCATTACATGAAGAACCGATGGATCCTAAAATTGACAAGCTGAAGCAATTCAACCAAGGAGCATCCACAAGTGCCAACAAGCTGCCACCCAAGCTACCTAAACCGCCTAAGCCACCACAAATTTCCAAGACCAAGATCATAGTTCCTCCTGAGCTAAGCAGCGAGAGCAAGGAACATATCCAAGAGATGATAAGGCATACTAAAGAAGTTCTTCTTCATGCAAAAGTTTTCAAAACATCTGCAAAAGGACAACTTGTTATTGAAGCTGGAGCAGACTATCAAGATATCAAAGGAGCCGAAGGAGCATTGATTCCCGGAGAATAACTCTTCTCAAGCCTAAGTTGGCCGCTAATGTTGAGCCAACGACGTTAAACAAGCGCGCTACTTAGGAGGCAACCCATGTCTAGTAAGTTTTTATTTTTCGTTTTGATTTCCTTTAATTTTTAATATTTTTAGCATTTTAGCTTCAGGTTTTTATAAAAAAAAAAACAAAAAAAAAATAGAAAATAGAAAACCAAAAAAAAAGAGAAGGAAGAAGAAATCCCCATGGATTGGTAATGCACACTATGTCTAGTGGCAAGTTCCACCTACTGACCGGACACCTTTAATGTGACTGAAGCATGCCGAAGGTGACGGATCATCACTATCCTTGAGTCATCGATGCCGAGAGTCCCCACCGGCCATACAAACCATAGCCAATGCCATGTCATGCGTACCGCGTTTTAATCCCACCGTACCAGCTGCTAATTTCCGCGACCATTCATCCGAGTGTCGCGAGACAAATCCGAACACCCACCATCCTACCACCAACCATCACCATTCTATCACTTAGGTTTGTTTTTATTATTTTTTTTTCTCATTATTATTGATGGTTTTAGGTTTTTGTTTCAAGGAGGATGCATTTAGAGATATATAAAATAGAATTCGAATGAACTTATAGTCTAGTTAAAACTCAATGTCAAGCAACCAAAGGAAGTACAAACGGTTTATCACCATATTTTCATTCCACAGCCGACCTCTAGACAATATTTGGGCAACCTGAAAACGCCTAAGAGTCGACAAACATCATTCCATCAAGGTGACATTGTTCTTAAACCCTACATTTTTCCTTATGATTTTTAATCCTCATCTTTTTCTGTTTCCCCACAGAGGACGGTGTGATTTAAGTCTGGGGGAAGGATGTTCAATCCTATACTAATGCTACTTTCTATTTTGTTGACTTGAGACTTTTTTCCACTTTTTACATTAATAATTTTGACACGGTCAAAGAGCTCCGCCAAGGCCACCAAACAGAGGATCAACCTCTTTGTCCGAGCGTTTGTCCAACACCGCGACCCGATCGAAGACCATGAAGAATCAGTCCGCATGGCTTTCACTCTTACCCAAGAGTGAAGGCAGCCAAGTCATTGTAAGTGAGGAATCATACTCTTTTTCTTCACTCCGGGTTTTTCCCAAGTGGTTTACCGGAGGAGGTTTTAACGAGGCGAGGAGCTTCAATGCACAACGTCCGAAGCCAAGTCGTTTCCCGCACCAAGGCCAAAGACGGTTTTTTATTTTTACTTATGTTGTGTGTTTTAATTTGAACTTTAGAATCTTCTTTTGAACGTTGAGAGTGTTTGTGGATGGTCAAAGAGGCGACATGTTCTATTTGCAAAGAGAACACGTCAAGGGACAAATGTGCGGACCAATATGAGTCCGCGTGTCATTGAGCCTTCCTTTAACCTACCTATTTAAACCTTCTCTTAAACATTTGTAGCCTTTAGACTTGAATGAAAATAAAAACTTTCCTCAAAGAGAGATTCTTTGATCTTGTCTCACTCCTTTCAATAGAACAATCCGGGATTGCTCTAAAGAGAGAACCCTAGCGACTCGAACCGAGTTCGTCGTCGATAGCTTGGCCGTATCGAAAGGAGAGCCAAACCTCTCGTGTCGTCAATCGATCCATCTCTGTTTCCATCGTTTTGATTCCATATCGTAGCCACTCGCTAGTCGTTCCGCATCCGATCCATCCGTTCGACCCGATCGTGGCTAGAAGCTTGGTCTCTCAAACGGCTCGATTGTTTTCCTCCATATTCCGTTTCCCTCGTTTGTTTCGTCTCTAGTTTCGAATACAAAAGCCTTGTTCGAGGAAAGTATCGCTTAGTTCGTTCTGTCCGAGAACGCTTCTTCCGTCCGTTTCGCAAGCGCGACCTTCGGTCACATCAGGGAGGGTCAGGTTTATGCTGGTCGGAGGGGACCAGAGTTGTGATGATTGGGAGAGTCTGGTTTGGATTGACCGGTGGGGTTTGGTTTGGGTTGACTGGTGGGGTCTGAATTGTGTTGACTAGTGGGGTCAGGGTAGTTTGGACCAGTGGTGTCCTGGTTGTGGCAGACCGGATGGTTAGATGGTGCGAACCATTGCGACGGTGAATGAGTGTTCCGGACGAGTGGTGGTGTTTTGCAGATTCGAGGAAAAATATTTTGTTAGAGGGGGAGAATTGTAACATCTGCGAACCAAATTGTGGCTTTTGGGGATGGGTGTCCATCGACACTTAAATCGTCGAATTGGAGCGGTTTGGTTTAAGTGGAATTCCAAACCGGTATATATATGTGAGAAGTCGACCTGAGGGTTTCGGCAAAGTGAATTTGTGCCGTTCTAGAGAGAAAAGAGAGAAGAGGGTGTTGTTGAGAGATTGTGGTGATTCTTGGCTTGTTTGAGAGATCTATTCCTGTGGATTGGATATCTTGTGCTAGGAACGAAGGATAGGCCTTCGAAGGTGTTGGATTCATCAGTTTGGGTCAGAAACTTCCTACAAAAGAGGTGAGTGCATGACCATGGCTGATCTAAGCCTGAGAATCCTTTGTTTTGCTTGATTTATGGTTGTTTGTGGTGTTTGCTTGTATGCTTTTGGTTGGATGGTGGTTTCCATGAGTTTCCAGGGCTTTTGGATGAGTTTCAGATGATTTGGGAGAAATGGAAAGCGGTTCTTCGACTTTCGGCTTTGAGCAGATCGTGTCTGCAGAGTCGGTGTCGGTCGACACCAAGGAGGAGTGTCGTCAACACTGATGGGCAGTGTCGGTCGACACCAACCTTTTTTGGCAGTGTCGGTTACTTGTTTTCCTGGTTTGTTTGTGTTTACTTGTTGTTTGTTAAAAATTGTCTTCTCTGTTGCATGTGTGTATAGCCTAGTAGATGGGAGGATTGTCTCACTAACTATTTGTGATAATACTTATGCATCTCAATTGTTGTTTGTGTTGTGCAGGTATGAGACGTGGAATCATGGCGATAAGAAGCCGGATCTAGGGTCTTGGTTTTTGTGTTATGGTTATGATATTGATATTGGAACCTTGAATAGAGTTATGATAGGTTGCTGGATAGAATAGTTATGAATGTTAGAGGGGGTATTCAACTTGTTTTTTCTAGGATTTGCTTAGATTTTAATATTTTAGGATTTTTGAGAGATTTGAGTAAGACTTTAGAAGATTTGATGATTTGTTAGAGATTTTAATTGAAAGAAAATGAAAATGAAATGAGAATCTGTGAGATTTTGTAAGTGATTTTAGAATATTTCAAAACACTGTCATTCTTTTATAAAAAAAAATGAATATTATTTACCAAAAAGAACAGTTTTTTTTACATCTGTCTTCATGAGAACCTTAAGGACAAGCTCTTGTAAAAAAAGGAGCTGTTCAGTCGTCTAGTAGAGAAGAAGCCACGAAGCTCGGAGAGATGAGTTTGAGGAGATCATCTAATTGTGACTCGCCTAAGGAGAATGGAGGAGGAGAAGGTGGGTGTTGATGTCCTTATCGGTCACAATTAGTATATTTAGTTCGGTCAAAGGAGGGTCGAAGTTCTCTTTTATTTTATCGGTGCCGAGGCACAAAAGACGGGCTACAACACGATTTAGACGAGCTACAAAAGTGGATGAAAGGTAATAGACGAGCCGTTATCTCGTCTATTTTTCGAGCCGTTCACTCTAAACCGTTGACTTATGCTTGGACGAGCTTGGGCCCTTGTACTTGCTGTATGAATTCTTTTGCCTTTTTTCCGATCCCCTTTCCCAAAGGCCGTACGCCTCCCTTTATAGGGAATCGTGTCGGTTCGTCTATCAAAAGACCGCAATACCCCTCCTTCCTTTGGAGGTTTGTTATGGACCTTTTTCCTTGGGCTGGGCCTCTTGTTTGGGGTGAGGATCCACCCCTAACAGTAGTCCCCCCCTTTTACCTTTAGTCCGTAGTCTTTAGGCGGAGGACACGTGTTGGAGAATGAAGGGTCGCTCTTTAGATGCTGACGTGAGGAATCTTCGATCGGGGACTAAGAAAGCGAAAGGTTGCGCATGGGAAAACGAATTACGAAGCTTGAGGTCGAATCATTGTGCGCGGTGCCTTGACGCGCGTGAAATCCGGAAGTTGTATCGTCATTGAGCGCATATGGTAATGATTGCGTTTCTAGATCCTTCCTTCCTTCTTCCATAAATACCTCCCTTCTTCCTCATTTATCGTTTCATCAGGGTTTTCTTTTGGTGCTTCTCATCGCTCAGGTATTCTCCCTCTGTCTATCTCATCGTTTATTTGTTTGTTAGCATTTTTTGAATATTCGTTACGAACTTCTCGCGATCCATGTCTTCCGATCCTTCCGCCGAGAGTTATCTTCGACGAGCCACTTCTTCTGAGTCCGGCGATTCCGTCAGATCTGCTCGGCGAAACTCTCGGTCTCGGAATTCCTCTTACTCGTCAACGGTGGGTTTGGATGCCGCCCGTTATGAGGAGACCCAACGGCGTCTCTTTGCTGGGACGGCCGTTCCCAGCTCGTCGGGGCTCCCTTGCAGGATCCCCTCTCTGATCAACAAGCCATTATCTGATGGCGTGTCTTCTTCTGGAAC
The DNA here is from genome assembly GCA_023657505.1 of Camelina hispida. Taxonomy (NCBI): domain Eukaryota; kingdom Viridiplantae; phylum Streptophyta; class Magnoliopsida; order Brassicales; family Brassicaceae; genus Camelina; species Camelina hispida. The sequence goes on from CP094637.1 coordinate 38,145,726, forward strand.
GAGTGATGTTCCGCTGCCGACCGTGAATCTATTATCTCATATGCGTCGGTCGACTTTGAAAATGGATGACACCATTGAAGCGTTTCGTATCGGGAAGCTGACCAGTAAACCTTACATTCTGATCCCGACTCCCGCTCAACGCCCTTGGGATGCCCCCCAGGGTTTATATGTCTTTCGGAGAAGTATTTTACCGAGTGCGGGCACACCTTTCCACTTCCTTCCTTTTTGATGACCTATTTTGCTCGTCGCGAGGCGGCTATCTCGCAATTTGCACCGGCGACTTTTCGAAATGCCATCGGTCTTTCGATTATGGCTGAAGCTGCAGGAGTGAAGCTTACTTGTGATCATTTGGAGGAGTTGACGTATCTGAATCCTTCGAATCGGACGAAGACTCCTGGGCTTTATTATGTGGCCTCGTCGAAGAAGATGACTCTCGTCGAAGGTGCCAAGGGAAAAACATACAACTGGAAGGGCTCGTATTTTTTTCTAGAAGTTGTCCCGGGGGTTCTCGAGGACCTGTTGATTCCTGGGTTTTCTGGGTGGAACCCTTCACCCGGTACCCGACCTTGCTTATTTTCTTTTATATTCTGCCAATCTTTCGATTTTATCTTGCTTATTTAATCATTGTCATTATTTATTTTTAGTTGTTATTCCGAGGTGTTTGCTCCCATACCCTTCCATTTTTCAAGCGGAGATTGACGCGATCAAAGTCTTCTGCCCCTATGTTTGGCCGGGTACCGAAGCAAAGGAAGATCGTCCAAGAAAAGTGTCTAGTCCTCGGAGAAAGAAAGGTAATCCCTTTGACTTAATCTTGTTTTCATGTTTTTAACTTAACGCTTTTACCATTTTTTATTTTAGCCGGATCAATGGGCAAGTTGAATTTGAACGTTCCCAATGCGTCTGCTCGCTACCGCCGAGTGTCTGAGCCATTGTCCGTTCCTCGCTCATCGCCCCAACCCGATGCTCGTCGTGCTGTCTCTTCTTCTGGCGCTGGTTCGGCTAAGAAGGTTCTTTCCCAAGCACGTCAGTCATCCGACGCTTCTTCAAGACAACCTTCCAAACCTCTTCTCCAAAATCGCCGCACTGACTCTCGTGAGGTTATTCCGCAGGGCAGAGCGGACGAGGCTGCTGGCCGTGGCGCCGATGTGACAAGAAGTCCTCAAAAGAGGAAGGAGGGAGCCGACCAAGAACGCTCCGATCCGTCGAAGAAGCAGAAGTATGGTTTTGGCTGGAATTTCTCCCATAATTCTGAAGCTCGCGCCTTTCCGAACGACTCTCGAGCTTGTTCTGAACTTTTCCGAAAGATTCACTTCGGACCTGGTCCTTTAGCTCCAGTGGAAAAGATGAGAGAGGAGCATGCGGTTGCCGACGTGGCTCAAGCCGCTTTTGAGGTGCGGTCGTTCAACCGAATCGATCCTTGATCTTTTCTTTCCTTCCTTTGTTCTCATTTCGTTTTTTTTACAGCTTATTGCCCAAACCAATCGCTTAACTTCGCGCTACGAACGTTGTGTTTATAATCTGGAGAGTGATCGGTCATGAACGTCGGCTTCTGAAAGGATTGAGCGCCAGGAGGCCCAACTAGGAGAGGCTGTTCGATCCAACCAGAGACTAAGTGACGAGGTGTCGAAGCACGAGATTCACCGTCGCAAGTGGATTGCGGAGCGAGACGACCTTAAGGCGAAGCTCGAAGCGTCGGATGCTGCGTTCAATGGGATGAAGTTAACCCTCAACTCGGAGATCAAAAGGCTCAGGGATCGTCGTGAGGACTTCGGCTACCATGAAAGGATCAAGGCGTTTCATGAAATGGCGGGTCGTGTCCAAAAGCTGTTGGCCAGACACAAGGGTTACGCTGAAGCGGTCGAAGCGTCGAGGGAGAAATTTCTCGAGTATAACCAGGCTGTTGGGAATGTTCAGATGCTCGAGACGCTCGTCGCCGAGGGGCAAATTTCTCTACTCGATGAGGGGGTTAAGGAGGGGGTTTTCGCCGTGATGAATCAGCTGAAGGACGAGGTCGAAGCTTTTAATCTTCCGGACATCACCGACGCTGATTTCTATGTGTCCAAGATCTTCGCCGAGCCTCTTCCCCCGATTCCGACCTGGGTTGCTTCCCCTCTTAGCGGTGATACAGAGGGCCAAGAGAATGTAGAGGAAGACAAATCCGAGAGTGAGAAGATCGTGGGCAGCGGGGACAAGGATCAGGACGAACAGGAGCAGGTCGACGACCGTGCTGCTGACTGTGCCGAGGGAGAGCTCACGAGCCGTCCTGCTGATGATGCCGAGGGGCAACTTTCTGACCATGCCGTTGATGGGTTACCTCGTCCTCTGACCCCTGGGCGCAAATCTCCGGTTACTGGTTTAGTTTCGTGATTTACTGTTGTCGTAATTGCCGTGTTGAGGGGTCGGCTCCCTCGTAACTATCTTCTTTTTGCCGTGTCTTTGGGGTTGGCTCCCGCGTACTTTTTCGCGCCGTGTTTTAGGGGTCGGCTCCCTTTAAGAACTCTATTCTCTCCCTTGGGGCATTTATTGAGGGTTTCATTTAATGCTTTGTTTTTCTAAACATCGCTTACTGGTCATTGAATGCTTTTTCTGTTTTTTTCTTTTGAAACCTGCGCCTGTTGGGAGTTGTGCCTTCTGTTCTATATATAGTCCTTGTTCCTTACTTTTTAGTCTTGTCTTCTTGTAGTTTTTTGTTTACTTTTGTAGGGAGGAGAAAGTTATTCCGATGCCAATGACGGCTAGAGCCACGTGGTTGTGCAGGGCACAGAAACAGCTCGGTGTTAGGTCCGACGAGGTGATACGGTCGGAACTTGACTACTATGATGCTCGCATTCAGCGGCTAAGAGCCTACATCATTGCCACCCGTCGTTCGTTCGAACGTTACTACGACTTCTGTCGTGTGGATGGGACAGTGGAGTGTCTTGAAAAGCTGATTGACGAAGGGTTTTTCATCCCGAAGTGGCGGTGGGATCGGCTGCTGGACGAGCGTACCCGGCGCGAAAATTTTTGTGCAGAAGTGGTGATTCCTACGCTCGAGCAGGGTAACCTTGATTCCCTTGGTCGGAGGCCGTTTGACAAACGGGAGGAGATCGAGGCTCGTCGGGCTCGTATTGACGTGCTTCGTCGTTATATTTCGCAGCTGGAGAGTACAAGTCACTACTTTAGTGAGAGTAGTCGCGTCGAAGGGGTCCGTGCGTACCTCGAGGATATGGTTGGACGAGGTACGGCCATTCTGATGGACCTGCTGAAATACGTGAAGGAATTGTGCTGTTATTGGCAGACAGTAATTGGCGGGCTAAAGTTTAATGAGCCCTCCAATGCCAACCTCGGAATTGAATGATTTGTTTTCCTCTCTTTTTTTTATGTGCCGTAATAGGGTCGGCACCCGCATCAGACAGTTGTTACCCCTCTTTTTTTTTTAAATAAAGCCATAAGATCCCCTTTTTTTTAAAACGTTGTATTGTATTATGGGGCGACTCGCGATGGTCGGCTTATCCCTTTATGCGAGTTATAACTCGGCTCTTATTAGGTACGACTTAGGACAGCCGATTTACCCGTTTGTGCGAGTTGGACTCGGCTTTTACAACCAGACGCCGCCGTTAATAGTCGGCTTACCCTTTTGTGCGAGTTGCGACTCGGCTTAAAAATAGTACGTCGGAACGTTGAATCGTTACCGGGCCAGGATAACGACTAATATAATTTGCAAACAACGACTCATTCTTATGAGAAAGAAATTTTATATTATTGGCGGCTGTGTCCCGTAAACGGGACTGCCTACGTACCCCTCGATCAGGGGGGATCAAGCCACACGTAGTTCACATTTACATGTTTATTAAAACTATAAAAAGGGCGAGCTGGAAATTTTCGAACTGCAGCGAGATGAACTGCGATCCGTTGTCAGTGACTATTTCGTATGGGAGACCATGGCGGAAAATTATATATTTCCAGACGAAAAGTTGGACGTCCTTGGCTTTAATGTTGGCGTAAGATTCGGCTTCAACCCATTTGGTGAAATAATTGGTGAGGACGAGTATATATCGTTTTTGCCTGGAGGTTGGTAATGGTCCGACAATGTCCATCGCCCAGCACATGAAAGGGTAAGGAGCCACGCCGGCCCGCAGGAGTTTGGTCGGTTGATGAATAATGGGGGCGTGTCGCTGGCATTTTTCACATTTGGCGACGAACTTTTCGCAATCTGATATCATCGTTGGCCAATAATGACCATGCTTCTTGATTCGTAGTGCTAAGGCTCGACCACCCGAGTGATTTCCTCCAGCTCCTTCATGAGTTTCTATCATTACGCGCTCGGTATCGTCGCCATGTATGGAAAGCAACAGAGCTCCTAACGTCGTCCATCGTAGCAAATGGTCTTTCATCAGGGTATATCGGGCGGCCTTGGCCTTCAATCGTCATCTAGCCCATTTGTCTATTGGTACTTCGCCATCGGCGAGATATGCACGGATTTCGACTCGCCAATCTGTTGCGTCGGTTTCTGATAGAGGTTCGCACCCTCGGTATGGCCGCATCGTACGGTAAGTGGTCCGGATTTCGTTGGGCTGGTGGAGGGCGAGGCATGTCTCGGCGTGTGTTTCACCTATGCTCGGCGTATCAATGCTCTCCACCGGAATGATTCGTCGAAGATCGGGGTCCGATGTTGAGGCGAGTGCTGCCAAAGCATCAGCTGGAGCGTTATCTCCTCTGGGGATTTTGATGAGCTCAAACTCGTCGAAACGTTTGGACAAAATCCTAACGACGTCAAGGTAAGCGGCCATGGGTTCGCTTTTGGTATCGTATTCGCCGCTGAACTGGTTGACGACGAGCTGTGAGTCGCAAAAAGCTCTTATCCGCTTGATTTGCATTCCGTTAGCGAGCCTAAGTCCGGCGATGAGTGCTTCATACTCGGCGACGTTGTTGGTTGCTTGGAATCGGAGACGGAAGGACTGTTCCAAAATTTCTCCGGTCGGTGATGTTAGTCGAATCCCTATCCCCAACCCAAGATAAGAGGACGCTCCGTCTACATGCAGAGTCCATCGGTCGTCTGACGGATCAGTGGATGCTGGTTCGGCTTCTCCAAATGGTAGTTCGATTAAGAAGTCGGCGAGCACTTGGGACTTAGCAGCCGGACGAGTTCGATATTCGATGTCGTATTCGCTAAGCTCGATTGCCCACTTTGTCAGCCGACCGGACTGGTTCGGGCTATGGAGTATAGATCGCAAGGGTTGATTGGATAGGACAGCGACAGTGTGTGACTGGAAGTATGGTCGGAGCTTTCTTGCTGATGTGACGACTGCCAGGGCGAATTTTTCGACTGTTGGGTAGCGCGTTTCTGCATCGTCGAGTGACTTGCTTATGTAGAAGATTGGTCGTTGCTCCCCGCGATTCTCTTTAACGAGTACACCGCTAACGGCCGATTCGGAGACCGCGATATAAAGAAATAAGATTTCGTCGAGTTCCAGTTTTGCCAAGATCGGTGGAGTCGATAAGTAGCTCTTTAGCTCATTGAACGCGCTGTGACAGGCTTTGGTCCACTCGAACTTGCCCTTAGTTTTGAGAAGTTGATAGAATGGTAGACACTTGTCGGTTGACCTGGATATGAAACGGTTCAAAGCAGCGATTCGTCCGGTTAATCGTTGCACTTCTCTGGCGTTCTTTGGTAAGGGCAAGTCAATGATCGCTTTGATTTGTTTTGGGTTTGCCTCGATGCCTCGTCTGGTTACCAGGTACCCAAGGAATTCGCCGGACTTAACCGCAAACGTGCATTTGGCCGGGTTCAGCTTCATCCCATACTTGTTTAGGGTGTCGAAACACTGTCGCAGATGAGTGATATGATCCTTTGCATATTGAGATTTGACGAGCATGTCGTCGATATATACTTCCATAGTCCAGCCGAGTTGTTCGGCGAACATTTTATTGACTAGCCGCTAGTACGTTGCTCCTGCATTTTTCAGACCGAAGAGCATTACCTTATAACAGTAGGTCCCCCTATCCGTGATAAACGACGTTTTTTCCTGGTCGTCCTTGTGCATCAGAATCTGGTTGTAACCAGAGAAGGCGTCCATAAAGGTTAACAGCTCGTTCCCTGCGGTTGCCTCGACGAGTTGATCAATTCTTGGCAATGGGAAACTATCGTTTGGGCAAGCCTTATTAAGATCGGTAAAATCTACGCAGACTCGCCACTTTCCATTCTTCTTTTCGACGACCACTGGGTTAGCTAACCATTCAGGATATTTTACTTCCACAATTGACCCGGCGCCAAGGAGTTTGTCAACTTCGTCGTTCACTGCTTGTGATCGTTTGGGACCTAACTTATGCCGTTTCTGCTTGACCGGTTTATGCGTTGGGTCGGCATTGAGTTCGTGGGTCGTGACGCTTGGGTCGATCCCCTTCATATCAGTTACGCTCCATGCAAACATCGAGATGTTGGTTTTGAGGAACAGTATTAACTCGTTTCGCATGGCAGACGTTATCTCTGTGCCGATATTCACGCATCGTTTCTTGTCGCTCTCGTCGAGGCTCACCTCCTCGACCGCGGCAATACCCTGTTGGACAGCAGTCGGCTTTCCTTCTGTTGGTGACGTGCTATCATTGCCGACCCGCTGCTTTGATTGCTATAATTTCTTTCCGGTGTGAATCTTATGCTCGATCAGGAAGCAGGCCCGTGCGGTTTTCTGTTTGCCACGCAGCGTGTATACTCCTTTTGAAGTTGGGAACTTAACGCACTGATGATACGTTGATGGAACGGCTTTCATCTTGTGGAGCCATGGGGTTCCAAGGATAACTTTATAGATCGTCGGCTTGTCAATAACCGCGAACCGGAAGTATCTGGCTATCCTTCCAACAAAGATTGGTAAGGTGATGGTGCTGACGGACATAAGGTGATCCCCGTCGAAGCCCGTCAGAGAGTGACATTCTGGCATAATGTCGCTTTCGCCAACTTCCATTTTTGCCAAGACGTCTCTGAAGATGACGTTGACCGAGCTTCCGGTGTCAATCGATATTCTTGTTACTTCGCTTTCGCCGATTAAGAGCTCAACGACCAGTGGATCGTTATGCGGCAAATCCAAACCTTCTAGATCTCTTCCGTCGAAAGTGATTGGCATGCTTTCAGCCTCGAACCTTGACGGCCAGGATTTCGTCATTTCGGCCTTCTTGGTATAATCTCTGATCGCTCTGACTGAATCATTGCATCCGGCTAGTCCACCCATTATCATGTTGATTCGTCTTATCGTCGGAGGACATTGGTCGGATGTTGAGTCATTGCGGTCTGTGTGCGGTCGTTTTTCATGACCGCTTTCTTCGTGTCGGTCGGCGAGTAGATTTTGAATTTCCATCTCGTCTTCACTTTGGTCGGCAAGTATCTTGGAATCTTTGACAAATTTCCGAGCGATATTTTCAGCGCGCTTGACATCGCTTCGTCCAGGTTGAGCTGTCTTGCTTCTGTCGGGTTCGACGACTATCGTCCCTTTCTTGTATCGCACCATCAAGACCTTTTGGAGGTAATGACATTCTTCAGTCGTATGGGTGGTACTTTGATGGTAGTCGCAATACGGGGTTGCACTGTTCTCACCTCCCTCTTTTCGGATGTACTTGTTTTCGCCGATCGCAAAGGTTCGACGGGTTTGGTCTTGGTTTCTGTTGAAATGTTGTCGAGAGGCTCGACGTGCTCGACTTTTGGAGGCACGGCTACGGGCTGTTTGGTTATCGGTCCCGCTCCCGAGGAGTGCTTCTTGGCGTTGATAGCTTTCTCTTCCTCGAGCCCGATGTGTTTTGCAGCTCGGAGTAATGCATCGGCGATGGTCTCTACATTTGTTAAAGACAGTTCTTCTTTGAATCGAGACTCGTACCAAAGTGCATTTCGAAGTACGACGATAGCGGCAGCATCTGGAATCGAAATGTTTACGTAAATTTCTTTAAATCGTCCGATGAAGGACCAAAGCGACTCATCCTTGTAATGAGTTAGGGCGTACAAGTCGGCGTGGGAATTCTTGTCTTCAGTCAGAACGGAGAACTGCTTCAGAAACTCAGTTATTAAGTCATTGATACTGTTAATCGATCCAGATGGGAGTCTCGAGAACCAGCTCAGAGCGGTTCCCGTCAGATGCTCGGCGAAGACTTGACAAGCTCCGGTGTCGTACTCTGCCGGGCTGAACTATAGAGGGCCGAGGGGTACGCCGAAGGTGAGTAAGAAATCTCGTGGGTCGACCGTTCCGTCGTAATGGCCCAGCCTTGGCTTGACTGCCCTCTTAACTGTTGTTGCGGCGAGTCTTTGAGAAAATGGGGTTCGCTGTGTCGCTTCGAGCATAAGCCCGACTTCTGGTGCTTTGTTCGTCACTTTTTGGAACATGCCTGCCATTTCCCTCATCTGTTCTTTGATCTGCCTTATCTCGGTATCCTTCGTTCGATCTGTTACTTCATCATTTTGCTTATTGAGGCGTGGGGTTTTGTTGCGCTCTAATCCACTGGTTTGCGCATACGACCCTGGCGTTGCTCTTGCCGAGAGAAAGTTCATTGGGTTGTGTCGGATATTGTGGAGATGATTGATTTCGTCTTGAGAGTTGACCTGTGCTGCGGTGAGTGCATCCAATCGGCTGTCAGTTCGCTCTTCTTGCTGGTCAAGACGCGTTAAGATTCCGCGAAACAGCTCGTCTATACTGGAGACGGGCTGGTTGTTGAGCAGGGTGAGTTGTGTTAGAGTGTGCGTTGGCTCTGTGGTTGCGGGGGTCGTCAAGTTCGTAGCTATCACGAAGGTCTCTGGACTCTCTACCGTGACGACCTTTCTCGGAGCATCCGGCGTGGGGAGAATCGTCTGCTCTGCTTGGTCTGTTGCCGGGGTCGTCGTTCCTCCCGACGAACCGGCTTCTTTCGCTTTTTCTTTGTTAGTTGTTATCATCTTGTCTAATCGTTGTAGGTCCGTTCTTCAATTCTTCAGAGAAATTCGACTTGGCTCCCCCTTCCTGGCGCGCCAAATTGTTGATGTCCTTATCGGTCACAATTAGTATATTTAGTTCGGTCAAAGGAGGGTCGAAGTTCTCTTTTATTTTATCGGTGCCGAGGCACAAAAGACGGGCTACAGCACGATTTAGACGAGCTACAAAAGTGGATGAAAGGTAATAGACGAGCCGTTATCTCGTCTATTCTTCGAGCCGTTCACTCTAAACCGTTGACTTATGCTTGGACGAGCTTGGGCCCTTGTACTTGCTGTATGAATTCTTTTTCCTTTTTCCCGATCCCCTTTCCCAAAGGCCGTACGCCTCCCTTTATAGGGAATCGTGTCGGTTCGTCTATCAAAAGACCGCAATACCCCTCCTTCCTTTGGAGGTTTGTTATGGGCCTTTTTCCTTGGGCTGGGCCTCTTGTTTGGGGTGAGGATCCACCCCTAACAGTGGGGTTTCGCAGCGGAAGTCTTCCCGTGGTAAGCTGCTTATGCTGACAAACGGCTGTTAGGTTCGGAGGTCGCTGAGATTGACGGCTGCGAGTGGAAATTTCAACAATGTATGCTCGATTCTGGTGATCGGAAATAGTAATCTTGCTCTCGAGAAGGTTAGTCGCCAATTTTGGTTTGTTCTTGTTTATAGTCACGCAATTACAATGCAGCTTAGTTGGAGAGTAGAGTATATGATCTTCGTTTTCATTTCATTTGACTGATACAAAGGAAGAACTAAAATCATCGTTCTTTTTATGAATTGATGCAGAAGGAAAGCTCAGATTCTCAAGGACTGACATTCAAGTAAGTGGTAGCTTCAGAGCATTTGTTATATATGAATTAGTTGAATTGGTTATCTTCAGATGAAATCATCCTTGAAATGATGATTTTAGTTCTCAAATATTGTTTTTTCTTTTCTTTTTTTTTTGTGTGAAATTGATGCAGAGGCATAACTGGAATTGGCAAGAGCCTGGAGTTGGAAATCATTTCCGAGTGTCAATATAAGAACAACGTTGCTGAAGGTAGATCAAGATTGCGAGATCCAGCCAAGAGGAAAGTTGCCAGTGATGCATCAAGGAAGAACTAAAATCATCGATTGACCTTTTTTTTTGGAAATCCTTCAAAATCTCATCTTAATCACTACAGGAAATGAGGCTATTAATAACAGTATAAAATAGCGTTTTTAATGTTTCTGCTATAGTTGAATTTTGAGAAGATTTACATAGCGTTTACGAAAAAACAAACGCTATGATAGAATATGCGCGAAAACATTTTATAGTGGCGCTTAATTTTTGGTTTTATGATAGCAAATATGGTAGTAAAACGTTATCGTAGGAATAACCGGGAAAATGAAAAGTTTAATTCGCTCCAAAAAATTTGACCAAGGAAAAAAATAAAAATTTATGAGGTCGAAAACAAGGAAGCACTTTGGGTTTCTTTTTCCCATTTGACAACTCTGTCTCTTTCAATTTTTCTTTCCTACAACTCTCGATCATCTCTGTTTCGATCTCTCAATCACAGTCCCGTTCCTCTTACTTTCAATCTCGATCTCTGTCGATCTCCGTATCGTGCTCTCTCAGTCTCAGTCTTGTTTTCGATCTCTGTCTTGATATTCCACTCGCAATCTCGTTCCTCCTAAAGTCAAAATCGTCGCCATCTACATCGGTAAATCGAATGGTGTAATCGAATTTGACATTGAAGGTGAAATTGTGTTTGGGTTTTGGTTATTTGCAAAGATTTAAGCTTTCAATCGATTACTTTTTTTTTTCTTTTTTTTTTGCAGTAAGAGCTCGATGAGACTTCAGTCAAAACATAAAAGGTATTCGTGTTTAATTTGAGATTTCGATTTTGAGGTTTTCGTAAATAGTCGATATATTCAGTGTAATCGGTTTCTAATTGATATGTATTTGACTGTTCTTGTCTTGCAGTTTGATTTGGCACTTAGAATAACTAACAGAGGTACGTGCGATTTTGATTTTTTTTAAGTTTGGTCAATAATCAATTAGAGACTCGGTTTTAAGGGTTTCTCGATTTCTTTTTGCAGATAGTCTTCAAATCTTCAAGATTATTGCTGCTGGCGCTTGTTTTTACTTTGTAAGCTGTTATTTTCCTACTGTTTGTTTGTTTGTTTACTTTATTTCTCGTGTGTGTTGTTGATGTGAGTTGACTGTCATTGTTATTTGAGTGTCAGATCCTTAAACTCTTTATCACAAATTGTATACTCGTTGTTGGAGCTGTGGTTGTTTTGTTGTGATGTGGACAAGGCATGGGTTTGAGAGAGCTTGTGTCATTTAAGGTATCTCTAATCTTCTATGGTTGCAGGATTAGAGATCCAATTTTGTTTTGAGTTTCGGCCTTGATTCTTTCTTATCACTTATCAGACTTGCTATTGTAAGAACGCTTGTTGATTAGAAGTGATGACATGTCTTTTAGATTCTCCGTGGAGTTGTAAGATGAGAAATTTCATGAGTAGAATCTCTATTAAAAGTGACTTGTATCTTTTTGCTCATGTTTCAACTAAGATCATAAGTCACTTACGTATGAATCGTCTCTGTTCACCAAAGTATAGATGCCAATGTGTCTTCTCTAATACAACCGGAGAGCTTATTCAAAGCTGTAACTCGTTTCGTATAGTCAATCGCAATTGTTGTTGCATAGCTTATCTGATTATCCATGGCTGTAAGCAGTTTGCAGCTTTTTCCTTTTCTTTGATTGGTTGGCTATACATAAGTGCTGATTTTGCTGCTTGAGATTATAGTTGCTAAATCTGATGAGTAAGATTCATTGAAAGGCCAAGCATAACTGTTACTTTTGGATTTATGTTTTTGCTTTTCTTTACAGGAGAGATGTGATGGACTATGTAAAAAGGCTTAGGCTTTGGCATTAGATGGTTTCAAGAACTCGAGTTAGATTACGTGTTTGAGCAAGAGAGGGAGGTTCATGACAAAGTGAATCTAACGAGAGAAAAAAACAATTGAAGCCAGGTCTAGGTAGAAGTTTCCAAGATTGGTAGTGCGAGTGTGTGGAGACCAAATTTAGAAATCAAATATACTTGGTCTATGTCAGAAAATGAGTTTATGTTTCTGTAATGTTTTTCTATAGTTTTAATATCATAAGCTATTTCCTCTTTTACTCTATCATTGCTATAAACAAACAATCAAAACAACAAATATATGATTTAAAAAAACTACAAATATATATATATATATATATATACATATATACTAAAAATACTCAATACATAATTATAAGGGACAATTGCATTTTTAGTACCTTTATTTGCATTTAAATGAGCTCGTAGACCCCATATTCATTTTTCGAGAAACATAACCACTAAGGGTGCTGAAATTACAGTTGACTCCCTTACGACCAAACAAAAAACAGAAGCCGAAATGACAGATTTAACCCGATGAAGTCTGCAATAGATATCTTTAAGGTTGATTTCAAATTGACGTCAACAAGAAGACCTAAAAAGACGTCTACTCCTTAATTATAATTTAAATTTTAATTAAAATAATTATAAGAGATAATTTGATAAACTTATTGATCAAATAATAACCACATAGATTTCATGCATTAAAATAAAATAAATTTACATATAAACGAGTCAAATTAAACAAGAAAATGTTGACTAGACAAAAATTATTTGATTTAGGATTTGCTTAAGTAGACTTCTCTGCAGATTATTAGTGGTTGACTTTGTTATGCCATCAACCATTAATATTATATTATCTTAATTTCACCGATAATTTAACCAAACCGATAGCTTAACCTAACCGAATACATACTGATTCTTTGATTTTAACCTAACCGGATAATTTAATTTAACTATATATATACTTCTCTCTAAGTAAACCCTAACTTTTTATGTGACCTCTCTCTCCAAAATTTCTCTCTCAAAAATTCCAATATTGTTGCTCTCAAAAATTCAGCTATATATACCCACAAAATATTTCGTGGTTACAAAAATAAATATGAAAACCCTAGATTCTCTTTTATTTTACTTGTCTCTCTCAAATATATCTTGGCTCTCGAAAAAAACAAAAAAAAAGTAGATCTAAAACTCCAATCCATCCTCTTATTTCTCTCTTGTTTTTTTTATTGAAGAAGTTCTGCAAATGTGACTCTACGAATCTCTCTCCATATCTGACCTTCATTCATATTCAAATCTAATCCCAAAGGTTTTGTTTTCATATCTACCTAACAAATCTAGGTTTTTAATTTTATGTTGGTTGAATTTGGGTTCTACATGGGTTTTCTTATTTGGATCTGAGAATTGTTATTGGGTAATTTGTTGGAAATTTAGTTCTTTCTTTTTCGAGTTTAATCTCAATTTTTATTTGGATTTTTATGATTTAATTGCTTGAAGTCAGATTTTTACAAAAGCTTGTTCTTGTTTTTAATTTTTCAGGCAGAGGAGAAGATTAAACAGGAGATGATGGAGGCCGAGAATTTTACAGCTGGAGGAGAAGATTAAACAGAAGATGGGGCGGTGGAGCAGTGAAGGTGGAAGAGAATTACCCAGAATATGTTTGTAAATAATTGAGATTTTGATTTTTTATTTTATTATTAATTTAATTATTATAATAAATTATTTTTGTATTTTTTAAATAAAAATTTGAGATCTGTAGTTTAAAATACGGTTTAGTTTCCCAGGAAGAAGTCTTCCAGATAAGTCTTCAGCATAATCATTACAATTATTAAATTGATTTGATTGATTTGCAGACGGTTCAGTTTCCCGTGCAGAAGTCTACCAGAGAAGTCGTCAACATAATAAAAAATATAATTTTTATAAAATTATGGCAGGTTTCTCTTATAATTTGTCAAATTATCCAAAAACTGAAAAAAAAATCATAGAAATTTGTAAATTCAATATGATTTTGTAACAACTAATAGCTAAGAATACCCTTCATTGTAGTGTTGGAGACTGAAATTATTTACAGTTGGGTAATTCTTAAAAAGTTTATATATCACTTCATTTCATACTTATAATTGTAGAATTATATATTCTTAGAAGAAGTCTTCCAGATAAGTCTTCAGCATAATCATTACAAATATTAAATTGATTAGATTGATTTGCAGACGGTTCAGTTTCCCGTGCAGAAGTCTACCAGAGAAGTCATCAACATAATAAAAAATATAATTTTTATAAAATTATGGCAGGTTTCTCTTCTAATTTGTCAAATTATCCAAAAACTGAAAAAAAAAATCATAGAAATTTGTAAATTCAATATGATTTTGTGTAACAACTAATAGCTAAGAATACCCTTCATTGTAGTGTTGGAGACTGAAATTATTCACAGTTGGGTAGTGTTGGAGACTGAAATTATTCACAGTAGAATTATATATTCTTAGAAGAAGTCTTCCAGATAAGTCTTCAGCATAATCATTACAAATATTAAATTGATTAGATTGATTTGCAGACGGTTCAGTTTCCCGTGCAGAAGTCTACCAGAGAAGTCATCAACATAATAAAAAATATAATTTTTATAAAATTATGGCAGGTTTCTCTTCTAATTTGTCAAATTATCCAAAAACTGAAAAAAAAAAATTATAGAAATTTGTAAATTCAATATGATTTAGTGTAACAACTAATAGCTAAGAATACCCTTCATTGTAGTGTTGGAGACTGAAATTATTCACAGTTGGGTAATTCTTAAAAAGTTTATATATCACTTCATTTCATATTTATAATTGTAAAATTCTATATTCTTAGAAGAAGTCTTCTAGATAAATCTTCAGCATAATCATTACAAAAATTAAATTGATTTGATTGATTTGCAGACGGTTCAGTTTTCCGTGTAGAAGTCTACCAGAGAAGTCGTCGACATAATCATTACAAGGTTTAAATTGATTTAATTGTTTTGACGTTAGTTGGTAAAGAAGTCTGCCAGAGAAGTCGGTTTGTTTATATTTTTTTGGTACTGTTTCAAATAAACCGAAACTGGTTTTCTAAAACCGAGATTATTTTTCTTGTCATCAATACAGACTTCACACAGAACTCCAACACGTTGACTTCAAAAATAAGTCTAAGTTAATGACCTAACTGCCTAAGAAAACCAAAAACTTGATTGCTCCATATGTATAATATATAATCATGTCAAAAACATATAAAAGCAAGTACATAACATATATCAAAGTATACAACAAGAAAATCTTAAAAATTATTCACCAATTTGCAATAATTTGGTTTTCAGATAATGCTGACTTCATGTTCACATCAACGAGTAGACATAAAAAAGACTATACGAGGATAACTTCAAATGAAGTCTATTTCTTGGGGTCTATTTTTGCAATTACAATTTTACAAAGCAGACTGCGAATGAAGTCTACCATAACCGGTTGACTTCTTTTGTGGTCTCCCTTTGTTAATTTTTTGGTTAGTTTTGCAATTAAATAGATAAAACAAAGTAGACTTCAATGGAAAGTTCAACCGGTTAACTTCAAATATAGTCGACTATGGTTATTTTTGCAATTGACCAACCCATTGACTTTACAGTAGACTTCTGTTTACTAAGTAGACTTTAACTATCCGTCAACCAGAAAAAGTAAACTTCGTCGTGGTTAGTTTTGCAATTGACCAAGTTTGACTTTCGCCAAGTAGACTTCGTATGAAGTCTACATTAATGATGACTTCGTTTGCAGTCTGCCGTGGTCATTTTTGCAATTGACCAACAATTGCATTTTTTAAATAGTAGACTTCTTTTGCAGTTAACTAATTATTTTAATATATTTTTAATATATTAATTTTACGGTCAATGCTTAAATAGTTTGGTCAATTGCAAAAATAGTCACTATGGAAGTCTACTCGTTTATTATCGTAAGAAGACTTCGTCCGGCAGTCATAACTAAAAAGTCAAGAATTTGGTCAATTGCAAAAATACACCTTAGTAGACTGCAAATGAAGTATCTGACGGAAAGATTATAATGCAGTCTGAACCATATTTTTTTGTTTTCAAATGAAATTAAGGAGACTGAAATTGCAGTCTACGGGCTCGAAACTCGATAAATTTTTAATTGCAAAATTGACCACAAAGTAGACTTTACATGATATTATGACGGTTAGACTAACAAATGAAGTCTACTTTCGCAAAAAAATCAAGGAAAATCATGAAATCTACCGGAAAATAACCTTATCGGTGGTTGTTTCGCAATGTCAAGCACCGAGAACGTCGTCTTTAATCATCACAGAAGAAACTCAGCACCAATTTAACCACTATCCAAGAATCATGACATATAACAAGATAAATGCAATTGCAAATTTTCTTGGATTAAAATGGAGAGGAGATGGAAGAAAATGAAGTTATCATAGCATTGGGTGTTATTTAAGCTTACAAATTCAGGTTGTTGAAGCTTTAAGAGCTTCAAATTTGGTTGTTCATGGTTGTTGGAAAATTGATGGCGGTGGCACAACCGTAAATAAAAGAAGAAGATGAGGATATGGATGTAATAAACATTTTCGCAAGAAATTCAAATAAATCAGAAATAATGGCATTTTTGTGAATACAATGAATGGACAAGGATTTAATAGGGAGAAAGTGGCAAATGTTGGAGAGAGAAAAAAAGGGGTCTAATATTGCAATTGACTCCAATTAGGGGTCCAATTTTGCAAGTGTCCCTAATTATAACTACAAATAAAACATTAATTTTTATATAAATTATTCTCATACACTCATTTGTTAATTATACCTAATCAATTAATATTCTCAAACGTTTAAATTCATTTGTTAATTATACATAATTAAATAATCAAAGATAACAAAGTTTTTATTTTTATTTTTCATTTTTTAATTGATAAATACTAAAAATATGTTTTAAGATTGAACTCTATACCCTAAAACCATTTAGGGTTTAATCTTGAAACATATTTTACTATTTATCAATTAACATAATAAAATGCAAAAAAATACATCATACATATTTACTATTTATCAATTAAGAATAAAACTTTTCTAATTCTATTAACAATAAAATTATAATAGTATTTTATGGATTTATGAATATGTAATATAAGATCTATAAATTCACACTTGTTTTTAATGTTTTTGAAAAACAAATTATGTTTTTGCATTTTATTGTTTTCATTGAAAATAGTGAAATTGAAATGTGTTTCAAAATTGAATCCTAATTTCTATACCCTAAAGGGTTTAGGGCTATACCCTAAAGGGTTAGGGTATAGAATTTAGGGTATTGGACTTTAGACTTTAGAGTTCAATCTTGAAATATATTTCATTTTTTATAAATTAGTAACATCAAATGTAAAAGAAAAATTGTAATAATAATAGCATACAATAGGAATATATAATATTACAAATTAATTATAAAAATTGGTTAGTTGTAAGTATTCTTTCATCAATAGTTTACTTTACATTATGCTTTATGGTTTTGATTGTAAAAAATTTTAACTTACAAATTAAATCTTTGTTAAAAAAATATTATGATCACAATCTTATTATTGTAACACATTTTTCCATTTGTTAATAGTATTTTAAAACAATTTAAGTTAAGAAAAAATGATTAAAATGTGATAAGAAATACATAAAACGAGAGCTAATGGAAATTGATCACTCAGAATGCTGACGTGGCGTAATCGTGAACCGTAGGATGCGAGTGAATCCAAGGGATACAAAATCTCAACCTCTCTTTATTGTTTCATTGGCTAAGCCAGTAAAATGAGGATCACCTTGTTTGTAATATGAACCGTCGATTATAATAAATCTAACGGACGCGAATTTAATCTTTTTTATTATTTTTTTTTCTTCACTTCTTCCCTTCGTTTCTTTCATACTCCTCTAGTCATCTCTCTATCTTCCTTCTGTGAAGCCCTACACTACACAGAACCAAAAACCAAATGACCAAAAACTTTTGACTTTTGAATCAAGATTTGCTTATATCTCAATGGACTTCGACCAACCCACACCGCAGCCACCTTCTTGAGATGGATCCGACAACCGTTGACCGGAGCAACTCAGACTCATTGGAAACATCAACGGGAAACCATTCAAGCTACGGAGACTTTTCACCTTCTTTCTTTGTTTCCATAAATCTGATGGTTTGTTTACTCTTTGCTTAACAAACTTGTGTCTATATTTAAGTAGTAATTTAAGTAAATCTTACTTCTTCGCTTCTATGGTCGCAGAGCTAATCAATATGCTCTTTTAGGGTTATTCCTTTGCTTTCATATTTTAGGGGTTTAATGTTCCAAGTGTTTTGATGTGTAGAGCAAGTTAATGGATGAATGCAATTGATGAGATTTAGGGAATTTTTGTTACGGATTTGGTAATTGTGTTTCTTGTTGGTTTGTTGTTTCAGTGATTAGAGCTGTTGATTATAGAAAAGTTTAGGCCTTTGAATTCGATTTAAGATGATTCATTATACTTTTATCTGTTTCTTGATTCGAATTCCCACCCCTTTCCTAAAAAGAGTTTCTTTGCGTTAAGATATGTTTATCTGATTTGAGAATTTTCTGGTTTTTATTCGCCAAAAACTATTGAGTTCTGGTTCTGACTATGATCTCTTCCAGGACCACAAAAGCTGAGAAACGAGCTATTCAAGATGTTTCGATTAAGAAGAAAAATCTGTAGATGTTTTTTTTCTGAGTTTTTTTGTAACAAAATTATAGAATAAAACAAAAGCATAATGTGTTTTTATGATAGAACCCAAAAAACAATTGAAGAGAAATAATCCCAATAGGATTAGTGTAAAGTGTATATATAAAAAAAAATGTACTAGCTTTGTAAAATTACTTACTGTAAAATAACTATTAATAATATCAATTAATATTGTTATTTTTTAATTAGCAAACAATCAAATTAAAATTACATACAGCTTGTATAGATACAATATAAATATAGTATGTATAAATACAATTTTATATAAATAAAAACTATATATGTATTATAAAAATGCTATAATTCAATATATTAACAGCAAAAAATAAGCGCTATTGTCTATTTAAAGATTGCATAAAAAATAACGCTATGTTATCAAATATGTCGATAGCAGTTACAAAAACTGCTATGTAAAGTGTCAGACCTATTATAACGGGAGCAGACATAGCGCTTTCTACATCGCTGTTGTATCGTTAGATAGCGGTTTTCAGATGCTAAGAAAACCCTTATTTCCTGTAGTGAATGGGTGTGATTGTATGAGTCATATTTTTCAACTAAAAGAGCTATAAAAGTCTTTTAAAATCATTTAAATTACTGTAGCTCTTTTAAAAAAAGTTATAATATTTTGAATAACAGTAGATTTTAAGTTAGTTTTACAAATTATAGATTGAATAACAAGAGATTGTGAGTCATTCTAAATGATTTATAAATTTCAAGTTGAATAACATAAGATTTTAAAAGAGTTTTAAAAATCATCAATTGAATAACAAGTAATTTTAAGAATACTTTAAAATCTTCTAAAATATGAGTTTAATACCCCCCTCTTATTTTATTGATGATATGTTGGTTTTATTTTGTTGTTTTTTTTTTTTTTTTTTTTTTGATCAAAGGCTTATATTAAAATTAAACATGGCTTAAAGCCCAATTCGATAAAGCCCACTTGGCTAATTCATCTGCTTGCCGGTTCAGGTTACCGATATGAATCCCATGAAGATCCTTCGCTTATTAAGAGACCAGCAGCTGCAGTCGCGTGAAACCCGATTCAACTGCAACTTCCATGGCGGTGAGAGTTGCCATATCAGCGGTGATCGGACATGCAAGACGAGATCTGATCCTTGTCCGATGATCTGGTGGTTCTGAAAGATCCAAGACCAGCTTTATGTTCGCATCCGTGTGACACGATATGAGATTCGATTCTGGGATCTCTGAGGATGGAGATTTGAGTTGGGTGTGGGGGTTGAGGGTCTATGGGGTTGGGATTGTTGCCATTCCTTAGCTCGAAGTAGATTTGTTTCTTACTAAACACTAGGTTAAGAGTCCATGAACCACAAATCCACGGGTATAGGTCCACCACTGATTCATTTAAGTGTCTTTAGCCCTGATTGGATCGAGAGGACTTTGGTTGGGTCAAAAGATTCTTTGAAAACCAGATTCTAGATAATGGATGACAATAGTACAGTGAGATTCTTCTACGGGTTAGGTTTTTACAAATTTCCAAAGTAGGAGAGGTTTGAATACATGTGCTTTCAATTGAGTTGTTTGATGAGATCAGCTTCAAAATAACCTAGACACCATTCTGATTAGGTAACCATTATCCGCCGCATCGTGTTTGCTTGTTTTTAACTTTATATCAAGATATTCAGGAACAAGATGCGTTTAAGGAGATGGGATCAATGAGATCTGATACTGTCCAGAGGTGTGATTCACCCAATTAGGGAGATCCGTTGATTCGCCAGAGTGGTATATCTATTAGACCCAAGGAGATCTCTAAAAAGCCATGGGAGGCAGAGTTGGGGACCGGACAGTCAAGAAAAGTTGTGTGGCGACAGTATTTTCCAATGAGAACTTTGGCTTGAGTATCCTCCAGCTCACCTTTTAGCAGTGCATCATTAAAAGTTTGTAAGTCTCTAAAACCCAGCCCATTTTAAAGGATTTAGTCATTTTCTGCCATGAAACCCAACACATTTTCTTCTCAGTCTTTGAATGAATGCAGCTGACTGGATTTGGTTGTTGTTGGTTTATTGATAAATTCTAGTTTGGTCGGTTTAATTAAGTAGAATGAAATGTTTAGTTATATATTATTATTTTTTATTATTTTTTAAAAAGGGTCAGATTGTTTCACATATTGTCACGGTATATAAGCTGTAAGCAGAGAGCAACTGGAAATGGTTGAGCATATATATTTAAAACATAGAGAATATATGGCATATCAATCTAAGGATTGACAACATTCTATGCACATGCACAAACTTGAAACAACTTAATTATTAAGATACAATCACGAGAGTCTTAACATTTTTGTCACATACATGACAATTATTGAAAACATGTAAAACAACAATATGAAAGATAAGCACCCCCTTCACCCAGATATACGTGGTCTCTTGAAAGATGGATATGATTGTCGATCTAGGCATTTTTTACTGCATCCATCGAGCCGTGGGTGCAGACTGTAGAACATGCGCTCGCACATTTTTCAACCGCTTCATTCACGATTTCACTTGCATCTAATTATCAGAATTTAAACGAATCATATATATATATATATATATATTCTGATCTTGTACGATTATTAAGAAGAACAAACATTGATGATAATGAGTTTTTAGAGTTTGTTTACCGGAGTTCTGGAGAGTGCTTAAATCACCGCACACCAAAGATGTACACCCAACCTTACAGTATTCATTGATAGCATCACCTTGACACAAAAATCAGGATTCAAAAGACATAAGAAAGAATGAAATCTTGATTTGTCTTCCAAGAAATAAAGTACTTAATAAAGCAGAATTTGATAAATTTACCTGTGTTTTCGAGAATGTTCTTCACGTATCCGTCAGGACATTTTGACCCATCAACGTGGTGACAGCCACTGCTACTTGCACAATATGGCCTGGAACCTCCAAAAAAACGGCAAGCATTATAGACATTTCTAGCAAAGGTGGTCGGACAGCAGCTCTTTGCGTCAACTTGAATTTGTGCCATGAACAGACTCATTAGGAGCACACTTAGAATCAAAGTTTTGCCTTCCATCTTTTAACTGATTAGTTGTTTGATCGAAATATTAATGTTTGGGGAGAGTTATAAGCTTGTGTTGATGAAATGTTGGAGAAACAAGGCTCGCTTAAATACTAGTTGGTCAACAGTTTGCAACCACAAACTTCGTTTGATACCCATGTCTATCACATGCATGCTCTATAGAACCGGTCACGCTGTGTGGACCAACCCACGTCTCGATGGCTACCTTCACCTTTGGGCAATCTGATTCAGACTAAGGATAGTTTATCTTCTTCTTCTTTTTTTCATTTTGGTTAAACAGAGAAAAACAAATCTGTTTCAGTTTTGTGATACTTAATAATATTCACTTCCGTATAACTTTTGGTGGTTATAATAAAGTATGTTCGTGCTAACCGTATCGTTTATAAGAAAGAGATGAATTATACTGTTAAGATTTAGAGTTGGTACTTGGATTTGGATGACATAAACTCTTTGTGTAAATAATTTATTTATTAAAAAGATGAATTACTGTTGACAATTAAAAAACAAATCTGTGTGTTTAGATATCTTAGTTTCTAACTAAAACTTAAAAAAAAAAAAAAAAAAAAAAAAAAAAAAAAAAAAAGATATCTTAGTTTCTGTAAATTAACCAGCGAAAAATTGGGTATGGTGAGTGATGGGTTAAAAAAACATTAACCCAAACATTGTGGTTGGCTTTTGATTCTGTGGAAGAACTAAGAAGCGTATGAGTATATTGAAGAGGGAAAGATAAGAATGTACGTTTGTTTTATTACAACTTGTTTTGTGTTTCTCATTCTTTTATTAATTTTCTAACCAACTCTCTTGTGGTTGGAAGACTTTCTAGGTATAAGTCATAACCAACTCTCTCTTCTAGTTGTGTATTTTTGGGTAGATGAAAGCAAAAATTAACATATGAGACGAAAGAGTTTGTTATAATGTGTTTTGTGTTTCCTTATTTATTTTTAACCAACTCTCTTGTGGTTGTAGGAGTGTCTAATTATAAGTTATATAACTAACTCTTTTCGAGTTATGTAGATACATATACATTCGTATACTAGATGATATTGATGGAAAATTAAAATGAGACAAAAATCCAAATAGTTTGTTATAACGTTGTTTTGTGTTTCTTTTTGTTTAGTTTTAAGTTTTAACCAACTCTTTTGTTTTGAGTTTCAATCTGAACTACAACTCTTTAGTTTCAATTTAACCAACTCTTTTGTTTTGATTATGAGTTATGCCTGTTATGGCATGTGCTACATCACATATTGATTTTTTTGCTTTCTAATATTCGATATTGTAAATTTATATTTAAAAATAAATGATGTTGTTGTAGCAGAAAAGAATTTTACATCTCATTCTCGTCAAATATTTATAATTTTTTTTTGTTATATAATACTCGATTTTTATTAATTCTCTAGATTAAAATTAGAGACGAAAATCCAAAAATTGTTTTTTTTTAATGTGTAACAAGTTTCTCTGATTTCCAAACCAATCGAATCAGGATCGACACCATTAGGGATTGGGTAAAAAACCCTCCACATCCCAATTCCCAAAAGACGCACGTCTTATTACCAGCTTCATGTATTACGAGCGATGTGTCGCCGAGATCACACATGCTTTCGTCGGAGGACTGCATCAGACATAGTTTCGTGAGACAAAAGTGTCAATAATAAGATCTATTACTCTGTATGTCTCCTTTTTTTGTACGTTCCAAGATTAAAATGAAAGCCTCTCGATGTAGTCTGCAAGTTTCCTTTATGTCACAATTTTTGTTGCACAACCAATTTAGTTTAATTACATTTGGTGTATCAAAATCATTTCAAACATTTCCTTTTATAAAACCAATCCATTTTAATTTACTAAACAGAAACAATCTTTGGAAATCAAATAACAATATGTAGAACAACATCATGAAAAAGGTATATATATTTCCTAATAGTATCTTAGGTGTGCGTTTGACACGTAAACAGGACACGGATAAATACTCGTATGGTCATGAAATGCAAGTCAAAGATCTAGTAAAAGAGTTATTGGACCAGAATGCACATTATGTAGAGAAATTTCTATAAAGTACATTAGTCTCATGTCCTAAATTCACCTATATACCAAATTATAAGTAGGAGCGTGGCACAATAAGTTTTCTTTCTATCCTTTTAATTTGTTTGTCAAATATCTTACTATGTTAATTGGGAATTACAAATATGAAACTAACATTAAAATAGGTAAAAAATTACATTCAATTGCCATTAGAAAAACTTAATTAAGATTAATTAATTAATTAAATAAATATAATTAATTAAAAACGAAATTGGGGACACATAAAATAAAATAAATTGTAGAAAAGTACAAAAAAAAAATCTATTAGAATCAAAACTAATTCGTATTTAAAAAAAAAAATAACAGCTAAGATTTTAAAAATCTAATCAAATAAAATCTATATAACCACAAATTTTATCAAAACAAAAAAAAAATTCAGCACGAGTTAAAATTTTTATCAAAAATCTCTAATCGAATAAAATTTATAACAGTTCCGTTTAAACTTTAACAAAAAAAAAAAAAAAAAAAAAAAAAAAAAAAACAGTTCCGTTTAAAGGATTAGATTCTAAAAATTAATAAATAAAAAAAAAAGATATAGATATAGTATCTAATCTATTTTAAAAAGTTATATTTTTCTTTTAGCTACCATTCTTTAGAAAAATAAAACTAAATTAAGATTTTAATTTATTCAATGCTTAAAGGTGTTTATTACCGACAATAAAAAGAAACCACAGAAAAAACAATAAATGTTGTTTTCAAAAAGATTTTTCAGACGTTCATTAGATATATTTAGTTGGTCTTTTTACATGTTAGTCACATTTTTTTATTTACTTCAAAACTATAGCAAGAACCACGTTTAATTGACAAAAGTTTAAACAATTTTATTCATTACATGCAAATGTTTTATTGACAGATTTTCAATAAACAATTTTAAAATACAAAAAATTTGATTATAAGCAAACCGAATTTTTAATCACAAACCATTATAAATAAAATAATAATAAAATAAATTATTACAAATTTTCAATTAAAAAAAAATTCAGTCCGCTGTTTTCCGCGGGTTAGTACCTAGTTTCAAGAATAAATTTAAACCGTACCTACCTATCTATATTTTCTAGTTCGAAGCTGATGATCTTGTTGTTATATATAGTTTGGAAAACTAAAACACATCACAATTTCACAAGTGTGAGTCTCATTAAAATAAAAATAAAATGGAGAGTAGAAGATCTTCTTAATGCTTTTGTTTCGGTTAATTTTGATCATTTTGGTGCTCTCGTTTTCAGGTAAACTCTCTGTTTCTTAGATATGAATGCTGATTTATGATCGTAAAATCTCTAATTGAATTTTGTTGACGAATTTGCAGACCGGGAGGCAAATGCGATTTGTAAGTTTGGGATCGGAAAATGCAGGCAAGTGTCAGTAAGATTGCATAGATAGAGGATTTTACTTTGGAGGAGATTGTGAAAAGTCTCAATAAAATAAAATTTATAAAGTCTTTAACGGTTCGAATGTATCATTTTCAAATAAATTGGGTTATTATCTGTCTCTCGTAATCCAAAAAAAAAAAGTGATTCAGCCCAATGCTGTGTTTTATAGCCCAATAACTAATGGGCTGATTCGGATCATTTAAACCCAACCCTGTATAAGTCAATCTATGGCGCTCTCTGGTTAAAAAACAATAAGAAACCTCGTTTAGGGTTTCGTCAATCTCTCTCTCTCTTCCTCTTTGTCTCATTGAAATCGAACGACGATGGGGAAGAAGAAATCGAAGGAAACGGAGGCGGAACCTCAGGCTCAATCAGGTATCTTTACCACTCTATTCTCCGGCGATGTGGCTGAAGGAGGAAGCTCTGGCTTTGCGAGTCTCTTCTCCGACGATAACCCTTTCCGGCGAAAACAACCTCAAGAAATCAAAGATGAGGAGAAAGCGGTTAAACGAAATGTCGAAGAAGAAGAAGAAGAAGAAACAGTTTTGCCTGTGAAGACGAAGAAATCTAAAAAGGAGAAGAAACTGAAATCTCTAGATGATGGTGTTGAAGAGAACGAGACGAATTCGGAGGTTATTGAAGAAACTGGGCTGGATTCAAAGAGGAAGAAGAGGAAGAGAGATGAGATTGAGAAGGAATACGAGACGAAGAAGTATGGAAACGCTGAGATGAAGAAGGAGAAGAAGGTTGGTGAGAAGAGGAAGAAAGCTGATGAAGTAGCTGATACGATGGTTTCAAAAGAAGGATTTGATGATGAGAGTAAGCTTCTTAGAACTGTCTTCGTTGGGAATTTGCCTTTGAAGGTTAAGAAAAAAGTCATCTTGAAGGAATTTAGTAAATTTGGTGTGGTTGAATCTGTGAGGATACGCTCTGTGCCTATTGTCGATGTGAGTTTCTTATAGCTTAACGATGAGTTTCTTATTTAGGTTATTGTGTTTAATGGTTTCTGATTTCGTGTGGTTTCTTTTGAATGTTTAGTCGAAGAGGACTAGGAAAGGTGCTATAATGCTTAAACAGATCAATGAGAAAGCTTCAAGGTCTGTGCTTCAAAACCATGTATTGTAATTTTGATTTTGAAGGTTTAGTGGAGAAAAGTCTAATGTCAATCTTTTTTTGGGAAATGCAGTGTTCATGCATATGTTGTGTTTGAAACAGAGCAGTCTGCTGAAGCTTCTCTGGCACATAACATGTCTCTGGTAATATAACCTTTTTGGCCTTTTGTTTTCTGTGGTTGAGTTGAAGGAGTTATGTGTAAATTGATTGATGAATTTATGTTATATTCAGATTGATGGGAATCATGTCCGCGTTGATAGAGCATGTCCCCCTCGTAAGAAGCAGAAAGGTCAGGATGATGCTCATTTGTATGATCCTAAGAGGACTGTCTTTATGGGTAATCTCCCTTTCGATGTGAAGGTTAGTTTTACTATTCTTAGGGCTCTTCTGTTTAATTTAGATAATCAAACACAATCTCAGATTGTCAGGTTTGTTTGTTTCTGATGCAGGACGAGGAAGTGTATCAACTGTTTACGGGTAAGAGTAATCTGGAGAACAGTATAGAAGCAGTTCGTGTTATTAGAGATCCTCACTTGAACATTGGGAAAGGAATAGCTTACGTCTTGTTTAAAACACGGGTATGTTGATAGTAAACTTTGATATTTTTAAGGTTTGAGTAACAGCTAATTAGATGATGAGTTCTTTTGTTTTGTTAACTATAGGAAGCTGCAAATCTCGTAATCAAGAAAGGATATTTGAAGCTTAGAGAACGAGAGTTACGGATTTCTCGTGTCAAACTTGATGCAACGCCATCAAAGAGAAAGAGCAATCCTTCTGAAGCTTACTCTCCGGCCGATAAAAGAATGCGAAAGGACAAGGTGGTCACACCAACTCCGACGGGGAAGGCTGATCTTTCATATCAAGGTGTGCGAGCTTCAAAATCTGGTGATGATAAGAAGAAACCTTATCAGAAGAGCCCCGGACAATCAAAGATGAGACCTAGAGGAAGTAACAGCAGTGAAGACAACAAAAAAGCTGGGAATAATAGTGCTTTGAAGCAGAGAAGTCAGAAGCGGCCAGCTGTTGCAGCAAGAAAGGCGAAAGCAAATGCAAAAAGTTCGTCGAAAGAGAGCGGTGGTAAGCGATTTGCAGGGACTAAGCGTAAACAAGAAAACAGAACGCCTGAAAGCTTCTCTAAGAAGAAGAAACCGAAGCGGTTTTAGGCGGTTTCTTTCAACCATAATGGTGAACCTCTTTCTTCTTCAGTAGTTTTGATACTAGTCGTTTTGTATTGTTCAATATCAGTCATGATATACTGTAATGTTGCAACAATTATGTTTCTGTGCAAGTTTAAAAGGAAAGCTATTTTAATGATTATTTACACAAAACAGAATTGGAGTTTCTGTGCTTGAACTTGACTTCTCATGGACTGTCTTGGATAAATTTTTCAACTGTCTTGTGAGTTAATCACGAGTTTGAAATCAACATGAAGAAAGTGAAAATATTATTATTACAACTTGTGTTTTTAAGGACACAACCAGCTTCCGAGGAAAAATGGGCTTTAATTTGTGTGGTTTGAAAATGTATTGGTAATGTTCGGAGGCTTGACTGGTCATCTTTAAGCAAGTAACTACTGCTACATGGAGACTCTTTCCTGCCAAAAGAAAAGCGAGAACGAAATGTGAATGTGAATGCCCTCTTAGTTGATTCGGAAAGGCTTTGGTTTACGCCTTTACGGTTAAAGACATAAGAGTAGGAAACGAAGATCTTTTGGCCTCGTAGAGGTGAGCACATAGCCACATACAATAATCAAAGTTTCGGCCAAAATATTTTGGGTTATCGGATTTTAGATGCCCATATAAAATTAAAATTAATAGACATAATAGGTTTATAATTTATCTTATTATATAAAGTTGGATTTTGAAAGTTAGGCATTAACAAGATTTTGACATGTGTCAAGTTTATATCAATATGAGATTTTGACATGTGTAAATGTTAATATTTAATAGGAAGGATTTGATATTACAACAAAAAAATAAAATATTTTGTTTAAACAAGATTAATGATATTAAATAATTATAAATAAAATATTTGTTTAAAAATATTAATAATGTAAAAAGATAATTATAAATAAAATTTTGTTTAAACAATATTAATAATGTAAAAAGATAATTATCAAAAAATTATAAAAATTAAAAGTTTTTTTAATAATTATAAAGAGATTATATATATATATTTCATAAAATTCGAAATTATAACATTATTTACTTATTTTTAATTTTAAGTTATTAATCCTACAAAAAAATAGAAATGAGATTAAGGAAATAATACAGTTAATTATTAAAGGGGTATTTTCAAAAATACCCATTTTTCTATGTCACTTTTCAAAAATACCCTTTGATGGTGTCCATTTTCAAAAATACCCCTTTTAATATATAAAATGACAAAATTATAAACCCTAAACCACAAATACTAAACCCTATCCCTTAAAAACTATACCCTAAATGTAAGTTGGGAACCCAAACCTACAAACAAATTCTAAAATTAATTTAACATAGGGTAATTGTGTAAAAGAGGGCAAAAATAAAAATGTTCAAAAAAAGAGCATTTTTGAAAAGGAGTATGCCAAAAAGAGCATTTCTAACAAATTCTCATTATTAATTCTAAGTTTTGTAAATACTCACTTCTATATAAACATACATTGTCTCATATTTTTCATCTAACAAATTAGTTTATTCAAAAATATTGCTTTCAACTTTGTTCTATTACTAAAACTTTTTTAATGGAAAGGTAAATTTTCTTATTTTTTTAAACAAAAATTTTCTCCTACTTTCTCCTTTTTCAGTTTGTAATAGGTAAGATTAATATGTTGGCACAAAAAAAAATAATATATGCGTCTTTTTTTCTAATACTGTATTTTAAAATTTAATGTAGTATTTTTAGATTTTTTTATTTGATTTATTTTTTCACCTTTAAATTATTTGGGATTCATATATATTGTGCTTATAATTTTCTATTATTTTTTTTATGTCAAATTAATTTTCTTTTAATTTTTTAAACTTGATTGGTTGGTCATAGACCATTTTTTGTGCAAACATAAATTGCTACCATTCATTCAATCCCAAAGGGAGATAAAGAGTAGAAACTCATCAATCTAATGGTTTGATAAAATAGACTCTCTGTTTCTTAGATATGAATGCTGATTTATGATCGTAAAATCTCTAATTGAATTTTGTTGACGAATTTGCAGACCGGGAGGCAAATGCGATTTGTAAGTTTGGGATCGGAAAATGCAGGCAAGTGTCAGTAAGATTGCATAGATAGAGGATTTTACTTTGGAGGAGATTGTGAAAAGTCTCAATAAAATAAAATTTATAAAGTCTTTAACGGTTCGAATGTATCATTTTCAAATAAATTGGGTTATTATCTGTCTCTCGTAATACCAAAAAAAAAAAAAGTGATTCAGCCCAATGCTGTGTTTTATAGCCCAATAACTAATGGGCTGATTCGGATCATTTAAACCCGACCCTGTATAAGTCAATCTATGGCGCTCTCTGGTTAAAAAACAATAACAAACCTCGTTTAGGGTTTCGTCAATCTCTCTCTCTCTCTCTTCCTCTTTGTCTCATTGAAATCGAACGACGATGGGGAAGAAGAAATCGAAGGAAACGGAGGCGGAACCTCAAAACGAAGAACCTCAGGCTCAATCAGGTATCTTTACCACTCTATTCTCCGGCGATGTGGCTGAAGGAGGAAGCTCTGGCTTTGCGAGTCTCTTCTCCGACGATAACCCTTTCCGGCGAAAACAACCTCAAGAAATACCCCTTTTAATATATTAAAATGACAAAATTATAAACCCTTTTAATATATTAAAATACCCCTTTTAATATATAAAATGACAAAATTATAAACCCTAAACCACAAATACTAAACCC
Organism: Camelina hispida; assembly: GCA_023657505.1. Taxonomy (NCBI): domain Eukaryota; kingdom Viridiplantae; phylum Streptophyta; class Magnoliopsida; order Brassicales; family Brassicaceae; genus Camelina; species Camelina hispida. The sequence goes on from CP094637.1 coordinate 38,175,724, forward strand.
TATCCCTTAAAAACTATACCCTAAATGTAAGTTGGGAACCCAAACCTACAAACAAATTCTAAAATTAATTTAACATAGGGTAATTGTGTAAAAGAGGGCAAAAATAAAAATGTTCAAAAAAAGAGCATTTTTGAAAAGGAGTATGCCAAAAAGAGCATTTCTAACAAATTCTCATTATTAATTCTAAGTTTTGTAAATACTCACTTCTATATAAACATACATTGTCTCATATTTTTCATCTAACAAATTAGTTTATTCAAAAATATTGCTTTCAACTTTGTTCTATTACTAAAACTTTTTAATGGAAAGGTAAATTTTCTTATTTTTTAAACAAAAATTTTCTCCTACTTTCTCCTTTTTCAGTTTGTAATAGGTAAGATTAATATGTTGGCACAAAAAAATAATATATGCGTCTTTTTTTCTAATACTGTATTTTAAAATTTAATGTAGTATTTTTAGATTTTTTTATTTGATTTATTTTTTCACCTTTAAATTATTTGGGATTCATATATATTGTGCTTATAATTTTCTATTATTTTTTTATGTCAAATTAATTTTCTTTTAATTTTTTAAACTTGATTGGTTGGTCATAGACCATTTTTTGTGCAAACATAAATTGCTACCATTCATTCAATCCCAAAGGGAGATAAAGAGTAGAAACTCATCAATCTAATGGTTTGATAAAATAGACTAATCAAACACAAGCTTACAACAAACATATATAGATAGATTGGAAAAACATAAATTGTTGTTGATAGATCCATAGGAGTTTGGACTGTGAAACTCTGGTTTGCGGATAAGTTTAAAAGAACTGATTTGACCACCTATGCCACCAAAGTGCACTTATCTTTTCGATCAAGGGTCCTGAGAGAACTCCAGAGTTAAGCGTGCTTGAGCTGGAGTAGTTTTAAGATGGGTGATTTTTCAG